>CM056736.1:53536777-54745994 GCA_029844215.1 Przewalskia tangutica
TGGAGAAGGTGGTATAACGTCTTTGGGGGTTTACCCCTCATTTATACTCTTACCCTAGCTCAACCGGCTATCATACATAACATAAGTAAGTTAAGAAATCCCCTAACTTTTTATTAACATTATTAATATATCCTCTCATTTTAGTTCACTTAAGGCACTAACATATCTTAATAAAAGAATCCGGGAATTTAATCCCAAGTACTACATACTTCTACTCTTTTAAACGAATGACTTTTTTTTTTTTATAAAATAAAAACTTCCAAGATACTAATAACCATAGCATCAAGTCACTTGTCCTTACTTATCTTACTTAAAGTAAATATCTCCTTTTAATTTTCCATAAAGAGAATATAACCAACTTCCCATAAAGTCGTTATATTAACCTTATACCTTAGTCAATTACATTTTCCTATATCCAAGGGACTCTTTTAAAACAAAACAAGTATCATATACTTAAAACACTTCAAGTCCCTTAACTTTGAAAACTTAAAACATCCTTAATAGTTTTAAAGAAGTGGGTTAATCTCCTAACTCGCCCCACTTGACCATTCTTAAATAAGTAAAGGATATCAAAGTATTGTACGTCTACCGTACTATATAAGTACAACTATTCATGCTCAAGAGATAGGAAAGTTCCACATATCTCTTCGGGTCAATCCACTTGCTAAGTCCAATATACCGCACGTATTATGTCAACCTATAATGACCATAACACGTCTATTAGCTTCTAGCCTTAACGTAGAACATTCTAATTGCAAAGTTCCTTATTCTACGGAAAATTGGACAGCACTTCCTTTGTTTCTACATACTTTTCCACCTTTTCAAGGTCCGAATTCAACATCCAAACGCCACTTTTAAGGCCCAACAATCCAACCAACACAAAGGGGATTACACGCCCAAACTTGGACGTGTAAAATTCTGCCCCACAATTCATAACAACAAATTTAATAAGTTTAAGGTAGTATCTTGGCTATAACATGTTCACATACTAACCTTATTCAATCCTTTCAAATCCAAATCATATTTCTTACATGCAATATATCTAAGAGCAATATTGACAACTACAAGTCCTTTCTTCTTCACATGCAACATAATTTACTAGCAAAAAGAGAAAGGATTGTTACCTTAGAGCTTACCCAAATTAATCCAACAAATTTCACTTGTCTTCTTTCCACAATCACCTCCACAAAAACTCCTACAAGCTTGCCAACAAGTTTCCTTCATGCCACCTTTTCAAATTTTTCTCTAAGCTTTGTTTTCTCCTTGAATTTCTAGAGAGAAGGGAGAGCTTTGAAGAATGACCAAGTCTTCAAGACTTGGTCAATAAATAGGACATGCAAAAATCAGATGGGGGGGACACTTGTCACCCTCCCATGGTCTTTTTAAAAGAAAATATCTGATTTATTTCCTCAATTTTCGCAAAACTCCGCCTCGGCGCCGCACCGCGCCGCGATGGCGTAAACCTCCGCGAATTTTCGAACTTCCGCGCCGCGCCCTCGCTTTTCAGCGCGCTGCAACCTCGTGAGAATTCTCAAGATAACCGCGCTGCCTCAGATCCGGCGGCCACGTGGCCCCGACCGAAAATGTTTTCGCCGATCACAAGACCGAACTTGTAATTTCCATAACTTTCTACTCCGATGTCCTATCGACGAACGGTTGGTTGCGTTAGAAACTAGACTCAACGAACTACGTACTAGGCCTTTGAACACCTAGGAACTCTCAATGCAACTGGACATAAACCGCCTCAAAGTTGACTAAAAACTCGTCCGAAACATTCTGTCGACCTATCTTTCAAAAATTTAAATCTTAACTCCTTTCGTACGTCCCCATAAGCAGGACCCGAACTACGGGGTGTAACATAACCGCCCTAGCAATACTGGTACATACCCACAAGAGCAGTGTCAAGCAATTGATGTGACGAGTGGCAAACAAAAGGAGACATGTTCACCCCCAATATGACCAGAAAATAAGGGTGTACCCAGTGAGGTGAGGGAGCCAGCAGTCATTGACACACCGCAGGTGAAGATACCTGTCACGACCCGAACCCGGGCCCGTGACTGGTGCCTTACCCCGGGCACCCTAGTGATACAACATCAGAGAAAAACCAGCGGAAATAAAAAAACTTAAACATTTAAATAGACATGGATCGAGATGAATAAAATAAAGCAACCAAAACGGTTGCCTTTTCAACATATATATATATATATATAAACATTTGAATAGCATAATCCTTACAACCCCGCCTACAACAAAGCATGCAAACCTCTAAGATTTATATAACAACTATGACGGACAGTGGCCCCGCCATACCCCGAATGTACAAGAACTCTGCACTCAGTGGTAACATACCAAAAGATAAGCCTCCGATGGAACTGAGCTTCCCAATACGTCAAATGAGATCCTAAACGCGGATCGACAATGACGTATTTCTACCGCTGCAGATGAACGCAGCCCAAGGCGAGGTCAAGACAACAGTACCAAGTATGTGAAATCAGAAATATCAGAAATGAAATCATAATAGTCTATATAAAGCAGAGACATGTATGATAACCAAACTACCACAACATAAAAGCAAGTTATGTCAAGTCGTGACTCACGCCTCAAAGTCATCCTCATGCCCGTGGAACTTCTTCCTCACCGCCAGCCTAGGTACAAATCATGTGATACGATAATATGTCTCGCCCATCTCACGGACCCAGATAGAAACGTGTGGGATACATTCCTGATGAACCTAGAGTCGAGTGAAATACATTCTGGATGAACCAGAGTCGAGTGAAATACATTCTACGAACCTAGTCGAGTGAAATACATTCGGATGAACCGAGTCGAGTGAAATACATTCCTGATGAACCGTAGTCGAGTAGAACACAAGACTTGCACAACAAGGCTATCACACGTAGCATGGTCAAGTTTCACAACAACAAGTATAGGCAAGTTATACACAACTCAAGGTACTTTCATTTTATGTCAAAGTCCGGATTTTAACCCTAAAGTACTACGTACGTTAAATTCCTTTTAAGAGATTCATTCCTTTTATAAAAGTCACCCGATATCCGTAGTATAGAATGACCAACGTTTTTAAGTAAACCAGAACACATTCCTTTTCAAAATCAAGAAACATCATCCTTTTCCTAAAGTTCCAGTTTGCCTAATTTCAATTACGCAAGTCTCTTTTTAGAAAGGTTTCATAGCTCAATGTCTTAATCTCCTTTTAAAACAATTGAGTAACATAAGCCATAAAGTAGTAGTTATTCTTGTTCATAATCAATCTTATTAAGTGTCACACCGATCCTGCCCGTGATCGTGTCTTACCCGGCACCCTAGTGATACAACATCGAGAAAACCAATGAAAATAAAACATGAGTCATGAAACAAGAGATATAATAAATAAACAAAGCAACCAAAACAAGCTTTTCAAGATATACATAAAACCCGAACAGCTTTAATCCTTTTACACTCGCCACAACAAGATTACATGCACTTAAGATTTACAACGACTATGACGGACAGTGGCCCCGCCATACCTCAATGTACAAGAACCTACAACTCAGTGGAACACATACCAAAAGATAAGCCTCCGAGAAAACGAGCTTCCTAACGCTACGAATCTGATCCTATGAGCGAGGATCCACGATCGATGTACTCTACTGCAGATGAACGCAGCTCAAGGCGAGGTCAAGACAACAGTACCAAGTATGTGAAATCAGAAAAATATCAGAAATGAAATCATAATAGTCTAGATAAAGCAGAGACATGATGATAACCAAACTACAGCCACAACATAAGAGCAGCTGCTGTGGCTCACGCCTCTAGTCATCCTCATGCCCGTGGAACTCCTTCCTCACCGCCAGCCTAGGTATAAATCATGTGATACGTATAATGTGTCTCGCCCATCTTATGGACCCAATATAGAAATGTGTGGAATACATTCTGATGAACCTAGAGTCATGAAATACATTCCTGATGACCCAGAATCAAGTGAAATACATTCTGATTTAACCAGAGTCGAGTGAAACACATTCCCGGATGAACCGGTAGTCGAGTGAAATACATTCCCGGATGAACCGGTAATCAAGTGAAATACATTCCCGGATGAACCGGTAATCGAGTGAAATACATTCCCGGATGAACCGGTAATCAAGTGAAATACATTCCTTGCACAACAAGTCTATCATGCGCAAAACGTAGGCAAGTTTTACAACAACAAGCATAGGCAAGTTATACACAACTCAAAGAAACCAGGTTTTAACCCTAAAGTGTTACATACATTAATTCTTTTAAAAGATCTGTTTCTTTCACATAAGTCACACAATACTCGTAGTATAAAAATAGTGACTATCTTTTTAAGTAAACAAAATGCTTCCCCTTTTGTAAAATCAAGTAACAACATTATTTTCCAAACGTTCAAGTTTGCCTAAATTCAAATGCTCAAGTCACTTATTTTAGAAAGGTTTCATAACTCATAGTCTTAATCTCTTTTAAAACATTTGAGTAAATATATGTCTTATGTGTGAATAGGTTATTCTTGTTTATAACAATCTTGCTACAAAGAACCATGATCTAGAAAATGTAATATCATTTTGTCTCATCTTAGTTTCTATACAGATGGAGGTTTCTACCGGTTTTAATAATACAACTCATTAGTCAAGACATTTTCCTTTATTAACGCCGCAGTTGGTTTGTTTGCACACATTCGATTTCAAATCAAGAAAACATTCTTAAGCCGTTATACCTAACTTCCCATGAGCTAGTATAACTCTTAAGTTTTCAAAACCAAGTATTACTCTTCCTTCAAAACGATTTATAAATCTTTTGAAATACATCAAGTTCTTTATTATCACATAACAAGCCGCTTATAATTCACATCGCTTACCTTTTAAAACCACGAAGTATTTTCTACCTACATAAAGTCGTATAACCAACTTCCCATAAAGCCGTTATAACACTTTATGTTTTAAAACCAATCAAATACATTTAGCACAATGACGCTCACCGTACTACATAGTTCACACATATCATGCTAGAACAGCTTAGAAAAGGTTCACATACCTCGCGACGAGTATCGACAATAAGCAAAATGCTCCAAGTACTACAACCTTGCTAGACCTTTCCACTCCTCAAGAATACGCCACTGTAGCACTTCCTCCCATATAGGCCACAACGCCTATTAACCTCAAAACACAAGGTTCCATTACTCTACGTAAAATTCGCAAAGACTCTCCCCGCAACAACAGAATCTCCTCCTCTATCGAGGTCGGCCACCAAGCCAACCATGTGGGTTTACACGCCTAACCTGGACGTGTACAATTCTACTCAAGAATACTACACAAGTCTATCGCACACACCCATGTAAATACAGCTTCACTCTTTTCTTTATTCTTCAGCTTAAGTCAAAAGACATTGTCAAAGATTAAGCTTAGTTCTATATATAGTATACTTCAACTATATATTCGAACAACATGTAATTTCCAATTACAATCCGAGGGACAAGATAATTACCTCGATAAGCCCATAGTTATCCAAGTTTAACTGTCGATCCTTAGCAACGTTTAGCTCCAACTCCGGTGCTCCATCCCGCCCAAACAACCCTTAGAAGTTCTAACCAACTTCTACTTAAATACTTCAATCAATCAACGAAGATTTCCTAGTGGTTTCGGTTGAGACTAAAGTGGACAAAAGGTAGTATTTCCTGCTCTACGATGAGGTATCTTTGGAATACTACAAGTACAAGGCTAAGGTATTTTGGGCATTATAACAATACTGGAAGACAACTTCCTACCAAAGTGTGGTAGGCCTTGGCTAGCACAACTAGGCTGTGAGTGGAACCTTCTCGCCAAAGGCCACAAGGAGGAGGGAGGAGAGGATTAGACGAGAGCCACTAGAGGGAGGAGGATTTCAAGACTTAGACAAAGTGAGGAGGAATGAATAAGTCTTCACAAGTGGAGTGGTATTTATAGGAAATCAATGGCCTGATCAAGCTGCAAGGCAAGTGTAAGTGCCTTGACTGCCAAGTGCACCCTAACCCTACTCCACAAAACAAGGCACAAAACATGGCACCAAACAAGCCACAAAACAAGGCCAAAACAAGGAGCCAATAGGCACAAAACGTGAGCCAAAAGATCAAGCCAAACGTGAACTACATCGCGCACTTCGACGCCCACTGCTTCAATGCGAGGTGACACACGCCACCCTCCCGTTGGTCCAAAATGTTTCGCCTCTCTAAAAATCCGCAAAAATTAAAAAGGACATAGCCGAATTTTCCTACGAAAGTCGTGGAAAACGCTTTCGAAAAAACGACTCTAACCGTGTTCAGACAAACATAAATCGCCAAGCCACTCAGTGGGCGTGACACGTGTCACCTCCTATCGCCCACAATAAAACATCTTCCGAAAAAAATATCCATAATGGACAAAATCTCAAAATCAAAGCGGGCCCCACAAAACCGTGAATTTCTCCCGTGGGCCCCACGTGACCATTTCCGAAAATAAAATCTCAAAATTCTCTAATATTCCAAGAAGCCCAAATACCAAATCTGGGAATCCAATTCCCATTAACGAACCTTTTTCCTTCACAAAAACCTAAACTTTTCCGTGGAAAAATCACCTCTTTCTTCCTTTCCAATCTTTCTGTCGTATTCTCGCACGTACGTCCTCACATACATACCCTGAAACTACGGGGTATAACATTCTTCCCCCCTTAGAAACATTCGTCCCGAATGTTCTTTCTAAGTCTCCAACCACACAAGCTACCGATATAGCCCCATCGCTATACTTCATTTAAACCAATTATGCCACACACGGCCATAATATCACATACGCGCGAAACCCAAATCCAAACCAACGAGAAGTCACCTCAAATGTGTATCACAACACTACCGCTTCCACTCTTGGTTAGCTTACTAGTCTCAAATTCCTCCCTTAAGGCCACTCCCGGCCTTCACGAACGATTCTGGTCGAACCCATCCACAAACTCATACGATGGTCGTCTAAACTCGGGCCTAGCACCCTCGTGACCCTACCACCAAGTGACCACTCGAATCGACCCCACCCCAAACCGGGTTACGGGTTGACCCGCAAATGGTCCTAAACCCGACCCCCAACCGCGCCAACCTCTTGTTCCCCGATCCGGAACCATCTTGCTAATTCACATCATGAAAGCTACCACTTCCATCTCACACTACCCAAGGACTTATCACACAACTAAATCCCACGTATACTACGCACTCGATAAGGGTCAAACATAAAATGAATCTTTTACCCAAGACGACCTTACCTCTAAGGTCTCAATCGTGACATAGTCTAGGGTTCACACTTACCATGCCCCCATACTTATCCTCCCAACTAACCATGTTTTCTAACTCACAATTAACACGACGCTATTCGAACATAGCACATAATAATGAGATCATAATATCGATACCAAAACTCTAGAGGGTTAAGGATATACCCGCTACCGCCCACTTAATCATAGCCCACCGCAGGCGCATAATCGTAGGCGCGGCGAACCACCATCGATCCCGGCGTCGCGCTGCCGCCGCATTTCTCCTATAAGCACGCTCTCGCCACATGGCCTCGACGACCGCAGTGAAACAAGCACCGAAAAGACGACATTCCCGGATGATGTTTGCCACATCGCACACCGAGGGGACATGAATCCGGGCCGCTAGCACTCACGTATACCGCGGAACGAAGCCCCGAGCTCACCAGCTCCCAATACCCCGAACGCCCCAAGATCGAGGAGGACCACTGCATCGGCGGAGGTACATAACTAGATCGCCGAGGCACCGCCAAAGTTACCAAAGGACCTCGCTGCTCGCCTCTTCGCCGATCTCTGGCCATTCCGCCGACCTCTCCGTGCCTCACATCCTAGTGCATGAGCTTGACGCGGCAATGTCCATGCCGGCCAAGAGCTACACCCGCATAAGCCTCGCCAAGTAATCGCCCAGCCTGACGTAGCGGTGTACTGGCCCTCCATATCGCCTACCACAGCGGAACATACAGAGCTAATGAGTCGAACTCACATTGTACTTTCTAACCGCCCGCCCGCCCCGCTCAACGCCAAAAATCGTTTACCGAGCCTCTCTCATCCGCGGGCAAGAAATGTGCAAGAAAAGCCTTGAGAACTCGCTCATACGGCCGAAGTGCATGCTCTTCCCGACAACTCCCACGAATCAAACCACCAATCGCAGATCACGCACTGATGCGAACCCAATACCACCGACTCGCCTCGAGACTGGATCACTTACGATCCGTCAGAGTCGCCGAATAAACTCCCCGGCGGTCGCCTCGCCTCTCGATCCATAGAACATCGCGCTACAACTCGTAAAGTCACATAGCCTCAAACCGCTCGCCGGGGTGAACTACGGTGCTATTGGGCCGGAATCGCCAGATCCAAATTATCTCATATTCGCCACGACTCGCCAAGAATCGCCATCTTTGTACTTATCTCATCGGCCCAGCCGTGGACCGAGGCTCGTATCAGAGTCTCAAGCAGCCATCGCCGCGTTTCTAAACTCGCTGGCCGGGCGGCGTCGCGAAACCCGCCGTCGGCATCGCTGTCAGTATCATCGCTCGCGCTCGCATTTCTCTCAGATTCGCCAGCCTCCTCGATCGCTTTGCCCATCTCGCTCAAGGTTTTACGCGAGGCATAATCGTAAAGGAAAGGAATACGCCGGAGGGTCCAATTTATCACACGCTAAGGCACGATCTCGTAATGAGAAGAATGGAAACTAATCCTAAATGTCCTATAGCCTCTCGATTATAGATGTGCACAACACACCGATAATCAAGACTCTACTAGACACGGTTCAGACACTTTCCGAGGATTAATCGCTTCGATACCACTCACACACCCCGATCCTGCCCGTGATCGTGCCTTACCTGCACCCTAGTGATACAACATCGAGAAAACCAATGGAAAATAAAACATGAGTCATGAAACAAGAGATATAATAAATAAACAAAGCAACCAAAATAGCTTGCTTTCAGATATACATAAAACCCAACAGCTTTAATCCTTTTACACGCCACAACAAGATTACTGCACTTAAGATTTACAACGACTATGACGGGACAGGCCCCGCCATACCTCGAATGTACAAGAACCTACAACTCAGTGGAACACATACCAAAAGATAAGCCTCCGAGAAAACGAGCTTCCTAATGCCGAATCGTGATCCTATGAGCGAGGATCCACGACCGATGTACTTACCGCAGATTTAACGTACTTCTCGGCGAGGTCCGCATAACAGTACCAAGTATGTGAAATCAGAAAAATACAGTAAATGAAATCATAATAGTCTAGATAAAGCAGAGACATGTATGATAACCAAACTACGCTCACAACATAAGAGCGCTGCTGGGGCTCACGCCTCTAGTCATCCTCACGCCCGTGGAACTCCTTCCTCACCGCCGGCAGCCTAGGTATAAATCATGTGATACGATAATGTGTCTCGCCCATCTTATGGACCCAATATAGAAATGTAGGAATACACTCCTGATGAACCTAGTCAATGAAATACATTCCTGATGACCCAGAATCAAGTGAAATACATTCCCTGATGAACCTAGAGTCGAGTGAAACACATTCTGGATGAACCCAGAGTCGAGTGAAATACATTCCCTGACGAACCGTAATCAAGTGAAATACATTCTGATGAACCAGAATCGAGTGAAATACATTCCCGGATGAACCGGTAATCAAGTGAAATACATTCCTTGCACAACAAGTCTATCATGCGCAAAACGTAGGCAAGTTTTACAATAACAAGCATAGGCAGGTTATACACAACTCAAAGAAACCAGGTTTTAACCCTAAAGCGTTACATACATTAATTCTTTTAAAAGATCCGTTTCTTTCACATAAGTCACACAATACTCGTAGTATAAAAATAGTGACTATCTTTTTAAGTAAACAAAATGCTTCCCCTTTTGTAAAATCAAGTAACAACATTATTTTTCAAACGTTCAAGTTTGCCTAAATTCAAATGCTCAAGTCACTTATTTTAGAAAGGTTTCATAACTCATAGTCTTAATCTCTTTTAAAACATTTGAGTAACATATGTCTTATGTGTGAATAGGTTATTCTTGTTTATAACAATCTTGCTACAGCAGCCATGATCTAGAAAATGTAATATCATTTTGTCTCATCTTAGTTTCTATACAGATGGAGGTTTCTACTGGTTTTAATAATATAACTCATTAGTCAGTACATTTTCCTTTATTAACGCTGCAGTGGTTTGTTTGACACATTCCGATTTCCAAATCAAGAAACATTCTTAAGCCGTTATACCTAACTTCCCATAGAGCTAGTATAACTCTTAAGTTTTCAAAAACCAAGTATTACTCTTCCTTCAAAACGATTTATAAATCTTTTGAAATACATCAAGTTCTTTATTATCATATAACAAGCCAGTTATAATTCACATCAGTTACCTTTTAAAACCATAAGTATTTTCTTACCTACATAAAGTCGTTATAACCAACTTCCCATAAAGCCGTTATAACACTTTATGTTTTAAACCAATCAAATACATTTAGCACACGTACGCTCATCGCACTACATAGTTCACACATATCATGCTAGAAACGCTTAGGAAAAGGTTCACATACCTCGCGATTTAGTATCGACAATAAGCAAAATGCTCCAAGTACTACAACCTTGCTAGACCTTTCCACTCCTCAAGTAGAATACGCTACTCGTAGCACTTCCACCTATATAGGCCACAACGTCTATTAACCTCAAAACACAAGGTTCCATTACTCTACGTAAAATTCAGAAGACCTCCCGCAACAAACAGAAATCTCCTCCTTCATCGAGGTCGGCCACCAAGCCAACCGTGGGTTTACACGCCTAACCTGACGTGTACAATTCTACTCAAGAATACTACACAAGTTCATCGCAATACACCCTATGTAAATACAAATACCATTTTCTTTATTCTTCGTGCTTAAGTCAAAGGACATTGTCATAAAGATTAAGCTTAGTTCTATATATAGTATACTTCAACTATATATTCGAACAACATGTAATTTCCAATTACAATCAGAGGGACAAGATAATTACCTCGATAAGCCCATAATTATCCAAGTTTAAATGTCGATCCTTAGCAACGTTTAGCTCCAACTCCGGGTGCTCCATCCCGCTCCAAACAACCCTTAGAAGTTCTAACCAACTTCTACTTAAATACTTCAATCAATCAATGAAGATTTCCCTAGGGTTTCGGTTTGAGACTAAAGGGACAAAAGGTAGTATTTTCGGGCTCTACGTATAGAGGTATCTTTGGAATACTACAAGGTACAAGGCTAAGGTATTTTGGGCATTATAACAATACTTGGAAGACAACTTCCTACCAAAGTGGTGGTAGGCTCTACTAGCACAACTAGGCTGGTGAGGGAACCCTTCTACCAAAGGCCACAAGGAGGAGGAGGGGGAGAGGCTTGGGACGAGAGCCACCAGAGGAGGGAGGGATTTCAAGACTTAGACAAAGTGAGGAGTGAATGAATAAGTCTTCACAAGGAGTGGTATTTATAGGAAATCAACGGCCTTGATCAAGCCAAGTGTAAGGCAAGTGTAAGGCCTTGATCGCCAAGTGCACCCTAACCCTACTCCACAAAACAAGGCACAAAACATGGCACCAAACAAGCCACAAAACAAGGACAAAACAAGGAGCCAATAGGGCACAAAACGTGAGCCAAAAGATCAAGCCAAACGTGAACTACATCGCGCACTGACGCCCACTGTTTCAATGCAGGGTGACACACGCCACCCTCCCGTTGGTCCAAAATGTTTCGCCTCTGAAAAATCCGCAAAAATTAAAAAGGACATAGCCGGAATTTTCCTACGAAAGTCGTGGAAAACGCTTTCGTCAAAAACGACTCTAACCGTGTTGTGCACAAACATAAATCGCCAAGCCACTGTGGCGTGACACGTGTCACCCTCCTATTGGCCCACAATAAAACATCTTCCGAAAAAAATATCCATAATGGACAAAATCTCAAAATCAAAGCGGGCCCCACAAAACCGTGAATTTCTCCCGTGGGCCCCACGTGACCATTTCCGAAAATAAAATCTCAAAATTCTCTAATATTCCAAGAAGTCCAAATACCAAATCTGGGAATCCAATTCCCATTAACGAACCTTTTTCCTTCATAAAAACCGGAAACTTTTCCGTGATAAAATCACCTCTTTCTTCCTTTCCAATCTTTCTGTCGTATTCTCGCACGTACGTCCTCACATACATACCCTGAAACTACGGGGTATAACATTAAGCAGCCGTGATCTAGAAAATGTAATATCATTTTGTCTCATCTTAGCTTCTATGCAGATGGAGGTTTCTACTGGTTTTAATAATACTTCATTATTCATTACATTTTCCTTTATTAACGCTGCAGTGGTTTGTCGATACACATTCGATTTCCAAATCAAGAAACATTATTCCTTTTAAAAACCAAGTACTCATTACTCACGAATGAGGTTTCACACGAACATCCATATTAATTCATTTTAAGTTAAGTCTCTTATCTTATAAGATCAAGTCTCTTAACTTCTAAAATCAGTAAACCATTTTCTTTACCTCTCTTAAGACGTTATACCTAACTCCCCATAAAGCTAGTATAACTCTTTTTAAAACCTTTAAAACCAAGTGTTACTCTTCTTTCAAAACGATTCATAAATCTTTTGAAATACTTCAAGTTCTTTATTAACACATATCAAGCCAGATATAATTCAAATCGCTTTTTTTTAAAAACCACAAAGTATTTGCTTATCCACATAAAGCTATTATAACCAACTTCCCATAAAGCCGTTATAACACTTTATGTTTTAAACCAATCAAATACATTTAGCACATGTACGTCTACCGTACTACATAGTTCACACATATCATGCTAGAAGAGATAGGAAGAGGTTCACATACCTCGCGACGAGTATCGACTAATAGTAAAACGCCCAAGTACTTCAAACCGCTTGGCCACTCCTAAGCCACGTAGATTGCACCACACGTAGTACTTCAACCTATAAGGCCACAAGGCGCTTATTAACTTCTAGATCTCATCGCTCCATATTCTACGTAAAATTTGGCAAAGACTCTCCCCGCAACAACAGAAATCTCCTCCTCTATCGAGGCCGCTACCAAGCCAACCAGGGGTTATCACGCCTAACCTGACGTGTACAATTCTACTACACAAGAATGCTACATAAGTTCATCAGAATACCTCACGTAATAACGAGCTCGATTCCTCTCGTTATTATCCTTCTATGTGATTACTGTTCAATTCTTATTCAGGCTTAAGTCAAAAGACATTGCCGAAGAACTACGCTTAGTTCTATTCAATATTCATTCTATATATAGTATACTTTAACTATATATTCCAAAAGTCATGTAATTTCCAATTACAATAGGGGGACAAGATATTTACCTCGATAAGCCCAAAATTATCCAAGTTATATGTCGCTCCTGAGCAAGGTTTAGCTCCTACTCCGTGCGCTCCAATTCGCTCCAAGAAACCCTTAGAAGTTCTACGCAAATTCTACTTATAACTTCAACCAACAATGAAGATTTTCCTTAGGGTTTCGTTTAGTGGCTAAAGGAAAGTATAATCGTATTCTCCGGGTTTTTTGTATAAAGGGTACTTTGGAAAGTACTACAAGGTATTTGGCTAAAGTATTTTGGGCATTATAACAATACTAGGAGAGTATTTCTATACCACAAAAAGGGGGGTATTTATACGAGACAACTAGGCTAGGGGGGGGGTACCCCACGGCTATACACCACAAAGGGGGAGGGAGGAGGCCCTCGGCCAAGACGCGCAAAAGCGGGGGGGAGGAGTTGGACGAACTCAACACGAAAGGGCGGAGGGATTTTTACAATTAGCAAATGTTTTTTGGCTGAATACAGTTCATCACTTAGAGGGGTATTTATAGGTCAAGCAAAGGCCAACCAATGGCCAAGATCAAGCCAAGTGTTAGGCAAGTGTAGGGCTAGGATCAAGCCATGTGCACCTTATCCATCTACCACACAACTTGCACAAAATATCCTACCTAACCATGCCACCTTTCTCATCCACTTTGCCGTCCACTTCCTTCCAATGTGAGGGTGACACATGTCACCCTCCCGTTGGTCCAAAATGTTTTGTCTCTTGGAAAAATCCGCAAAAATTAAAAATGCCATAGCCGGAATTTTCCCTACGAAAGCTGTGGAAACGTTTCGTCGAAAAACGACTCCTATCGGGTGTTGTGTACAAATTTCGAAACTTGCCTAACTTAAGGCTCAAATTATCATACGTACGCCCTCACGTACATACTCTGGAAATACGGGGTATAACATTCTTCCCCCCTTAGAAACATTCGTCCCGAATGTTCCTTCTCAGTCTCAAACAAACACGCGCCAGATAGCCTTCACTACTATACTTATTTAAACCAAACATGCCACACCGCCACAAAATAACATGCGCGCGAAAACCCAAATCCAAGCCAACAAGGAATCACCTCTGTTTATCACAAAAGTTCCCACCAAGGTCTAAAAATATAATCCCTTCGCACCTTCATTTCTCAAAAGAAACGATCACACACGTTCACTTCTCCCCTATCTCGTTGTACCCTTCTCGAACACTCGAACTCTTTCTAGTATCCGTACTCACACTTCACAACGCTTCGCTTTTCCAACCCTTGGAGTTACTACCTCCAAACTTGGTCATCTTACTAACCTCGATGGCCATTCTCGGCCTTCACGAACTGATTCTGGTAGAACGTATCCACGAACTCATACGATGTTCATCTAAGGGCCTAGCACCTCGCGACTTCGCCACCGGCGACCACCTGCAGCTGACCCCACCTCGCAACAGGCCGCGGGTTGGCCCGCAACATGGCCCCAACCCGACCCACTGTCGCGCCAACTCTTGCTCCTCGACACGGAACAATCTTGCTAAATCACATCATGAAAGATACCACTTTCATTTACCCAACCCAGGGACTTATCACACAATACATTCTAGGCATAAAATGCACTCTGACAAGGATCACTCGCAAAATCTTGTACTCAAGACGGCCTTACATCTAAGGTCTCAACTGTAATATTCTAAGGTTCATCATTTTCTCACCCCCAGGCTTACCCTTTCTCACTAACCAGATTTCTAAATCACATTGTAGCACAAAGCTATCTGAACATAACACTTAACACATTATCATATCATCAATACAGACAAGTCTCTAGAGGGTTAAGGATATACCTGAATCTACCGTTCCACTCTAATCATAGGCACGCCTGCAGGCGTATAG
Organism: Przewalskia tangutica; assembly: GCA_029844215.1. Taxonomy (NCBI): domain Eukaryota; kingdom Viridiplantae; phylum Streptophyta; class Magnoliopsida; order Solanales; family Solanaceae; genus Przewalskia; species Przewalskia tangutica. The sequence goes on from CM056736.1 coordinate 53,552,054, forward strand.
TAGAAGGCGATGAACCCGCCATCGATCCTAGGCTGCGCTAAGCCGCGGTACCTCTCCTATAAGCACGCTTCGTCACATGGCTCGACGCCGCAGTGAAACAAGCACCAAAAAGACGACATTCCCGGGATGATGTTTGCCACATCGCGCTGGCTGAGGGGATGAATTCTGCTGGCTAGAACTCACGTATACCTGTGAACCATAAGCCCTGGAGCTCTGACCAGCTCCCGAATAACTCGAATGTCCTGAAGACTGCGGAGGACCACTCAGATCAAGGCGGGGTACATAACTAGTTCATTCGAGGCGGCCCGCCTCGAAAGTTACCAAAGGACCGTTGTTCGGCCTCTTGCCGATCTCGGCCATTCCGCCGACTCTCCGCCTCACATCCCAGTGCATAAGCCTGCATACGGGCAATGTACATGCCCGACTGAAGAGCTACACCCGTACAAGCCTCTGCCAGATAATCGTCCAGCCCAGTGACATATCGGTGCACTCTATCCTCCATGGTCGCCACTAAAGCGGGGACATATCGAGCCAATGAGTCAAACTCCACATTATACTCTCTAACCGTCCGCCGCCCCGCTTCAACGCCAAAACACACCGAGCCCTCTCATCCGTGGAGGTAAGAAATGTGCAAGAACGCCCGAGAACTCGTTCCAACTCGCTGAAGCGCATGCTCTCCCGACGGCTCACGAATCAAACCGATCGCAGATCACGCACTGATGCGAACCTAAGCCCACCGACTCGGTCTCCGAAGCCTTGATCACTCTCATGATCCGTCAGAATCGCGGATGAACTCCTGCGGATCATCCTCGTGCCTCGACCCATAAAACTCGCGGGTTACATCTCGAAAATCCCGTAGTCTCAAATCGTCGCTCGGGGTGAACTACGGGTGCTACTGGACTGAAATCGCTGTGATTCACCTATCTCATATCTCGCCACGACCCTAGCCGAATCGGGCCATCTCCTTGTACCCATCTCATCTGCTCCGGGTTGTGGGACGAGGCTCGTGTATCTGTAGTCTCAGCGACCATCGCCGCTCTAAACTCTCGGTCTTTGGCGGCGTCAAACCCGTCGTCGGAAGCACTGCCTCAGTACTAACCGCTCGCGCTCGTACTCTCAGATCTCACTAACCGCTCCTCGATCGCATTGCCCATCCGGGCTGGGTTGCCTTTACGCGGAGGCATAATCGTAAAGGAAAGGAATACGTCAGAGGGGTCCAACTTATCACACAGCACTAAGGCACGATCTCAGAATGAGAAGAATGGAAACCAATCCTAAATGTCCTATAGCCTCCTGATTATAGATGTGGTGCACAACACACCGATAATCAAGACTCTACTAGACACGGTCTGTAGGCACTTTCCGAGGACTAACTGCTCTGATACCACTTTGTCACGACCCGAACCCGGGCCCGTGACTGGTGCCTTACCCCGGGCACCCTAGTGATACAACATCAGAGAAAAACCAGCGGAAATAAAAAAACTTAAACATTTAAATAGACATGGATCGAGATGAAAGAAAATAGGCCAACCAAAACGGTTGCCTTTCAACATATATATATATATATATAAACATTTGAACAGTTACAATCCTTACAACCCTGCCCACAACAGTGCTACAGACCTCTAAGATTTATACAACAACTATGACGGGACAGGGCCCCGCCATACCCCTGAATGTACAAGAACCTACAGACTCAGGGTAACATACCAAAAGATAAGCCTCCGATGGAACGGAGCTTCCCAATACGCTGAAATGAGATCCTAAACGCGGGGATCGACAGCCGATGTACTTCTACCTGCGGCATGAACGCACTTCCGAGAGGTCGCATAACAGTACCAAGTATGTGAAATCAGAAAATCAGTAAATGAAATCATAATAGTCTATATAAAGCAGAGACATGTATGATAACCAAACTACATTTCACAACATAAAAGCGGTTATGTCAGTCGTGGACTCACGCCTCAAAGTCATCCTCATGCCCGTGGAACTTCTTCCTCACCGCGATCTAGGTACAAATCATGTGATACGTATAACATGTCTCGGCCCATCTCATGGACCCAGTATAGAAACGTGTGGGATACATTCCCGGATGAACCGGTAGTCGAGTGAAATACATTCCCGGATGAACCGGTAGTCGAGTGAAATACATTCCCGGATGAACCGGTAGTCGAGTGAAATACATTCCCGGATGAACCGGTAGTCGAGTGAAATACATTCCCGGATGAACCGGTAGTCGAGTAGAACACAGTACTTGCACAACAAGGCTATCACACGTAACATGGTCAAGTTTCACAACAACAAGTATAGGCAAGTTATACACAACTCAAGGTACTTTCATTTTATGTCAAAGTCCGGATTTTAACCCTAAAGTACTACGTACGTTAAATTCCTTTTAAGAGATTCATTCCTTTTATAAAAGTCACCCGATACCCGTAGTATAGAATGACCAACGTTTTTAAGTAAACCAGAACACATTCCTTTTCAAAATCAAGTAACAACATCCTTTTCCTAAAGTTCCAGTTTGCCTAATTTCAATTACGCAAGTCTCTTTTTAGAAAGGTTTCATAGCTCAATGTCTTAATCTCCTTTTAAAACAATTGAGTAACATAAGCCATAGGCGAGTAGGTTATTCTTGTTCATAATCAATCTTATTAAGCAGCCGTGATCTAGAAAATGTAATATCATTTTGTCTCATCTTAGCTTCTATGCAGATGGAGGTTTCTACTGGTTTTAATAATACTTCATTATTCATTACATTTTCCTTTATTAACGCTGCAGTGGTTTGTCGATACACATTCTGATTTCCGAAATCAGTAAAACATTATTCCTTTTAAAAACCAAGTACTCATTACTCACGAATGAGGTTTCACACGAACATCCATATTAATTCATTTTAAGTTAAGTCTCTTATCTTATAAGATCAAGTCTCTTAACTTCTAAAATCAGTAAACCATTTTCTTTACCTCTCTTAAGACGTTATACCTAACTCCCCATAAAGCTAGTATAACTCTTTTTAAAACCTTTAAAACCAATTGTTACTCTTCTTTCAAAACGATTCATAAATCTTTTGAAATACTTCAAGTTCTTTATTAACACATATCAAGCCAGTTATAATTCAAATCAGTTACCTTTTAAAAACCACAAAGTATTTGCTTATCCACATAAAGCTATTATAACCAACTTCCCATAAAGCCGTTATAACACTTTATGTTTTAAACCAATCAAATACATTTAGCACATGACGCTCACCGTACTACATAGTTCACACATATCATGCTAGAAGAGATAGGAAGAGGTTCACATACCTCGCGACAGTATCGACTAATAGCAAAACGCCCAAGTACTTCAAACCGTCGGCTACTCCTTAAGCCACGTAGATTGCACCACACGTAGTACTTCAACCTATAAGGCCACAAGGCGCTTATTAACTTCTAGATCTCATCGTTCCATATTCTACAGAAAATTTGGCAGCACCTCCCCCCCCGCAACAGCGTAAATCTCCTCCTCTATCGAGGCCGGCTACCAAGCCAACCAGGGGGGGTTATCACGTCTAACCGGACGTGTACAATTCTACTACACAGTAATGCTACATAAGTCTTCATGTCTGACCCTACGTAATAACATTGATTCAGTTCCTCTCGTTATTATCCTTCTATGTGATTACTGTTCAATTCTTATTCAGGCTTAAGTCAAAAGACATTGCCGAAGAACTACGCTTAGTTCTATTCAATATTCATTCTATATATAGTATACTTTAACTATATATTCCAACAGTCATGTAATTTCCAATTACAATAGGGGGACAAGATATTTACCTCGATAAGCCCAAAATTATCCAAGTTATATGTCGCTCCTGAGCAAGGTTTAGCTCCTACTCCGTGCGCTCCAATTCGCTCCACGAAACCCTTAGAAGTTCTACGCAACTTCTACTTATAACTTCAACCAACAATGAAGATTTTCCTTAGGGTTTCGTTTAGTGGCTAAAGGAAAGTATAATCGTATTCTCAAGTCTTTTGTATAAAGGGTACTTTGGAAAGTACTACAAGGTATTTGGCTAAAGTATTTTGGGCATTATAACAATACTAGGAGAGTATTTCTATACCACAAAAGGGGGGTATTTATACGAGACAACTAGGCTAGGGGGGGGAGGTTACCCCACGGCTATACACCACAAAGGGGGAGGGAGGAGGCCCTCGGCCAAGACTCTCAAAAGAGGGGGGGGGAGGAGTTGGACGAACTCAACACTACCGGGGGAGGGATTTTTAACACTTAGCAAATGATTTTTGGATGAAGAAAGTTCATCACTTAGAGGGGTATTTATAGGTCAAGCAAAGGCCAACCAATGGCCAAGATCAAGCTAAGTGTTAGGCAAGTGTAGGGCTAGGATCAAGCCATGTGCACCTTATCCATCTACCACACAACTTGCACAAAATATCCTACCTAACCATGCCACCTTTCTCGTCCACTTTGCCGTCCACTTCCTTCCAATGTGAGGGTGACACATGTCACCCTCCCGTTGGTCCAAAATGTTTCGTCTCTCGAAAAAATCCGCAAAAATTAAAAATGCCATAGCCGGAATTTTCCCTACGAAAGCTGTGGAAACGTTTCGTCGAAAAACGACTCCTATCGGGTGTTGTGTACAAATTTCGAAACTTGCCTAACTTAAGGCTCAAATTATTATACGTACGCCCTCACGTACATACTTTGGAAATACGGGGTATAACAATACCATATCCTCAGAAACTTAGAATGAATTCTCTTGGCAAGCAGTTTTCTAAGTTTTGGAGGTCTTTAAAAAACTGCACATCAACATTCCATTTGTTGAAGCCTTCGAACAAATGTCGAGTTATGTAAAGTTCATGAAGGAGATCCTCTGTAAAAAGAGGAGGTTGGAGGAGTATGAAACTATGATGTTGACTGAGGAATGCAGTGCCATCCTACAGAGAAAGTTACCTCAGAAGTTGAAAGATCCTGGAAGCTTCACCATCCCTTGCACTATAGGGAAGTTTGAATGTCATCATGCTCTATGTGATTTGGGGGCAAGTATAAATTTGATGCCCTATTCTGTGTTCTGCAAACTTGGAGTGGGGAAAGCAAGACCTACAACCATCACCTTATAGCTAGTCGATCGCTCCATCATCCACCCTAGAGGAATAATCGAGGATGTGTTGGTTAAAGTGGACAAGTTCATCTTCCCTGCTGATTTCATCATCCTAGACATGAAAGAAGATAAAGAACTGCCCATTATCCTTGGCAGACCATTCTTAGCCACATGACAGGCACTCATTGATGTTCAGAAAGGTGAGCTGAGACTTCATGTTCAGGGAGAAGAAGTGATTTTCAATGTATCCAGGGCAACAACTTACCCAAGGGCAAGTGATAACTGGTATGTTATTGATGTGGTTGATGAAGCAGTTTCTGAAAACGGGTTCAGGAGTGCGGATGCTCTTGGAGATGTGATGACATTATGGGATGAGGAGAGTGGTAATGATACATGATGGAGGGAGTATGCAAATTGGTTGGATTCCCATGAGCCCTTCTACAAGAGAAAATATGAGGAGCTAGGAACCATGCCAGAGAGATCAGTGCCGTCCACAGAACAAGCTCCAGAACTAGAGTTGAAGGCTCTGCCAGATCATTTGCACTATTAATATCTAGGTGAGAATCAATCCCTACCAGTGATCGTATCGTGCCATTTATCTAAGGTGGAGGTTGAAAAACTGTTGAGAGTATTGAGGGCTCACAAGATCGCGATTGGGTGGACACTAGCAGACGTTAGAGGGATAAGTCCTTCTACAGTAATGCACAAAATTTGTTTAGAAGTTGAGAGCAAATCATTCTGTTATGCCCCGTAGTTCCGGAGTACGTATGTGAGGACGTACGTACGAATGTATAGGCCCTAATTAGGGTAAGAATGATAGAATTGTTTTCCGACGAAAGTTATTTCGAACCTTGTGAAGGAATTTACGCTTTCAATATTTTTACGACTATGGAATTTTTCCGAAAGATAAAATATTTTGGACCAATAGGAGGGCGACATGTGTCACCCATGGATTGGTCCAAGTGGACGAAAATGGGTGGACAACTTGGCAAGACAAGTGGCCAACAAGTCTTGCCAAGTTGGCATGGCTTGGACGGCAAAATGGAAGGATTTGGGCAAGTCTTGCTTAGTCAAGACTTGCCTAACTTTTGTAAGACAAGTGTGGGAAGGCTCTTACACACTTCATCTCCACCCTACACTTGTGTTAATCCCCTCCCTTGGTTGTGCTATATAAACCCCCTAAGTAGATGAAATCATCCACACTTAAACATTACAAGTCTTGGAAAATATTTTCCTCTCCCTTCATCCCTAGTTGATCTCGTCTAAACAGCCCCCTCCCCTACCTAAAGTTGTCCAAAAACTCTTAAACTTATAAGTGTTCTTCCTTAGTATGTTAGGAAGATCACCAACCAAGAGTTAGATAAGATTTTCACACCCATAGCCTCTAAAACACCACCAAAACCGAAATTGGACAGTTTTGAAGACTAAGTGTTCTTCACCTTTTGGAGTCAAATTCTTGAATAGAAGTTGGTTGGAACTTCTAAGGGTAAACTATGGTGAGTTGGAACACAAGAAATTGGAGCTAAAACACAAAGGTTTGGAGCTAAGACTTGCTTTGAAACGACTTTAAAATCTTGGATATTGTTGGGCTAGTATTAAGGTAATGCGCCTTAGACTCTTTGTGAATTTGATTGTTATGTATATATGATATTATACATATATTGGAAGTATTTTACGGACTTGTTACTTTGGACTTCTTTTACTTATTGTTATTTTGAAGGCGAGATAGTAAACCGCGTTACCGTTTGGGCGCGTAATCCCCTTCTTTTACTTATTGTTATTTTGAAGGCGAGATAGTAAACCGCGTTACCGTTTGGGCGCGTAATCCCCTTATTTTACTTATTGTTATTTTGAAGGCGAGATAGTAAACCGCGTTACCGTTTGGGCGCGTAATCCCCTTCTTTACTTATTATATTTATGAATGAGAGATTGTTAATCGCGTTCCGTTTGGGCGTGTTATCCCCTTCCTTACTTATCGGAATTTTTGCGCCACGTTAGTTACTATTATCGGGCTTTGTTAAAAATGAAGAATTGAGTAAAAACGGGGGAAGTGCTGCCCAATTTTCCGTAAACTAAGAGAAGTCTCACTTAGAAGAATTCCACGAAAAACTAGAAGTTAATAGTCATGTTTTGACTATTATAGGTTGACACTCTGCACGCGACATATCCGACTTGGCAAGTGGATTTAGCCGAGGAGGTATGTGATTCTTCCTATCCCTTTGAGCATGATATTTTCCAAATATATATATAGTACGGTAGACGTACGGGTGTTAGATTGAACTTGGTTTTACTTTGATATCTTTGGACTGGAGTTCTAAATAATAAGAATCTTGAATATTTCAAAAAGAGTTATGAATCATTTTCGGAAGAAAAGTAATACTGGGTTTTACAAAAAGCTTAAGGGTTATACTAGTTTTGTGGGAAGTTAAGTATAATGACTTAAAAGATAAGAAACGGTTTTTATTATTTGTTTATCAAATGCTTGAAATATTGTCTGAAGGTATGGTAAGTTGGTTTGATAGACATGTTATGATACCTCGTGTGTTAGTATCTTGTAACGCCTACGTAAGGAGGTTATTCTTGTTATGCTTATATTGTTCAACGATTAGTCGTTGTGCTCGATTATTGTGATGATTGCATAAAGAGGTTATTCTTATTGTGCTTATGTTGTTTAACGATAAGTCGTTATGCTAGTATTGTACCACCCACCTCTTGACATGTTATACCGGGGGTTAAGCTGCCCCCCGATGCGAGGAATGCCTCATGCGGGTCCAGGGGACCTATGCGGAGCTACGGGAGTTCCAAGTTAGTGTGCGAGGAATACCTCATGCGGTCTATGTGGCCATGCGGACTACGAGAGTCCAGGACGATGCCGAGGAGTAGCTACCCTCGATGCGAGAAATACCTCATGCGGGCCTAGGTGGCCTATGCGGACTGCGGGAGTCCAAGATTAGGCATGCATAATGATACTATGGGCGATTGGCCTTGCTTCGATCATTCGCGCCTATAAAAGACACAGTATACCTATTATTGCTCTTGGTTGTGATGTGGCACTATATGCGATTAACTCAGTTGTTTTCATACATACTTGTGAATTGGTTTTAAAAATGATATGGTTTTATATATGTGTATATATCGTGCTTCTGATTTCACATACTTGGTACTTGTTATCGACCTCCTTGGGCTGCGTTCATGCCGCAGTAAAGGGAAGCGGTAGCGGATCCTCGATCTTAGGATCTTTACTGCAGTGTCGTGAGCTCCATTTTTCGGAGGCTCGACTTTTGGTATGGTTTTCCACGTGTTGTAGATGTTTTGTACATTCAGGGTATGACGGGCCCCGTCCGTCGTAGTGTTACATTTCCTTAAGTGCATAGTCCTGTCGCATTTTGGGATTGTAACTGTTCACTATTGGGTAATGATATATATATGCCGAAAGACAACTTTTCCTTGGATAGACTATTCTTACTTTTATTATTTTATATCTTGGTTATGTTCCGCTGGTTACTCTGATGTTTAGCTACTTGGGTGTCCGGGTAAGGCACCAGTCACGGGCCCGGGAACGGGTCGTGACTCATTCATTGAGGCACAGAGGAGACTAAATCCAACCATGAAAGATGTGGTGAGAAAAGAGATCCTAAAATGGCTCGATACTGGGGTGATTTATCCTATTTCTGACAGTGCATGGGTAAGCCCTGTGCAAATGGTACCCAAGAAAGGTGGCATGACTATGGTGACTAAAGAAAAGAATGAGCTTATTCCATCCAGAACAACTACATGGTGGAGAATGTGTATTTACTACCGCAAGTTGAACAAAGCAACCAGGAAGGATCATTTTCCTTTGCCTTTTCTTGACCAAATGCTTGACAGGCTTGCAGGACACAACTACTATTGCTTCCTGGATGGCTATTCAGGGTATCATCAAATTTCCATCTCTCCAAAAGATCAGGAGAAGATAACCTTCACATTCCCCTTTGGTATGTTTGCTTTCAGAAGAATGCCATTTGGGCTTTGCAAATACACCCGCCACTTTTTAATGTTGTATGATGACTATCTTTTCTGACATGGTGGAGAGGACAATAGAAATCTTCATGGATGATTTTTCTTCTTTTTGGGTCCTCCTTTGATGAATGCTTAAAGCATTTGGAAGCAGTGTTGCAGCGGTGCAAGAATTCGAATCTGGTGCTGAACTGGGAGAAGTGTCACTTTATGGTACATGAAGGTATCGTGCTTGGCCACAAGATTTCCAGCAAAGGCATTGAGGTAGACAAGGCGAAGGTTTAAGTGATCGAAAATCTACCACCTCCAGTATCGGGGAAAGGGATCAGAAGTTTCCTTGGGCACACTGGTTTCTACAGAAGATTCATCAAGGAATTCTCAAAAATCTCTAAACATCTGTCCACCTTGTTGATGATTGGGGTTGCTTTTGAATTCAATGAAGAATGTCTGACTGCCTTTCAAACACTTAAGGAGAAGCTAACCTCAGCACCTATAGTCAGTGCACCTCACTGGACACTCCCATTTGAATTGATGTGCGATGTAAGTGACTACGCAGTGGGAGCGGTTCTTGGACAGAAAATTGACAAGGTATTCAGGTCAATTTACTATGCTAGCAAAACCCTCAATGATGCTCAGCTGAATTATGCGACGACAGAGAAAGAGCTTCTAGACATAGTATACGCATTTAAAAATTCATGCCATACCTCATTGGGAATAAGGTGATAGTGTACACTGACCACTCAGCTATTAAGTATTTAATGACTAAGAAGGATGCAAAACCTCAGCTTATACGATGGGTGTTGCTACTACAAGAATTTGACATGGAGATCCGCGATAAAAAGGGGATTGAGAATGTGGTAGCAGACCACTTGTCAAGGCTTGAAGTGGAAGAGAGACAGAACACCAAAGATGTGCAAATAAATGACTACTTCTCAGACGAGCAACTGTTCAAGGTAAGTACCGGTGCAAATTTATCTTGGTTCGCTGACTTTCTTTATTTTCTTGCGAAAAAAGTATTGCCTTCAGGAATGACAAGGCAGCAGGTGAAAAAGTTCTATTCAGAGGTAAAACATTACTACTGGGAGGATCCAATTCTCTACAAGCACTGTGCTAATCAAGTCATAAGAAGGTGCGTACCCGAGGATGAAATGCCTCAAATTCTCACTCATTGTCACACCTTGCAATGTGGTGTGCATTTTGGAGCATCACGGACAGCAGCCAAGGTATTGCAGAGTGGATTCTATTGGCCAACCCTATTCAAGGATGTCAACACCTTCATGAGGGGTTGTGATCGTTGCCAAAGAACTAGGAACATGACAAGGCGAAACGAAATGCCCCTGACTTGGATTTTAGAAGAAGAGCTGTTTGACGTGTGGGGGATTGAGTCATGGGCTCGTTCCCAATGTCCTTTGGGAACCAATACATTCTTCTTGCAGTGGATTATGTGTCCAAATGGGTCGAGGCAGTGGCTACTAAAGAGAATGATAGTAAAACTGTCTTGAATTCCTGCAGAAAAACATATTCACAAGGTTTGGCACTCCAAGAGCCCTCATCAGCGATGAAGAGAATCATTTTTGCAACAAGTAGCTTGATACCTTGCTGGCACGTTATGGAGTCTACCACAGGACTGCCTTGCCATACCACCCGTAAGCCAACGGGCAGGCTGAAATTTCAAACAGGGCAATGGAAATCATAATGGAAAAGACAGTGGATGACTGAAAGAAGAATTGGTCTACGAAGCTGGATGATGCACTATGGACCTATAAGACATCTTTCAAGACTCCCATTGGGATGTCACCATACAGGATGGTCTATGGGAAGACATGTCATCTACCGGTGGAGTTGGAACACAGGGCATACTGGGCAACGAGAAAGTTGAACATGGATGCCAAAGCAGCAGGGCAGAAGAGGTTGCTACAACTGAATGAGTTAGATGAATTTTGGAACAACGCTTATGAGAATGCAAAAATCTACAAGGAGATGGTCAATGCATGACATGACAAGAATGTCACTACCCGACCCGACCCGACCGGCCGCGACCCGACGCCCTAGTTGGACGCCATTACACTAACCTGACACATAATCAACTGACACTTAAGGGTAATAGAAAATTCGGCAGCATAACGCTGCATCTATAACATATGTTCAAAGTAGGCCAGCCGACAAGATTGCCTTACACAACTAACCAACATGTTACAATAGGCTAGCCGACTAGGCTGCCACCAAATAACATCACATAAATACGGAAACAATCAAAATAGACGAGCCGGCAAGGCTGCCACTATATACGGTAATCTCCCCAAAGCAGAGTACAACATCACATATACCAAAAACAGATTCACATCTCTACATACGTACAACCCACAACTGTCTACAGACCTCTATAAGAAGGATAACAAAATATGACAGGACAGGGCACCGTCGTGCTCCTAAATATACATAAGTCTAAAATAGTGAATCTGTACCAAAATGACAAACTCCGAAACAGTGGAGCTCCCAAGAAAATAGCTGAGCAAGAATCCTAAGCTCGAGGATCTCCAAACTGAATACCTATACTTGCGGGCATGAACGCAGCCCCCCGAAGGGGGTCAGTACAACAGGTACCAAGTATGTGAACAAGAAGTACAGTAAATCAGATCATAACTGTACAAAATAATGACAGGGGCAAGTATAAAAATCAAATACCAGATCCTACCGTGTCATATAAAATAAGAGCCAACTGTATCTTTTTGAAAAGAGGGTTATTTTAAAACCATGTATGTCTAGTCATGTAATCCTATACTCTATATACATCTCATGGTAATATATCCCGCATCGTGAATACAAGTTCACGGACAATACACATGCACAAATAACTATCATGAGCAACCATGTGTAACTTAAAACATCTGTTGGCCTTTCAATAAAATCTTTAAAACAAACTTCCATTTTTAGAAATATCAAGAGAATACCATGCCTTCCTTTTTAAAAATACTATTTTCACAATAAGAGTTATCTCATAATCACAGACGTTCTCACATGATTTCCATAAGCGCATATAAGTCATAATCATGGACATACTCACATGATCTCCGTATGTATATGAAAGTCATAATCATGGACATTCTCACATGATTTCCGTATAATATATAAGTCATAATCATGGACATTCTCACATGATTCCCGTATAATATATGAATGTCATAATCATGGACATTCTCACATGATTCCCGTATAATATATAAGTCATAATCATGGACATTCTCACATGATTTCTGTATAATATATAAGTCATAATCATGGATATTCTCACATGATTTCCGTATAATATATAAGTCATAATCATGGACATTCTCACACGATTTTCGTATAATATATAAGTCATAATCATGGACATTCTCACATGATTTCCATATAACATTTTAAACCATCTCTTGACTTTTCATAAAATTGTTATAACAAACTTTCCATAAATCCATTATAACAAACTTTCATTTTAGAAAACTAAAGCACTACCACATCTTTCCTTTTAATACAACCAAGGCATCATCATGTCATGTAACATTAGGGAAATGAACCCAAAGTACTATGTACATCTATTCTTTATAAAAAGAATTATTTCATGTAATAAACCCCAAGATACTAACACCCGTAGTATCAAGGCACTTCTACTTTCAAAATCAAATAACATATACCTTTAAATCAAGTCATTTCCACTTATAAAATAAATCAACTTATACTTTCAGAACCAAGTAACATATACTCTTAAAACCAAGTACTTATGCTTTCAAGACCAAGTAATTCATACTCTTTAGACCAAGTACTTATGCTTTCAAGACCAAGTGACTCATACTCTTTAAACCAAGTAACATATACTTTTTTAAATTTAACTCGAGGCTTAAAATCAAGTAACTTCTACTCCTTAAATCAAGTCACTTATATCTTTTAAAACCAAGTCATTTATACTTCATATAACTCAAGTCGCTTACTTTCAAAATCAAATCATATACTCTTTCAAATTCAAGTCATATATACTCTCCAAAATCAAGTCTCGTGACTTTCAAATAAATTAAGTCTCACGACTTTCAAAACCAAGACAAGTATACTTCAATAACTAAGGCTAGTATACTTCAAGAATAATCATGCCAATAGAAGGAAGTTAGTTCACATACCTCTTAGTCGCACAACCAATGCAATACTAGGATACACCTCGTCTAGTATGTCAGCCTATAATAATAATAATACGATCATTAATTCTAGGACTTCTAACATAAGTTATATTGAATAACGGCTTCCTATTTTTATAAAAATTTAGACAACATCTCCTCTGTTTATGTGCTTATCCACAATTAACCAAACAAGCCAACCAAACCAAATAACCAAGTCATAACTTTATAATTTCCATAACTCCTTTCTTAATTCTTAATCCAACTCGCCTTTCCAACAATTTTCATACAACCAACACCTTTTAAGCATTAAGATTTCTTCCATTTTTAACATGCAATTAATGATGAAATTAACAACACAACACACGAATGCCACGTATGCCAAAACAGTCCAATTTCGGTTCAACTCCCACAATTGTCAAATGCATTGTCTAAATTCAAAGTTTCTTTCTAACACAAGTCCATTACTTCAATTAAAACAACATGCAACTTCAGTTAAATCATAAGAGAAGAATTTTACCTTGATTTAATGCCAAAACAGTCCCTAATTCGAACTCACTGCCCACTGTTCTGTCAGCTGAACTTGTAACGTCCATAACTCTCTGATCCGATGTCCTATCGATAGACGGTTTATTGTGTTAGAAACTAGACTCGACGAACTTCATTTTAGGCTTTTAAAACACCCAAAAACTCCTAATATACTAGGAGATATACCCCTTCAAAGTTGACTAAAAATCTGCCAGCAAATCCCGATTTCTGCCCTAATTTTCTCCAATTCTTCACTTTTTCAACTCCAATTTGACATGCATGAATCCCATAATGTTAACCCATCATTTTAACATATTTCTCTTCCAAAATTCTTGTCCAAAAATCTTCACCAAAACTGGAAATTTCCAGCAGCAAGTCTCGGCCCAGCAGTGGTTCGAACCCCACTGTTTTGGGTTCCAAATTTTGCTGCTAATTGTAGACGAACAATGTAATATAGGAAGGGAAAAATAAACTTCAATGTTGGTAGGGAAGGGGGGTGTTCTCGGCTGGACTGAGAGGAGAGGAGAGAAGAGTTTGTAATTTTTTTTTTAGTGGGGAAGATGAGGTTTTGCTAGGTTTATAATTAGAATTTTCAAATTTAATAATACACTTTGCCCCCCCCCCCTAAATATTACACTTTGGTCCTCTAATAATCTATTTAAATTAAATCAACCCCCAAAGTAATAAATCTTAATCCCACTTCTTTTAATCTTAACTCTCATTTCCTTTAATTCCCGGAAATTTCATAAAGCTTCGTGTCCTTTTTGTCATAGCTTATATACGTTACTAATCCATAACGGTATATATATATATATATATATATATATATATATATATATATATATATATATATCATTTCCAATTTCCATTATCACGCCCGTTGTAACCAATTTTTTTCCGGAATCACATCCTTCATGTACTAACTTCTGGATTTAGCATATATAACCATACTATATAAGCAATATTGGAATCTTCATTCCTTAATGATGTTCTTAATTATCGTCTTAACTTATGAGGTGTAACAAAGAACTTGATACGTAAAGAGCTACAACCTGGGCAATAAGTACTCTTATTCAATTCACGGTTGAGATTGTTCCCAGGTAAGTTGAAGTCCAGATGGTCAGGGCCATTTATTGTGGAACAAGTGTTCCCCTATGGTGCAGTCAAGTTGAGAGGAAAAAAAGACGTACCATTCAAGGTGAACGGACAAAGAGTGAAGCCATACTTATTGAATGACATATAACAAATCAACTCTGTGGTCTGTCTCAAGTCATAATGAAGAGGAACTTGCGTCCGGCTAAAAGATGTTAAAGACAACGCTACTTGGGAGGCAACCCAATGTTTAAATTATGCAATTTAGTTTAAATAGAACAGTCTCACTTTTGGTATGTTTGTTGTGTTGTGATGCCAGGTGAAGGAGTCAGAGAATGAGCATGAAGAAAAGGGTGGAAAATACGTAGTCGAGTCAGCACCGCGGTGCCGAATGTTCAGAGAGGCCCCAGTACTTTAGGCACCGCGGTGCCGATTAGCGATTTCCGAATAATAAAAAGGCCCTGAATCACCAAATCTCCTCCCACAGATACCGTCTCAGTGCAATATCCGCCGCCACCACCACCATTTTGAGCCGATGTATGTCTGTAAGTCGTCCCTCTTTAATTTTTGAGTCTTTTACACATTTGGGACAATGTGTAGTTTTACGTTTGGGGGAAGTTCTTATTTTATTTTATTTTTGAGTCTTTTGTTTGTTTTTGTGTTTTATGTGAGTCAATTTTTTTTTATGATCATGTATGATGTGCTTATTTGGAATGCCTAGTGAACTAAGTGGGATAATGTAGTGGAATGAGAAGCTAAAATATGTGTGCTTAAGTTAGATATGCCAAAATTTCATGAAAATTTGATTATTTGGAATATTTGGTGCTTAGCCTATGTGTTGTCAATTGAAAAATGTATGTGAAGTCTGCTTGCTTGTTATTTAAGGCGAAATAGTTAAGATGTACATGTTAGGGAGATGATTCAGACATTTATTTGTTATCCCTTCTTATCATTCATTACCTACCTTGCAATAAATTGTATCCCTAGTCAGTCCATTTGAACCTAAAATAAGTTGTTTTCTTTGACACCCCATGATTCCCTCGTGTGCCATAAGCGGTAATTGAAAAATTTGGATGAAAAAGAGTGAAAAAGAAATACAAAAATAGAGTGAAAAAGTGATGCACCCCAATGAAAAAAATGTAAAAGCTTAAGTTTGGGGGTGCCTATGTGAATTGTTTCATGCTCTCAAAAAGAGAAAGAGGGATATAGGTATGAACTGAAAAGAATACCAAAAAGAAGAACAAAATGGTTGAGTAAGAAAAATGTTTATGGTACGTAAATTGAGCCTAAATGCCTAATTTTACCTACCCATACCTAAGCCTACATTACAACCCTGAAAAGTCCTGATGATCTCTAGAATGTATGTCTATGATTAGTGGAGAATAGCAAGTAAACAGGGTCATAGAACTAAATGAAGTTGATATGCATAAGTTAGGTATTCATGCTTCCATTACTTATGATTGAAATGAATTTGTGAAATATCTGACTTGAAATTCTAGATTGCTAAATTCATGATATATCTGTTCCTACATATTATCCCAACTGACGTTCATATGTTTCTAAGTACTTGTGCAGTTGCTTTATTTGAGTCTTTGAGTCTTTTGTTTGTGTGTCTTTGTTTTGTTTTGATCTTTGCTCGAGGGCGAGCAAAGGTTAAGTTTGGGGGTGTTTGTTAGGCGTATTTTGTATACGTCTTTTCAGTCATTTTTAGTTAGTATTTTACTCGTTTTTGTTGTGTTTAGTATAGTATTAGGTTTGTTTTTCTTTATTTTGAGTTACATCGGTTTCAAAATGCAAAATGGCGAAAAAGGGCGAGAATTGGGCAGAAAAGGTGCTCCCGAGGCAAAAAGGACAAAAGTTGGCACATCAGGACGAAAGATTTTCAGCATCGCGGTGCCATATTTACTGAGAAGCCACATAAATTTCAGCATTGCGGTGCCACGATGGAGAACCGCGGTGCCATATTTGCTGAGAAGGTGCAGGAGTTTCGGCACCACGGTGCCGTTATGCAGAACCGCGGTGTCGGTGCGGAAAATCTCAATTCCGAAGAAGAATTGGCTAAGGGCAGATTGGTCCATAGGGCACGAAATTGGAGCATATTTAAGCCCTAGGGATTAATGATATGAGAGGTTGGTCATTCTACAAGATAACACAACACAAGACAACAAGGGAGGCTACAATTGGAGACTTAGTTCGCAGTAATTTTTTTCTTTCGTTTTTAATTCAGTTTATGTATGGATTTTGTGTTAGTTCTTAGCGTGACTATGACTAGGAGCTAAACACTAATATTAGGGCTTTCCTCATGAATCTCTTGAAACTTCTATTCATGAATTAATGCAGTAGTTTGATTTCTTCTTCACTTGATTAAGATTTAGTCAATAATTGGTATGAATGTTTGATAATTAATTGATCACTAATTATCATAATATATATAATTTCGAATCAAGAACCGAGAGGAGAGATTTGGATATGCTGTAATTGACTAGACATAGGTTAAAATCGTGGACGACAGTACCCCGATACTTATGTAGCATTATAGGTTATTGTTCTTAATCCTCCTATGTGGTAAATCCTATCATAGAAATATAGAAGATTTCTGCACTGGGGTTGAGTGATTATATGTCCTAACCAGAATATAAGACAGTTTAGTTAACCGCTATCTTAACGTAGAAGAATAAGTCATTCTAATTGCATTAAGGATTGAATAGAGTGGATAGTCGAGGATTTTGGAAGCCCTAATTCATTCATAATTGATAACAACTTAAATAGTTCAGTAACTCTTGCAATTATTCTAGTAGTTAAACAAAAACCCAACTCAAATATCGATTGCCATATAGATAACATAAAGTAGGTGAACGGTAATTAGAAACCAATCTCTGAGGACGATATTCGGTCTTATTAGACTATATTACTTGTCAACGATGCATACGCTTGCGTGAGCATTCGAAATATCGCTAACAGGCTCTTCACGAACTGTACTCTCAAACATTCTACTCGATAGACAAGTAGGGAAGGTGGAGGATCTTGATCTCTTACCCAATACTGGAATATCAAATATTTTAGAAATATCTATTGGATTGTTATCTTCACTTGGGTAGCTGATGTATAAAGGTTCATCTAAACCTTTGAATACTATAGCTTTAGACAAGTCCTCTGTGGATGGTGAAAAATGAAACCGATAGGGTTGCTGTGGTTCATTATGCTCAGGTGAGTCAGTGTTCATTCGAGGGATGTACTCATAGGAATGTTGGTCGGTGTGTTGGCTGATATTGGTGTTGACATGGGAGAAATTTCCATGAGTGAATATAGTGGAGAGGGTTTTGAGGAATTTTGGAAGATGAAGGGTGTGAATGTTCCATCGGTTGTATATACCGAAGTGATGTGATCTTCCCCATTTTTTTGTTTTTTTATTTTCGAAAAAAAACAAAAAAGATAACAAGAATGAC
Source organism: Przewalskia tangutica (assembly GCA_029844215.1). NCBI lineage: Eukaryota > Viridiplantae > Streptophyta > Magnoliopsida > Solanales > Solanaceae > Przewalskia > Przewalskia tangutica. The sequence continues at coordinate 53,570,365 of CM056736.1, forward strand.
AAACAAGTAAAGAATGATTTACAAACTTGGCAGAATAACTAATATTTTTTTTATATAGAGAAAATCGAAGATGATAAAACAAATAACAAATGAGAGGAATATGTATATACATGACAGATCTTTCTAAGCAACAAAAATCCCTTAGATTTAGGTGTTTCAATTTTACACAATAACTTACACCTAAAATATTGAGATAAACTAACTAGACATCAAAGTAGAAATAAAAATTAATCTTATCAGTTTAAAATTTGAAATTCCTATTAAAACAAGGCACAAAAATAGGGAAAAAAGAACTGAATTTTCAAAAATCAGTTACACATCGCAACCCAACAAATATCATTATCTGAAAATGTCAACAGTAATGTTGGCAACATTTTGTACAACACAAGTATCATGATCCTTAAAGAACATCTTCCTTTCGGCAACAAATCAAGACACGTTTCATATATGTTTTTATGAGTTTAACCTCCAGACCAATGTAACATTTTCCCATTGAGTCCTAGATCTAATCATAAAACACATACAAAATTCATTTTCGTGTCAAAAACAAGAATACTTATTTAGCATCCTCATAATTTTTTTCTTTGTTTAAGCACTTTGATACTCCTATAGTATAGGAACAATATCAATTCAAGGGCTTTGCCCGTATTGCACAGTTGTTGAGAATTAGAAAGGCTTATACTCCATTTTTTTGATATCTAATATCATCGCAGAGAATAATATCACATTAAAATCATGTTCTCATTTGGAAATCATACCTGGTTGAACAAAAATCAGCCGTTACAAGTACTAAAAATCAGATTCTGATATTACAAGGGTAAATGTCACCCGAGTTCCAGCCGACATTCGTCCAACAATGCCTGTTTCAGAGATTACAAAGACCAATAGATTTTTTTTTTCAAACTAGAAAATCTCTCATGGTAAAAAAAATGTTATACCCCGTATTTCCAGAGTATGTACGTGAGGGCGTACGTATAATAATTTAAGCCTAAAGGTGGGCTAGTTTCGAAATTTGTACACAACACCCGATTGGAGTCGTTTTTCGACGAAACGTTTCCACAGCTTTCGTAGGGAAAATTCCGGCTATGTCATTTTTAATTTTTGCGGATTTTTCCGAGAGATGAAACATTTTGGACCAACGGGAGGGTGACATGTGTCACCCTCACATTGGAAGGCTTGGACGGCAACTTGGCCTTGCCTTGGACGATTTGCCTTGGCTTTTTGTCAAGGATTAGGTAGAATATTTTTGGGTAGATGGATAAGGTAGCACATGGCTAAATCTTGACCTTACACTTGCTATACACTTGGAAGAATCTTGGCCATTGGTTGGCCATGGCTTGACCTATAAATACCCCTCTAAGTGAAGGCTTTCTTCATCCACAAATTGTTCTAAGTGATAAATCCCTTCCCTCCTCTTGTTGACTCTCGTCCAAGAGCCCTCTCCTCTCTTGTGAGCTAGCCAGAGCCTCCCCTTCCCCTTTGTGGTGCCACTGCCAGAGGGTACCCCTAGCCTAGTTGTTTTCGTATAATACCCCTTGTTGTGGTATAGAAATACTCTCCTAGTATTGTTGTTATGTCCAAATACCTTGGCCCAAATACCTTGTAGTATTCCCAAGGTTACACGTATACAAAAGCCCAGAAAATACTATTATACTTCCCTCAGTCACAAAAATGAAACCCTAAGGAAAACCTTCATAGTCGGTTGAAGTGTTAAGTAGAAGTTGCGTAGAACTTCTAAGGGTTGTTTGGAGCGGATTGGAGCACTCGGAGTAGGAGCTAAACGTTGCTCAGGAGCGATATTAAACTTGGATAATTTTTGGGCTTACCGAGGTAAATACTACTGTCCTTCTATGGTAATTGGAAATTACATGTTGTTGGAATATATAGTTAAAGTATACTATATATAGAAGTGAACATAGTCTTGTGGCAATGTCTTTGGACTTAAGCCTGAATTTATAAGTAGAAGATTAAACTGTACTTAAATAGGACCGTATTCTGATGGTGATAACCTATATTGTTCGATGTTCTGCAAGTAGCATGGGCTACTTAGAAGGTGGACAAGGCTAGCCGGGTTATAAGCCGTGGAGCGTTTTGCTTATAGTCGATAATCGTCGCAAGGTATGTGATTCTTCCTATACTCTTGAGCATGATATTTTAAAGGAAGATATGTATAGTACGGCAATGTCTTTTGACTTAAGCCTGAATAATATATAGTCACGGTAGCGTCGTGTGCTAATTGAACGTAGTTGTACGGCAATGTCTTTGACTTAAGCCTGAATAATATATAGTACGGTAGACGTACGTGTGCTAATTGAACGTAGTTGTACGGCAATGTCTTTGACTTAAGCCTGAATAATAAGAACCTTGAATGTATTTCAAATGCTAAGAAACCATTTTTTTAAAAGAAGAGTAACACTTGGTTTTAAAGGTTTTAAAAAGAGTTATACTAGCTTTATGGGGAGTTAGGTATAATGTCTTAAGAGAGGTAAAGAAAATGGTTTACTGATGTTAGAAGTTAAGAGACTTGATCTTATAAGATAAGAGACTTAACTAATTTGTTTTAATGTGAATGTTTGTGTGAAACCTCATTCGTGAGTAATGAGTACTTGGTTTTATTTAAAGGGATAATGTTTTACTGATTTCGGAAATCAGAATGTGTATCGACAGACCACTGCAGCGTTAATAAAGGAAAATGTATTGAATAATGATGTATTGTATTAAAACCAGTAGAAACCTCCATCTGCATAGAAGCTAAGATGAGACAAAATGATATTACATTTTCTAGATCATGGCTGCTGTAGTAAGATTGTGATAAACAAGAATAACCTACTCACATATATGGTATATGTTACTCAAATGTTTTAAAAGAGATTAAGACTATGAGTTATGAAGCCTTTCTAAAATAAGTGACTTAAGCATTTGAAATTAGGCAAACTTGAACGTTTGGAAAATAATGTTGTTACTTGATTTTACAAAAGGGGAAGTGGTTTGTTTACTTAAAGATAGTCACTATTTTTATACTACGGGTATTGTGTGACTTATGTGAAAAAGCGGATCTTTTAAAGGATTTAACGTCGTAGTACTTTAGGGTTAAAACCCGGACTTTGGCATAAAATGAAGGTACTTTGAGTGATGTATAACTTGCTATGCTTGTTGTGGTGAAACTTGCCTATGCTTGTTGTTGTGAAACCTGCCTATGCTTGTGATGATAGCCTTTGTTGTGCAAGTGTTGTATTTACGTATTCTGGCGTCTCTCGATAGAGGCGGTTGACTTATTGAGAACTTACTTGGAGCGTCTTTGGCGGTGTGGAGAATTCCACGGGTATGTTTCCATTTTGATTGCTGTCTTGTTGTTGATGTTACATGGACATGTCTACACCGATGCAGAATTCCGGGGGCGTGTGGCCATGCGGCAGGGTTGATTACCCGATATATTGTTATTGTGGCTACATGGACATGTCTACACCGATGCAGAATTCCGGGGGCATGTGGCCATGCGGCAGGGTTGATCACCCGATATATTGTTGTTGATGTTACATGGACATGCCTACACCGATGCAGAATTCCGGGGGCATGTGGCCATGCGGCATTGTTATTATTGTTGCATCATGGGCATGTCTACACCGATGCAGAATTCCGGGGGCATGTGGCCATGATGCGAACAAGATTGATGTTGTGGGCGTGAGACCCATAGTTGTATTTGAGTGATGACTTTGAGGGCGTGAGTCCCTGACTTGGCTGCTTTTACGTTGTGTACTGTAGTTTGGTTATCACGCATGTCTCCCGCTTTTTATATCGCTATGATTTCATTTATAGTACTTTCTGATTTCACATACTTGGTACTGTTGTCGACCTCCTTGGTGGCGTATAAAGGCGAGCCTCTACCACGAAACAGACGAACCGTGGCTCTCCGTATGGCACATCACGAGAAGGGTCGTAGGGCATGCCTCGGGGATCATGGCAGCCGGTACCATTTGTTGGGTCGTCGAGCAAGGCTCGCGACAAAGTGACAAAAGTGGTATCGAGCGATTAATCCTCGGAAAGTGTCTGACCGTGTCTAGTAAGTCTTGATTATCGGTGTGTTGTGCACCACATCTATAATCGAGGCTATAGGACATTTAGGATTGGTTTCCATTTCTTCTCATTACGAGATCGTGCCTTAGGCCGTGTGATAAGTTGGACCCTCCGACGTATTCATTTCCTTTACGATTATGCCTCCGCGTAAAGCGGCCCAGAGCCCAGGCAAGGCAGCGGGGAGGCGCTAGTGGATCTGAGAGAAATCTGGCGCGAGCGGTCGATACCGAGGCGATGCTCCGACGGCGGGTTTAGCGACGCCGCCCGGCCAGTGAGTTTAGAGCGCGGCGATGGGCTGCCGAGACTCTGATACGAGCCTCGGTCCAGATGCAGGGTAGAAGAGATGGGTTACAAGGAGATGGCGATTCTTGGCGAGTCGTGGCGATATGAGGATAAGTGGGCAGCGGATTCGATGGCGCCGATGGTTCACCCTAGATCGGATAGTTTGAGGCTACAGGACTTTCGAGATGTAGCCTTGAGTTCTACGGGTCGAGGCACGAGGATGATCGCGAGAGTTCATCAAGCGATTCTGACGGATCATGAGAGTGATCAAGCTTGGAGACCGAGTCGGTGGTCCTAGGTTCGCGTCGGCCGCGTGATACCGCATGATCGTGGTTTTGATCGTGGAGCTGTCGGGAGAGAATGCACTTCCACCGTTTGGGACGAGTTTTGGGGCCTTCCCGCACATTTCTTGCCTCCAGATGAGAGGCTCGGTAAACATTTTTGATGTTGGCGAGCAGGCGTCTGATTCGGGAGTACAATGTGAGTTCGACTCATTGGCGGTATGTTCCGCATTAGTAGCTAGTATGGAGGATCGAGTGCACCGATATGTTCTGAGGCTCGATGATTACCTAGCGAGAGTTGTTCGGTGTAGCTCTTCCGGGCATGGACATTGCCGCATGCGAGCTTATGCACTTGGAGGTGAGGCGGAGAAATCGACGGAATGACCAAGCTTCAGCGAAGAGGCGAGCAGAGATCCTTTGGTGACTTTCGAGGCGGACCGCCTCGGTGAACTAGTTTTGTACCTCCGCTTGGTCAGAGTGGTCCTCCACAACCTTGGAGCGGTCGAGCTCCGTGGGTTCGGTGTCGGGGAGTAGGGGTGTTGGCGGTGCGATCACCACCTCGGTGTGGTCGATGTGGTAGACCGCATTTCGGGGAATGTCGTGGTGCCAAGGGAGCTTGTTATTTTTGCGGCCAGCGGGGCCATTTTGCGAGGAACTGTCCGACCAATGGTAGCACGGATGTTACGACTCAGCCTTCAGGATCAGTGGCTGGTTCATCGCCTTCTACAGCTATGCGCCCTGCAGGGCAGGCCTATGATTAGAGAGGAGCGGTAGATTCAGGTATATCCCTAACCCTCTAGAGTTTTGTATGTATTGATGTTGTTGATGTGTTTAGTGTTATGTTTGGATAGCTTTGTGCTAAAATGTGATTTAGAAACCTGGTTAGTGAAAAGGGTAAGTCCCTGGGTAGTGTGAAATGGAAGTGGTAGCTTTCATGACCTGTATAAGTAAGATTGTTCCGGATCGGGGAACAAGAGCTTGATGCGTTAGTAGGTCGGGTTGGGGCCATGTTGCGGGCCAACCCGCGACCTGTTTCGTGGTAGGGTCAGCTCTGGGTGGTCGCCGGTGGTAGGGTCACGAGGGTGCTAGGACCAAGTTTTGGTAACCATCGTATGAGTTCGTGGATATGTTCGACGAGCGGTCGTGAAGGCCGGGAATGGCCTTAAGGAAGATTGAGGCTAGTAGATGACCAAGTTTGGAGGTGGTGACTCCAAAGTGTTGGAAATTGAAGCGATGACTGGAGTATGGTGCGTATACTAGAAGAGTTCAAGTGTTCGAGGAGGGCACGACGAGTAAGGAAGGAAGAGAACGTGTGTTATGTTTGTGGCCATGTGTGGCAATGGAAACTTGTTAGAAGAACTTCATCTTTATCCGCCTTGAGAAGGAACATTCGGGACGAATGTTTCTAAGGGGGGGAGAATGTTATACCCCGTATTTCCAGAGTATGTACGTGAGGGCGTACGTATAATAATTTAAGCCTAAAGGTGGGCTAGTTTCGAAATTTGTACACAACACCCGATTGGAGTCGTTTTTCGACGAAACGTTTCCACAGCTTTCGTAGGGAAAATTCCGGCTATGTCATTTTTAATTTTTGCGGATTTTTCCGAGAGATGAAACATTTTGGACCAACGGGAGGGTGGCGTGTCACCTCACATTGGAAGGCAGACGGCAACTTGGCCTTGCCTTGGACGATTTGCCTTGGCTTTTTGTCAAGGATTAGGTAGGATATTTTTGGGTAGATGGATAAGGTAGCACATGGCTAAATCTTGACCTTACACTTGCTATACACTTGGAAGAATCTTGGCCATTGGTTGGCCATGGCTTGACCTATAAATACCCCTCTAAGTGAAGGCTTTCTTCATCCACAAATTGTTCTAAGTGATAAATCCCTTCCCCTCCCTCTTGTTGACTCTTGTCCAAGAGCCCCTCTCCCCCTCTCTTGTGAGCTAGCCGAGAGCCTCCCCCGTCCCCCCTTTGTGGTGCCACTAGTAGGGTACCCACTAGCCTAGTTGTTTCGTATAATACCCTTGTTGTGGTATAGAAATACTCTCCTAGTATTGTTGTTATGTCCAAATACCTTGTAGTATTCCCAAGGTTACACGTATACAAAAGCCCAGAAAATACTATTATACTTCCCTCAGTCACAAAAATGAAACCCTAAGGAAAACCTTCATAGTCGGTTGAAGTGTTAAGTAGAAGTTGCGTAGAACTTCTAAGGGTTGTTTGGAGCGGATTGGAGCACTCGGAGTAGGAGCTAAACGTTGCTCAGGAGCGACATTAAACTTGGATAATTTTGGGCTTACCGAGGTAAATACTCTTTGTCTTACATGGTAATTGGAAATTACATGTTGTTGGAATATATAGTTAAAGTATACTATATATAGAATCGAACATAGTCTTGTGGCAATGTCTTTGGACTTAAGCTGAATTTATAAGTAGAAGATTAAATTGTACTTACATAGGACCGTATTCTGATGATCGATAACCTATATTGGTTGATGTTCGCAAGTAGCATGGGCTACTTAGAAGGTGGACAAGGCTAAGCGGGTTATAAGCCGTGAGCGTTTTGCTTATAGTCGATAATCGCCGCAAGGTATGTGATTCTTCCTATACTCTTGAGCATGATATTTTAAAGGAAGATATGTATAGTACGGCAATGTCTTTTGACTTAAGCTGAATAATATATAGTACGGTGACGTCGTGTGCTAATTGAACGTAGTTATGCGGCAATGTCTTTGACTTAAGCCCGAATAATATATAGTACGGTGACGTCGTGTGCTAATTGAGCGTAGTTGTACGGCAATGTCTTTGACTTAAGCTGAATAATAAGAACCTTGAATGTATTTCAAATGCTAAGAAACCATTTTTTTAAAGAAGAGTAACACTTGGTTTTAAAGGTTTTAAAAAGAGTTATACTAGCTTTATGGGAGTTAGGTATAATGTCTTAAGAGAGGTAAAGAAAATGGTTTACTGATGTTAGAAGTTAAGAGACTTGATCTTATAAGATAAGAGACTTAACTAATTTGTTTTAATGTGAATGTTTGTGTGAAACCTCATTCGTGAGTAATGAGTACTTGGTTTTATTTAAAGGGATAATGTTTCTTGATTTGGAAATCGAATGTGTATCGACAGGACCAGCTGCGAGCGTTAATAAAGGAAAATGTATTGAATAATGATGTATTGTATTAAAACCAGTAGAAACCTCCATCTGCATAGAAGCTAAGATGAGACAAAATGATATTACATTTTCTAGATCATGGCTGCTGTAGTAAGATTGTGATAAACAAGAATAACCTACTCACATATATGGTATATGTTACTCAAATGTTTTAAAAGAGATTAAGACTATGAGTTATGAAGCCTTTCTAAAATAAGTGACTTAAGCATTTGAAATTAGGCAAACTTGAACGTTTGGAAAATAATGTTGTTACTTGATTTTACAAAAGGGGAAGTGGTTTGTTTACTTAAAGATAGTCACTATTTTTATACTACGGGTATTGTGTGACTTATGTGAAAGAAACGGATCTTTTAAAGGATTTAACGTGCGTAGTACTTTAGGGTTAAAACCCGGACTTTGGCATAAAATGAAGGTACTTTGAGTGATGTATAACTTGCCTATGCTTGTTGTGGTGAAACTTGCCTATGCTTGTTGTTGTGAAACCTGCCTATGCTTGTGATGATAGCCTTTGTTGTGCAAGTGTTGTATTTACGTATTCTGGCGTCTCGATAGAGGTCGGTTGACTTGTTGAGAACTTACTTGGGCGTCTTTGGCGTGTGGAGAATTCCAGGTATGTTTCCATTTTGATTCTTTGTCTTGTTGTTGATATTACATGGACATGTCTACCGTCTGAGTCGGGGCGTGTGGCTACGCGGCGGGGTTGATTACCCGATATATTGCTATTGTGGCTACATGGACATGTCTACACCGATGCAGAATTCCGGGGGCATGTGGCCATGCGGCAGGGTTGATCACCCGATATATTGTTGTTGATGTTACATGGACATGCCTACACCGTCACGGTCGGGGCATGTGGCCATGCGGCATTGTTATTATTGTTGCATCATGGGCATGTCTACACGAGGCGAGTCGGGGCGTGTGGCCATGATGCGAACAAGATTGATGTTGTGGGCGTGAGATCCATAGTTGTATTTGAGTGATGACTTTGAGGCGTGAGTCACGACTTGATCGCTTACGTTGTGTCTTGTAGTTTGGTTATCACGCATGTCTCCGCTTTTTATAGGCGCTATGATTTCATTTATAGTACTTTCTGATTTCACATACTTGGTACTGTTATCGACCTCCTTGAGTGCGTTCATCTGCGCAGTAGAAGTACATCGATCGATCCGCGTTTAGGATCTCATTCGCGTCTTGGGAAGCTCGTTCCGTCGGAGGCTTATCTTTGGTATGTTACCACGAGTCTATAGGTTCTTGTACATTCGTGGTATGGCGGGGCCTGTCCGTCATAGTTGTTGTAAAATCTTAAGTGCAGACCTTTGTTGTGGCGGGGTTGTAAGGATTATGCTATTCAAGTGTATATATATATATGTTGAAAGGCAACCGTTTTGGTTGGCCTATTTCTATTTCATCTTGATCCATGTCTATTTACATGTTTAAGTTGTATTTCCGCTGGTTTTCTCTGATGTTGTATCACTAGGGTGCCCGGGGTAAGGCACCAGTCACGGGCCCGGGTTCGGGTCTTGACAAAAACTTTTATAAAAGTATTAGCTAGTTGATAAAGAGTGTCAACATGTTCAATTTGAACTAGCTGCTTTTCAATCAAATCTCTTTAAAAAATGATGTCTAATCATACTACAAAATTAAAATGTTGATAGTAAAACCATAGTCGTTTAACATGTGTCTTAGTCATATTCAGTGAGAGCAACAACTTTCAGCTGCTACAGATTCAGATTCAGCAGTTGAAAGTGAGACACGATTTTATTTATGACTCTACCAAGAAAGAAGATTATTGCCAAGATAAAAATATCCTCTACTTGTACTCTTTCTACCATCCACATCATCAGCCCAATCCGAGTCACTATATCCTATTAGGTTAGGATTACTGTCCTTGGAATACCAAATTCTCAAACTCACATATGCCGACAACATATCAAATGACACATTTTACGGCATTTAAGTGGAAGATTTTGGGATAGGCTTAGAATCATGCACAAATACAAACACTAAACATAGGTTATAAAACAAGAAAGACAAACCTCTTGGTATATGGTAGACATACACACATACCTTATCATGTATTTGTAATTGAGTGGTTCTTTGCTTCTTGTTCTACTTCCTTCAAACACTCCCCCTGTCACCTGACATGTTGGATGATTCTTCCTAATCTTTGATGAGGGTCCCTTCGACTTGATTTAGCAATTCAGCATTTGACTCCTCATTCACACCTTTTGTGGTCTCTGGTTCAGGTTCAAATGTTGCTCCGGATGTGGTAATATTTGAGGCAACATATGGTTCATAAGCAGTATACTCTTGTACAATTTTTGTCCTTCGATTGGACACTCGGTAAGCATGACTATTTTGGAAATAGCCAACAAAATTCCTTTCACTCTTAGAATCAAACTTATCCAGATAATCTCTATCATTTAAAATGTAACAAATACATCAAAAAAAATGAAAGTAACGCACATTAGGTTTCTTTTCATTTATAATTTCATGAGATGTCATCTTTGTTACAGACCTTAAGTAGACTCTATTAGTGATGTGACAGACAGTAAAAAAAACTTTGACAATTTGTTAGAACTAAGCATAACTCTAGTCATTCTTTGCCATGTTCTATTCTTCCTTTGTGCTACCCATTATGTTAAGGAGTTTTTGAGAGCAGAAAAATTCATGGAAAATTCCTCTTTCTCACAAAATCTTGTGAAGGAGATGTTTTCAAATTCTTTTCCATGGTCGGAACTAGTCCGAAAAATAGGAGAATAGAACAAGTTCCTAATTCTAGAGTGCAAAATTTTAATAAATGTCAAAAGTTTGAGATTTTTCTTTCAAAAGATATCAATGAGTACCTAGAAAAATTATCTACATACACATAGGAATACCTCATGCCTCCTAAACTGTCTTTCCCTACTACATAAAGAAAAGTGGTTCCGTGCCTCTCACATTCGTTCGAGTTGCTTTCAGCTACCTCAATTAGACCTATAAAATCCATGTGCAATAATAGAAAAAAGTGAGACATACCTGAATGTTGTCGTCATTATGTAAAACATGGGTTTGCTTACCTTGGAGACAATCTGCACAGACTATTTTACCTTTATGGCGAAGGTTGGTTAAGTCTCTAACCGCTTTATATGAGACCAATTTTTTAGATTGCGGTAGTTGATATGCCCCAACTTTTGATGTCATAGTGTTGTGTCGTCCATCTTGACATTATTGCTGGTCTCTTGTCTTGCAACAAGATAACAATTATCACATGTTTTAATACTTTACATGACACATTCCTTAACTTCATTCGTAACTTCACAAGCATTCTCATTAAATTTTACCTCCATATTGTCAATACACAATTGACTCATCAATTTAGTCATTAAACCTTCAATCGTGTAAGACATTTCTTAAAGTTGGACATCCAGGATTCCTTTTTCAATTATTTTACTTCCACCTCCATAAGTTACGTTACCTCCATTTAATGACTCACAGTTCTTTAGAAAACTCATTTGTACCTGTCATGTGACGAGAACATCTACTCTCAAAGCACCAAAGACCTGAAATGTTAGTTCTTAAAGTAGTGGTCGCACACTATAAGTTACAACCATTTTGGGAATCCAAACTCTTTTAAAATATTTTTTACCTTTCAGCTCAGAAATATTGCTTTGAATGTTATCAGAAATGTTGGACAACATGTTAGGCAACATTTCGCTCACAGAATTCTGAAGTTTGAAAACAATACGTTTTTTTTAAACCAGGAGAATTACAATGACGACACACAAACTTCATATCCTTTGACATATATGAGAACCTATTATATAATCCTTTTTCTTTTACAAAGAACATTTTCTCATTTTTATCAAACAAACTAGAGCATATTGTTTTAAGAGAGTTTTAGTACACAATACCTGCATGCAAAAGTTTACTAAAAACTGAGTATCTCATTCAATTTAGAAGTCCATGAGTAGAGCTTACGGAAGGTTATTTTGGCTGAATTCAATTTTGCACAAATCTTACCAAATGCAGTATCCTATTTGGTAAGTGCAACCTCTAGTCGGGTTATTATGCCTTTTAGATCTACATTCTCACGAGTTAAAGATATTACCTTTGTCTCAAGTTGCTTGGATTATATGATTAATGTTTTACAAATATTTTGTAATTCATTAATCATGTCATCTTTGCATTAAACTTTATCTATACTCTCAGCCTCACCACTAGAAATAAAATCACTAAAGTAGTTAACATCAGGATAGTTAAAGAATATGTACCTTTCAGATGTTGCTGGAAATGCAGATGTCGTTGCAGATGTTGCATGAAATGTCGTGACATTTGAGGCAAAATTACAGACGACATTTTCATTATCAGACATGGGTTGTTCGTAAACAGTGGCCATCAGTGCTTATGATTTGATTTCTTAATCTTCTTCCTCTTCTTAGTGGACATCCTTTTTTAGCACTTGGAATGAAGCTTGGTGGACTTTTGATTGAAGCTTTGATTTTGATGCCTTTTAGATTTAGATTTATTTCTCTCATTGTTGAACTTCCTCACCATCAAATTATATTTTCGAGTGAGTAAGACAACATTAGCACCTTCATCAAGTTCTTCAAGATTCTCACCCTCTTCATTGATTTGATTCTCGGAGGATTTGAACTTGAAGTGTCACATTCTTGCTATAATATAGTTCCCTTTGATTCTTAATGTTTACCTCATAGGTTTTGAGAATTTTCATCAAGGTATGAAGGTTCATAGTAGCAAGATGTGAGCTTCTTTAATGACATAAATCGTTAAATTGAACTTTTCAGGAAGAGAACGAAGATCCTTTCTAAATAAGATTTAATATCATCCGCTTCTTCCATCCTTAAATGTTCATATTTGCTCATGATCATGTGTAGCTTTGTTCGATGAATACTTGATCTACATTCACAATGAATTTGTAAAGTATCTCATGCATCCTTAGCCGTTGGGCAGTTTTGAATGAACTTGAACATGTAAAGATCAACTCATCCAAAAATAGCATTTAGAGCCTTTTCATTGAAGCCTGCACTATTGGTTTCTTCCACACTCCATTCGGCCTCAGGCTTAGGTAATATGTCGTCTTCCTCGTCCGGTGGGAGCATAGGAACAATATATCCTTTTGTAATAGATCTCCATGCTCTCACATCAATAGATTTGATATGAGAACGTAGACGAATTTTCCAATAAGGATAATTTGATTCATCTAAAATAGGAAGTCTACCAATATTTGGATTTGTCGGATCCATAGTTAAAGTAAAATGAACTTAGCACTTATTATGTTAAGTGTCGACTCTGATACCACTTGTTGGGTCCCGAGAGTTATGTTATGGAACAATTAAAAATAAACTGGAAATAAACAAAATCAAATGCTGGAACAGTTTGCAAATGTCGTCTGACACAACTGACATCATTTCGGTAAAAACAGAATAAAACCTTTGAAGAGTTAAAGTGCAGCGGAAATAAATAAAGAACACAAAGGTTTATTTTTCATAAGTTATATATTGATATAACCCATGATGGTCAATGACCAAAGGTATTGTATATATATATATATACAATTGAATATATTCCTTCTTTTACAATATTACAAGATAATCAAAAGGAATAAAAAGGTTAAGTCGCAGATGACTTATGCCTGAAAATTCTATCTAAATAGAAGTGAACAACATCTCATTACAATCGCTCCATACAAAGCTAATCTAGAATCTGAAACAGCGACTGTAATGTCACAGAGAATGTCGTCACAAACACAGACAACATTTTTGTGATCCAGATTTCTGAGAAGAAATCCCGAGAGCTCTCTTGGTATTTTTATATTTTGATTTTGAATATTCATTCACTCTTTTGCCCTCTCTATTTATAGTAGAGAGTCCTTCTTGAAAAGCTCATCAATTGGTTGTAGAAGTTGAGCTAAATATGGGCACATGAAGCAGTAGCTTGAGGCATGAAAACAGGAGCTGATTTTGACTTGTTCTTCACCCTACTTGCTCCTTAAGTTAAGCTACTCCTTGGACTTGATCTTCCACGTTTTTCAATCTGCTTCAAAGACTCCTTGCCAAGTCAATTGTCATGTCATAAAAATGTCACACTTTCCTGAAATTTGTCTGTGAAGATAGGCAAAACAGTTACCAGAATGTCGTCTCAAATGTCAAGACATTTGATCCAACATTTTCTGATTTTAACTTAGCTCTGAAAATGATATATTAGGAAAAATGTCATACAAAATCTAACATTAACATACGTAATTCGTGCTATGATTTTCACGTGTCAATAAAAAGCTATGTTACATACCTACGAGTGAATTATTTTTTAATTTTTTATTTTTTTATATTTATAATATATATAATTCCTAATATATATAATATATATAATTTATAATTTTATAAATTCCTAATATATATAATTTCTAATTTTATAAATTTCTAATATATAATATTATATAAAATTGAATTTACAATACTGAAATTGACATTCAGATATTTAGATTTGAAAATTGAAAAGAGAAATTGAGGGGCAAGATGGACGTTTTTGGAGATGGAGGAATCAAACCGCATAGCCGAAAAATACGCGAAATCAAAAAAATTAGTAAAACGGACGCCCGACCGTCCCAGCGCAGTTATGACCGTATAAAGTTTGATCAATTTACAACCTATATTTCATATGTCAATGGCGAGGGGCTGGCGGGGGCTGGGGGTCCATTCGGCCCCAAAAAACTGACCGACGAATGATGAATGACCACGACCGACGGACGAAACGGTCCTGGCCCGTCCCCGATAACGGATAATCGGTCCTCGGTCCGGTCCGGTTCGGTCCGGTCCGGTCCGGTCCGGTCCTGACCCTTTGTGCACCCCTACCTACGAGTGTATACACTCCTTAGTTGTTCCGCTTATAGGAATAAACTTCTAGATTATCGATATGTGGTTATAGAACTATATGCAAGATGAATCTTGTCAGTAAGCCTTTAGGTGAAAGTTATTGGGATATAGCACCTACTTAAGATGGTTGATAACCCCTGCCCCCTATGTAATTAAAACAAATGTTACTCGGAAGAAAATTATGACCGTTGTTCCTACAATAAAGATTCAAGGCGCAGGTAACTCAATCAAAGAGTAAGTGCAACAATTTTTTTTTTTGTTTCAAAACTTATTTGTGACAAAGAAAGGAACAACACCAACCATACTAATGTGATGCTTTACAGTGACATAAGCAAAGCTTCTTAGAGATAATTAAAGATATATTTACATTATCCTTCAGCAAAGGGTGGGTGGGTGGGTGGGGGTATTGTGTGGTGGTTAAAACTTCATAAATTGAACAGATGTAGAAAGAAGAGAAAGAGTTCCAGAAAGTTACAACAGTAGTTGCCATGTCTATGTTGAGTATCTCCACATGAGCTGAGGCTCTGCTCGCAAAAGGCCAGCTACTCCATACAGATTACACTTTTTTAGATGCAACTCTTAGTGTTAGATATTTGCATTTCAGTTTTGGAATCAGTACACCTTTGAACTGCAACATGCACAGGACCTGGTGCAGTAATCCCAATGAAACTATTAATGAATGGAGAAAGCAATAACAATAAAAACAAACTACTTCACAACAGAGAGCTACATGCATAAGAATCATGGTCTCTAGATATATCTTTTGCCAATATATTGAAATGTTGATAAAAGGATTGCAAAAGTGCACAAAGGGCCGGCCACATGTTTCTGTAACTAATTCAGTTGGCTTAGTGAAATTGTGCAAAGGTTATCAATTGTACAATGTTTACATTCTGCAACTGTCTAATAAAAGAAAATAATGATTTTGAAGTTAAAGAACATACCTCAGTGAACCAAGTTTAATTTTGAGTTTTAGCTCATTTGCATAAATCAACTTTTGAAGATAATCTTGAACGAGGGTCCTAAAGACTTGCCTCATCATCAACTTCTACACCATGATGGATGTCTTGATACAAATAATGTTGAAAGCAACCTTAGCATGAACCACGGAGGATACATGTACAAGCCTGCACTTGAGATCATAAAGATATCCTGAAATCCTCAAACGGAGGATACATGTACAAGCCTGCACTTGAGATCATAAACATTTCCTGAAATCCTCAAATGCTGAGAATATGGGGCAAAAGGAATTATTGCTTTCGTCATTACCCCGTAAGATAACTGTAAGATGATATTAATCTTCCTTAGGGAGTCTTCTCATTAATATCAAAATATATAAAGTACAATAATCATCCCTTATACAATAGGAATCCTAAGCCTATAGAGAAGAGGAATCTTAGTCTTACCATAATTATATTTACACAATATATGAAATATATTCTAATTATGGGGTAGGGATGACAAAAGACTATATACACGTTTACACACCCCCTCAGTCGGAGCGGGAGGAGGCCGGACAATGAGACTGGATCTGAAGTCAAGAAATAAATATCTGGGAAGTAATATGTCTGCATACTGATAGGATGATGGAACATGTAACACTCTCACATGGCCTAGCGCAACTTTCTCACGAACGAAGTGTAGATCTATCTCAATGTGCTTGGTTCGCTGATGTTGAACCGGATTATGAGAAAGATAGATGACAGAGATGTTATCACAGTACACAATAGATGTCTGACGCAAAGGACACTGAAGTTCTAACAGTAAATTTCTGAGCCAACAAATCTCAGCTACCACATTTGCAACGCCTTTGTACTCAGCCTTGGCACTGGAACGAGCTAGGGTAGCCTGTCTGTCACGACTCGATCCCGGGCCCGCGACTGGTGCCCTACCTGGCACCCTTACAGGTATACATCAGAGATAATCAGCGGAACATACATACAACTCTTAATAAGAATCAATAAGGAATAAACAATAGGCTAGCCGATAAGGCTACCTCCATGGATACATATATACACAGTCAAAAACAGTTACCTTCTTTTTTTTACAAACCAACCCACAAAATATGACTACAGACCTCTAAGAGTTTTAACATAACCACTGTGACGGGACAGGACCCCGTCATACCCCTGAATGTACATAAATCTACAACATCAGGGAAACCGTACCAAAAGACAAGCCTCCTGTCACGACCCAACCACGGGTTACGGCGGTGCCCTATCGGGCACTGTCAGTGACACATCGAGAATAGCGGAACATACATAATACAAAAATCAGATAAGGTAAACATCACTAGCAAGCCGGCGCCGTCTTTCGTAAAATAACTTAATCGAATGTGAAGCAAGATAACCGGTTCTTACACCCAAACCACAAACGTGACTACGCACTTAGGAATAACAATCGTGGCGGGGCGGTCCCGCCATACCCCGAATGTACAAAAGTCTATAACCTCGGGAATCATACCAAAAGACAAAGCCTCGGGACGGAGCTTTCAGAAATGAACAGTGATCCAGAGTGCGGACCCGAAGCTACGTATCTCGACTGCGGCGTGAACGCAGCCCGGCGAGGTCGATAACAGTACCAAGTATGTGAAATCGAAAATATCGTAATGAAATCATAAGTCCAAAATAAGCCGGGTCGTGATGAAATCAACTTACCTTTTATTGTGCCTTACTAACAACGAGTAACAAACATATATATAATATCGCATAAAATAGGAGGCTCGTGATCAAACAGGTCCTCGCCTGTAGTATCAATAAGCAATCCTACTCGGGACTATTTCACTGCACGGGTCCCGTGGACCCCCATGAGATATACCTCGCATAGTCGTACCACACGTGAGACTATTTCACCGCGTAAGCCCATAAGGACTCGCGTGAGGTATTCCTCGATCGTGGGTAGCAAGTCCACTGAATTGGTATAACGATCTTGGGACTTACCCATCGATATACTCTTACTCGAAGCAGATGGTATAACGATCTTGGGTCAGACTCGCCGGATATACTCTTATACTGGAGCAGATGGTATAACGATCTTGGGGCTTGCCCCTCAGATATACTCTTACACTGGTGCAGATGGTATAACGATCTTGGGCCTGCCCCTCAGATATACTCTTACACTGGAGAAGGTGGTATGACGATCTTGGGGCTTGCCCCTCAGACATACTCTTACCCTGGAGAAGGTGGTATAACGATCTTGGGGCTTGCCCCTCAGATATACTCTTACCCTAACTCAAACTGTCATCATATCATAATCATAAATAAGTTAAGAAAACTTATAACTTCTTATTAGTCTTGTTCATATACCCTCTCATTTTAGTTTACTTAAGGCACTTAATCATATTTTTAATAAAAGAAAACCGGGAATTAACCCAAGTACTACATACTTGAATTCTTTTAAAAGTGACTTTTTTCATACATAAAACCCTTGGGCAATTGATGCCTTAAAATCAATTTGCCTTTCATAAATCAAATCATTTGTCCTTACTTATCTTGCTTAGAGTAAATCTCTTCGTATTGACCTTTCATAAAGCTAATATAACTAACTTCCCATAAAGCCGTTATACTATCTTTATACTTTAGAAATTAAGACCTTCTTATCTTTTCATAAGGCCGTTATAACTAACTTCCCATAAAGCCGTTATAACTCCTTATAAACCATTTTGTTCTTTTACTAACCAAGAGACTTATACTTCAACAAATCTACACAACTTTCAAAAATACTTCAAGCCTCTTATCTTTAGAATACTTCAATACTCAATACTTTCACACCAAGTAATCTATACTTTTGTAAAATCATACTTTTCCCTTAACCAAGGGACTTATACTTCTTAAAACAAAACAAGTCTTTATTTATACTTAAACAAGTAAGAATACTAAACCTTGTACGTCTACCGTACTACATAGATACAAATACTCATGCTCAAAGGATAGGAAAGCTGCACATACCTTTTGATCAATCCACTTGCTAAGTCCAAACTACCGCAAGTAATATGTCAACCTAAAATAACCATGATACGTTTATTAACCTCTAATTTCAATGTAGAATAATCTAAACTCAAAGCCACTAAATTCTATGGAAAATTGGGCAGCATTTCCTTTGTTTCTACATACTTTGCCACCTTTCACAAGACCGAATTTATCATCCAAATGCCACATTTAAGGCTCAACAATCCAACATTTCAAAGGGGATTACACACCTAAACTTGGGTGTGTAAAATTCTGCCCCATAAGGTACACCAATTCACTTAACAATTCTAAGGTAGTTTTTAGGCTACAACATGCTCATTATATCTTCTTAACCAATTCCTTCACATTCAAACCATAGTTCTTACATGCAATGAGTCTAAGAGCATTATTTACTACCACAAGTTCTTTCTTCTTAACATGCAACACTAAAAACTAATTCTAAAGGAAGAATCATTACCTTAGAGCTTTAGCCAAATCTTTTCAACCACTTGCTAGCTTCCTTTCCAAGAATACCACCACAACAACCTTCACAAGCTAGCCACAAGTTTCCCTCTTGCTTTTACTTTTTCAGATTTTTCCTAAGGCTAGAATGTCTCTTGGGATTTTAGAGAGAAGGAGGAGCTTGAAATTTTAAGATATAAGGAAGAGCTTTTGTCTAAGAGAGAGATGAAGTATGACCAAGTCTTGAAGACTTGGTCAATATAGTGCATGCAAAATCAGATGGGGGGGGGGACACTTGTCACCCTCCCAAGGTCTTTTAAAAGAAAAATCTGACTTTTCCTAAGTTTTTCCGCCTGAATCCCGGCGCGCCACGCTTCCCGGCGCCACGGCGCGCAACTCTGCGGACCTCAGATCTTCCGGCCACGCTTCCCGGCGCGCGCGCTGAAACTTCAGCGACCCCTCGATTTCGCGCGCGGCCTGCATCCGCGCCGCGGCCTCGCCGCTTTGTCCGAAACACATTTCTGTCCGACTGCGCACTGAACTTGTAATTCTCATAACTTCCTACTCTGATGTCCTATCGACGAACGGTTGGTTGCGTTGGAATCTAGACTCAACGAACTACGCCCTAGGCCTTTGAAACACTTAATAACTCTCAATGTACCGGGTCATAACCCGCTTCAAAGTTGACTAAAACCCGTCCGGAACAATCCGTCAACCTATCCCTTCGAAATTTTAAGTCTTACATGCTTTCGTACACTCTCATACGTAGGGTCAGAACTACGGGGTATAACATTCTCCCCCCCTTAGAAACATTCGTCCCCGAATGTTCTTTTGGAGCCAATCTAATATTCCTCGGTACTTTCTCGTACTTTACACTAATGGAACTTTACTATGCCACTTGTGACCCTAAGATATCGCACACGCTTAATCATTCCTTATAAGTCAAACAGAAAACGAACCCAAGATATGAACCATTACCACTTACTCCCGTTCATGGCCTAACAGAAGTGCCCGTTCGTAATTACCAACTGATTCTATCACCTGTTCATAGTCTCAATATCCCTCGTTCATGATACCAAATCTTACAACAATCCCATCACTTACTCCACCCGGATCTCATATGTACTATCCCCTTAAGCATACCACGTAGCTTAATTTACAACCATAGTATCCCATTAGGTCCCTTAATTAAACTTCTTAAGGGTCTATTACCTTCTCAGACAACTCATCATCTCCTAATTATCTCAAATCAGTACGTAAAACCTTGATGAGAGTTTATTAAACCGTTTCATACCTTCCCGGTATCTAATTAGCCCTTACCAATTCCTGGTAATCTAAAATCATTCTAGGCAGCCCATATATGACCCTTATACATAAGTCCGTATAGTCGATGCGTCCACAATACCAACTATACTACAAATATTACCAACCCGATACGCAATCCACATAATCCTTCCCGGTCATCACGCTTTCGTAATGCAAACACCATAACTTTGTTAGGGAGACGACCACTAACCACACAAATCTATCGCACGATCTTAGAGTGAGAAGAAATGGAAACCAATCCTAAATATCCTGCGACCTCACGATTATAGATGTGGTGCACAACACACCGATAATCAAGA
Source organism: Przewalskia tangutica (assembly GCA_029844215.1). Lineage (NCBI taxonomy): Eukaryota > Viridiplantae > Streptophyta > Magnoliopsida > Solanales > Solanaceae > Przewalskia > Przewalskia tangutica. The sequence continues at coordinate 53,591,089 of CM056736.1, forward strand.
CTCTACTAGACACGCCTCAGACACTTTCCGAGGACTAATCGCCGGATACCACTTTGTCACGACTCCAACCCGGGCGCGGCGGTGCCCTATCGGGGCACCGCCGTGACACATCAAAGAATAGCAATGAACATACATAATACAAAAATCAGATAAGGTAAACATCACTAGCAAGTCCAGCGCCGCCTTTAAGAAATAACTTAATCGAATGTGAAATAAGATAACCGTTCTTACACCCAAACCACAAACGTGACTACTGCACTTAGGAATAACAAGCGGCGGGACAGGGCCCGCCATACCCCGAATGTACAAAAGTCTATAACCTCGTGGAATCATACCAAAAGACAAAGCCTCGAGGATGGAGCTTTCAGAAATGAACAGTGATCCAAGAGTGCGGACCAGAAGTTACGATCTCGACTGCGGCATGAACGCGGCCCAGAGGTCAAGACAACGGTACCAAGTATGTGAAATCAAAATATCGTAATGAAATCATAAGTCCGAAAATAAGTGGGTCGGATGAAATCAACTTACCTTTTCTTGTGCCTTACTAACAATGAGAGTAACAAACATATATATAATCGCATAAAATAGGAGGCTCGTGATCAAACAGGTCCTCGCCCGTAGTATCAATAAGCAATCCTACTCGAGACTATTTCACCCGCACGGGTCCCGTGGACCCGCATGAGGTATTCCTCGTATAGGTCACTACCGCGTGAGACTATTTCACCCGCATAAGCCCATAAGGACTCGCGTGAGGTATTCTCGCATCGTGGTAGCAAGTCCACGGAACAGGTGGTATAACGATCTTGGGGACTTACCCCTCAGATATACTATTACCCTGAAACAGATGGTATAACGATCTTGGGTCAGACTCGCCGATATACTCTTATACTGGAGCAGATGGTATAACGATCTTGGGGCTTGCCCCTCAGATATACTCTTACACTGGTGCAGATGGTATAACGATCTTGGGCCTGCCCCTCAGATATACTCTTACACTGGAGAAGGTGGTATGACGATCTTGGGGCTTGCCCCTCAGACATACTCTTACCCTGGAGAAGGTGGTATAACGATCTTGGGGCTTGCCCGCCGGATATACTCTTCTCAGTAACTCAAACTGTCATCATATCATAATCATAAATAAGTTAAGAAAACTTATAACTTCTTATTAGTCTTGTTCATATACCCTCTCATTTTAGTTTACTTAAGGCACTTAATCATATTTTTAATAAAAGAAAACCGGGAATTAACTCAAGTACTACATACTTCAATTCTTTTAAAAGTGACTTTTTTCATACATAAAACCCTTGGGCAATTGATGCCTTAAAATCAATTTGCCTTTCATAAATCAAATCATTTGTCCTTACTTATCTTGCTTAGAGTAAATCTCTTCGTATTGACCTTTCATAAAGCTAATATAACTAACTTCCCATAAAGCCGTTATACTATCTTTATACTTTAGAAATTAAGACCTTCTTATCTTTTCATAAGGCCGTTATAACTAACTTCCCATAAAGCCGTTATAACACCTTATAAACCATTTTGTTCTTTTACTAACCAAGAGACTTATACTTCAACAAATCTACACAACTTTCAAAAATACTTCAAGCCTCTTATCTTTAGAATACTTCAATACTCAATACTTTCACACCAAGTAATCTATACTTTTGTAAAATCATACTTTTCCCTTAACCAAGGGACTTATACTTCTTAAAACAAAACAAGTCTTTATTTATACTTAAACAAGTAAGAATACTAAACCTTGACGCTCTAGTACTACATAGATACAAATACTCATGCTCAAAGGATAGGAAAGCTGCACATACCTTTTGATCAATCCACTTGCTAAGTCCAAACTACCGCAAGTAATATGTCAACCTAAAATAACCATGATACGTTTATTAACCTCTAATTTCAATGTAGAATAATCTAAACTCAAAGCCACTAAATTCTATGGAAAATTGGGCGTTCCTTTGTTTCTACATACTTTGCCACCTTTCACAAGACCGAATTTATCATCCAAATGCCACATTTAAGGCTCAACAATCCAACATTTCAAAGGGGATTACACACCTAAACTTGGGTGTGTAAAATTCTGCCCCATAAGGTACACCAATTCACTTAACAATTCTAAGGTAGTTTTTAGGCTACAACATGCTCATTATATCTTCTTAACCAATTCCTTCACATTCAAACCATAGTTCTTACATGCAATGAGTCTAAGAGCATTATTTACTACCACAAGTTCTTTCTTCTTAACATGCAACACTAAAAACTAATTCTAAAGGAAGAATCATTACCTTAGAGCTTTAGCCAAATCTTTTCAACCATTTGCTAGCTTCCTTTCCAAGAATACCACAACAACAACCTTCACAAGCTAGCCACAAGTTTCCCTCTTGCTTTTACTTTTTTAGATTTTTCCTAAGGCTAGAATGTCTCTTGGGATTTTAGAGAGAAGGAGGAGCTTGAACTTTTAAGAGAGAAGGAAGAGCTTTTGTCTAAGAGAGAGATGAAGTATGACCAAGTCTTGAAGACTTGGTCAATATAGTGCATGCAAAATCAGATGGGGGGGGACACTTGTCACCCTCCCAAGGTCTTTTAAAAGAAAAATCTGACTTTTCCTAAGTTTTTCCGCCCAGAATCCCGCCTCGGCGCCGCGGCCCTGTCGCCTTTGTCCGAAACACATTTCTGTCCGACTGCGCACTGAACTTGTAATTCTCATAACTTCCTACTCTGATGTCCTATCGACGAACGGTTGGTTGCGTTGGAATCTAGACTCAACGAACTACGCCCTAGGCCTTTGAAACACTTAGGAACTCTCAATGTACCGGGTCATAACCCGCCTCAAAGTTGACTAAAACCCGTCCGGAACAATCCGTCAACCTATCCCTTGGAAATTTTAAGTCTTACATGCTTTCGTACACTCTCATACGTAGGGTCAGAACTACGGGGTATAACACCTCCGGAGAAATGGAGCTTCTGACAACTGATCAGTGATCCTGAGAGTGAGGATCCACAACCTGCTTACTCCTACCTGCGGCATGAACGCAGCCCCCGAGGATGGGGGTTAGTACAAAATATGTACCAAGTATGTAAAACTAAAAGTACTATAATTTAAATCATAAAGTCTAGATATATAAAGCCGGAGACAAGTATGATAATCAAATTAACAGTACAACCGTGCCTTGACGAAACGAAAGTAATGAAAGTCAGTTTTACCTTTTAAAGACTATTTCAACACATAAACAATAGTCACTCCAAGGCTAGGGACACAAGCCCTCAAAATCATCACACAGTCCAGTAAGGGTCTCAAGCCCGCAAACATCAAAGCGTGCCCGTGGAATTCTCCCTCACTATCGACAGCCGCAAGTGTAAAATATATATATATATATATATGTAACATGCCCGTGGAATCCTACATCACTGTCGACGTGCACATATGCAATATATATATATCTCATGCCCGTGGATTCCCCCATCTCGGGTACATGACTTCATGGAGAGCTAATCCATGGAATAATAATAGTATATAACATGCCCGTGGAATTCCTCATCTCGGGTACATGTCTTCATGGAGAGCTAGTCCATGGAATAATAATAGTATATAACATGCCTGTGGAATCCCTCATCTCGGGTACACGTCTTCATGGAGAGCTAGTCCATGGAATAATAATAGCATCCGGGAGTTTAACCCGCATCATGGTTGCATGCCCCGGAATCTCTCATCGTATAAGCATGTCCCTGGAACAATCACAATGGAAGCATACCCGTGGAATCCTTCATCACTGTCGGTACGTCCAAGTAAATTCACAACAAGACAGCCGACCCCCCAACTGAGAGACACGACAACGTAGAAATAAAATACTTGCACTCAAAGGTTATCGCAAGAAAGCATAGGCAAGTTCATAAAATCTTTAGACTTTCATTAACATACAAAAATGAATTTCATTTTATAAACTCAAGGCACTTTCGTTTTACGTGAAATACGGGGATTTAACCCAAAGTGCTACGTACTTCTAAGCTTTTGAAAAGGACTTATTTCATAAAATAACCACAAGATACTAACGCCTGTAGTATCAAGGTAAGTCTACTTTTCGAGTCAAGCCACTACACTTTTAGAAATATATTTTACGGCTTCTAAACCAAATGACATCTACTTTCACAACCTAGGAAACTTATGCCTTTAAATCAAGTAGACCATTCTCTTAAATTCCCATAAAGCCGTTATAACTAACTTTTCATAAAGCCGTTATAACTCTTTATGCATTAGGCAAAATAAGACATTTTCATCCTTTAAAATCAAGGGAGTTACTTCTCTACTCAACCAACTTTGTACAATCCGAGACAAGGCAATGATATCAAAACAAAGCCGAATTCATTTAAAGATCGTACGTCTATTGTACTATACATTTACAATACATCATGCTCGAGAGATAGGGAAAGTTCCACATACCTCTTCGGCTTAATCCACTTGCTAACTTGAATATGTCGCACGTAGAATGTCAACTTATAATGATCATATTACGTCTATCAACTTCTAGCATTCAATCGTAGAATAATTCTAAGTATAAAGTCTCTTATTCTACGGAAAATTAGGCAGCACTTCCTTTGTTTCCACGTACCGTTCCACCTTTTTTCAAGGCCCGAAATCAATAACCAAACATGCCACATTTAAGGCTCAACAATTTAGCTAACCAAAGGGGATTACACGCCTAATAGGACGTGTAAAATTCTGCCCCACAATTGATATCGAAATAATCCAATATTTCAATGCCATTCTCGGCTACAATGTACAATAATGTAAAGTCTTATCCAATTCCTTGTCAATCCAAGTTTTTTAGTCTAACATGTTATATAGCCGCAATCGATAATAACAACTACAATCCTTTCTTTATATAATATGCGACGATTATAACTATCGACCAATTTGTATTGCAATTTCAATTGCTAATAAGCTCATTCTCGGATTTAGGCTTCCAATATTCCATAACACTTATCAATCTTCATTATATAATTCACATGATCAAATATCAACTACTATAATATGTAATCTTTAATTACATAAGTAAAATGAAGATTATTACCTTGTTAAGCCCAAATACAATCCAAAACATAAAATCGATCCTTAGCAACTTTAGCTCCTTTACTTCACGCTCCAATCCGCTATTTGAAGCCCTTAGAACTTCATAAACAACTTTCCTTTAATTTCCAACCAAAACTTATGAAAACAACTTAGGTTTTCATCTTGCGACTAACGTAAAAACGTAGCTTTTCCGGGATCTTTGTATTGAGATATCCTTATAATACCTCTAGGAACCTTGAGTTTAAGTATTGTGAATTATGAACAACAAACGAATTTTTTTTTGTGTGGGATAAGTGCTAATGCCGAGAGCTCTAAAGTGAGCAAGAACAATTGTGAAATTTTTCTAAGTGTTGTGAGCTTTTCTTGCTACTAGTGTAGTAATATACTACTTTCAAGGGCCAAGATTAATACACTTGTGTGGCTTGGATGAAGAAAATTAAATATCTTGTGTCAACTTGACTAGTTGACTTGGTCAATTATCTCAAGCTTAATCATCAACACTTGACTACTTAACCTTGGTCACTTGACCACTTAACCTTGATCAAATATTTCGACCAAGCCCATGTGGGGGGGGGGGGGGTGACACGTGTCACCCTCCCATTCATCATAATATTCCGTTTCCCGACATTTCCGTAATTCCGATAAATTCTTCAAGTCTCAAATCTTAAAGTACTGTTTTCTTACGTACGTTCTCATATACATGTCCTGGAATTTCGGGGTGTAACATTTTCCCCCCCTTAGAAACATTCGTCCCAAATGTTCTTTCGGAGTTAATCTAATTAAATAGCGACATAGTCTTCTTTAACTATACCCAATCATACCAAATATGCCACCTATGGCCACATAACAATACTTAAGCAATTACGTTAATTAAACTGACAAGTACGGGAAAAGAATTACCTGGAGGTGTAGGGAACAAGTGAGGATACTTCTTCATCATGTTCTCCTCTGCTTCCCAAGTCATCTCCTCTCTATTATCATTCCGCTAATAGAAAAGTTTCTAGGGTTTTGATTTACTTGGCTCCTGATACCATGTAAGATGATATTAATCTCTCTTAGGGAGTCTTCTCAGTAATATCAAAGTATATATAGAGTACAATATTCATGCCTTATATAATAGGAATTCTAAGCCTATACAGAAGAGGAATCCTAGTCTTATCTTAATTATATTTACACAATATATGGAATATATTTTAATTATAGGGTAGAGATGACAAAGAATTTATATACCCGTTTACAATAACCTTACAAATCCAGCCTTTTCAATTTTAAAGAATTAATTTACAGGCCTGAAACTTAGTTTATTCTATAGTTTCCAAAGCAGGACAGCCTGACAGTAAGTTGGCATTTGTCAATATCATCATCGGATATCACTGAAAACACCAAATTTATGCTCCTTAAAGACTTCCACTCAATGACCCCGTCAATATTAAAAGGGCAAACTAGAAATTTTAAAGTGATCATTAACGACAAACAGGTGTAGACAGATTGAGGCAGTCTGATTTTGATCTGATCACTTGGCCATAATACAACATTTTCCACATTTTTTCGACTTATTTGTGACTTGCTGTATTGGGACATGTCATTGCAGTCGAGCTCCAAATGGAATGAGCTAATACATGCTCAACAAAGGATGGAGAATTTTCTGTTTTAAGAAAATCTTACGAAGTTATCAACTGAAGTCCGGAGATATTAAAGAGAATACATGTTTTGAATGCATCAATTGTCATCGGCAAAAGAGAGAATATTGAAAGAGAATAATCTTGATTTTTTTTGTTAATATAATTGGTTTATATACATGATATACATGACCTAGCATATAATTACGGAAACCAAATATATATTTTTCTAATACAACATATTATTACCATAATTACAGATGTACAAGATCTCTAATAATATCACCGAAATATACGGTGTATATTCTATTACACTCCCGCAGTCGTAGCGGGCAGTCTTCGGAAGCTGATATTGTCCCTAAATTTTTTAAATAGAACTAAGGGAAGACCCTTAGTAAATATGTCAGCAATTTGATACCGTGAAGGGACATGCAAGAGACGTACTTGTCCACGAGCTACCTTTTCGCGAACAAAGTGAATTTACATCTCGATATGTTTAGTGCACTGATGTTGAACAAGATTCTCAGAGATATATATCGCACTAACATTATCGCAGTAGACCAAGATAGCTTTCTGAATAGGAAAATGAAGCTCTAAGAGGAGGTTACGCAACCAACAAGACTCAGACACCACATTGACTACCCCTCGATATTCGGCTTCTACACTGGAACACAGCAAAGTAGTCTGACGTTTAGCCGACCAAGAGACCAAGTTATCACTAAGAAGCATACAATAACCAGATGTCAAACTCCTGGTATCTGTACATCCACCCCAATCAGCATCTCTATAAGACATGAGAGTAGATACCGGTGATGGATATAAGTGTAAACCATAATCAAGAGTGCCCTAAATGTAACGCACAATGTGTTTGAGAGCGTGTGTGTGTTCTTCCCTCGGATCATGTATAAATAAACATACTTGTTGCACTGCATATCGGGCCTCGTAAACGTAAGATACTGAAGATCCATCGCAAGACTACGATAGTAGGAGGGATCCTCGTAAGATGTGCTAAAAGTAGCACTCAACTTTGGTTTAGTGTCAACCGGAGTAGGAAATGACTTACAGGATAACATGTCAGTCTGTTCAATAATCTCTAATGCATACTTCCTCTAGGAAAAAAATAGACCACTTGTGTGACGAGTTATAGTTATACCCAAAAAATAACTCAAAGGCTCCAAGTCTTTCATAGCAAATTCGGAGCTGAGAAGAGATATGATAGACTTCGCAGTTTATCAGAAGAAGCAGTCAATATAATATCATCTATATATAAGAGAATGTATTCCAGATAAGAACTGCGATGGTAGATGAATAAAGAATGATCAGACCTACTAGGAGAAAATCTAAAAGTAGACACATAATCTGCAAACCTTTTATACTAGGACCGAGGAGCCTGTTTGAGCCCATGTAAGGACTTCTTCAGCAAGAAACATGATTTGGATGATCGGGGTCCCTGAAACCCAAAGACTGATGCATGTATACAATTTCCTTGAGTTCGTCATGCAAGAACACATTTTTTACGTCTAGCTAATGATTGGACCATGCTTTTGAGAAAGCTAGATAGAGAACAATGCAAATAGTTTCCAGTTTGACCACGACACTAAATGTCTCGCCACAATCCATGTCAACCTGTTGAGTTTTGTCATCACCTACAAGAAGGGTCTTATGTCTCTCAAAATAACCATCAGATTTTTTTTTATGAGTAAATATGCACATAGAATGAATTACATTGACACCATGCGGACGGGGCACCAATTCCCACGTCTTATTTTCAATAAGATAATTATATTCATCATCCACAGACATTTTTCAAGTCGGGTCACGAAGGGCAGATACGGGGTTACAATAGGGGTGATTTAATGCCATTAGAGTTGAGATTAAATTATCATTTTGGTCTAATCATACCCCGCTGGCTATGAGTAACGACTCTTAACCCATAATAGAATTGAGTTGTAGCTGGGTCTTTGTGGTGTTCTCGGTACCGTTCTAGGTTGGAAGAAGTTGGGCCGACTGGAGGGTGGATGTGTTTGGGCCGACTGACCCACTGGACACGGGTGTGGCATTTGGGCCAGCAGGCAGTGGTCCTACTGGCGGAGTTTGTGTAACATCCCATATTTTTGGGTCATGGTAAATTGCTAGGCGAATGAAAATAGACCCGAGTATTGGAGGATTTTTTGGTCATGCTCACGAACGCAAAAGAAGAAATATATATAAAAGGATGCGGTCCTGAAATAATTTAGGATTTAACAAGTGTGAAGAAGGGGATTAATAATAATATGTTGTATGTCCTTAAAGAGGTTATGAATTAATGCTATATCACACGATTATGACATTGAGTACATGAAGGTTTTATAAGTTATTAAGAGTTAAGAGAATTGAGATCAAGAAATTAATTAGGTAAGTAATTGATTAAGCGGAGGAGAAAAGTACGAGTCTAAGGAAATAATTGACAACTATTGGGTGGATATAATCAATCCACGTAAGTATAGCAAGATGGCAACAAATAGTTATGAGTTCATGCTGTAAGGAGACGGTGTCAATGTTTAATGATAAGTGTTGAGTTGGTTGACAAAAATGCCATGTGTAAAGAGAACAAAGGGACATTACATTCATTTACTATTAACCGAGATGGAGAAGAATCATTTACTATTTCCTTGTCAATTTGAAGTAGTTTTTGTCAACTTCAATGATATTACTGATGTAAATGACCGAGAGTTTATGATCAATTCTCATATGGAAAAAAATGACTTCACAAAATAGTCCGGCTTGTTGCACATGTGGAAGCAATTTTACGGTGTCATTAATAATTGATTCCAATTCTAATTGTATGGTAATTGGCAATGTGGTGTGTTGAATGGATTCGATAATGATGAGGATTTGGAGTTAGTATTGAACAGTAAGAATACGAAGGTTTATACGGTTATTGTGGTGAATAGGAAGGAAAAGAGAGTTTCTTGAAAAATAAGATTGAAGTTCATTACAGACTTAGTTGTATTGTGAATACAAAATGGCTAAGGTATGCTAAGGCAAATTTATTTTTTTCTTTTGACATATTTCATGTAACGAAACGTAACTGTGATATTGTTCCATAAATTGTTCTACTCTTAGTAGTTAAGGATGTTCATGTTATTGATTCCCATGTTAAAAACATGTCTAAATATGTTCTTAAATATTTATTGAGGTATATGAGAAAGATGTTGATATTCCCAATGTTAGCTGAAGTTATATGTTAATGTTTACAGTGTTAGCCGAAGGTATAAGGATACTGTCACTCAGGATATTTCATTGTCATTCATGCATTTGCATTATATTCATGTATTACCTTGGACCCACATGTGTTATATATACTACTATATGGTATGAATTATATATATGTAGGGGATGGAGAAAATGGAAAAGCGTTATATACTCATCACCATCTGCATCTGGTATAGATATCATGAAAAGAAAGATGCCCAATGAGGCCAATATGATTATGCATGCACACAGAGGTCAAAATGAAATGATGCCTACGGAGGCTGTTATGGACAAGAAAATTCCCTTGTGTGGCCAATATTTATATGTATACCGCATTTTCATTGTGCATAACATTTAGGCATCTGTATTAGGACCCTCAGAGGCAGTTATTGTTGGTCATCCATTTTCGTTGGCTGTTGCTGTCAGCTGTTTATATCGGTTGTTGGTGTTGTCTGATATTTCTTTGAGCTATCTTCATTGCCTGTTTTAGTTCCAATTTATTGTTATATTATTGTTCATGCCTGACATTCTCAGTACATCAATCGTACTGATGTCCCTTTTGTCGGGGGACACTGCTTCCATGCCCGCAGGCTCAAGTAAACAGTGGAACGATTCGCGCTAGTAGGTTGCTGGTTCAGCTGATGTTGGAGCACTCTATTTTGTTCTAGAGTTGCAATCTAGTCTCATTATGATATTTTTGCATATGCCTATTGATATGGCGGGGCACTGTCCTTGTAAGTCATGTACTCTTTAGAGGCTTGTAGATAGTTGTCATGTGTATAGTAGTTGTGTTATGTATGGCCTTGTCGGCTGTGATGTATGTTATATGTCAGCTGAATATTTGGTAACGACCCTTGTGGCCTGATTGATTTCAGTTAGCTGGTGAGTATATAAAGAGTGGTGTTCGACAGGTAAGGTCCGGGTGCCCGTCGCGGCCCTTCGGTTTGGGTCATGATAGTTTGAGTCTGAGCAATGTTGGGGCCGGCAGGCAGTTGGCCTGCCGGTGGCTTCTGGTCCAAAAGCAGAGGTGTGGGCCATACCAAATGGTGGATCACATACGGGGAGAGTCCATCATCCAAAAAATTATAAGAATTGGACACAGGATTATGCAACTTAGCAAACGAAAATTGGGTTTCATAAAAAATGACATGACGACTAATTATAATTTTATTAGAAGATAAATCATAATATTCGTAACCACGATGATTTGACGGGTAACCCAAAAACACACACACGGTAGAGCGGGCTTGAAATTTGTTGATGGTATAGGAGGGGAATCGAGGATAATATAAACACCCAAACACCCTAAGATGAGAATACGAATGATCTTTTTGATAGAGAATTTTTAGTGAGGATTGGTATGATAATCCTTTGATATGGAGTATGTTAAGGAGGTACGTTTCCATTTGTAATGCATGATGCCAAAAGGAAGGTCATATTAATGCATGGACTAGTAGTGTACAAACAATATTATTAATGGTGCGGATTTTTCTTTCGGCTTTTTCATTTTGTGATGACGTATGTGGACATGAAAACCGAAAAGATATATCATTAACCTTACAAAATTCTCTAAATGAACCATTATCAAATTCCCTTCCATTATCATATTGAATATTCTTAATTTTCCGTTCAAATTGTGTACGGATGAATGCTTTAAGTGATAGGAATGTGAACAAAACCTGAGACTTTTTAGATAACGGAAATGTCCACAAAAAATTAGAATAATCATAAAAAAATAACACATAATAACGGTAACAGATAGAGCTCAAAGCAGGAGATGTCCAAAGATCACTACGACTAATATCAAATGACAACAAAGTACTAGAATTTGAAGCCACAAACGATAATTTAACATGTTTCCTAAGCGAACAAGAAGGACAAACATTAGTGCAACGATCAGTAGTACACTCAATAAATTTATTATTTTTAAGGGAGTAAAACACAGACACTCCCAAATGACTCAAACACGCATGCCATAAAGAAGATGCTAAAGTTGAAAACTTTGATGGCGTAGGTTGTTTAGTGGTGGTGGTGGTGGGACAGAGCTCGCCCCGACTATCACATCTCATTAGAGGTATCCTCGTCAAAAAATTCTTCATAGAAAATTCAAAAGGGTCAAAGTCAACATAAATCCAATTATCAGTTGTAAATTTCCTAAAGACACCAAATTTTTAATTAAGTGAGGAGCATGAAGGACATTTTTCAAGGCTAAAGGTGGGTTCGGTGAAGATAAATTTGTGTGACCGTAACCACGAATTGGAATTGAATTACCATTACTAACAATTATGCGACGATGTTTGCTTCAAATTGGAATAAGATGAGGGATTACCTGCTGCAGACATCATGTGAGAAATAACACTGGTGTACATGTACCAATTTGCATCCGGAGGATTTAGCTCAAGTTTTTGCATTATCGCATCGATATTCGTTTGGGTCAGGGTTGTTGTTAGGCCCGTAGTAGCAAAGGCTGCGTGGCGAGGCCCAGCGAGCAGGCTCTTGTCGGGCCATGTAATTGCGAGCCCATTCTAGTGGTTCTTCTTGACCGCCATGGGCACGCCTAGTTTTGAGATGGGCAGAGCGGTATGGGCCACTGCCCACTGGCGCAAGGCAGACCCCATGGACACTACCCCGAGGCTCAGGCCTGCTACCAGGGGTGCTGTTGCTCGGCCCCTTCTTACCGCCACTGCCACATCCACGTCCGCCACTGTCGTCATTGCCGCCGCGACCATAACTGTTATACCCCGTATTTTCCAGAGTATGTACGTGAGGGCGTACGTATAATAATTTAAGCCTAAAGGTGGGCTAGTTTCGAAATTTGTACACAACACCCGATTGGAGTCGTTTTTCGAAAGCGTTTTCCTGACTTTCGTAGGAAAATTCGGCTATGTCATTTTTATTTTTGCGGATTTTTCCGAGAGATGAAACATTTTGGACCAACGGGAGGGTGACATGTGTCACCTCACATTGGAAGGCTTGGACGGCAACTTGGCCTTGCTGGGCGATTTGCCTTGGCTTTTGTCAAGGATTAGGTAGGATATTTATGGGTAGATGGATAAGGTAGCACATGGCTAAATCTTGACCTTACACTTGCTATACACTTGGAAGAATCTTGGCCATTGGTTGGCCATGGCTTGACCTATAAATACCCCTCTAAGTGAAGGCTTTCATCCACAAATTGTTCTAAGTGATAAATCCCTTCCCCTCCCTCTTGTTGACTCTCGTCCAAGAGCCCCTCTCCCCCTCTCTTGTGAGCTAGCCGAGAGCCGCCCCGTTCCCCCCGCGGTGGTGCCCTAAGTAGGGTACCCACTAGCCTAGTTGTTTTCGTATAATACCCCTTGTTGTGGTATAGAAATGCTCTCCTAGTATTGTTATTATGTCCAAATACCTTGGCCCAAATACCTTGTAGTATTCCCAAGGTTACACGTATACAAAAGCCCAGAAAATACTATTATACTTCCCTCAGTCACAAAAATGAAACCCTAAGGAAAACCTTCATAGTCGGTTGAAGTGTTAAGTAGAAGTTGCGTAGAACTTCTAAGGGTTGTTTGGAGCGGAGTGGAGCACTCGGAGTAGGAGCTAAACGTTGCCTCAGGAGCGACATTAAACTTGGATAATTTTTGGGCTTACCGAGGTAAATACTCTTGTCCTTCATGGTAATTGGAAATTACATGTTGTTGGAATATATAGTTAAAGTATACTATATAGAAATGAACATAGTCTTGTGGCAATGTCTTTGGACTTAAGCTGAATTTATAAGTAGAAGATTAAACTGTACTTACATAGGGCGTATTCTGATGGTGATAACCTATATTGGTTGATGTTACGCAGTAGCATGGGCTACTTAGAAGGTGGACAAGGCTAGCGGGTTATAAGCGTGGGCGTTTTGCTTATAGTCGATAATCGTCGCAAGGTATGTGATTCTTCCTATACTCTTGAGCATGATATTTTAAAGGAAGATATGTATAGTACGGCAATGTCTTTTGACTTAAGCCTGAATAATATATAGTACGGTAGACGTACGTGTGCTAATTGAACGTAGTTGTACGGCAATGTCCTTGACTTAAGCCTGAATAATAAGAACCTTGAATGTATTTCAAATGCTAAGAAACCATTTTTTTTAAAGAAGAGTAACACTTGGTTTTAAAGGTTTTAAAAAGAGTTATACTAGCTTTATGGGGAGTTAGGTATAACGTCTTAAGAGAGATAAAGAAAATGGTTTACTGTTTTTAAGAAGTTAAGAGACTTGATCTTATAAGATAAGAGATTTAACTTAATTGTCTTAATATGGATGTTTGTGTGGAACCTCATTCGTGAGTAATGAGTACTTGGTTTTAAAAGGAATTACGTTTCTTGATTTGGAGATCGTAATGTGTATCGACGGACCACATGGCGCTAATAAAGGAAAATGTATTGAATAATGATGTATTATATTAAAACCAGTAGAAACCTCCATCTGCATAGAAACTAAGATGAGACAAAATGATATTACATTTTCTAGATCATGGCTGCTGTAATAATATTGTTATAAACAAGAATAACCTACTCACATATAAGGCACATGTTTCTCAGGTTGTTTAAAAGAGAAGTATATTCTTAAGTGAATAAGACTGTGAGTTATAAAACCTTTCTAAAATAAGTGACTTGAGCATTTGAAATTAGGCAAACTTGGACGTTTGGAAAATAATGTTGTATTTCTGTGTTACCGCGTCTCTCGATAGAGGGCCGGTTGACTTGTTGAGAACTTACTTGGACGTGCTGGCAGTGACGGAGAATTCCACGGGTATGTTTCCATTTTGATTGCTGTCTTGTTGTTGATGTTACATGGACATGTCTACCGTCTGACTCGGGGCGTGTGGCTGCGGCGGGGTTGATTACGATATATTGTTATGTGGCTACATGGACATGTCTACACCGTCACGAATTCCGGGGCATGTGGCGTGCGGCGGGGTTGATCACCCGATATATTGTTGTTGATGTTACATGGACATGCCTACACCGGCGAATTCGGCGTGTGGCGTGCGGCATTGTTATTATTGTTGCATCATGGGCATGTCTGCCGTCTGCGAGTCGGGGCATGTGGCCATGATGCGAACAAGATTGATGTTGTGGGCGTGAGACCCATAGTTTTATTTGAGTGATGACTTTGAGGGCGTGAGTCCCTGACTTGACTGCTTTTACGTTGTGTACTGTAGTTTGGTTATCATGCATGTCTCCTGCTTTTTATATCGCTATGATTTCATTTATAGTACTTCTGATTTCACATACTTGGTACTGTTGTCTTGACCTCGCCCGAGGCTGCGTTCACGCCAGTGGTAAATACATCGACTGTCGATCCCCGCGTTTAGGATCTCATTCAGCGTCTTGGGAAGCTCCGTTCCGTCGGAGGATTATTTTTGGTATGTGTTCCCTGAGTTGTAGGTTCTTGTACATTCAGGGGTATGGCGGGGCCCTGTCCCGTCATAGTGTTGTAAATCTTAGAGGTCTGTAGAACTGTTGTGGGCAGGGTTGTAAAAGGATTAAACTGTTCGGGTTTTATGTATATACTGAAGGCAAGCTGTATTTTTGGTTGCTTTGTTTATTTATTATATCTCTTGTTTCATGACTCATGTTTTATTTTCCGCTGGTTTCCTCTGATGTTGTATCACTAGGGTGCCCGGGGTAAGGCACCAGTCACGGGCCCGGGTTCGGGTCTTGACAAAGTGGTATCAGAGCAGTTAGTCCTCGGAAAATGTCTACAGACCGTGTCTAGTAGAGTCTTGATTATCGATGTGTTGTGCACCACATCTATAATCAGGAGGCTATAGGACATTTAGGATTGGTTTCCATTTCTTCTCATTACGAGATCGTGCCTTAGGCCGTGTGATAAGTTGGACCCTCCGACGTATTCCTTTCCTTTACGATTATGCCTCGCGTAAAGGCAACCTGAGCCCGGCGGGCAAGGCAGCGAGGAGGCTGCTAGTGGGATACTGAGAGAATGCGAGCGCGAGCGGTCGATACATGAGCGATGCTTCCGGCGGGTTAGCGCGCCGCCCGGCCAGCAGAGTTTAGAGCGCGGCGGTGGCTGCTGAGACTCTGATACGAGCCTCAGGTCCAGATGCAGGGCGAGAAGAGAGATGGGTTACAAGGAGATGGCGATTCGGCGAGTCGTGGCCGATATGAGGATAAGTGGGCCAGCAGTTCGATGGCGCCGGTGGTTCACCCTAGATCGGATAGTTTGAGGCTACAGGACTTTACGAGATGTAGCCCGCGAGTTCTACGGTCGAGGCACGAGGATGATCCGCAGGAGTTCATCCGACATTCTGACGGATCGTGAGTGATCAAGCTTGGAGACCGAGTCGGTGGTCTAGGTTCGCATCGGTGCGTGATACCGTGATCGTGGTTTGATTCGTGAGGCTGTCGGGAGAGAATGCACTTCGGCCGTTTGGGACGAGTTTTGGGGCCTTCCCGGCACATTTCTTGCCTCGCGGATGAGGAGGGCTCGGGTACGATTTTTGATGTTGAGGCATAGCGGCGTCTGATTCGGGAGTACAATGTGAGTTCGACTCATTGGCGGTATGTTCCGCATTAGTAGTGGTATGGAGGATCGAGTGCACCGATATATTACAGGGCTTGATGATTACCTAGCGAGAAAGTTGTTGGTGTAGCCCTTCACCGGGCATGGACATTGCCCGCATCTGAGCTTATGCACTTGGATGTGAGGCGGAGAAATCAGCGGAATGGCCGAGATCGGCGAGAAGAGGGCGAGCAGCAGGGTCCTTTGGTGACTTTCGAGGCGGACCGCCTCGGCCAGTGAACTAGTTTTGTACCTCCGCCCGGTCAGAGTGGTCCTCCACAACCTTCGGGGCAGTCGAGCTCCGTAGGTTCAGTGCCCGAGGAGTAGGGGTGTTGGCGGTGCGGTCACCCTACCGGTGTGGTCGATGTGGTAGACCGCATTTGGGAATGTCGTGGTGCCAAGGAGCTTGTTATTTTTGCGGCCAGGGGCCATTTTGCGAGGAATCCGACCAAGGGTATACGGATGTTACGACTCACGCCTTCGGATCGATGGTGGTTCATCGCGCCCGCTGCTATGCGCCTGCGTGCGGGGATCGTGATTAGGAAGCGGTAGAGACAGGTATATCCTTAACCCTCTAGAGTTTTGTATGTTTTGATGTTGTGATGATGTGATTATTGTTATGTTCGGATAGCTTTATGCTAAAATGTGATGTAGAACCTGGTTAGTGAGAAGGGTAAGCTTGAGGGTGAGAAAATGATGAACCTTAGAATATTACAGTTGAGACCTTAGATGTAAGGCCGTCTTGAGTACAGTTTTGCAAGTGATCCTTGTCGGAGTACATTTTTATGCCTAGAACGTTTTGTGTGATAAAGTCCCTGGGTAGTGTGCAATGGAAGTGGTAACTTTCATGACCTGTAGAGGTAAGATTGTTCCGGATCGGGGAACAAGAGCGTGATGCGTTAAGTGGGTCGGGTTGGGGCCATGTTGCGGGCCAACCCGCGTCCTGTTTCGAGGAAGGGTCAGCTCTGGGTGGTCCCGCCAGGTGGCAGGGTCACGAGGATGCTAGGCCCAAGTTTAGATGACCATCGTATGAGTTCGTGGATACGTTCTACCAGAATCGGTTCGTGAAGGCCGGGAATGGCCTTAAGAGAGATCGAGGCTAGTAAGATGTCCAAGTTTGGAGGTAGTGACTCCAAAGTTTCGGAAACAGAAACGTTGACCGAAGTGTGGTACGTGTACTAGGAAAAGTTCGAGTGTTCGAGAAGGGTACTACGAGATAGGGGAGAAGTGAACGTGTGTGATCGTTTCTTTTGAGGAATGAAGGTGCGAAGGGAGTATATTTTAGACCTTGGTTGGAACTTTTGTGATAACAGAGGTGATTCCTCGTTGGCTTGGATTTGGGTTTTGCGCGCATGTTATTTTGTGGCCAGGTGTGGCATGTTTGGTTTCGTAAATGAAATGAGTAGTGAAGACCATACCGGCGCGTGTATGTTGTGAGGTGAGAAGGAACATTCGGGACGAATGTTTCTAAGGAGGGGAGAATGTTATACCGTATTTTTGAGTATGCGTGAGGCGTCGTATAATAATTTAAGCCTAAAGGTGGGCTAGTTTGAAATTTGTACACAACACCCGATTGAGTCGTTTTCGACGAAACGTTTTCCACGACTTTCGTAGGAAAATTCGGCTATGTCATTTTATTTTTGCGGATTTTTAGAGATGAAACATTTTGGACCAACGGGAGGGTGACATGTGTCACCTCACATTGGAAAGGCTCGACGGCAACTTGGCCTTGCCTTGGACGATTTGCCTTGGCTTTTGTCAAGGATTAGGTAGGATATTTTTGGGTAGATGGATAAGGTAGCACATGGCTAAATCTTGACCTTACACTTGCTATACACTTGGAAGAATCTTGGCCATTGGTTGGCCATGGCTTGACTATAAATACCCTCTAAGTGAAGGCTTTCTTCATCCACAAATTGTTCTAAGTGATAAATCCCTTCCTCTCCTCTTGTTGACTCGTCCAAGAGCCCTCTCCCCTCTCTTGTGAGCTAGCGAGAGCCTCCCTTTCCCCCTGCGTGGTGCCCTAAGCCGAGGGTACCCACTAGCCTAGTTGTTTTAGTATAATACCCTTGTTGTGGTATAGAAATACTCTCTAGTATTGTTATTATGTCCAAATACCTTGGCCCAAATACCTTGTAGTATTCCCAAGGTTACACGTATCAAAAGCCAGAAAATACTATTATACTTCCTCGATCACAAAAATGAAACCACTAAGGAAAACCTTCATAGTCGGTTGAAGTGTTAAGTAGAAGTTGCGTAGAACTTCTAAGGGTTGTTTGGGCGGATTGGAGCACTCGGAGTAGGAGCTAAATGTTGCTCGGGAGCGACATTAAACTTGGATAATTTTGGGCTTCTGAGGTAAATACTCTTGTCCTTCTATGGTAATTGGAAATTACATGTTGTTGGAATATATAGTTAAAGTATACTATATATAGAAATGGACATAGTCTTGTGGCAATGTCTTTGGACTTAAGCTGAATTTATAAGTAGAAGATTAAACGTACTTACATAGGGCGTATTCTGATGGTGATAACCTATATTGGTTGATGTTCTGCAGTAGCATGGGCTACTTAGAAGGTGGACAAGGCTAAGCGGGTTATAAGCGAGTGGGCGTTTTGCTTATAGTCGATAATCGTGCAAGGTATGTGATTCTTCCTATACTCTTGAGCATGATATTTTAAAGGAAGATATGTATAGTACGACAATGTCTTTTGACTTAAGCTGAATAATATATAGTACGGTAAGCGTCGTGTGCTAATTGAGCGTGGTTATGCGGCAATGTCCTTGACTTAAGCCTGAATAATAAGAACCTTGAATGTATTTCAAATGCTAAGAAACCATTTTTTTTAAAGAAGAGTAACACTTGGTTTTAAAGGTTTTAAAAAGAGTTATACTAGCTTTATGGGGAGTTAGGTATAACGTCTTAAGAGAGATAAAGAAAATGATTTACTGTTTTTAAGAAGTTAAGAGACTTGATCTTATAAGATAAGAGATTTAACTTAATTGTCTTAATATGGATGTTTGTGTGGAACCTCATTCGTGAGTAATGAGTACTTGGTTTTAAAAGGAATTACGTTTCTTGATTTGGAGATCGAGAATGTGTATCGACAGGACCACTTGGCGCTAATAAAGGAAAATGTATTGAATAATGATGTATTATATTAAAACCAGTAGAAACCTCCATCTGCATAGAAACTAAGATGAGACAAAATGATATTACATTTTCTAGATCATGGCTGCTGTAATAATATTGTTATAAACAAGAATAACCTACTCACATATAAGGCACATGTTTCTCAGGTTGTTTAAAGAAGTATATTCTTAAGTGAATAAGAATGAGTTATAAAACCTTTCTAAAATAAGTGACTTGGCATTTGAAATTAGGCAAACTTGGGCGTTTGGAAAATAATGTTGTATTTACGTATTCTGGCGTCTCGATAGAGTAGGTTGACTTATTGAGAACTTACTTGGGCGTCTTTGGCGGTGTGGAGAATTCCACGGGTATGTTTCCATTTTGATTGCTTTGTCTTGTTGTTGATGTTACATGGGCATGTCTGCCGTCACGAGTCGGGCGTGTGGCCATGCGGCGGGGTTGATTACGATATATTGTTATTGTGGCTACATGGACATGTCTACACCGTCTGCGAGTCAGGGGCATGTGGCCGTGCGGCGGGGTTGATCACCCGATATATTGTTGTTGATGTTACATGGACATGCCTACACCGGCGAGTCGGCGTGGCATGTGGCGTGCGGCATTGTTATTATTGTTGCATCATGGGCATGTCTACCGTCACGAGTCGGGGCATGTGGCCATGATGCGAACAAGATTGATGTTGTGGGCGTGAGACCCATAGTTTTATTTGAGTGATGACTTTGAGGCGTGAGTCACGACTTGACTACTTACGTTGTGTCTTGTAGTTTGGTTATCATGCATGTCTCCGCTTTTTATAGCGCTATGATTTCATTTATAGTACTTCTGATTTCACATACTTGGTACCTGTTGTACTGACCTCCTTCGGGGGGCTGCGTTCATGCCGCAGGTAGAAGTACATCGACTGTCGATCCCCGCGTTTAGGATCTCATTCAGCGTCTTGGGAAGCTCCGTTCCGTCGGAGGATTATTTTTGGTATGTGTTCCCTGAGTTGTAGGTTCTTGTACATTCAGGGGTATGGCGAGCCACTGTCCGTCATAGTGTTGTAAATCTTAAGTGCATGCAAGCTGTTGTAAGCGGGGTTGTAAAAGGATTAAATTGTTCGGGTTTTATGTATATCTTGAAGGCAAGCTATGTTTTGGTTGCTTTGTTTATTTATTATATCTCTTGTTTCATGACTCATGTTTTATTTTCCATTGGTTTCCTCGATGTTGTATCACTAGGGTGCGAGGTAAGGCACGATCACGGGCAGGTTGGTCTTGACAAAGTGGTATCGAGCGATTAGTCCTCGGAAAGTGTCTACGACCGTGTCTAGTAGAGTCTTGATTATCGATGTGTTGTGCACCATCTATAATCGTGAGGCTATAGGACATTTAGGATTGGTTTCCATTTCTTCTCATTACGAGATCGTGCCTTAGGCGTGTGATAAGTTGGACCCTGACGTATTCCTTTCCTTTACGATTATGCCTCGCGTAAGGCAATCGAGCCCAGGCGCAAAGCGGCCGAGGAGGCTGCTAGTGGGATCTGAGAGAGTGCGAGCGCGAGCGGTCGAGACATGAGCAGTGCTTACGGCCCGGGTTTCGCGGCCGCCCGGCCCAGCGAGTTTAGAGCGCGGCGGTGGGCTGCGAGACTCTGATGCACGAGCCTCCGGTCGCGATGCAGGCGAGAAGAGATGGGTTACAAGGAGATGGCGATTCTTGGCGGTCGTGGCAGATATGAGATAAGTGGGCCGACGCAGTTCGATGGCGCCGATGGTTCACCTAGATCGGATAGTTTGAGGCTACGAGGACTTTACGAGATGTAGCGCGAGTTCTACGGGTCGAGGCACGAGGATGATCCGCAGGAGTTCATCCGACATTCTGACGGATCGTAGAGTGATCGAGGCTTGGAGACCGAGTCGGTGGTCTAGGTTCGCATCGGTGCGTGATACCGCGATCGTGGTTTGATCGTGGGAGCTGTCGGGAGAGAATGCACTTCCGGCCGTTTGGGGCGAGTTTTGGGGCCTTCTGGCACATTTCTTGCCTCGCGGATGAGGAGGGCTCGGTAAATGATTTTTGATGTTGGCGAAGCAGGCGTCTGATTCGGGAAGTACAATGTGAGTTCGACTCATTGGCGGTATGTTCCCGCATTAGTAGTGGTATGGAGGATCGAGTGCACCGATATATTACGAGGCTTGATGATTACCTAGCGAGAAAGTTGTTGGTGTAGCCGCCCGGTAGGCATGGACATTTCCGCATCTGAGCTTATGCGCGGATGTGAGGCGGAGAAATCGGCGGAATGGCCGAGATCGGCGAAGAGGGCGAGCGAGGTCCTTTGGTGACTTCGAGCGGACCGCCTCGGCCAGCGAACTAGTTTTGTACCTCGCGGTCAGAGTGGTCCTCCACAACCCGGGAAGCGGTCGAGCTCGTGGGTTCGGTGCAGGGAGTAGGGGTGTTGGCGGTGCGATCACCCCTACCTCGGTGTGGTCGATGTGGTAGACCGCATTTGGGAATGTCGTGGTGCGAGGAGCTTGTTATTTTGCGGCCAGCGGGGCCATTTTGCGGGCTGTCCGACGAGGGTAGCACGGATGTTACGACTCGACGCCGAGATCGATGGGTGATTTATCGCGCCGCTGGCTATATGCGCCTGCAGTGGGGTGTGATTAGGAAGCGGTAGAGACAGGTATATCCTTAACCTTCTAGAGTTTTGTATGTTTTGATGTTGTGATGATGTGATTATTGTTATGTTCGGATAGCTTTATGCTAAAATGTGATGTAGAACCTGGTTAGTGAGAAGGGTAAGCTTGAGGGTGAGAAAATGATGAACCTTAGAATATTACAGTTGAGACCTTAGATGTAAGGCCGTCTTGAGTACCAGATTTTGCAAGTGATCCTTGTCGAGTACATTTTTATGCCTAGAAACGTTTTGTGTGATAAAGTCACTGGGTAGTGTCTGATGGAAGTGGTAACTTTCATGACTGTAGAGGTAAGATTGTTCGGATCGGGAACAGGCGTGATGCGTTAAGTGGGTCGGGTTGGGGCCATGTTGCGGGCCAACCCGCGTCTGTTCGAGGAAGGGTCGGCTCTGGGTGGTCGCCCGGTGGCGAGTCACGAGGATGCTAGGCCCAGTTTAGATGACCATCGTATGAGTTCGTGGATACGTTACGAGAATCGGTTCGTGAAGGCGGGAATGGCCTTAAGAGATCGAGGCTAGTAAGATGTCCAAGTTTGGAGTAGTGACTCCAAAGTTTGGAAAGTAACGTTGACCGAAGTGTGAGTGCGTGTACTAGGAAAGTTAGTGTTCGAGAAGGGTACTACGAGATAGGGAGAAGTGAGCGTGTGTGATCGTTTCTTTTGAGGAATGAAGGTGCGAATGGAGTATATTTTAGACCTTGGTTGGAACTTTTGTGATATGAGGTGATTCCTCGTTGGCTTGGATTTGGGTTTCTTGGCATGTTATTTTGTGGCGGTGTGTGACATGTTTGGTTTCGTAAATGCTGATGGTAGAAGACCATACCGGCGCGTGTATGTTGTGAGGTTGAGAAGGAACATTCGGGACGAATGTTTCTAAGGAGGGGAGAATGTTATACCCCGTATTTTCCAGAGTATGTACGTGAGGGCGTACGTATAATAATTTAAGCCTAAAGGTGGGCTAGTTTCGAAATTTGTACACAACACCCGATTGGAGTCGTTTTTCGACGAAACGTTTTCACAGCTTTCGTAGGGAAAATTCCGGCTATGTCATTTTTATTTTTTGCGGATTTTTCCGAGAGATGAAACATTTTGGACCAACGGGAGGGTGACATGTGTCACCCTCACATTGGAAGGCTTGGACGGCAACTTGGCCTTGCCGGGCGATTTGCCTTGGCTTTTTGTCAAGGATTAGGTAGGATATTTTTGGGTAGATGGATAAGGTAGCACATGGCTAAATCTTGACCTTACACTTGCTATACACTTGGAAGAATCTTGGCCATTGGTTGGCCATGGCTTGACCTATAAATACCCCTCTAAGTGAAGGCTTTCTTCATCCACAAATTGTTCTAAGTGATAAATCCCTTCCCCTCCCTCTTGTTGACTCTCGTCCAAGAGCCCTCTCCACTCTCTTGTGAGCTAGCGAGAGCCTCCCCTTCCCCTTTGTGGTGCCCTAAGCCGAGGGGTACCCCCCCTAGCCTAGTTGTTTTCGTATAATACCCCTTGTTGTGGTATAGAAATACTCTCCTAGTATTGTTATTATGTCCAAATACCTTGGCCCAAATACCTTGTAGTATTCCCAAGGTTACACGTATACAAAAGCCCAGAAAATACTATTATACTTCCCTCAGTCACAAAAATGAAACCCTAAGGAAAACCTTCATAGTCGGTTGAAGTGTTAAGTAGAAGTTGCGTAGAACTTCTAAGGGTTGTTTGGAGCGGATTGGAGCACTCGGAGTAGGAGCTAAACGTTGCTCAGGAGCGACATTAAACTTGGATAATTTTTGGGCTTCACAGGGTAAATACTCTTGTCATACATGGTAATTGGAAATTACATGTTGTTGGAATATATAGTTAAAGTATACTATATATAGAATGAACATAGTCTTGTGGCAATGTCTTTGGACTTAAGCTGAATTTATAAGTAGAAGATTAAGCGTACTTACATAGGGCGTATTCTGATGGTGATAACCTATATTGGTTGATGTTCTGCAAGTAGCATGGGCTACTTAGAAGGTGGACAAGGCTAGCCGGGTTATAAGCCGTGGAGCGTTTTGCTTATAGTCGATAATCGTCGCAAGGTATGTGATTCTTCCTATACTCTTGAGCATGATATTTTAAAGGAAGATATGTATAGTACGGCAATGTCTTTTGACTTAAGCTTTGAATAATATATAGTACGGTAGGCGTCGTGTGCTAATTGAACGTAGTTATGCGGCAATGTCCTTGACTTAAGCTGAATAATAAGAACCTTGAATGTATTTCAAATGCTAAGAAACCATTTTTTTAAAGAAGAGTAACACTTGGTTTTAAAGGTTTTAAAAAGAGTTATACTAGCTTTATGGGAGTTAGGTATAACGTCTTAAGAGATAAAGAAAATGGTTTACTGTTTTTAAGAAGTTAAGAGACTTGATCTTATAAGATAAGAGATTTAACTTAATTGTCTTAATATGGATGTTTGTGTGGAACCTCATTCGGGAGTAATGAGTACTTGGTTTTAAAAGGAATTACGTTTCTTGATTTGGAGATCGAATGTGTATCGACAGGACCATATGGCGCTAATAAAGGAAAATGTATTGAATAATGATGTATTATATTAAAACGGTAGAAACCTCCATCTGCATAGAAACTAAGATGAGACAAAATGATATTACATTTTCTAGATCATGGCTGCTGTAATAATATTGTTATAAACAAGAATAACCTACTCACATATAAGGCACATGTTTCTCAGGTTGTTTAAAAGAGAAGTATATTCTTAAGTGAATAAGACTGTGAGTTATAAAACCTTTCGAAAATAAGTGACTTGAGCATTTGAAATTAGGCAAACTTGGACGTTTGGAAAATAATGTTGTATTTACGTATTCTGGCGTCTCGATAGAGGGCCGGTTGACTTGTTGAGAACTTACTTGGACGTGCTGGCAGTGACGGAGAATTCCACGGGTATATTTCCATTTTGATTGTTGTCTTGTTGTTGATGTTACATGGACATGTCTGCCGTCTGCAGTCGGGCGTGTGGCGTGCGGCGGGGTTGATTACCGATATATTGTTATTGTGGCTACATGGACATGTCTACCGTCTGCAGTCGGGGCATGTGGCGTGCGGCGGGTTGATCACGGATATATTGTTGTTGATGTTACATGGACATGCCTACACGGCGAGTCGGGGCATGTGGCGTGCGGCATTGTTATTATTGTTGCATCATGGGCATGTCTACACCGATGCGAGTCGGGGCATGTGGCCATGATGCGAACAAGATTGATGTTGTGGGCGTGAGACCCGTAGTTTTATTGAGTGATGACTTTGAGGCGTGAGTCACGACTTGGCCGCTTACGTTGTGTACTGTAGTTTGGTTATCATGCATGTCTCCTGCTTTTTTATAGACTGCTATGATTTCATTTATAGTACTTCTGATTTCACATACTTGGTACTGTTGTCTTGACCTCGCCCGGGCTGCGTTCATCTGCGCAGGTAGAAGTACATCGACTGTCGATCCCCGCGTTTAGGATCTCATTCAGCGTCTTGGGAAGCTCCGTTCCGTCGGAGGCTTATTTTTGGTATGTGTTCCCTGAGTTGTAGGTTCTTGTACATTCAGGGGTATGGCGGGGCCCTGTCCCGTCATAGTGTTGTAAATCTTAAGTGCTGTAGAAGCTGTGGGCGGGGTTGTAAAAGGATTAAAGCTGTTCGGGTTTTATGTATATCTTGAAAGGCAATGCTTTGGTTGCTTTGTTTATTTATTATATCTCTTGTTTCATGACTCATGTTTTATTTTCCGCTGGTTTCCTCTGATGTTGTATCACTAGGGTGCCCGGGGTAAGGCACCAGTCACGGGCCCGGGTTCGGGTCTTGACAATAACCCTTGCCACCGCCACGTCCGCCACCATGATCTTTTACACGGTTTTGACCCTTTTGCCACCCCCGTTGTTATGGTTTTGACCATAATTTTTGGAGAATTATTAAGAGTCATCGGTTTTGCGAGACGTGGCTGTCACGACCCGTTCCGGGGCCCGTGACTGGTGCCTTACCCGGGCACCCAAGTAGTCATACATCAGAGTAATCAGCGGAATATAAAAACAAGACATGAAACAAATGTAAATGAGACACGCTTTATACGAGAAAAAGTCGCCTTTCGGCATATATATAAACCAAGTGCGCGATTACAACCCAGTGCATAATAGGACTACAGACCTCTAAGGAAGTAAACAACTATGGCGGGACAGGGCCCCGCCATACCCTGAATGTACAAAACTATCTACGACAACAGGGAGATCATACCCAAAAGTCGAGCCTCCGGAGAAGATGGAGCTCCTGACACCAAAGTAAAGATCCTAAGGATGCGGATATAGCACCTGCTTTCCCTTACCTGCGGCATGAACGCAGCCCCCCGAAGGAGGTCAGTACAACAGGTACCAAGTATGTGAAACTGTAAAGTACTTAAATGAAATCATATCATTTTAAAACCAATTTTACAAATATGTTCGAAACAATCAATGTAACCGCACATAGTGACACATCACAAACAAGAGAAATAATAGGTAAGCTGTAACAGGTCTTTTCTAGGCTGCGAATGATCAAAGCAAGGCCAATCGCCCATAGTATCATCAGGCATGCCTAATCCTGGACTCCCGCAGTCCGAATAGGCCACCTAGGCCCACATGAGGTATTCCCCGCATCGAGGGTAGCTACTCCTCGGCATCGTCCTGGACTCTCGTAGTCCGCATGGCCACATAGACCGCATGAGGTAATCCCCCGCACACTAACCTGGAACTCTCGTAGCTCCGCATAGGTCCCCTGGACCCGCATGAGGTATTCTCGAATCATAGTCACACAGACCGCATGAGGTGTACCTCGCGTCGAGCGACTTAACCCCGGTATATCATGTCGAGGTGAGTGATATAATACTAACATAACTGCTTATCGTTAAACAACATAAGCACCATAAGAATAACCTCTTTACACAAACGTTACAAGATACTAACACACATAGCATCATAGTATGTCTACTCAACAAACCATCTTACTATACTTTCCAGAAATCAATACAAGTCTTTCATAACACATAAGTAAACCGTTCCTTTTATCTTTCTTAAGTTGTTATACCTAACTTCCTGTCACGACGACCGACCGGGCGTGGTCGTGCCTACCGGGCACCTAGTGATATAACATCACAGAGAAAATCAGCGAAAATAAAAACTTAAACATGAAACAAGAGTTATGATAATAAAGCAGGCCAACCAAAGCGGTTGCGCCTTGCGTATATCTGAGAAATTGAGCAGTTACAACATTTACAACCACGCCACAGCGGTACTACAGGACCTCAGAGTGTTATAACAACAATGACGGGGCGGGACCCGCGCCATATCACGAATGTAAGTACCTACAACGACATGGGACTATACGAAAGATAAGCCTCGGAGAAAGCGGAGCTTCCCAACGCTTGAATCGTGATCCTATGGCGAGGATCAACAATCGGTGTACCTCACTGCGGCATGAACGCGGCCCCGAAGTCGATGCTACAACATGTACCAAGTATGTGGCGAAAATCGTAGCGAAATCATAACAGTCTAAATAAAACAGGAGACATGTATGACAACCAAACTACAGTTCACGACATAAAAGCAGTCATGTCAAAACAGGGACTCACGCCCTCAAAGTCATCACTCAAATAAAACCAAGGGTCTCACGCCCACAATATCAATCATGCCCGCATCATGGCCTGCGCCCGGAATTCTCCATCGGTGTAGACATGTCGAGGATGCGATAATAGTATCTGGGTAATCAACCACGCGCGTAGCGCATGCCGGAATTCTTCGCCGGTGCGAACATGTCCATGTAACAACAATAACAATATATCGGGTAATCAACCACGCGTAGCCACATGCCCCGGAATTGCGT
Organism: Przewalskia tangutica; assembly: GCA_029844215.1. Taxonomy (NCBI): domain Eukaryota; kingdom Viridiplantae; phylum Streptophyta; class Magnoliopsida; order Solanales; family Solanaceae; genus Przewalskia; species Przewalskia tangutica. Next base: position 53,619,290 of record CM056736.1, read on the forward strand.
CGGTGCGACATGTCCATGTAACAATAACAATATATCGGGTAATCAACCTGCGTAGCGCCACGTACCGAATTCTACATCGGTGCAGACATGTCCATGTAACAACAATAACAATATATCGGGTAATCAACCCGGCCGCATGGTCACATGCCCCCGGAATTCTGCATCGGTGCAGACATGTCCATGTAACAACAATAATAATATATCGGGTGATTAACCCGTCGCATGTCCGCATGCCCCCGGAATTCTGCATCGGTGCAGACATGTCCATGTAACAACAATAACAATATACCGGGTGATTAACCCACCGCATGGCCGCATGCCCCCGGAATTCTGCATCGGTGCAGACATGTCCATGTAACAACAATAACGATATACCGGGTGATTAACCCTCCGCGTAGCGCGTACGAGAATTCTTCATCGGTGCAGACATGTCCATGTAACAACAATAACAATATGTCGGCCCTCCATCGGGAGACGCGGTAGCATAAGAATACAACTTTTACACAACAAGGCTATCACAAGCAAGCACAAGCAAATTACCATACTTCAATTCTCTTATTTTCGAAAGGTTTCATAGTTCATAGTCTTAATCACTTAATAACATAATTCTCTTTTAAAACAATTTGAGTAACATATGCCTTATGTGTGAGTAGGTAATTCTTGTTTATAACAATCTTATTAAAGCAGCCATGATCTAGAAAATGTAATACAATTTTGTCTTATTTTAGCTTCTATGCAGATGGAGGTTTCTACTGGTTTTAATAATAATTAATTAGTCAATACATTTTCCTTTATTAACGCTGCAGTGGTTTGTTCGATACTTGTTCTCATTTCCGAAATCAATATAACATTATTCCTTTTAAAACCCAATTACCCATTTCTCATTAAAACGGTTTCACAACTTTTAACCTGACCCAAGTCCTTATTAATTCACATCCAGTCTTTTATCTTTTAAAAACCACAAACCATTTCTTTGCCCACATAAAGTTGTTATAGCCAACTTCCCATAAAGCCGTTATAACACTTTATGTTTTAAACCAACCAAATTCATTTAACACATGCACGTCTACCGTACTACATATTTCACAACATATCATGCTAGAAAAGATAGGAAGAGGTTCACATACCTCGCGACGATTATCGACAATAAGCAAAAGGCTCCAAGTACTACAGCCTTGCTAGCCTTTTCCACCCTTCAAGTAGAATACGCTACTCGTAGTACTTCCACCTATAATGGCCATAAAACGCTTATTAACTTCTAGTTCTCTTCGTAGAATATTTCTACGGAAAATTCGGCAGCACCTCCCCCCCTGCAATCTCATAAATCTCCTTCTCTACTCAGGCCCGCTACCAGGCCAACAACTCCCAGGGGATTACACGTCTAACCGGACGTGTTCAATTCTACTTCACAGATATACTACACAAGTCTACTGAAAATACGACCCAATGTAAATACAGTTCAATCCTTCTTTTTAATATCCTTCTTTACGATGTAATTACAGTTCAATTCTCTTCTTTAATATCCATTCTATATATAGTATACTCAACTATACATTACTACAACATGTAATTTCCAATTACAATAGGGGGATAAAGATCATTACCTCGATAAGCCCAAAATTATCCAAGATTAAATGTCGATCCTGAGCAACGTTTAGCTCTGTCATGCGCTCCAAACCGCTCCAAGCAACCCTTAGAAGTTTCTAATAACTTCTCTTAAACACTTTAACTCCAAAAGTGAAGAACACTTAGGCTCTAAGTGTGGCTAGTTTCGCCAAGGGTAATTTAGGGGCTAGGGTGTGAAATCTTTTCCAACACTTGGTTACTAATCTTCCTAATACACTAAGGAAGAACACTTAAGACTTTAAGGATTTTGGACAACTCGGCTGGGGAGGGCAAAAACGAGAACCATAAGGAGAGGAGGAGTATTTCAACTTGGAAATCTCTAAGTGTGGATGAAGAAGTCTTGCAACTTAAGGGGTATTTATAGGACATTGAGGCTAGGATTAAAGCAAGTGTGTGGTCTAGATTGAGCCATGTGTGTGTGGGTCCCACTTATCCATCTACTACACAAAATATCTTCAAGACTTTGACCAAATGTTTATGGCATTTTCCATGCTAAAAACGTGTGAAACATGTCCAACATTTCGTCCACCAAGTGTCACCTAGGGGTGACACGTATGCCTCTCTATTGGTCCAAAATATTTCACCTTAGAAAATATCAGAAAAAATATAAAGTGGGCCCACAAACCGTAACTTCCTCCAGTGGGCCTACGTGACCAATTCGGAAAAATAATTCCATAATTCTTAAATAATCCAAAAGTCGAATACCAAATCGGGAATCCAATTCCCGTTAGCGAACCTTTTTCCTTCACAAAATCCGAAAACTTTTAGTCGGAAAAAAATCACGTCTTTCTTTCTTTCCAAAATTACTGTCGTATTCTCGTACGTATGTCCTCACATACATACCCTGGAATTACGGGGTATAACATTCTTCCCCCCTTAGAAACATTCGTCCCGAATGTTCCTTCTAAGTCTCCAAACGTCGATGCGTGGGTATAGTCTTCTCACTATACTTACGAAACCAACTATGCCCCATATTGCCATAATAAAATCATACGCGCGAAACCCAAATCCAAGCCAACGAGGAATCACCTCGAAGGTGTAAAACAACACCAACGCTCGCTCCTGGTCCAAAGGATACTCCTTTCGCACATTCACTTCACAAAAATGATCACTTCTATCTCTCAGCACATGTTCACTTCTTTCCTTACTCGCCGTACCGCTTCGTGCACGAACTCTTTCTAGTACACTTACCACACTCCGTCATCACCCGGTTTCGAAACCTTGAGTCACTACCTCCAACTTGGTCATCTCACTAACGATTTCCTTTAAGGCCATCCGGTCTTCACGATCCGATCTGGTCGAACACGTCCACGAACTCATCTGGTGGTTTCTAAACTTAGGCCTTGCACCTCGTGATCCTACCACTGGCGGGACCACCTCGAACTGACCCCACCTTATTAGGCTACGGGTTGACGCGAATGGTCCTCAACCCGACCCATGTCGCACGGACTCTTGTTCCCGATGCGGAACAATCTTACCTATTCAAGTCCTGAAAGCTACCACTTTCATCTTACACAACCCAAGGAATCATCCCACAATATATTTCACGCATACCACGTACTTCAACAAAGACCAACCGTAAAATCTTTTACTTAAGACGGCCTTACATCTAAGGTCTCAACTTGTTATAATATTCTAAAGCTTATAATTTCCCTATCCTTAAGCTTACCTTTTCAACTAACCATGTTCTCTACATCACAATTTCTATACAATGCTATCCAAACATAACACTTAACATAAAATCATCATATCACGCATACAAATCTCTAGAGGGTTAAGGATATACCTGTAACTACCGCTTTACTCTAATCACAGTCCTGCCCTGCAGGGCGCATAACTAGTGAAGGTGATGAACCAGCCACTGATCCTGAAGGCTGAGCCGTAACATCCGTGCTACCCCTGGTCGGACAGTTCCTCGCAAAATGGCTCTGCTGGCCGCAAAAATAACAAGCTCCCCTAGCACCACGACACTCCCCAAAATGCGGTCTACCACATCGACCACACCGAGGTAGGGGTGGCCGTCCGCCAACACCCTACTCGCGAAAACTGAACCTCGAGCTCGACCGCTCCGAATACCTGAACGCATACGAAGGCTGTGGAGGACCACTCTGTACTGGCGGAGGCGCATAACTGGCCTGCTGCTGAGGCGGTCCGCCTCGAAAGTCATCAAAGGACCCTGCTGTCCTGGCCTTCTTCTGCTGATCTCGGTCATTCCGTCGATCTCTCCGCTCCTCACATCCCAGTGCATAAGCCTGCATGCGGGCAATGTACATGCCCGGCTGAAGAGCTACACCCGAACAAGCATCTGCCAAGTAGTCATCGAGCCCGGTGACGTAGCGGTGTACTCTGTCCTCCATATCAGCTACTAACGCGGGGACGTACCGAGCTAGTGAGTCAAACTTCACATTGTACTCCCGAACCGTACGCCCTCTCTGTCTCAGCATCATAAATCTGTCGGCCCGTGCCCTCCTCATCTGCGGAGGCAAGAAGTGAGTGAGGAATGCCTCTGAGAACTCGTCCCAAACTGCAGGAAGTGCATGCTCTCCTCGGGACAGCTCCCACGAATCAAACCAGTCGACTGCGGTATCACGCAGCCGATGCAAACCCAAGACCACCGACTCGGTCTCCGAAGCCTTGATCACTCTCATGATCCGCTGTAACTGTCGGATGAACTCCTGCGGATCATCCTCAGGCCTCGACCCATAAAACTACGGCGGTGCGGCTTCGAGAAAGTCGCGATCTCAAACTATCTGACCTCGAGTGAACCACGGGTACCATCGAAGGCTGCTGCATCGGCCTATCCTCATGTCGGCCACGATCACGGCGGCGATGGCGCCATCTCGCGTACCCAACTCCGCCCCGGTGTGGGGCTGGAGGCTCGGTGCAGTGGTCTCGGTAGCCCGCTGCTCTACTCGCGACTCCTCTCGCTGCCTTCCGCCGGGCCACGATTGCCTTACGTGGAGGCATAAGCGGTAAAACGAAATCGTCGAGAGGGTCCAACTTATAACGGCTCTAAGGCACGATCTTAGTGAGAAGAATGAAACCAATCCTAAATGTCCTGCGACCTCACGATTATAGATGTGGTGCACAACACGCGATAATCAAGACTACTGAACACGATGCGTAGACACTTTCAGAGACTAAGCGCTGCGATACCACTTTTGTCACGACCGACCGGGCGTGATGGTGCCTACCGGGCACCTGGTGATACAACATCACGAGAGAAAATCAGCGAAAATAAAAACTTAAACATGAAACAAGAGTTATGATAATAAAGCAGGCAACCAAAGCGGTTGCCTTCTTGCATATATACTGAGAAATTGAGCAGTTACAACATTTACAACCACGCCCAGCGGTACTACGGACCTGCAGAGTGTTATAACAACAATGACGGGGCGGGGCCGCCATATCCACGAATGTAAGTACTACTGCGACATGGGACTATACGAAAGATAAGCCTCGGAGAAGCGGAGCTTCCCAAGCTGACGTGATCCATGGCGAGGATCAACAAGCGGTGTACCTCTACTGCGGCATGAGCGCGGCCCCGAAGGAGGTCGATCTAACATGTACCAAGTATGTGGCGAAAATCGTAAGCGAAATCATAACGATCTAAATAAAGCAGAGACATGTATGACAACAAACTACGATTCCACGACATAAAAGCGATCATGTCAAAGCGAGGACTCACGCCAAAGTCATCACTCAAATAAAACCAAGGGTCTCACGCCCACAATATCAATCATGCCGCGTAGCGCGCGCCCGGAATTCTCCATCGGTGTAGACATGTCGAGGATGCGATAATAGTATCTGGGGTAATCAACCACGCGCGTAGCGCATGCCGGAATTCTTCATCGGTGCAGACATGTCCATGTAACAACAATAACAATATATCGGGTAATCAACCTGCCGCGTGGCCATGCCGGAGTGCGTCGGTGCGAGCGTGTCCATGTAACAACAATAACAATATATCGGGTAATCAACCTGCGCGTAGCCACGTGCCGGAATTCTACATCGGTGCAGACATGTCCATGTAACAACAATAACAATATATCGGGTAATCAACGGCGCGTGGTCACATGCCGGAGTCTGCGTCGGTGCGAGCATGTCCATGTAACAACAATAATAATATATCGGGTGATTAACGTCGCGTATCGCATGCCGGAGTCTGCGACGGTGCAGACATGTCCATGTAACAACAATAACAATATCCGGGTGATTAACCCACGCGTAGCCGCATGCGGAGTCTGCATCGGTGCGAGCGTGTCCATGTAACAACAATAACGATATCTGGGTGATTAACCCTCCGCGTGGCGCGTGCCCGAGAATTCTTCATCGGTGCAGACATGTCCATGTAACAACAATAACAATATGTCGGCCCTCCATCGGGAGACGCGGTAGCATAAGAATACAACTTTTACACAACAAGGCTATCACAAGCAAGCACAAGCAAATTACCATACTTCAATTCTCTTATTTTCGAAAGGTTTCATAGTTCATAGTCTTAATCACTTAATAACATAATTCTCTTTTAAAACAATTTGAGTAACATATGCCTTATGTGTGAGTAGGTAATTCTTGTTTATAACAATCTTATTAAAGCAGCCATGATCTAGAAAATGTAATACAATTTTGTCTTATTTTAGCTTCTATGCAGATGGAGGTTTCTACTGGTTTTAATAATAATTAATTAGTCAATACATTTTCCTTTATTAACGCTGCGATGGTTTGTTCGATACTTGTTCTAATTTCAGTAATCAATATAACATTATTCCTTTTAAAACCCAATTACCCATTTCTCATTAAAACGGTTTCACAACTTTTTAACACAACCCAAGTCCTTATTAATTCACATCCAGTCTTTTATCTTTTAAAAACCACAAACCATTTCTTTGCCCACATAAAGTTGTTATAACCAACTTCCCATAAAGCCGTTATAACACTTTATGTTTTAAACCAACCAAATTCATTTAACACATGTACGTCTACCGTACTACATATTTCACAACATATCATGCTAGAAAAGATAGGAAGAGGTTCACATACCTCGCGACGATTATCGACAATAAGCAAAAGGCTCCAAGTACTACAGCCTTGCTAGCCTTTTCCACCCTTCAAGTAGAATACGCTACTCGTAGTACTTCCACCTATAATGGCCATAAAACGCTTATTAACTTCTAGTTCTCTTCGTAGAATATTTCTACGGAAAATTCGGCAGCACCTCCCCCCCTGCAATCTCATAAATCTCCTTCTCTACTCGGGCGCTACGGTGCCAACAACTCCCAGGGGATTACACGTCTAACCGGACGTGTTCAATTCTACTTCACAGATATACTACACAAGTCTACTGAAAATACGACCCAATGTAAATACAGTTCAATCCTTCTTTTTAATATCCTTCTTTACGATGTAATTACAGTTCAATTATCTTCTTTAATATCCATTCTATATATAGTATACTCAACTATACATTACTCTGACATGTAATTTCCAATTCTGATAGGGGATAAAGATCATTACCTCGATAAGCCCAAAATTATCCAAGATTAAATGTCGATCTGAGCAACGTTTAGCTCTTAATATGCGCTCCAAACCGCTCAAGCAACCCTTAGAAGTTTCTAATAACTTCTCTTAAACACTTTAACTCCAAAAAGTGAAGAACACTTAGGCTCTAAGTGTGGCTAGTTTCGGCCAAGGGGTAATTTAGGGGCTAGGGGTGTGAAATCTTTTCCAACACTTGGTTACTAATCTTCCTAATACACTAAGGAAGAACACTTAAGACTTTAAGGATTTTTGGACAACTCTGGCTAAGGGAGGGCAAAAAGCGAGAACCATAAGGAGAGGGAGGAGGATTTCATCTTGGAAATCTCTAAGTGTGGATGAAGAAGTCTTGCAACTTAAGGGGGTATTTATAGGACATTCAAGGGCTAGGATTAAAGCAAGTGTGTGGTCTAGATTGAGCCATGTGTGTGTGGGTCCCACTTATCCATCTACTACACAAAATATCTTCAAGACTTTGACCAAATGTTTATGGCATTTTCCATGCCAAAAACGTGTGAAACATGTCCAACATTTCGTCCACCAAGTGTCACCTAGGGGTGACACATGTCGCCCTCCTATTGGTCCAAAATATTTCACCTTCCGAAAATATCCGAAAAAAAATATAAAGTGGGCCCCACAAACCGTAAATTCCTCCGGTGGGCCCTACGTGACCAATTAGGAAAAATAATTCCATAATTCTTAAATAATCCAAAAGTCCGAATACCAAATGGGAATCCAATTCCCATTAGCGAACCTTTTTCCTTCACAAAATCCGAAAACTTTTCCGTCGGAAAAAAAAATCACGTCTTTCTTTCTTTCCAAAATTACTGTCGTATTCTCGTACGTACGTCCTCACATACATACCCTGGAATTACGGGGTATAACATTCTTCCCCCCTTAGAAACATTCGTCCCGAATGTTCGCCTAAGTCTCCAAACGCATACGTGCGGGTATAGTCTTCACTACTATACTTACGAAACCAACTATGCCCCATATTGCCATAATAAAATCATACGCGCGAAACCCAAATCCAAGCCAACGAGGAATCACCTCGAAGGTGTAAAACAACACCAACTCTCGCTCCTGGTCCAAAGGATACTCCTTTCGCACATTCACTTCACAAAAATGATCACTTCTATCTCTCGTACGTATGTTCACTTCTTTCCTTACTCGTGCCGCTTCTCGTACACGAACTCTTTCTAGTACACTTACCACACTCCGTCATCACCGGTTTCGAAACCTTGAGTCACTACCTCCAAACTTGGTCATCTCACTAGCTTCAATTTCCTTTAAGGCCATCCCCGGTCTTCACGATCCGATTCTGGTCGAACACGTCCACGAACTCATACAGTGGTTTCCTAAACTTAGGCCTTGCACCCTCGTGATCCTACCACCTGGCGGGACCACCTCGAACTGACCCCACCTTATTCCGGGCTACGGGTTGACCCGCGAATGGTCCTCAACCCGACCCATAATCGCGCCAAACTCTTGTTCCCCGATACGGAACAATCTTACCTATTCAAGTCCTGAAAGCTACCACTTTCATCTTACACAACCCAAGGAATCATCCCACAATATATTTCACTCATACCACGCACTTCAACAAAGACCAACCGTAAAATCTTTTACTTAAGACGGCCTTACATCTAAGGTCTCAACTTGTTATAATATTCTAAAGCTTATAATTTCCCTATCCTTAAGCTTACCTTTTCAACTAACCATGTTCTCTACATCACAATTTCTATACAATGCTATCCAAACATAACACTTAACATAAAATCATCATATCACGCATACAAATCTCTAGAGGGTTAAGGATATACCTGTAACTACCGCTTTACTCTAATCACGATCACGCCTGCAGGCGTAACTAGTGAAGGTGATGAACCAGCCACTGATCCTGAAGGCTGAGCCGTAACATCCGTGCTACCCACACAGTCAGACGATTCCTCGCAAAATGGCTCTGCTGGCCGCAAAAATAACAAGCTCCCCTAGCACCACGACACTCCCCAAAATGCGGTCTACCACATCGACCACACCGAGGTAGGGGTGGCTGCATCTGGCCAACACCCCTACTCGCGAAAACGAACCTCGAGCTCGACCGCTCCTGAATACCTGAACGCATACGAAGGCGTGGAGGACCACTCTGTACTGGCGGAGGCGCATCGCGCTTTCTTCGAGGCGGTCCGCCTCGAAAGTCATCAAAGGACCGCCACGTCACGGCCTTCCTGCGATCTCGGTCATTCGTCGATCTCTCCGCCTCACATCCCGGTGCATAAGCTGCGTGCGGGCAATGTATGCCGGTGAAGAGCTACACCGAACAAGCGTCGCCAAGTAGTCATCGAGCGGTGGCGTGGCGATGTACTCGTCCTCCATATCGCCTACTAACGCGGGGGCGTGCGAGCTAGTGAGTCAAACTTCACATTGTACTCCCGAACCGTCGCCTCTCTGTCTCGGCATCATAAATCTGTCGGCGTGCCCTCGCAAATGCGGAGGCAAGAAGTGAGTGAGAATGCCTCGAGAACTTCGTCCCCAACTGCGGGAAGTGCATGCTCTCGGGACAGCTCGCGAATCAAACCCGATCGGCTGCGGTATCACGCGGCCGATGCGAACCAAGACCACCGACTCGGTCTCCGAAGCCTTGATCACTCTACGATCCAGAATCGTCGGATGAACTCCTGCGGATCATCCTCGTGCCTCGACCCATAAAACTACGGCGGGCGCAACTCGAAAGTCCGCGATCTCAAACTATCGACCTCGGGTGAACCACGGTACTCGAACTGAGCTGCTGCATCCGGCCTATCCTCGTGTTCGCCACGATCACGGCGATGGCGCCATCTCCTTGTACCCCAACTCCCGCCCGGTGTGGGGTGGAGGCTCGTATGCAGTGGTCTCGGTAGCCCGCCGCTCTACTCGCGACTCCTCTCGCGCTTGCCCTTCGGGCCCCGATTGCCTTACGTGGAGGCATAAGCGGTAAAAGCGAAATACGTCGGAGGGTCCAACTTATAACACAACTCTAAGGCCGCGATCTTAGAGTGAGAAGAATGAAACCAATCCTAAATGTCCTGCGACCTCACGATTATAGATGTGGTGCACAACACACGATAATCAAGACTCTACTGAACCGCATGTAGACACTTTCAGAGGACTAAGCGCTCCGATACCACTTTTGTCACGACCCGACCGGGCGTGATCGTGCCTACCGGGCACCTGGTGATACAACATCACGAGAAAATCGTGAAAATAAAAACTTAAACATGAAACAAGAGTTATGATAATAAAGCAGGCCAACCAAAGCGGTTGCCTTCTTGCATATATCTGAGAAATTGAGCGATTACAACATTTACAACCCCGCTGGCGGTACTACGGACCTGCAGAGTGTTATAACAACAATGACGGGGCGGGGCCGCCATATCCCCGAATGTAAGTACCTACAACGACATGGGACTATACGAAAGATAAGCCTCCGAGAAAGCGGAGCTTCCCAAACGCCGAATCGTGATCCTATGGCGAGGATCAACAAGCGGTGTACCTACCTGCGGCATGAACGCAGCCCGAAGAGGTCGATGCAACATGTACGAGTATGTGGCGAAAATCAGAGCGAAATCATAACGATCTAAATAAAACAGGAGACATGTATGACAACCAAACTACTGATTCCACGACATAAAGCGATCATGTCAAGCGAGGACTCACGCCTCAAAGTCATCACTCAAATATAACCAAGGGTCTTACGCCCACAATATCAATCATGCCCGCATCATGGCCACACGCCCCCGGAATTCTCCATCGGTGTAGACATGTCCAGGATGCAATAACAGTATATCGGGTAATCAACCCTGCTGCATGGCCACATGCCCCCGGAATTCTTCATCGGTGCAGACATGTCCATGTAACAACAATAACAATATATCGGGTGATCAACCACGCGCGTAGCCATGCCCCGGAGTCTGCGTCGGTGCGAGCATGTCCATGTAACAACAATAATAATATATCGGGTAATCAACCCCGCGCGTAGCCACATGCCGGAATTCTACATCGGTGGAGACATGTCCATGTAACAACAATAACAATATATCGGGTAATCAACGGCGCGTGGTCACATGCCGAGTCTGCGTCGGTGCGCATGTCCATGTAACAACAATAATAATATATCGGGTGATTAACCCGTCGCGTATCGCGTGCCGGAGTCTGCGACGGTGCGGACATGTCCATGTAACAACAATAACAATATCCGGGTGATTAACCCACGCGTAGCGCATGCCGGAGTGCGTCGGTGCGAGCGACATGTCCATGTAACAACAATAACGATATACCGGGTGATTAACCCTCCGCATGGCCGCATGCCCCCAGAATTCTTCATCGGTGCAGACATGTCCATGTAACAACAATAACAATATGTCGGCCCTCCATCGGGAGACGCGGTAGCATAAGAATACAACTTTTACACAACAAGGCTATCACAAGCAAGCACAAGCAAATTACCATACTTCAATTCTCTTATTTTCGAAAGGTTTCATAGTTCATAGTCTTAATCACTTAATAACATAATTCTCTTTTAAAACAATTTGAGTAACATATGCCTTATGTGTGAGTAGGTAATTCTTGTTTATAACAATCTTATTAAAGCAGCCATGATCTAGAAAATGTAATACAATTTTGTCTTATTTTAGCTTCTATGCAGATGGAGGTTTCTACTGGTTTTAATAATAATTAATTAGTCAATACATTTTCCTTTATTAACGCTGCAGTGGTTTGTTCGATACTTGTTCTCATTTCCGAAATCAATATAACATTATTCCTTTTAAAACCCAATTACCCATTTCTCATTAAAACGGTTTCACAACTTTTTAACACAACCCAAGTCCTTATTAATTCACATCCAGTCTTTTATCTTTTAAAAACCACAAACCATTTCTTTGCCCACATAAAGTTGTTATAACCAACTTCCCATAAAGCCGTTATAACACTTTATATTTTAAACCAACCAAATTCATTTAACACATGTACGTCTGACTACATATTTCACAACATATCATGCTAGAAAAGATAGGAAGAGGTTCACATACCTCGCGACGATTATCGATGATAAGCAAAGGCTCCAAGTACTACGCGCACTGCTAGCCTTTTCCACCCTTCAAGTAGAATACGCTACTCGTAGTACTTCCACCTATAATGGCCATAAAACGCTTATTAACTTCTAGTTCTCTTCGTAGAATATTTCTACGGAAAATTCGGCAGCACCTCCCCCCCTGCAATCTCATAAATCTCCTTCTCTACTCAGGCCCGCTACCAGGCCAACAACTCCCAGGGGATTACACGTCTAACCGGACGTGTTCAATTCTACTTCACAGATATACTACACAAGTCTACTGAAAATACGACCCAATGTAAATACAGTTCAATCCTTCTTTTTAATATCCTTCTTTACGATGTAATTACAGTTCAATTCTCTTCTTTAATATCCATTCTATATATAGTATACTCAACTATACATTACTCTGACATGTAATTTCCAATTCTGATAGGGGATAAAGATCATTACCTCGATAAGCCCAAAATTATCCAAGATTAAATGTCGATCTGAGCAACGTTTAGCTCTAATCATGCGCTCCAAACCGCTCCAAGCAACCCTTAGAAGTTTCTAATAACTTCTCTTAAACACTTTAACTCCAAAAAGTGAAGAACACTTAGGCTCTAAGTGTGGCTAGTTTCGGCCAAGGGGTAATTTAGGGGCTAGGGGTGTGAAATCTTTTCCAACACTTGGTTACTAATCTTCCTAATACACTAAGGAAGAACACTTAAGACTTTAAGGATTTTTGGACAACTCACGGCTAAGGGAGGGCAAAAACGAGAACCATAAGGAGAGGGGAGGGAGTATTTCAACTTGGAAATCTCTAAGTGTGGATGAAGAAGTCTTGCAACTTAAGGGGGTATTTATAGGACATTCAAGGGCTAGGATTAAAGCAAGTGTGTGGTCTAGATTGAGCCATGTGTGTGTGGGTCCCACTTATCCATCTACTACACAAAATATCTTCAAGACTTTGACCAAATGTTTATGGCATTTTCCATGCCAAAAACGTGTGAAACATGTCCAACATTTCGTCCACCAAGTGTCACCTAGGGGTGACACATGTCGCCCTCCTATTGGTCCAAAATATTTCACCTTCCGAAAATATCCGAAAAAAATATAAAGTGGGCCCCACAAACCGTAACTTCCTCCCGTGGGCCCTACGTGACCAATTCCGGAAAAATAATTCCATAATTCTTAAATAATCCAAAAAGTCCGAATACCAAATCTGGGAATCCAATTCCCATTAGCGAACCTTTTTCCTTCACAAAATCCGAAAACTTTTCCGTCGGAAAAAAAAATCACGTCTTTCTTTCTTTCCAAAATTACTGTCGTATTCTCGTACGTACGTCCTCACATACATACCCTGGAATTACGGGGTATAACACTTCCCATAAAGCTAGTATAACTCTTAAGCTTTTTGTTTAAAAACCAAGTATTACTCTTCTTTCAAAAAGGATTCATAATTCTTTTGAAATACTTCAAGATTCTTTATTATTTAGACTCAAGTCAAAAGACGTCAAGTAAAACCATGTTCAGTTAACACACGTACGTCTACCGTACTATATATATATTTTAAAATATCATGCTCAAGGGGATAGGAAGAATCACATACCTTCTCGGCGAAATCCACCTGCCTAGTCGAGTATGTCGCGCGCAGAGTATCAAACTATAATAGTCAAATACGTCTATCAACGTCTAGACTACTCTGTAGGATATTCTAAGCAGAAGGTTCTTAATTCCACGGAAAATTGGGCAGCATTTTCCTACCCGTCAAACTACTCAAGTCTACTGTAAATCTGATCACATGTAAATCTGATTCAATTCTTCATTTATATTATTCTGATGTGATTTCAGTTCAATTCTATTCTTTAATATCCTTCTATGTATCTTATACTTATTTCTATACTACTACAATATGTAGTCTCCAATTACAATAGAAGGATAGGATTATTATTTACCTCGATAAGCCCAAAATTATCCAAGATATAAGTCGATCCTGAGCAAGGTTTAGCTCCTAATCTAAACGCTCCAATCCGCTCCAAGAAACCCTTAGAAGTTTCTACACAACTTCTACTTACTACTTCAACCAACTATGAAGTTTCTCCTAGGGTTTCGTTTAGTGACTAATGGAAGTATAGTAGTATTTTCCGGGCTCTAAGTATAGAGGTGACTTTGGAAATACTACAAGGGATTGGCTAAGGTATTTGGGAATAGCAACAATACTTGGAGAGTATTTTTCTAACAAAGGGGGTGTGTTTGGCTAGCTTACTAGGGAGTGTGCTTGAACAAGACACAAGGAAGGGGACAGGGCTTGGACGAAAAGCTCACTAGGGGAGAAGGGAGTTTTCAAGACTTGGAAAAATATTTGTGGATGAAGAATTCTTCCAACTTAGGGGGGTATTTATAGGACTTTCAAGGGCCAAGATTAAGGCAAGTGGAGGGCAAGTGGAGGGTGTAGATTTACCCATGTGTACCCTATCCATCTACTCCACAAATATCACAAAATATCCTACCTAATCCTTGACCAAAAAAACGCCAAGAGTTGCCCACAATGTCGTCCACTTGAGGGTGACAAGTGTCGCCCTCTCGTTGGTCCAAAATATTTTATCTCTCGGAAAAATCCGCAAAAATTATAAATGTCGCAACCGTAATTTTCCCATCGCAAGGTTTGGAAAACGTTTCGTCGGAAAACAATTCTTTTCGTGGGTTGTGCACAAATTTCGTCTCTTATGCCTACTTAAGGCTTAAACTTTTGTACGTACGCCCTCACGTACATACTCTGGAAATACGGGGTATAACAGTGGCCACCATCATGGCAGAAGTGGCTCCAGTAGCCACCTTTTAACTAATCCTGCTTCTTCAAATGTGAGCATGAAGCGTTCTTGGTAGAACGGTGTGAGAGGATTGCTTTGGCGAAGAAGCATTCCAACCCCATTTTATGCCTCATAGAGGCCTGCAACCATCTGAAGAACGAGACGATCATTCGTGACGGGCGCACCAATGTTCTTGAGTTGATCCTACAACTCCTTGAGCCTTTGACAATAGGATGAGACATTAAGAAAATCCTCCATATTTATGTGGGAGAATTCTTGCTCAAGGGTCATGATACACGAATTTTTGTTATATTGGAATATATCATGCAACCTATTCCAAGCTTCCATTGTCGTGGCGTCGGGTCCGATAATTGTCTATAAGAGGTCCGTAGAGATGGTGAAATAAATCAATTGAAGTACATTAGCATCGAGAATTTTCCACAACTCTATTTCATTATCGGTGGAAGACACATTCTCCTTGCATTTTTCCGGTTTAACGATACGATGGAGGACTCTATGAGACCTTGCGTGGATTTTAAAAAGTTTTGTCCATGTTGCATACTGGACATTCTCAATTTCAAGAATAATAGGGATGTTATTCTTGATGTTGGAGACTGCAAGGGCAACATGAAATGTATTCTTTGTGGTAGACATGAATGAGGAACACGAGAAGAATTAGCGTTTTGGAAAACAAAATTGAAGGGAGCGGGACGGCCGAAGTGGGGTCGGTCGACGGAGAGAGTAGGGCGGCGGACGTTTATGTGGAGAAGGAAAAATTTGCCTTAGACTGCTGATACCATGAAAATAATGGATCTTGAGCCTAACTCAACCCTAAAGCTAGCTTGTAGGTGAGGATTGTCCAAGTCCATATAAGGAGTCCATGTTTCCATTTCATATCCGATGTGAGACTTTTAACATGTAAAGAATGAATATTGGGTCTAACTCAACCCCAAAAGCTAGCTTGTAGGGTGAGGATTTTCCAAGTCCATAAAAGGAGTCCATGTTTCCATTTCATATCCGATTTGAGACTCTTAACACTCCTCCGCATGCCAGATCTTGTTAACTGGAGTGTGTCGCACGCCTAGACCTTATTACCTTGAGCGTGGATAATATAATTTAGAGGTCTAACATCGGTGAACAAAGAATTGAAATGGGTCTGACTCTGATACCATGTAAAAGAGAATAATCTCTTAATTATTTTCTTTAATATAATTGGTTTATATACATGATATACAATAGTAAACCTAGCCTATAATTACGAAAATCAAATATATATTTTTCTAATACAATAAATTATTATCATAATTACAGATGTACAAGATCTCTAATAATATTACATAAATATACGACGTATATTCTATTAAATATTAAGAAGGAGCGAGTCCCGCAACTCACTGATATGGTCTAGGAGTGGCCTTTGTGTAAAGCTGCTAATGCTGGAACTTTAGACCCCAATATTTAGAAGCCCTATTTTATACCTTGATAATTAGAGTTTATAAATTCATCTAAAAAAAAGGTATTACCGTTTTCACTGAAAAAGGAAAATATGTTTGAGACTTTTTTTTTCCTGGGTAAATGCAAATATTATAAAAGAAAAGAACAGGGAGCTACAATCAGTCGTTGAGGGTTCTCAATCCTCAACATAAGCATAAACAAGAAATGAAAGAGAGGGGGGATGGGGCGTTCACTCAAAGGTGACGTTACAAGAGGGGATTAAATCATAAACTTAATCTTGGAAGGTTGAAATACTCTTTTCACTTCTCAAACTTGCTGCTTGGCTTTGTTCTTGATAAAATTCTTCCTTGAAGTAACTTCTTTCCATCCATCATTATCCGCACAAAGTGGTGTTTGCATGTACACACTCGGCGAATTCACGATACCCATAACACTTCTAAAGGACCCCGTGACGAAAGGAGTTTTAGACCCCCCTCGTGCTGCCTCGACAAAGGTCCTGACTTGATTAAAATCTCTATTACCCACCTTTGTTGTATTGGGAACATCATGTGCATCCCGCAAACGGTGTTCATCAAATTGATTTTCACCCGAAGTTCGATCAAGATTCCAAGCTATACCGACACTTCCGGGAATAGAGGGCAAATTCGTATCCTTGCCATTTTGAGGCAAGGCAGTCGAATTTTGAGGTTGGGAAGTCTCCATAGGCTTCTCTTGTTTCTTCAACTTCTTACACTTTAAATGGCTATGTCCAAATATTTGGCAAAAAAAAAACAAAAATCCGGATAATGTTCATATTCCACTTTTTGAACATACATGATGTTACTTGGCAGCTTTACTTTAAATTCTGTGACTGGCTCTTTACTAACATCGACTTCGATCAATACTCGTGCATAGTTCATTTTGGACCTCTCTTTAGTAAATTGATCCGTGTATAGAGGCATTCCAACACGCGATGCTATTTTACTCAAACCGGTTTCACTCCAGCGATAAAGGGGATGTCACGTAGCAACACCCAAACGGGGATTTTCATAAAAAGATCATCTGAAAGTATCACGTCCTTATCAACTAGTTTTAACATCAATGTTTTGCCGAATGTCATATAGGGGCCACCATGAAACACCTTAATGCGATCATCCTCTGACATGAAACGGAAGACGGTCCATCTATTTCCATAGGGAATGATTCGGCACTTCACATTCCATCCCTTAACAATTGAATTGATGCCTCACGTCGGGAAAGGGCGTGAAACATCCATAAGACAATAGCCCCAAGTCTCAACGAATGGAACTTCATCATTCGCATCAAGTTCTCTGATAGCTCCTTCTTGTTCAATAAATTGCAATTTCATACCCTTCGCCTAAGCGTGACTCGTAAACACCCCGCGTAAGTCTTCTTGGAATAGGCTTATCCTTAGTGCATTCTGACCGGGTGAAGTGAAGGGTTGAGGGTCCATACGTACATTGTTGGTTTCCGCAATTGAAGTCAAAAAACGTGTATCATTGGGATTTGGTGTCCCAGAAGTCTTTTATTGTATTAATGCACTATCAATTAATGTATTAGGGTTCCTAGGGCTCTCGGTTTTGTCAACACCGGTTTCCCCCCCAAATCGAGTTATGAAGTCCACTTAAATGAGATGACTCTACATTCCCCATGCCAATTAAATGTGTTGAGTTAATAGGCATCTTTTGGAGAGAAAAGCCCTCAGCTTCCGCAACTTTTGCCGTACCAAGATCCGTTGGAATAGGAGCAATTTCGAATGTAGCACCCATTGAATGAGGCGTGCCATTGTCAAAACCGGTTCACACCGAAATCGAGTTTCGAAGTCCCCTTAAATGAGATGTCTCGACATTCCCAAGAACCATGGGATTAGGAGCAACTTCGGATGTAGCACCTAATGAATAAGGCGTGCCATTGACATCCGCAACAATTGAATGCATCAAATTACTAGACCTCTTTTGAATAAAAAACCCTTCGGCTTCCGCAACCTTTGCATTTCCAAGGCCTATTGGAAAAGAAGTTTTCTCGGACTCAACAACCAATGACTGGTGACCCATGGACTTCCCCCAAGACCCATGCCCACCCACCTGACCCGCTATCAACCCGTGACTAACCTCGAGACCCGCTTTCACCTCGGCATCCAAAGTGCCCGCCGGAAAGGCCCCTTTGGACTCAGAAACCAAGGATCGGTGACCCAAGGGTTTAAACCACAACCCATGACCATAAACACTACCCTCCTGCAACCCGGGACCACCCTCCATACCCGCTTTCGACCCGGGATCCCCATCAAGACCCGTAATCCCCCCAGAGTCAAGAGAACCTACCGGAACCGCAGCTGCCTTCCCGACTTCCAAGGTGTCCGGAAAAGCCCCTTTGGACTTAAAAATCATAGAACGGTGACCCATGGGTTTCAACCACAACCCATGACCACCATCACGACCCTCCTGCAACCCGGGACCACCCACCATACCCACATTTGACCCGGGATCTCCATCAAGACTCGTTATCCTTCCAGTGTCAAGTGTTCCAACCGGAACACCACCTGAGGTTGCCACCGGAAAGTTGGGAGATTCAAAGAGCTGCATCCTCGACCCAAGACCACCATCATGACCCTCTTGCACACCAAGACCACCCTCCTGACCTGCAAACAACCCGGCAACACCCACCTGACCCGAATTCTCCACAATGTTCAGAGAAGCAAACTGGCCACCGCCGGAAGCTGCCCCCACCGAAAATGCACTCTTCGAATTCAAATCTTGAACAATCAAACTAATCTCTTTCTTTCTTTTGGCTGAAATCTTTATATTCTTCCTCATGGCTAGAAGGAAGATAACTCACTCTGTAACAAATCGATTAAAGTGAACATGAAATGAACACACAAACTTCTCAGTAGGATGAGATTGATCAAAGAACAATCCGTAATAAATCAGTTGATGAAAATCATAGAAGAAGGGAGACGTAGAAGAGCAACTAGGGAAAAATGTTGAGAGCATCTTCGCATAGTGAGAGAAACATCTCTCTAACTCTGTGACTACCAAAGATAGTTACTCTATTTTGATACTAAATATGTTTGAGACTAATTTGACTAAAAGTAGGCTTTAAAAAAGCATTCTAAAGTATAGGAAGAAAAAAATTTAGGACAAAGTAATCATTACTTTCCTCTTTTTACCTTTTCAATAAGTAAGACATTTCATTTTCATTCTTGGGTCATGGGATACTCAATCCTTTTCTTTAGAATATTGTCAGACCCCGGTATGCTACTATAAATTTCTCATACACAAAGGTGTGATGGCATTCGTCAACACATCTTGTCAACTATAACCACACGTCATTTTAAGATCAAAAGAACGTAAGAACGTGGAAGCAAATAAACACACTTGAAAGACGTTTAGAATGACAAGTTTAATCACAACACAACACACCAAGAGTTACGGGTAAAACATAGCCCGACCATTCTTTTTTTCAACTCAAATAAACAAAAGGAAATGCCTCTCGGCTATACAATATAGTGATAGAACTGAACGTCTAACACTTGAATTCCCAAACTAAACTAGCCTCACTCACTATTTAGCTTAGACTCTCGGAAAACACTCACAAGATCAAGAATTGATCTTAGCTTTGAAAACTTAAGCTCAACACTTAGCTCACTCTCTGGTATAAGGAATTTCCGGTTGTTGAATTCGTGAATAAGTTCTTCTAAATTATTCTACTTATAGGGGAAGGGAATGGCTTATCATGCCTTACAAAAAGGGGACGTGTTAAGGGAGTGGGTGTAGTAACACACACCCATAAGTAATCATCCATCACACACACATACACTTCACACGACCAACACTACTTCAAGACTTGGTCAATTAACACATTTCTTCCTTTCTTCAAGAAAGTGTCTTGTTGACCAATTCAATCTTCTCACATGGCTCACACTGGTCCCGCAAGGTCTTAGTCATGTCTCACATGACTTAAAACTTCACCTACACCATCCACAACATGTCTAGCTCACCACACACTATGGCTGCACAAAATTCAGAACTCGGTTAGAACCATTCTGCCCGTTGTGAGTCATTAAAGCTCACCCACTTCAATACTCAACCAAATTAGCTCAAACCACTTGCCACGTGTCCCAGAGACATGTATGGAGTTCCTCGAACCCGCCCCAAGCTATCCGGTTGTTACACCCCGTAATTTCAAGACATGTATATAAGAACGTATGTAAGAAATCAGGGCGTTAAGATTTGAGAATTATAGAATTTATCGGAATTATGAAAATGTCGGGAAACGAAATATTACGTCGAATGGGAGGGTGACACATGTCACCCCCCTTGGATGGTCTTGGTCAAATTAGACCAAGGGTAGAATGGTCAAGTGACCAAAGCAAAGATGATCAAGTCTTGAAAGCCCAAAGCTTGATATAATTGACTAAGTCAATGAGCCCACTTGACTAAGATATTTAAATCTCCTTCATCCAAACCCAACAAGTGTTTTAATATTGACCCTTCATTTTGTTATATAGTCACACTATAGCAAGATGTTACACCCCGTAGTTCCAGGGTATGTATGTGAGGACGTACGTACGAGAATACGACATTAAGATTGGAAAGGAAGAAAGATTTGATTCTCCGACGGAAAATTTTCCGGAATTTGTAAAGGAAAAAGGTTCGTTAATGGGAATTGGATTCCCAGTTTTGGTATTTGGACTTCTTGGAATATTAGAGAATTATGGATTTTATTTTCCGGAATTGGTCACGTGGGGCCCATGGGAGAAATTTACGGTTTTGTGGGGCCCACTTTGTTTTCGAGATTTTGGCCATTATGGATATTTTCGGGAGATGAAATATTTTAGACGAATAGGAGGGCGACATGTGTCACCCCCCTAGGTGGCTCTTGGCCGAAATCCATATGACAAGTGGCAAGATAAGTGGCATTGTCTTGCAAGATATTTTGTGTAGGACAAGTGGCTTGAGGGACCCACACACATTTGTCTCTATCTCAACCACACACTTGCCTTCATCCTAGCCCTTGGTTGTCTTATATATGCACCTCTAGTTGATGAAATCTTCCACACATAGAACATTTGAAGACTTAAAAAACCCTCCCTCTTTCTCTTGTGTGCTCTCGGCAATGGTGCAATTTCTTGAGCAAAATTTGTCCAACAATTCTTAAACTTTTAAGTGTTCTTCCTTAGAGTGTTAGGAAGATTGTGAACCAAGAGTTAGACAAGATTTCACACCCCTAGCCTAAAAGGGATGCCTTGGCCGAAACTTGCCATCTTTGAAACCTAAGTGTTCTTCACTTTTTGGAGTTGATTCTTAAAGAGAAGTTGGTTAGGAGCTTCTAAGGGTTGCTTGTAGCGGATTGGAACGTAAGGATTTGGAGCTAAACTTGCTAAGGAGCGACTTTAAGTTCTTGGATATTTTTGGGCTTTTTGAGGTAATGATCTTAATCCTCTTTGTGAAGTTGGATATTATATATGTTGGAAGTATATAAATAAGTATGAGATATGTGGAATGAAGTTTGAAAAGATTTGGATCTTGTTAAGTTGCTAAAATGGAGAATTGGCATGTTAGCCATTAAAATGGTAAAAACGTATCTATTACCTGTCAACAGTAATAACAAAGTAACTATAACTTATATGAAGATTGGAATATAAGTTGGAAGATTAAAGAAGTAATTCCGGCATTCTAGTCGAAAAATTGGATAAAGTGTGATTATTGTAAGTTGGCCATGAACACTAACTAATGGACTAATGGACTGTATTTACATTGGACTGTATTTACTTTGGACTGTATTTACATTGGACTATATTTACATTGGACTGTCTTTACTTTGGACTATGGACTTGTTCCATTTCGGTTTTTAAGTTGTTGTTGTTTTAAGGGGAAAATTGTTTAACACGTCCGTTTGGGCGTGTGATCCCCTTCTTTAGTTGTTGAATTGTTGCGCCTTAAATGTGTCATGTTGGTTATTGTTTTCGGGCCTTGAAAAAGGTGGAAAAGTATGTAAAAACAGGGGAAGTGCTGCCCGATTTTCCGTAGAATTAGAGGGCTATTAATTGGTATAAGTCTTAAATGGCAAGTAAGGTTTGATAAAAGCACTATGGCCATTTTAGGATTGAAGTACAACATGTGGCGTAATCTACTTGGCTTAAGGAGTAGCCGA
Source organism: Przewalskia tangutica (assembly GCA_029844215.1). Lineage (NCBI taxonomy): Eukaryota > Viridiplantae > Streptophyta > Magnoliopsida > Solanales > Solanaceae > Przewalskia > Przewalskia tangutica. The sequence goes on from CM056736.1 coordinate 53,641,949, forward strand.
CGAAGTTGAAGTACTTGGAGCGTTTTGCTACGTGTCGTAAGGGTTAGTTGTCGCGAGGTATGTGATTCTTCCTATCCTCTTGAGCATGATTATATTGTGAAATATATAGTGCGGTAGACGCACGTGTGTTAAAGAAGTTTGATTTCCTTTTTGTATCCTTGACTTGATTCTAAAGTTAAGTGACTTGATATGAAATGTTAAGAACTTGAATTGTGTTAAAAAGTTGTGAAACCTCATTCGTGAGTAATGGGTACTTGGTCTTTAAAAGAATAAAGTTATCTCGATTTCGGAAACGTGAGTAGTTGTCCTTGGTTGGTTTAAAATATAAAGTGTTATAACAGCTTTATGGGAAGTTGGTTATAACGACTTTATGAAAATGAAAGAATGGTTTTATAATTGGATTTAAAATGGTAACTTGACTTTAAAAAGGAGAAGTGTTTTATGTAAAAAGAAGGCATGGTATTGTCTTGATTTGGTTTAAAAGTAAGGTATGTAAATTGTTTTGGTTTACTGGAAAAGATAGTTACTCTACTTTGATACTAGGGGTATTAGTATCGTGTGACTTTTGTAAAAGAAATGGACCTTTTTAAGGAGTTAAAATACGTAGTACTTTGGGGTTAAAACCCGGTATGTTATTTTGCCATGGACTAGCTCTCCATGAGGGTTACTGATGCAGGTTGGTTCTGGTAGCTAGTGTTACACTCCGGAATTCCAGGATATGTTTATAAGAACGTGCGTAAGAACAAAAAAATGTTAAGATTGGAGACGAGTAAAAATTTATCGGAATTATGGAATTGTCGGAAAACGAAATATTGCGACGAACGGGAGGGCGACACGTGTCACCCCCCTTAGTGGTCTTGGTCGAATTTGTGCATGGGTAGAATGGTCATTTTACCATAATTATGATGAAAGTCTTGCTAGGCTAAGAGCTTGACAACATTGACCAAGTCAATGAGCCCACATAGCATGATATTTAAATAAAATACATCCAAGCCACCCATTTGTTTTAATCTAGACCTTCCATTTGGTTATATAAGCTTCCTTAGTAGCAAGACAAGGCTTAACACTTAGAAAAAATTTCAAGAATTTGAAGAACCCTATGTGAGGCTCTCGGGTTTGGGGTTCAAAGAGAAAGAATTTTTTTTGTTTGTTGTCCAATAATCCCCATACTTTAAACCAAGGTTCCTAAGAGTATTGTAAGGATATCTCAATAGAAAGATCCCGGAAAATGGGCGTTTTCATATTAGTCGCAAGGCGAAAACCTAAGGAGTTCTTCAACTTTGAAGTTGGAACTTGAAGATGAGTTCTTCATAAGCTTCTAAGGGTTGCTTGGAGTGGATTGCAACGTCAAAAAGAAGAGTCAAAGTTGCTAAGGATAGACTTGTAATCTTGGATCATATTTGGGCTAAATGAGGTATAATCTTCGTCTTACTTTTGTAATTGAAGATTCCATGTTATGATAAGTTAGAAATGATCATGTGATATGTGTTATGAAGATTGATAAGTGTTATGGAAATTTAGAAGCTCAATCCGAAAATGACATGTTGAGTCAGTTGAAATTGAATTACAATTTGATCGTTAATTAGAATCGTCGCATGTTTACCTACTTGAGGATTGTAGTAGTTATAATCAATTGCGGCTAGATAACATGTTATATTAAACCACTTGGATTGAAAAGGGATTGGAAACAAATTTGTATTGTTGTCCCTATTTTGCCGAATGGACATTATATGTTGGACTAGTTTGATATTTATTGTGGGGCGGAATTTTACACGTCTTGATTAAGCGTGTAATCCCCTATTGTTAACTACTTTGTTGAGCCTTAAATGTGGCGTGTTTGGTTATTGAATTCGGCCTTGAAAAAGGTGGCAAAGTATGTAGAAACAAAGGAAGTGCTGTCCGATTTTTCGTAGAATTTAGTGACTTTGCACTTGGAATATTCTACGTTTGAAGAAAGAAGTTAATAGACGTACTATGGTCATTATATGTTGACATACTACGTACGGCGTATTGGACTTAGCAAGTGGATTAAACCGAAGAGGTATGTGGAACTTTCTTATCTCTTGAGCATGAATAAGTTGTAAATGTATAGTACGGTAGACGTACAAGATTTTGACAATCTAATCCATTTAACATCCTTGGCTTATTTTAAGAATGTCCAAGTTGGTTGAGTTAGGGAATTAACTCACTTGTTTAAATATTAAGGATATCTTGGTTTTCAAAAGTTAAGAGACTTTAAGTATGTTGAAAGTATTTTTGATACTTGTTTTGTTGGAAAGTTTAAGTCTCTTGGTTATAAGGAAGAATATATGTCTCTAAGGTATAAAGCTAGTATAACGGCTTTATGGAAAGTTGGTTATAATAGCTTTATGGAAGGTTAAAAAGAGTGATTTACTCTAAGTAATTTAAGTATGATAAATGACTTGAAATAATGAAAGACAAATTGATTTAAAGGCATCAATTGCTTAAAGTTTTAACAGAAAGAAGTCACTTGATTTAGAAGCCTATAATTGTATTTCTAGAAGGTATTGTGACTTGTCTTGAAAAGTAGTTATGACTTGATACTATGGTTATTATAATCTTGGAAGTTTTGTATGAAAAAGAGTCATTTTAAAAGAGTAGAAGTACGTAGTACTTTGGGTTAAATTCCCGGATTTTTATAATGACATGTTAGTGCCTTAAGTAAACTAAAATGAGAGTGTACATGTATAAGACTAATAAGAAGTTAGGGGATTTCTTAACTTGCTTATATAGGGTATGATAAGCCGGTAGTGCTTATGTTATGTATGATAAGCCGGTAGTGCTTATGTTATGTGTGATAGCCGGTTTGTGCTAGTGGTATGTTATTCATTCTGGTCATTCCGGGTTTGTGGCATTTGCATATTCCGTGGATTTGCTACTCATGATGCGAGGAATACCTCATGCGGGTCCGTAAGGGCTTATGCGGGTGAAATAGTCCCATGCAGGACGGATCAGTCCTATGCGAGGAATACCTCATGCGGGTCTACACGACCTATGCGGGCGGATACAGCCTATGCGAGGAATACCTCATGCGGGTCCACACGACCCTTGCGGGTGAAATAGTCCCAGGAGTATAATTGCTTATTGATACTGCGGGCGGGTGGTCCTTCTTTGATCGTGAGCTTCCTATTTTTATGTTGTAAGTATACTCTTATTTACTCTCATTGTTAGTAAGGTACAGTGTACTGTTAATTGAGCTATCATACATGTCTCCAGTTTTATTATAGACTTATGATTTCATTACAGTGCATTTCACATATTTGGTATATGTTATCGACCTCGCCGCTGCGTTCACGCCGCAGTAGAGTATACTGATTCTTGATCCTCACTATTAGGATCATCGATTCATTGAAGCTCCATTACTCGGAGGCTTATCCTCGCATTATCGGTTGTTGTACATTCGTGGTATGGCGGGGCCCCGTCTCACGTTGTTATTCTTAGAGGTGCGTAGTCATGTCTAGTGGTTTGGGTGTAAAGAAAGAATTGTGGCGATGTTTATTTTATTATGTATGTTTACGGAAGGTGGCCTTATCGGCTTTGTTGATGTATTATGTCTAAGTGTTTTATGAGTTGTGTATGTTCCGCTATTCTCGATGTATACCGTAAGGGGTGCCCAGCGAGGAACGATCGCCCGGCCCGGTCGTGACAAAAGTGGTATCAGAGCAGTTAGTCCTCGGAAAGTGTCTACAGACCGTGTCTAGTAGAGTCTTGGTTATCGGTGTGTTGTGCACCACATCTATAACCAGGAGGCTGCAGGACATTTAGGATTGGTTTCCATTCTTCTCACTCACGAGCGTGCGATAGAAGTGTAGTTAGGGTCGTCTCTCCCTAACAAGTTATGTTGTTTGCAGCTACGAGAAAGGCAGCAGTGACCCAGGAAAGATTATGTGGATTGCGTATCCAGGTTGGTAATGTTGGTAGTATAGTTGGTATTGTGACATACAACTCTACGGATTTATGTATGAGGGTCGGACGCGTGTTGCCTAGAATGGTTTTAGGTTACCAGGATTTGGTAAGGACTAATTAAATACCGGGAAGGTATGAACAGTTAAGGAACTCTCATCAAGGTTTTACGTGCTAATTTGAGATAATTAGGTGATGATGAGTTGTGCAAGAATGTAATGGACCCTTCAGAGGTTATAACTAAGGGACTTAATGGAAGACTATGTTAATAGTTGAAGCTACGTGGTATGATTAAGAGAATGGTACGGGTGAGATCCGTATGGAGTAAGTATGGCTGTTGTGGTCAAGACAACACGATTATGGTATTACGAGAAGTTTTTGTACCCGTTTACGGGGGGGACTGATAAGGTAGGCGTGGAGCATGGAAATTGCGAGCCTAAGAATGTTGATAACCGCCGAGACCTTAGGTATATAAGTCCTTCTCGGGTAGTAAAAAGTTAAGTCAGACCAAGGGTAAGAGTTAAATACGACACCGAATAGGGTTGAGGACCTATTAAGGGTCGCCACATAGCTTGAAATGGAATGGGATTAGTTGGTAGTAGTCCCGCTACGTGACAGGGTCACAAGGGTGTAAGGCCCAAGTTTAGTTAATCATTTTACGGGTTCGTGGACGCATTCCACCGGAACCAGGTTGTGAGAGCCGGAAATGGCCTTATGCTGTTTAGAATAGTAACTCCAAAGATTGGAGGCTCGAATCAGTATGAAGGCTATGTACGTACGCTAGAATAAGTTTGGAAGTACGGGAAGAGTACGACCAGTAAGAAAGAGAGCAACCAAGTGTAAAGAAATGGAGCCTAAATCCATGAGAACCTTTCGAGGTGACTACACCCGTGAGTGTTGGGTGGTAGCTGAGCGGTTAGATAATAATTGCCGGTAATGATACAGTCGTTGGACCCTAGCAGAGCTGTTATGACAGACATTGAGGTCATTATGAGTACGGGCTAGTTGGCCTCTTGTTATGCCAACATGGACTACAGAGAGAGATTGATTCGGTACGGTTCCGTGGCGGTTTGCCATCGAGTGAAAAGGAAGAGAAGTGGTGGTAACCAGTGAATTATCCTTCCTTCTTTGGCATCATTGTTTTTAATAAGTCTGTGTGACTTGTTCATTTGAGGTAAATTGACGCAGAAAGTAAGTAATAATTGAATTTGAAGGAATTTATGTTAAGTGCCCTTGGAGGTACTTGGAGTTGGTTTGGTGTGGCGGTCAGGGCCACGACCTTCCGGATAATTTCAGGAAAATGTGCAAGGAAAGAATAAAATAAGTACGAGTGCTGCCGGCGGAAAGCTGAGGGCATCTTTGGTAGGTTTTGAAAATCTATATGACTTTAAGGCAGTGCGTGATGATTAGATATTTACTGGACCGCAAGAGGACCCTGTGATTAGGGTTGTGACTCCAAGGAAAGTTTTTTTTAAAAAAGGGAGATGAGTCCTCTCCCCCACGTAAAAGGACAGTTTTACGTATTATGGGGTTGCGTGTACCCATGTTGTTAGACGAAGGATATGAGACTGGTAAGGTCTTCGGTATCGTCATGCCATAGGTTACAGTTGTGGATAACCGTGGGAAAAGTGTTGTGTTGGGGTAATTAAGAACGACGTATGAATCGGTCGGGGAAGTATCGTAAAAATATAAATGCAGGTTGTACGCTTGTATGAAACTGTACGATTATGAATCAAGATAGAAATAATTTTGCTAATAATAAGCATAAGGTAAGGTTATGACCAGAATGATAAAAGAGAATACAACTGTGGTTATGTAAGTTGCACGAGAGATGATTACCCAGACCAGTGTAAAGACCATTAGTAAATGATGGGTAGTAAGAACACCTCGAGGGAAGGTGGTAGCATCTGTACTAACGAGAAAGATAGTAAGGAGATACGGGGAGGTAAGGGACCCTAGGACAACTTGAAATGAATTATAAAGGAAAGACGAGTAGACACTCGAACGATAAGAAATCTTGACAAGTCATTGGAGTAGGTAATACCGTGAATTGAGGTTGAACACCTGACTAATCTCTACAAACTGGGAGAGAATGATCGGGTTACTACTTGACGAGAACAAGGAAATATCTCCCCCCTAAATTGTGTTTGACAGGAAGTCTTAGCCAGGAGGCAAGCAAAAGAATCAAATCTAAGTTAGTGACCAAGTTTGGTTGCAACAGAGAAAAGGAAACAGGAACCATAATTGAGATTAAGGAAACCCGAATATTTCGCAAGAATGAGAAAGGTTTCCAGTTATTGGAAGATAAGTTGACTCGACTACAGTTCTAACCCCTCCTGAAAGACTAGAGGGTTAGGTTATTATGATAACACGTTGGGTGTTGGGCTAGGTTGTGTGCGGACGCAACCCGATAAGTATAGAGCCTATGTTTTCCCGGTAGTTAGGGAAGCAGGAAAGGAAATTACGCCACTCACGATTTAGAGCTGGCGGCAGTTGAATCATGCCTTGAAGATTTGGGGGCATGACGTATATATAGACTTCATATGGATAATTGTACAGACCACAAGAGCCTCCGGTATATCTTCGCATTGCAGGCGATTGAATTTGCGGCGAAGGCGGTGGTTAGAGTTACTCAAGATTGTGATATTGATATCCTATACCATCCGGGAAAGCCAAGCGATTCTGTATACTCTTAGTCGTGGATCTATAGGTAGTCTGTCAGATGGGCAGCCAGATAGACAGGACGTGGTCCGTGAGATTCATTAGCTAACGAGCCGAGAGGTTCGATTATTTGTTTCCAAGGTTAATGAAGTTTAGATCCGAGAGGTTGCCGAGTCTTCCATCGTTGAGGAGGTAAAGAGGCGACAGTATGAGGATCCAGTTATGATACGGTATCGAGATACGACTCCAAGAAGATAAGAGCCTGTTTGAGTAGCACCGGATGGGGTGCTGTGATATGAGGATAGATTGTGTGTACCCGGTGCTGCAGGACTAGTCAGCAGGTTTTAGGGGAGGCACGCAGTGCTTATTTCTCTTATTGTTCGGGGTCGACTAGTCGTGTCGTGATCTCAGATGTATGTATGGGTTAGATGACCGGAAAAGGGACATAGCGAAGTTTACTGCTTAGTGTCCGAATTAGTAGCAGGTCAAGGTTGAACACCAGAAGCCAAGTTGGCTATTACAGGCAATTTAGATCCCGACTTAGATATGGAGGTAATTAAAATGTATCTTGTTACAGGGTGGCATCGTACTCAGAGGAAGTGCGACCCCATGGGGGTCATGGTAAACATGCTGACGAAACCAACCGTGTTCTTCCGGTTAGGACCACTTGCTCGACTGAGGTTTATGCCAGCTTTTATAGCAGGGAAATTGTGAGACTGCACGGGGTTCCTACGTTTATGATGTCAGACAGATGAGCTCGGTTACGGATAACTTCTGGAGGTTGTTCAGAAGGGTTTTAGGGACACAGGTGAGTCTCAGTTTTGTATTTCACCCTCAGACCAACGGACAGGCAGAGCGTACCATCCAGGACTTGAGGATAGGTGACGGGCCTGTGTTCTTGATTTCAGAGATAGCCGGGAAGGTTATTTTGCCTCTTGTTGAGTTACGTACGATAACAGGTACCATTCCAGTATTCAGATGGCCCTGTATGAGGCCTTGTATGTAAGAAAGTGTAGATCGCCGGTTGGGTGGTTCGACGTAGGCAAGGTTCAATTATTTGGTCCAGACTTGATTCAGCGGGTTGTGGATAAGGCGAAGCTTATCCAGGAAAGATTATTAGTGCTCGAGTCGTGAAGCTTTAGGCGGATAACAAGCGTTGACACATGAAGTCGAGTTGACATTTTGGTATGAGTATTGTTATGTGGCCACGTGTGGCATTATTGGTATGTAGGGGTTGTAAGGAGACTATGCCGCTACCTTTAAGTATGACTCCCAAAAGAACATTCGGGGATGAATGTTACTAAGGGGGGGGGAGAATGTTACACCCCGGAATTCCAGGATATGTTTATAAGAACGTGCGTAAGAACAAAAAAATGTTAAGATTGGAGACGAGTAACAGTTTATCAGAATTATGGAATTGTCGGAAAACGAAATATTGCGACGAACGGGAGGGCGACACGTGTCACCCCACTTAGTGGTCTTGGTCGAATTGGTGCATGGGTAGAATGGTCATTTGACCATAATTATGATGAAAGTCTTGCTAGGCTAAGAGCTTGACAACATTGACCAAGTCAATGAGCCCACATAGCATGATATTTAAATAAAATGCATCCAAGCCACCCATTTGTTTTAATCTAGACCTTCCATTTGGTTATATAAGCTTCCTTAGTAGCAAGACAAGGCTTAACACTTAGAAAAAATTTCAAGAATTTGAAGAACCCTATGTGAGGCTCTCGGGTTTGGGGTTCAAAGAGAAAGACAAATTTTCGTTTGTTGTCCAATAATCCCCATACTTTAAACCAAGGTTCCTAAGAGTATTGTAAGGATATCTCAATAGAAAGATCCCGGAAAAGGGGCGTTTACGTATTAGTCGCAAGGCGAAAACCTAAGGAGTTCTTCAACTTTGAAGTTGGAACTTGAAGAAGAGTTCTTCATAAGATTCAAAGGGTTGCTTGGAGTGGATTGAAACGTCAAAAGTAGGAGCCAAAGTTGCTAAGGATCGACTTGTAATCTTGGATCATATTTGGGCTAAATGAGGTATAATCTTCGTCTTACTTTTGTAATTGAAGATTCCATGTTATGATAAGTTAGAAATGAGCATGTGATATGTGTTATGAAGATTGATAAGTATTATGGAAATTTAGAAGCTCAATCCGAAAATGACATGTTGAGTCAGTTGAAATTGAATTACAATTTGATCGTTAATTAGAATCGTCGCATGTTTACCTACTTGAGGATTGTAGTAGTTATAATCAATTGCGGCTAGATAACATGTTATATTAAACCACTTGGATTGAAAAGGGATTGGAAATGAATTTGTATTGTTGTCCCTATTTTGCCGAATGGACATTATATGTTGGACTAGTTTGATATTTATTGTGGGGCGGAATTTTACACGTCTTGATTAAGCGTGTAATCCCCTATTGTTAACTACTTTGTTGAGCCTTAAATGTGGCGTGTTTGGTTATTGAATTCGGCCTTGAAAAAGGTGGCAAAGTATGTAGAAACAAAGGAAGTGTTGTCCGATTTTCCGAAGAATTTAGTGACTTTGCACTTGGAATATTCTACGTTTGAAGAAAGAAGTTAATAGACGTACTATGGTCATTATAGGTTGACATACTACGTACGACGTATTGGACTTAGCAAGTGGATTAAACCGAAGAGGTATGTGGAACTTTCTTATCTCTTGAGCATGAATAAGTTGTAAATGTATAGTACGGTAGACGTACAAGATTTTGACAATCTAATCCATTTAATATCCTTGGCTTATTTTAAGAATGTCCAAGTTGGTTGAGTTAGGGAATTGTCACGACCCGACCTCGGGCCCGTGACTGGTGCCTTACCCCGGGCACTCTAGTGATACAAACATCAGAGAAAATCAGCGGAAATAAAAACTTAAGCATGAATCAAGACATAAAATAAGCAATAGGCTAACCAAAACGGTTACCTTCCTGAATATATATAAAAATTGAACAGTTAAATCCCTTACAAACCCTGCCCACAACAGTACTACAGACCTCTACGAATTTTATAACAACTATGACGGGACAGGGCCCCGCCATACCCCTGAATGTACAACAACCTACAATCTCAGGGAATCATACCACAAGATAAGCCTCCGGAGAAACGGAGCTTCCCAAAACGCTGAACTGTGATCCTATGAGCGAGGATCAACAACTGGTGTACTTCTACCTGCGGCATGACGCGGCCAAGGAGGTCGATAACAGTACCAAGTATGTGGCGAATCATATCGTAAATGAAATCATAATAGTCTATATAAAGCAGGAGACATGTATGATAACCAAACTACAGTCCAATATATAAACAGTCATGTCAAGTCAGGGACTCACGCCCTCAAAGTCATCACTCAAATATAACGATGGGTCTCACGCCCACAACATCAATCATGCCCGTGGAATACCTTCCTCACTGCCGGCAGTCTATGATGTAATATCACCAAGGAGTACACATGAACACCAGGTCCCACCTGTGTCGTAAAAACTGTACGGGGCAAGTACGAAGGCATAGCTACGAACCGGCTGCATCATCAATCGGCCGGCAAGTACGAAAGACAACTACCAGAACCTACCGTACCAACAATACTAAATAAGCGTATCATGGCCCGGCGGAAAGACGATAGCCTACGGATCCACTCGCATCACGTCGTGGCCGGGCAAGTCGTAAGCTAACTACGGATCCACCTGCATCACGAGACTTCGTCCTAACAACGAAAAGCTGCGTCCACGGTGGCCGGGGCAAGTGCGATAGCCTCTACCAGATCCACCTGCATCACGTCGTGGCCGGGAAATCGTAGGCTAACCACCGTGATCCACCTGCGTCACGAAACCGTCCAAACAACGACTCACGGCGACACGGGGCGTCTGAAGGCCTCTACCAGATCCACCTGCATCACGTCGTTGGGAGCAATCGTGAACCAACTACCGATACCAAGGCGTAATCACGAGACTTCATCACAAAACACTCTAATGGAAGCATACGTGCGCCACCCATCGTGTCAGTATGTCCAAAGGAAATAACAAGATAATAATCATAATGGAAGCATACTCGTGGGCCACCCAACGTGTCAGTATGTCCAAAGCAAATAACAGAATAACACTCCTAATGGAAGCATACCCGTGGGCCACCCATCGTGTCAGTATGTCCAAAAGGATCGATATAGTGGAAGCATACCCGTGGGCCACCCATCGTGTCAGTATGTCCATCAATCAACCAGATAGCCGGCACTCCAACGAGAGACGCGGTAGCACAGAAATACAACACTTGCACAACAAAGGCTATCACCACAAGCATAGGCAAGTTCAACATACTTTAGACATTCCTTTTTATTACAACAAATCTGGATTTTTACCCCCAAGGTACTACATACTTAATTCTTTAAAAGATCCATTTCTTTCACAAAAAGTCACACGATACCCGTAGTATCAAAATAGAGTAACTGTCTTTTTAAGTAAACCAAAACAATTTTCATACTTTATTTTTAAACCAAATCATTTCTCCCTTTAAAGTCAAGTTACCATTTTTAAATCCAATAATACAACCATCCTTTTATTTTCATAAAGACGTTATAACTAACTTCCCATAAAGCTATTATAACACTTTATGTTTTAAACCAATTTAAGACAAAACCATGCCTTTCTTTTAAACCAAAACACTTCAAATTCTCAAGTCTCTTTTCTTTTAGAAATAAAGTTCCTTACTGTGGAAAAACAATACTTGTTATTAATGATTTTATTAAAGCAACCATGATCTAGGAAATGTAATACAATTTTGTCTTATCTTAGCTTCTATGCAGATGGAGGTTTCTACTAGTTTTAATATAATTAATTATTTGTCAATACATTTTCCTTTATTAACGCTGCAGTGGTTTGTTCGATACTTATTCACATTTCCGAAATCAATATAACTTATTCCTTTTAAAACCCAATTACTCATTTCTCATAAATGCGGTTTCACAACTTTTTAACACAAACCAAGTCCTTAATATTTCACATCAAGTCATTTATAAGTCAAGTCTCTTATCTTTTATAAACCACAAACCATTTCTTTACCTACATAAAGTTGTTATAACAAACTTTCCATAAAGCCGTTATAACACTTTATGTTTTAAACCAACCAAATTCTTTTAGCACACGTACGTCTACCGTACTACATAGTTTACAACAGTCATGCTAGAAAAGATAGGAAGAGGTTCACATACCTCGCGACGATTATCGACAATTAGCAAAATGCTCCAAGTACTATAACCTTTCTAGCCTTTTCCACCCTTCAAGTAGAATACGCTACTCGTAGTACTTCCACCTAAAAAGGCCACAAAACGTCTATCAACCTCTAGATCTCTTCGTAGAACAATTCTAAGTACAAGGTTCCTTATTCTACGGAAAATTGGCAGCACCTCCCCACACATGACATAAATCTCCTCCTCTAACAAGGCCCGCTACCAAGCCAACAACTCCAATGGGGGGGGTTAGACGTCTAACCGGACGTGTACAATTTTTCTCCACAATAATACTACAAGTCTACTGTAAATACAGTCCAATGTAAATACAGTTCAAATCTTTATAAACATCCTTCCAATATATCTTATACTCAATTCTAAATTACTACAATATTGTCACGACCCGACCCCGGGCCCGTGACTGGTGCCTTTGTTATACCCCGTATTTCCAGAGTATGTACGTGAGGGCGTACGTATATAAATTTAAGCCTTAAGGTTGGCAAGGTTCGAAATTTGTACACAAGTGCCGAAAAGAATCGTTTTTCGATGAAACGTTTTACTAAACTTGCGAAGGGAAAAATACGGCTATGTCATTTATAATTTTTGCGGATTTTTCCGAGAGACGAAACATTTTGGACCAACGGGAGGGTGACATGTGTCACCCTCACATTGGACGTGAGATTGGGCGGTAATGGACGAAAGGGTGGGCTTGTAGTTGGTAGGATATTTTGTGCAAGTTGGTGTGGTAGATGGATAAGGTACACATGGTTAAATCCTAGCCCTACACTTGCCTAACACTTGGATTGATCTTGGCCATTGGTTGGCCATTGCTTGACCTATAAATACCCCCCTTAGTTGATGAATTTCTTCATCCAAAAATTGTTCCAAGTCTTGAAATCCTCCCCCCCCCCTTCTTGTGGTTCTCGTCCAACCCTTGGAGAAACCTTGGCCGAAACCCTCCCTTGTGAGCCTAGCAGGCAAACCCACTAGCCTAGTTGTTTTCGTATAAATACACCCCCCTCTTGGTAGAAATACTCTCCGAGTATTGTTATAATGCCAAAATACTCTAGCCCTTATACCTTGTAGTATTCCCAAGGTTACCTCTAAGGAAAACCTTCATAGTCGGTTGAAGTGTTAAGTAGAAGTTGCGTAGAACTTCTAAGGGTTGTTTGGAGCGGGTTGGAGCACACGGAGTAGGAGCTTAATGTCGCTCAGGATCGACATTTATACTTGGATAAATTTGGGCTCATCGAGGTAAATACTACTGTCCTTCTATTGTAATTGGAAATTACATACTGTAGTAGTATATAAATGAATATAAGATTCATAGAAGAGAATTGAACTGTAATAGAAGAATATTTAAGTAGAAGATTAAACTATACTTACATAGGACTGTATTTACAGTAGACTGATAACCTTTATTGGTTGAATGTTCTGCGAGTAGCGTGTACTACTTGGAAGGTGGACAAGGCTAGCCGGGTTATAGCCGTGGAGCGTTTTGCTTATAGTCGATAATCGTCGCGAGGTATGTGATTCTTCCTATACTCTTGAGCATGATATTTTAAAGGAATATATATAGTACGGTAGACGTACGTGTGGCAATGTCTTTTGACTTAAGCCTGAATAATAAGAATCTTGAAGTATTTTAAAAGAATATATATATAGTACGGTAGACGTACGTGTGTTAACTGAATGTAGTGTTACGGCAATGTCTTTTGACTTAAGCCTGAATAATAAGAATCTTGGAGTATTTCAAAAGATTAAGAAACCTTTTTGAAAGAAGAGTAATACTTGGTTTTGAAAACATAAGAGTTATACTAGCTTTATGGGAAGTTAGGTATAACGTCTTAAGAGAGATAAAGAGAATGGTTTACTGATTTTTAGAAGTTAAGAGACTTGATCTTAAAAGATAAGAGACTTGACTTGAATGAATTAATATGAATTTTGTGTGAAACCTCATTCGTGAGTAATGAGTACTTAGTTTTTAAAAGGGATAATGTTTTTACTGATTTCGGAAATCAGCATGAGTATCGACAAACCATTGCAGCGTTAATAAAGGAAAATGTATTGAATAATGAAGTATTATTAAAACCAGTAGAAACCTCCATCTGCATAGAAGCTAAGATGAGACAAAATGATATTACATTTCCTAGATCATGGATGCTTAATAAGATTGATTATAAACAAGAATAAACCTACTCACATATAAGGCATATGTTTCTCAAATCGTTTAAAAGAGAATTATGTTTTAAAGGATTAAAACTATGAACTACGAAACCTTTTCGAAAATGAGAAACTTGAGCATTTGAAATTAGGCAAACTTGAACGTTTGGAAAATAATATTGTTACTTGATTTTACAAAGGAAAGCATTTTGGTTTACTTAACAATGTTAGTCACTCTATTTTTATACTACGGGTATCGGGTGACCTTTGTAAAAGAAATGGATCTTTAAAAGGAATTTAACGTACGTAGTACTTTAGGGTTAAAACCCGGACTTTGACATAAAATGAAAGTACCTTGAGTTGTGTATAACTTGCCTATGCTTGTTGTTGTGAAACTTGCCTATGCTTGTTGTGATAGCCTTTGTTGTGCAAATACTGTATTTCTATACCACCGCGTCTCTCGATGGAGGGCCGGCTGATTTGTTATGAACGATTCTTCACCGAGTCCCACGGGATGGGCCGGGACACGTATTTCATCTGATTCTTCACCGAGTCCCACGAGATGGGCCGGGACACGTATTCCATCTGATTATTCACCGAGTCCCACGAGATGGGCCGGGACACGTATTTCATCTGATTCTCTACCGAGTCCCATGGGATGGGCCGGGACACGTATTCCACATGATTCTTTACCGAGTCCCACGGGATGGGCCGGGACACGTATTCCACACGATTTATACCTAGACTGCCGGCAGTGAGGAAGGAGTTCCACGGGCATGAGGGATGACTTGAGGGCGTGAGTCCCTGACTTGACATGACTGCTTTTATGTTGTGAACTGTAGTTTGGTTATCATACATGTCTCCTGCTTTATATAGACTATTATGATTTCATTTCTGATTTTTCTGATTTCACATACTTGGTACTGTTATCGACCTCCTTGGTGCGTTCATCCGCGGTAGAAGTACATCGTTGTGGATCCTCGCCATAGGATCACGATTCAGCGTGTCGGAAGCCCCATTTCTTGGAGGCTTATCTTTTGGTATGTTACCTGAGTCGTAGATTCTTGTACATTCGAGGTATGGCGGGCCTGTCCGTCATAGTTGTTGTCACTTTCTTAGAGTGCAGTAATCTTGTTGTGGCAGCGTCAAAGGATAAGCGTCGGGTTTTTATGTATATATCTGTATGGCTTGATTTTAGTTGCTTTGTTTATTTAATCAAATCTTTTTTTCATTTTTATGTTTTATTTCCGCTGATTTTCTACGATGTTGTATCACTAGGTGCAGGTAAGGCACGATCACGGGCCGGTTGGTCGTGACAAAAGTGGTATCGAGCGATTAGTCCTCGGAAAGTGTCTACAGACCGTGTCTAGTAGAGTCTTGATTATCGGTGTGTTGTGCACCATCTATAATCGTGAGGCTGCAGGACATTTAGGATTAGTTTCCGCCTTCTCATTCCGAGATCGTGCCTTAGAGATGTGTTGTAAGTTGGACCCTCAGCGTATCTCGTTTGTACGATTATGCCTCCGCGCAAGGCAACCGGGCCGGAAGGCAAGCGGCGAAGGAGGCGTAGTAGAGCACGGAGGAATTCTGAGGCGAGAGGCCCGGTCGTTACGAGATAGTGCTTTCGGCGGTGAGTTTTGCGGCGCCGCCTTGTGCCAAGCGAGTTTAGAGCGCAGCGATGGTGCCGAGACTACATTATCGAGCCTCGGTCCCCGGCTGGAAGCGAGATGAGATAAGTACAAGGAGATGGCGATTCTGGCGAGTCGTGGCGATATTAGGAGAGGCTGGATCACGGTTCGATCCAGTAGCACCGTAGTTCACCCCGAGCGACGATTTTAGACTACGGGACTTTACGAGTTGTAGCACTTGATGTTCTATGGATCGAGAGCGAGATGACCTCGTGAGTTTATCAAGCACTCTGACGGATCATGAGTGATCCAGTCTCAGAGGCAGAGTCGGTGGTATTGGGTTCGCATCAGTTGCGTGATACTGCAGTCGACTGGTTTGATTCGTGGGAGCTGTCCCGGGGAGAGCATGCACCTCCAGCCGTTTGGGACGAGTTCTCAAGGGCTTTTCTTGCACATTTCTTGCCTCGCGGATGAGGAGGGCTCGGGCCGATTTTTGACGTTGAGGCGATGCAGGCGGGCGGTTAGAGAGTACAATGTGGAGTTCGACTCATTAGCTCGGTATGTTCCACTGTAATAGCGATATGGAGGCGAGTACACCGCCACGTCACGGGCTAGATGATTACTTGGCGAGGCTTATGCGGGTGTAGCTCTTCACCGGCATGGACATTGCCGCGTCTGGCTCATGCACTAGGATGTGAGGCACGGAGAGGTCGACGGAATGACCAGATCGCAGATGAGGCGAGCAGCAGGTCCTTTGGTAACTTTGGCGGGCGCCTCGGTGAACTAGTTATGTACCTCCGCCCGGTGCAGTGTTCCTCCGCGATCTTGGGGCGTTCGGTATTCGGGGCTGTCGGGGCTCGAGGGCTTCGTTCCACGGATATACATGGGTTCTAGCCACGGGTTGAGTTTTCCTCGGTGTGCACAATGCGGCGTCGTCCCGAGAATGTCGTCTTTTTCGGTGCTTGTTTTCTATGGCCGTCGGGCCATATGATGACATCCTAATAGGAAGGATGCAGCGAATGACTCGGCCTAAGTCGATGCGTGTTCATCGCCTTCTGACTATGCGCCTGTAGGCGAGCCTATGATTAGAGTGGGCGGTAGATCTGTATATCCTTAACCCTCTAGAGATTTGTATGCATGATATGATGACCTTATTATTGTGTGCTATGTAAGGATAGCGTTATGTTGGTTATGAGTTAGAAAGCATGGTTAGTTGAAAGGATATGTATGGGGGCATGGAAAGTGTGAACCTTAGAATATTTCATGTTGAGACCTTAGATGTAAGGTCATCTTGAATAAAAGATTTTACGGTTAGTCTTTGTTGAAATACTTGGTTTGCGTATAAATGTGTTGTGGGATAAATTCCTTGGGTGGTGTAAAATGGAAGTGGTAGCTTTCATGACCTGTATAGATAAGATTGTTCCGGATCGGGAAACAAGAGCTTGATGCGTTAAGTGGGTCGGGTTGGGGCCATGTTGCGGGCCAACCCGCGGCCTGTTTCGAGGTGGGGTCAGCTCTGGGTGGTCCCGCCAGGTGGTAGGGTCACGAGGGTGCTAGGCCCAAGTTTAGATGACCAAGTTTGGAGGTGGTGACTCCAAAGTTTTGGCGACAGAAGTATTGACTGAAGTGTGGTACGTGTACTAAGAAGAGTTCGAGTGTTCGAGAAGGGTACGACGAGAAAGGAAAGAAGTGAACTTGTGCCGAAAGATGGGAGTAATCATTTTTGTGAAATGAATGTGCGAAGGGAGTATCCTTTGGACCAGAAGCGGGAGTTGGTACTGTTTTGCATCGTCGAGGTGATTCCTCGTTGGCTTGGATTTAAGTATTTGCGCGCGTGTTATTCTGTGACCATGTGCGGCATTTGCAAACTGGTTAAGCTATGAGGAACTTGATCGTTATCTGTCTTGAAAAGGAACATTCGGGACGAATGTTTCTAAGGAGGGGAGAATGTTATACCCCGTATTTCCAGAGTATGTACGTGAGGGCGTACGTATATAAATTTAAGCCTTAAGGTTGGCAAGGTTCGAAATTTGTACACAAGTGCCGAAAAGAATCGTTTTTCGACGAAACGTTTTACTAAACTTGCGAAGGGAAAAATACGGCTATGTCATTTATAATTTTTGCGGATTTTTCCGAGAGACGAAACATTTTGGACCAACGGGAGGGTGACATGTGTCACCCTCACATTGGACGTGAGATTGGGCGGTAATGGACGAAAGGGTGGGCTTGTAGTTGGTAGGATATTTTGTGCAAGTTGGTGTGGTAGATGGATAAGGTACACATGGTTAAATCCTAGCCCTACACTTGCCTAACACTTGGATTGATCTTGGCCATTGGTTGGCCATTGCTTGACCTATAAATACCCCCCTTAGGTGATGAATTTCTTCATCCAAAAATTGTTCCAAGTCTTGAAATCCTCCCCCCCCCCCTTCTTGTGGTTCTCGTCCAACCCTTGGAGAAACCTTGGCAAACCCTCCCCTTGAGCCTAGCCGAGGCAAACCCCACTAGCCTAGTTGTTTCGTATAAATACACCCTCTTGGTAGAAATACTCTCCAAGTATTGTTATAATGCCAAAATACTCTAGCCCTTATACCTTGTAGTATTCCCAAGGTTACCTCTATACGAAAAGCCCAGAAATACTATTATACTTCCTCGATCACAAAACGAAACCCTAAGGAAAACCTTCATAGTCGGTTGAAGTGTTAAGTAGAAGTTGCGTAGAACTTCTAAGGGTTGTTTGGAGCGGGTTGGAGCACACGGAGTAGGAGCTTAATGTCGCTCAGGATCGACATTTATACTTGGATAAATTTGGGCTCATCGAGGTAAATACTACTGTCCTTCTATTGTAATTGGAAATTACATACTGTAGTAGTATAGAAACGAATATAAGATTCATAGAAGAGAATTGAACTGTAATAGAAGAATATTTAAGTAGAAGATTAAATCAGATACTTACATGGGATTGTATTCTGATGGTCGATAACCTTTATTGGTTGAATGTTCTGCGAGTAGCGTGTACTACTTGGAAGGTGGACAAGGCTAGTCGGGTTATAGCCGTGGAGCGTTTTGCTTATAGTCGATAATCGTCGCGAGGTATGTGATTCTTCCTATACTCTTGAGCATGATATTTTAAAGGAATATATATAGTACGGTAGACGTACGTGTGGCAATGTCTTTTGACTTAAGCCTGAATAATAAGAATCTTGAAGTATTTTAAAAGAATATATATATAGTACGGTAGACGTACGTGTGTTAACTGAATGTAGTGTTACGGCAATGTCTTTTGACTTAAGCCTGAATAATAAGAATCTTGGAGTATTTCAAAATATTAAGAAACCTTTTTGAAAGAAGAGTAATACTTGGTTTTGAAAACATAAGAGTTATACTAGCTTTATGGGAAGTTAGGTATAACGTCTTAAGAGAGATAAAGAGAATGGTTTACTGATTTTTAGAAGTTAAGAGACTTGATCTTAAAAGATAAGAGACTTGACTTGAATGAATTAATATGAATTTTGTGTGAAACCTCATTCGTGAGTAATGAGTACTTGGTTTTTAAAAGGGATAATGTTTTTACTGATTTCGGAAATCAGCATGAGTATCGACAAACCACTGCAGCGTTAATAAAGGAAAATGTATTGAATAATGAAGTATTATTAAAACCAGTAGAAACCTCCATCTGCATAGAAGCTAAGATGAGACAAAATGATATTACATTTCCTAGATCATGGCTGCTTAATAAGATTGATTATAAACAAGAATAAACCTACTCACATATAAGGCATATGTTTCTCAAATCATTTAAAAGAAAATTATGTTTTAAAGGATTAAAACTATGAACTACGAAACCTTTTCGAAAATGAGAAACTTGAGCATTTGAAATTAGGCAAACTTGAACGTTTGGAAAATAATGTTGTTACTTGATTTTACAAAGGAAAGCATTTTGGTTTACTTAACAATGTTAGTCACTCTATTTTTATACTACGGGTATCGGGTGACCTTTGTAAAAGAAATGGATCTTTAAAAGGAATTTAACGTACGTAGTACTTTAGGGTTAAAACCCGGA
The DNA here is from genome assembly GCA_029844215.1 of Przewalskia tangutica. Lineage (NCBI taxonomy): Eukaryota > Viridiplantae > Streptophyta > Magnoliopsida > Solanales > Solanaceae > Przewalskia > Przewalskia tangutica. Next base: position 53,661,624 of record CM056736.1, read on the forward strand.
CTTTGACATAAAATGAAAGTACCTTGAGTTGTGTATAACTTTCCTATGCTTGTTGTTGTGAAACTTGCCTATGCTTGTTGTGATAGCCTTTGTTGTGCAAATACTGTATTTCTATACCACCGCGTCTGTCGATGGAGGGCCGGCTGATTTGTTATGAACGATTCTTCACCGAGTCCCACGGGATGGGCCGGGACACGTATTTCATCTGATTCTTCACCGAGTCCCATGGGATGGGCCGGGACACGTATTCCATCTGATTATTCACCGAGTCCCACGAGATGGGCCGGGACACGTATTTCATCTGATTCTCTACCGAGTCCCATGGGATGGGCCGGGACACGTATTCCACATGATTGTTTACCGAGTCCCACGGGATGGGCCGGGACACGTATTCCACACGATTTATACCTAGACTGCCGGCAGTGAGGAAGGAGTTCCACGGGCATGAGGGATGACTTGAGGGCATGAGTCCCTGACTTGACATGACTGCTTTTATGTTGTGAACTGTAGTTTGGTTATCATACATGTCTCCTGCTTTATATAGACTATTATGATTTCATTTCTGATATTTCTGATTTCACATACTTGGTACTGTTGTCTTGACCTCCTTGAGGCTGCGTTCATCTGCGCAGTAGAAATCATCGGTTGTGGATCCTCGCTCATAGGATCACAATTCAGCGTGTCGGGAAGCCTCATTTCTTCGGAGGCTTATCTTTTGGTATGTTACCCTGAGTCTGTAGATTCTTGTACATTCAGGGGTATGGCGGGGCCCTGTCCCGTCATAGTTGTTGTCACTTTCTTAGAAGTGCAGAAATCTTGTTGTGGGCGTGCGTAAAAGGATAACTGTTCGGGTTTTTATGTATATATACAAAAGGCAACAGTTTTGGTTTTTATGTATATATACAAAAGAGACGCGGTAGCATAGGAATACAACTTTTCACACAACAGGGCTATCACAAGCAAGCACAAGCAAATTACCATACTTCAATTCCCTTACAAATATCCATTCTTTCACAAGAAGTCACCTGATACCAACACTCGTAGTATCCAAAACAGAGTAACTATTATCTTAAGTAAACCAAAATAGTTTCCCCCTTTTTAAAGACAAGTAACGACCTTCTTTTCCAAAAGTTCAAGTTTGCCTAATTTCAAATACTCAAGTCTCTTATTTTCGAAAGGTTTCGTAGTTCATAGTCTTAATCACTTAATAACATAATTCTCTTTTAAAACAATTTGAGTAACATATGCCTTATGTGTGAGTAGGTTATTCTTGTTTATAACAATCTTATTAAAGCAGCCATGATCTAGAAAATGTAATACAATTTTGTCTTATCTTAGCTTCTATGCAGATGGAGGTTTCTACTGGTTTTAATAATAATTAATTAGTCAATACATTTTCCTTTATTAATGCTACAGTGGTTTGTTCGATACTTGTTCTCATTTCCGAAATCAATATAACATTATTCCTTTTAAAACCCAATTACCCATTTCTCATTAAAACGGTTTCACAACTTTTTAACACAACCCAAGTCCTTATTAATTCACATCCAGTCTTTTATCTTTTAAAAACCACAAACCATTTCTTTGCCCACATAAAGTTGTTATAACCAACTTCCCATAAAGCCGTTATAACACTTTATGTTTTAAACCAACCAAATTCATTTAACACGTATCGTCTACCGTACTACATAGTTCACAACATATCATGCTAGAAAAGATAGGAAGAGGTTCACATACCTCGCGACGATTATCGACAATTAGCAAAATGCTCCAAGTACTACAACCTTGCTAGCCTTTTCCACCCTTCAAGTAGAATACGCTACTCGTAGTACTTCCACCTATAATGGCCATAAAACGCCTATTAACTTCTAGTTCTCTTCGTAGAATATTTCTACGGAAAATTCGGCAGCACCTCCCCCCCCCGCTATCACATAAATCTCCTCCCCTATCAAGGCCCGCTACTGTGCCAACAAATCCCAGGGGATTACACGTCTAACCGTCCGTGTTCAATTCTACTTCACAGGAATACTACAAGTCTACTGTAAATACAGTCCTATGTAATTACAGTTCAATTCTTCATAATAATACTTCCAATATATCTTATACTCAATTATTAACTACTACAACATGCAATTTCCAATTACAATAGGGGGACAAAGATAATTACCTCGACAAGCCCAAAATTATCCAAGATTATATGTCGATCCTGAGCAACGTTTAGCTCCAATTCCTTACGCTCCAACCCGCTCCAAGCAACCCTTAGAAGTTTCTAAACAACTTCTCTTAACACTTCAACTCCAAAAAGTGAAGAACACTTAGGCTTTGATTGTGGCAACTCTCGGCCAAGGGGGTGTATTTAGGCTAGGGGTGTGAAATCTTTTCCAACTCTTGGTACACAATCTTCCTAACACCCTAAGGAAGAACACTTATAAGTTTAAGGATTTTTGGAAAACTTTTGGCTAAGGGAGAGGCTCGGGGCGAGAACAACAACAAGGGGAAGGAGTATTTCAAGCTTGGAAATCTCTAAGTGTGGATGAAGAGGTCTTCAACTAAGGGGGTATTTATAGGACATTCAAGGGCTAGGATTGAAGCAAGTGTGTGGTCTAGATTGAGCCATGTGTGTGTGGGTCCCACTTATCTATCTACTACACAAATATCTTGCAAGACTTTTGACCAAATGTTTTAAGTCTTTTAAATGCAAAAAACGTGCCAAACAATGTCCATCCATTCGTCCAACCTTGCCACCTAGGGGTGACACATGTCACCCTTCTATTGGTCCAAAATATTTCACCTTCCGAAAATATCCGTAAAAAAATAAAGTGGGCCCCACAAACCGTAAATTCCTCCCGTGGGCCCCACGTGACCAATTCCGGATAAATAATTCCATAATTCTTAATTAATCCAAAAGTCCGAGTACCAAATATGGGAATCCAATTCCCATTAGCAAACCTTTTTCCTTCACAAAATCCGGAAACTTTTCCGTCGAAAAATCATATCTTTCTTTCTTTCCAAAATTACTGTCGTATTCTCGTACGTACGTCTTCACATACATACCCTGGAACTACGGGGTGTAACATTCTTCCCCCTTAGAAAAATTCGTCCCGAATGTTCCTTCTAAGTCTCCAAACGTACATGCGTCGGTATAGTCTTCACTACTATACTTACGAAACCAACTATGCCCCATATTGCCATAATAAAATCATACGCGCGAAACCCAAATCCAAGCCAACGAGGAACCACCTCGACGGTGTAAAACAACACCAATTCGCTCTGGTCCAAGGATACTCTGTCGCACATTCGCTTCACAAAAATGATCACTTCATCTCTCAAACGTATGTTCACTTCTTTCCTTACTCGTCGTACTCTTCTCGAACACTTGAACTCTTTCTAGTACCGCGTACCATACTTGATCATCACTTGGTTTCCAAAATCTTTGGAGTCACTACCTCCAAACTTGGTCATCTTACTAGCCTCGAATTTCTTCAAGGTCATTCCCGGCCTTCACGATCCGATTCTGGTCGAACACGTCCACGAACTCATACAGTGGTTACCTAAACTTGGGCCTTGCACCCTCGTGATCGTACCACCTGGCGGGACCACCTCGAACTGACCCTACCTTAATCCGGGCTACGGGTTGACCCGCAATATGGCCTTAACCCGACCCACCGTCGTGCCGAACTCTCTTGTTTCTCGATCCGGAACAATCTCACTAATTTACGTCGTGAGAGCTACCACTTCTATCTTACACTACCTATGGAATTATCACACAAAACTCCACGTATACTATGCAATCCGACAAGGGTTAACCGTAAAATCCTTTACTCAAGACGGCCTTACATCTAAGGTCTCAACGTGTAATATTCTAAGGTTCACACCTTCAATTTCCCCATACTTACCTTTTCAACTACCCATGTTCTCTAGATCATAATTTTACACAATGCTATCCAAACATAACACTCAATCATAAAATCATCATATCAAGTATACTAATCTCTAGAGGGTTAAGGATATACCTGTATCTACCGCTTCACTCTAGTCATAGGCCTGCCCTGCAGTATCATAGTAGAAGGTGATGAACCAGCCATAGATCCCGCCGAAGTCGTAACATCCGTGCTACCTGGTTGGGCGGTTCCTCGCAAAATGGCCTGCTGTCGCAAAAATAACAAGCTCCTTGGCACCACGACACTCCCAAAATCGGTCTACCACATCGACCACACCGGTAGGGGTGGCTGCGCGCCAACACCCTACTCCCCGAAAACCTGAACCCGGAGCTCGACCGCTCCACGAATACCTGGGCCTACGAAGGTTGTGGAGGACCACTCATCTTGGCGAAGGTGCATAACTAGCTTCTTTGAGGCGGTCCGCCTCGAAAGTCACCAAAGGACCCTGCTGTTCTGGCCCTCTTCTGCTGATCTCGGTCATTCCGTCGACCTCTCCGCTCCTCACATCCAAGTGCATAAGCCTGCATGCGGGCAATGTCCATGCCCGGCTGAAGAGCTACACCCGAACAAGCCTCTGCCAAGTAGTCATCGAGCCCGGTGATGTAGCGGTGTACTCTGTCCTCCATATCAGCTACTAACGCGGGGACGTACCGAGCTAGTGAGTCAAACTCCACATTGTACTCCCGAACCGTACGCCCTCTCTGTCTCAACATCATAAATCTGTCGGCACGTGCCCTCCTCATCTGCGGAGGAAAGAAGTGAGTGAGGAATGCCTCAGAGAACTCGTCCCATACTGCTGGAAGTGCATGCTCTCCCCGAGATAGCTCCCACGAATCAAACCAGTCGACTGCAGTATCACGCAGCCGATGCGAACCTAAGACCACCGACTCGGTCTTCGAAGCCTTGATCACTCTCATGATCCGCTGTAACTGTCGGATGAACTCCTGCGGATCATCCTCAGGCCTCGACCCGTAGAACTCTGGCGGGCTGCAACTCAGAAAATCCCGTAGCCTCAAACTATCCGATCTCGGGTGAACCACGGGTGCTACTGGAACTGCTGCGTCCAGCCTATCCTCATGTCTGGCCACGATCCTGGCCAGTAACTGGGCCATCTCTCTGTAACCCATCTCCTCTGCTCGGGTTGTGGGGTGGAGGCTCGGTATCGTGGTCTCGGTAGCCAGCCGCTCTACTCGCAGCCTCCGCCTGCTGCCGCCTTCGGGCCACCGATTGCCTTGCGTGGAGGCATAACTGGTAAAAATGAAATACGTCAGAAGGGTCCAACTTATAACACAGCTCTAAGGCACGATATTAGAGTGAGAAGAATGGAAACCAATCCTAAATGTCCTGCAGCCTCCTGATTATAGATGTGGTGCACAACACATTGATAATCAAGACTCTACTAGACACGGTCTGTAGACACTTTCCGAGGACTAACTGCTCTGATACCACTTTTGTCACGACCCGACCCGGGCCCGTGACTGGTGTCTTACCCCGGGCACCCTAGTGATACAACATCAGAGAAAATCAGCGGAAATAAAAACTTAAACATGAAACAAGAGTTATGATAATAAAACAGGCCAACCAAAACGGTTGCCTTCTTGCATATATCTGAATGAAACGATTACAACCTTTACAACCACCACAGCGATTACTACATACCTCAGAGTGTTATAACAACAATGACGGGACGGGGCCCGCCATACCACGAATGTAAGTACCTACAACGGCAGGACTATACGAAAGATAAGCCTCGGAGAAGCGGAGCTTCCAAACGCTGAATGATCCATGGCGAGGATCAACAATCGTGTACCTCTACTGCGGCATGAACGCAGCCTCAAGGAGGTCGAGACAACATGTACCAAGTATGTGAAATCAAAATCAGAACGAAATCATAACGGTCTAAATAAAGCGAGACATGTATGACAACCAAACTACGATTCCACGACATAAAGCGGTCATGTCAGCGAGGACTCACGCCCTCAAAGTCATCACTCAAATATAACCAAGGGTCTCACACCCACAATATTAATCATGCCCGCATCATGGCCACACACCCCCGGAATTCTCCATCGGTATAGACATGTCCAGGATGCAATAACAGTATACCGGGTAATCAACCCTGCCGCATGGCCACATGCCCCCGGAATTCTTCATCGGTGCAGACATGTCCATGTAACAACAATAACAATATATCGAGTAATCAACCACGCGCCGTACATGCCAGTGCATCGGTGCAGACATGTCCATGTAACAACAATAACAATATATCGGGTAATAAACCCTCCGCATCGTTGCAGACATGTCCATGTAACAACAATAACAATATATCGGGTAATCAACCTGCCGCGTACATGCCCGGAGTGCAGACGGTGCGATATGTCCATGTAACAACAATAACAATATATCGGGTGATTAACTCCGCGCGTGGCGCATGCCGGAATTCTTCATCGGTGCAGACATGTCCATGTAACAACAATAACAATATATCGGGTGATTAACCCGCCGCATGGCCGCATGCCCCCGGAATTCTTCATCGGTGCAGACATGTTTATGTAACAACAATAACAATATACCGGCCCTCCATCGAGAGACGCGGTAGCATAAGAATACAACTTTTCACACAACAAGGCTATCACAAGCAAGCACAAGCAAATTAACATACTTCAATTCCCTTACAAATATCCATTCTTTCACAAGAAGTCACCTGATACCAACACTCGTAGTATCCAAAACAGAGTAACTATTATCTTAAGTAAACCAAAATAGTTTCCCCCTTTTTAAAGACAAGTAACAACCTTCTTTTCCAAAAGTTCAAGTTTGCCTAATTTCAAATACTCAAGTCTCTTATTTTCAAAAGGTTTCGTAGTTCATAGTCTTAATCACTTAATAACATAATTCTCTTTTAAAACAATTTGAGTAACATATGCCTTATGTGTGAGTAGATTATTCTTGTTTATAACAATCTTATTAAAGCAGCCATGATCTAGAAAATGTAATACAATTTTGTCTTATCTTAGCTTCTATGCAGATGGAGGTTTCTACTGGTTTTAATAATAATTAATTAGTCAATACATTTTCCTTTATTAACGCTGCAGTGGTTTGTTCGATACTTGTTCTCATTTCCGAAATCAATATAACATTATTCCTTTTAAAACCCAATTACCCATTTCTCATTAAAACGGTTTCACAACCCAAGTCCTTATTAATTCACATCCAGTCTTTTATCTTTTAAAAACCATAAACCATTTCTTTGCCCACATAAAGTTGTTATAACCAACTTCCCATAAAGCCGATATAACACTATATGTTTTAAACCAACCAAATTCATTTAACACATGTACGTCTACCGTACTACATAGTTCACAACATATCATGCTAGAAAAGATAGGAAGAGGTTCACATACCTCGCGACGATTATCGACAATTAGCAAAATGCTCCAAGTACTACAACCTTGCTAGCCTTTTCCACCCTTCAAGTAGAATACGCTACTCGTAGTACTTCCACCTATAATGGCCATAAAACGCCTATTAACTTCTAGTTCTCTTCGTAGAATATTTCTACGAAAAATTCGGCAGCACCTCCCCCCCCCCGCTATCACATAAATCTCCTCCCCTATCAAGGCCCGCTACCAGGCCAACAACTCCCAGGGGATTACACGTCTAACCGGACGTGTTCAATTCTACTTCACAGGAATACTACAAGTCTACTGTAAATACAGTCCTATGTAATTACAGTTCAATTCTTCATAATAATACTTCCAATATATCTTATACTCAATTACTAACTACTCTGACATGCACGATTTCCAATTCTGATAGGGGACAAAGATAATTACCTCGACAAGCCCAAAATTATCCAAGATTATATGTCGATCCTGAGCAACGTTTAGCTCCAATTCCTTATGCTCCAACCCGCTCCAAGCAACCCTTAGAAGTTTCTAAACAACTTCTCTTAACACTTCAACTCCAAAAAGTGAAGAACACTTAGACTTTGATTGTGGCAACTCTCGGCCAAGGGGGTGTATTTAGGCTAGGGGTGTGAAATCTTTTCCAACTCTTGGTACACAATCTTCCTAACACCCTAAGGAAGAACACTTATAAGTTTAAGGATTTTTGGAAAACTTTTGGCTAAGGGAGAGGCTCAAGGACGAGAACAACAACAAGGGGAAGGAGTATTTCAAGCTTGGAAATCTCTAAGTGTGGATGAAGAAGTCTTCAACTAAGGGGGTATTTATAGGACATTCAAGGGCTAGGATAGAAGCAAGTGTGTGGTCTAGATTGAGCCATGTGTGTGTGGGTCCCACTTATCTATCTACTACACAAATATCTTGCAAGACTTTTGACCAAATGTTTTAAGTCTTTTAAATGCAAAAAACGTGCCAAACAATGTCCATCCATTCGTCCAACCTTGCCACCTAGGGGTGACACATGTCACCCTCCCATTGGTCCAAAATATTTCACCTTCCGAAATATCCGTAAAAAAATAAAGTGGGCCCCACAAACCGTAAATTCCTCCCGTGGGCCCCACGTGACCAATTCCGGATAAATAATTCCATAATTCTTAATTAATCCAAAAGTCCGAGTACCAAATATGGGAATCCAATTCCCATTAGCAAACCTTTTTCCTTCACAAAATCCGGAAACTTTTCCGTCGAAAAATCACATCTTTCTTTCTTTCCAAAATTACTGTCGTATTCTCGTACGTACGTCTTCACATACATACCCTGGAACTACGGGGTGTAACAAATATGTAATATCCAATTACAATAGAGGGACATAGATCATTACCTCGATAAGCCCAAAATTATCCAAGATTATAAGTCGATCCTGAGCAACGTTTAGCTCCAAATCCTTACGTTACAACCCGCTCCAAGCAACCCTTAGAAGCTCCTAACCAACTCCTCTTCAAGATCCAACTCCAAAAAGTGAAGAACACTTAGGCTATAATTTGGCAATGTTTCGGCCAAGGCAAGGTTTCTAGGCTAGGGGTGTGAAATCTTTTCCAACACTTGGTACACAATCTTTCTAACACCCTAAGGAAGAACACTTAAAAGTTTAAGAATTTTTGGACAACACTAGCTCCTAAAATCAGCCCATGGCCGAGAGCTACACTCAAGAGGGAGGGAGTATTTTGCCTTGGAAAATATCTCAAGAATGGATGAAGAATTCTTGCAAGCTTAAGGGTCTATTTATAGAGAAATAAATGGCTAGGATTAAAGCAAGTGTAAGGTGAGGATTGGGTACATGTGTGAGGGTAAACTACCAACCAAGTGTTCACCACCAAAAAAAACGTCCAAGTGTCCCTCACTTTCGGCCATAGGGCCACATGGGGGTGACACGTGTCGCCCCCCTACTCGTCCAAAATATTTCGTCTTCCGAAAATATACGTAATGCCAAAAATCCGAAAATAAAGTGGGCCCCACAAAACCGTAAATTCCTCCTGTGGGCCCCACGTGACCAATTCCGGAAATAAAATTCCATAATTCTCAAATATTCCAAAAAGTCCGAATACCAAATCTGGGAATCCAATTCCCATAAACGAACCTTTTTCCTTCACAAAATCCGGAAACTTTTCCGTCGAACAATCACATCTTTCTTCCTTTCCAATTTTTGTGTCGTATTCTCGTACGTACGTCCTCACATACATACCCTGGAACTATGGGGTGTAACATTCTTCCCCCCTTAGAAACATTCGTCCCGAATGTTCCTTCTAAGTCTCAAAACATACATGCGCCGGTATAGCCTTCACTACTATACTTACGAAACCAATTATGCCACCAATGGCCATAATATAACATACGCGAAAAACTCCAATCCAAGCCAACGAGGAATCACCTCTAACGTGTATAAAAACACAAAAGCTTCCACCCATGGTCTAAAGGGTACTCCCTTCGCATCTTCACTTCACAACAAAATGATCTCTTTTATTCTGTTAACACACGTTCACTTCTTTCCTTACTCGTCGTACCGCTACGACACCCGAACTCTCTCTAGTACACGTACCATACTCCAGTCATCGCTTCAGTTTCCAAAACCTTGGAGTCACTACTTCCAAACTTGGTCATCTTACTAACCTCAAATTCCTATAAGGCCATTCCCGGCCTTCACGATCTGATTCTGGTTGAACATATCCACGAACTCATACGATGGTTACCTAAACCTGGGCCTAGCACCCTCGTGATCCTACCACCTGGCGGGACCACCTCGAACTGACCCCACCTCATTCCGGGCTACGGGTTGACCCGCAATATGGCCTCAACCCGACCCACAGTCGCGCCAAACTCTCTCGTTCCCCGATCCGGAACAATCTTACTAATTCACGTCATGAAAGCTACCACTTCCATCTCACACTACCCATGGAATTATCCCACAATATATTTTACGCATACCAAGTACTTCGACAAAGACCAACCGTAAAATCATCCACTCAAGGCGGCCTTGCATCCAAGGTCCTAACTGTTATAAATTCTAAGGCTCACAATCGTCGTCTCGGACTTACCCTTTCTCAACTACCCATGTTTTCTAATTCACACTTAACACAATGCTATCCGTACAGCACTTAACATGTACCTACCATAACAACATAAACAAGTCTCTTGGGGCTAAAGATATCTCTGCAACTCTTCGCCTCACTTTCCTTTGTCGCTTTAATCATAATCACGCCTGCTTTAGCTATATAAGGCGATGAACGAGCCACCAATCCAGAAGGTGAGTCTCTACATCGCTACCTCGGTGGACAACTCTCACCAAATGGCCCCGCTGGTGCAAGCATACAAGCCGTCAAGTAGTACGACACTCCCATAATGGAGTCTATCACAACGGCCCAACGAGGTAGGGGTGACCTCATCCGACTAACACCCTTCTCCGAACAACCGAACTGCAGTGGCCGTGGGTGAGTCATCCCTCTTGTATCCATCCTACTTGGACATCCTCCCATCACATGGCCCTGACGGCCGCAAGTATAACAATATCCCAAACTAGCACGACACTCTGAGGACTATCCTTAGCTCTCTATCCATAGAACTCTGGCGAACTGCAACTCAAGAAATCCCGAAGTCTCAGACTATCGGATCTTGGGTGAATCACTGGCACTGCCGAAACCACCGGCTCCCGTCCGTCCTCATTCCGACCACCACCTAGCTAATCCGGGCCATCTCTGAACTCATATTCACGGGCTCCCGGCCGTGGCACCGAGGCTCGGTATCGTGGCCTCGATGAAATCTGCTGCCGCTCTAAACTCTGCTGGGGCTAGCGGCGTCATAAAACTCGTCGTCTGAAGTACTATCTCAGGTAATGACCAGACCTGTGCCCTAGTAACCCTCTGTGTTCTACTCGTAGCTCCCTCTGCTGCCTTGCCCATCTAGGCCCTGGTTGCCTTGCGTAGAGGCATAACGGGTACATAAGAATACGCCAGAGGGAGTCCAACTTATAACACAGCTCTAAGGCACGATCTCAGAGTGAGAAGAATGGAAACCAATCCTAAATATCCTGTAGCCTCCTGATTATAGATGTGGTGCACAACACACCGATAATCAAGACTCTATTAGACACGGTCTGTAGACACTTTCCGAGGATTAACTGCTCTGATACCACTTTTGTCACGACCCGACCTCGGGCCCGTGACTGGTGCCTTACCCCGGGCACCCTAGTGATACAAACATCAGAGAAAATCAGCGGAAATAAAAACTTAAGCATGAATCAAGACATAAAATAAGCAATAGGCTAACCAAAACGGTTACCTTCCTGAATATATATAAAATTATGCAGTTAAATCCCTTACAAGCCACCTTACAAGATTACTACAGACCTCTACGAATTTTATAACAACTATGACGGACGGGGCCGCCATACCACGAATGTACAACAACCTACAATCTCGAGAATCATACCACAAGATAAGCCTCGGAGAAATAGAGCTTCCAAAACGCTGAACGTGATCCTATGGCGAGGATCAACAAGCGGTGTACTTCTACACTGCGGCATGAACGCAGCCGAAGGAGGTCGATAACAGTACCAAGTATGTGGCCCGAAAATCGTAGAATGAAATCATAATAGTCTATATAAAGCGGGAGACATGTATGATAACCAAACTACGATCCAATATATAACAAATATGTCAAGTCGTGGACTCACGCCTCAAAGTCATCACTCAAATATAACGATGGGTCTCACGCCCACAACATCAATCATGCGTGGAATACCTTCGCCAGCTGCGGCGATCATGATGTAATATCACCAAGGAGTACATGAACACGTGTCCCACGTGTTGTAAAAACCGTCTGGGGCAAGTACGAAGGCATAGCTACGAGAACCGGCTGCATCAATCGCCCGGCAAGTACGAAAGCCAACTACGAACCTACCATACCAACAATACTAAATAAGCGTATTCTGGTGGCCGGGCAAATCGATAGTGTCATGACCGACCGGGCCATCGGTGCCTACTGGCACTACTACAGTATACATCGAGAGATAATCGTGGAACATACATGAAACTTATAAAATAAAACAACGAGAATTTAAACAAGGTTAGCCGATAAGGCTACCTCCATGGACACATATACACATACATAAACAATGGCGATTATATCCTTTTTTTTTTTTTTACAAAGCGGACCACAACCGTGACTACAGGACCTCAAGAATTACAAGCGTGGCGGGGCGGGCCGCCATACCCTGAATGTACATAAATCTACAAGATCGTGAAAGCCGTACCAAAAGATAAACCTGCAGGTGGATGTAGCTTTTCCCAAAATCGAGCAGAGATCCTAAGAGCAAGGATCACCAACTGTGTACCTAACACTGCGGGCATGACGCGGCCCTCGAAGAAGTCGACAACAAAAGTTTAGAGTATGAAAGCAATTAAGGTGCAACAACCAAAACATAACCGTATAAAAGAATGCCATTTAAACTCCTGAAATCAATCGTATATTAACCGTTCCTTTCCTTCTTTCAATAAGAATTAACATCATATTCTTACATACATACTTAAGAATTTAATCAAGTTTTTCCACATAACTTACATATATTACATAACATAATCCGGCCCTTTATGGAGGGGCTTCTTGTTTGGAAGTTAACTTTGATTATTCATACGTGATTAGCGTAATCCGGCCCATTTGCGGGACACGGTGTACTGATGAATCATGTGACATAATCCGGCCCGCCTGTGGGGCTCGGTGTACTGTGGAATCATGTAGCATAATCCGGCCCGCCTGTGGAGCTCGGTGTACTGTGGAATCATGTAGCATAATCCGGCCCGCCTGTGGAGCTCGGTGTACTGTGGAATCATGTAGCATAATCCGGCCCGCCTGTGGAGCTCGGTGTAAGATGAGGTAACCCGGCCTATGTGTAGGCTCGGGGTAATATGGCGTAATCCGGCCTATATGTAGGCTCGGTGTATCTCATAACGTAATCCGGCCTATTTGTAGGCTCGGTGCATTTCATAACGTAATCCGGCCTATTTGTAGGCTCGGTGTGATTTTCCTTACATAACATTTTAAATCGTATTATTACTTCTTCTTAAGTCGTTATAACAACTTCCCATAAAACTATTATAACAACCTTTCATTTTTAGAGAACTTAAGGCACTTATTCTTACAACATTAGGGAGAACTAAACCCAACAGTTCTACGTACGTACATACTTAAAAGAATCATAAAACTTCTTTCTTTTTAAAGCTCGAGTCACATACTCTTTTGGAAACCATCTTCTTAACTTTTGATATAAATTAAGAAGCCATACTTTTTAAAGTTTAGTCATTTTCACTCATAAAATCAAGGCTTATAGTATTAACCCCTCGTAGCATATACTCTTTAAAATCATATCGCTTAAAACTTCATAATCCTTAAAAGACAATCAAAGTTCGTAGTCTTAAAACTTCATAGTATACATTCTTTAAAGTCCAATTACTTATACTTATAAAATCATATAACCTCCACTTTTAAAACCAATCACCTTTTCACATATAAATTCAAGTCATTTTCGAACACAAAAATCCACTTACTTACTTTAAATAAATCAAGACACATAGCTTTAAATCAAATCTCATAATTTCCTAACCATTCTTACCAACATCTCCCATAAGACTTGGTAAGGACTTAGGACAATTTAACATATTTTTAACTTAGGGTCAACAATGTGAATACTTCTTAACTTCTAAGAGTAGAAGGAATCATGAAATACTATCACATGGATATTTCATACGTAGGATCATGCCAAAGAAAGAAAAGGTTCACATACCTTGCGATGACTAGCGACAAGTTGCAAAATGCTCCAAAGTACTATAATCTTGCTAGCCTTTCCACCCTTCAAGTAGAATATGCTACTCGTAGTACTTTAACCTATAATAGTCATAACACGTCCATTAACCTCTAGCTTCAATCGTAGAATATTCTAAGTGTAAAGTCCCTAAATCCTACGGAAAATCGGACAGCACTTCCTTTGTTTCTACTTACTTGCCACCTTTTTCAAGGCCGAATTCAATAACCAAACACGCCACATTTAAGGCCCAATCAATGCAATTAACAATAGGGGATTACACGCCTACTAGACGTGTAAAATTCCGCCCCACAAAATATATCAAACTAATACAAACTACAAGTCCAATTCGGCCACATTGAGTACAATAACACCAATTCTTATCCAATTCCATTTCAATCCAAGTTGTTAGCATAACATGATATCAAGTCGCAATCGATTATAACTACTATAATCTTCAAGTAAGTAACATGCGACGATTCTAATAAACGACCAAAATGTAATCCAACTTCACATGGCTTAAATGACATTTCGGATTTAAGGCTACAATCAATCCATCATACTTATAAACTTCAACACATATACTTCAAGCTAGCAACATGTAAAGCTAACAACAATATAAATAATCTTGTAACACTTTTAAGAGACAAGATTATACCTCAACGAATCTTAATCCAACTCCAAATCCGAAGTCGCTCCTTAGCAACTTAGAGCCTCTTCAAGACACTTCAATCCGCCACTTGAGACCCTTAGAACAACACCAACAATTTTCCTTCAATCTTCCAAACAAAACCTAGGAAAGCAACTAGGTTTTCACCTTGCGACTAACACGAAAACTCTCTCTTTCCGGGATTTTTCTATTGAGATACACTCACAATACACTCATGAACCTTGGTTTAAAGTGTGGAGCTTAAAGAACAAGAAACAAAAAATTTTCTTTTCTCCCTTAGTGAACCCGAGAGCTAGTAGCTCTTGTTCTTCAATTTTCTTGAAAATTTCTCTAAGTGTTAAGGTTGTCTTGCTACTACTAGTATTATATATCACAATGGAGGGTCAAGATGTAAACAAATGGGTGGTTTGGATGAGGTCTTATCAAATATCAAGACTTTGTGGACACTTTGACTTAGTAAAAAAATGTTATACCCCGTATTTCCAGAGTATGTACGTGAGGGCGTACGTACACAAGTTTTTAGCCTTAAGTAGGCATAAGAGTCGAAATTTGTGCACAACTAGCGAAAAGAATCGTTTTCCGACGAAACGTTTTCCGGACTTTGCGAAGGGAAAAATACGGTTGCAACATTTATTATTTTTGCGGATTTTTCCGAGAGATGAAATATTTTGGACCAACGAGAGGGTGACAAGTGTCACCCTCATGTGGGCGGTAATTGTTGGACGAAATGGGCACGTTTTTGGCCTTGTTTGTGGTCAAGGAGTTGGTAGGATATTTTGTGATATTTTGTGTGGTAGATGGATAAGGTACACTTGCCCAAATCCTCACCCTCCACTTGCCCACCACTTGTCTTGATCTTGGCCATTGATTGGCCTATAAATACCCCTCAAATGCAAGACTTATTCTTCATCCACAAATCATTTTCCAAGTCTAAAAACCCTCTCCCCCTTAAGTGTAGTTTTCGTCCAAGCTATCCCTCCCCCTTTGAGAAGCCTTGGCCGAAACCAACCCCCCCCCCCTTGGTAGAAAAGTATTCTCCAAGTATTGTTACTATGCCAAAATACCTTGGCCCAAATACCTTGTAGTATTCCCAAAGTCACCTCTATACTAAAAGCCCGGAAAATACTACTATACTACCTTCAGTCACAAAAACGAAACCCTATGGAAAATCTTCATAGCGGGTTGAAGTATTAAGAAGAAGTTGCGTAGAACTTCTAAGGGTTGTTTGGAGCGGGTTGGAGCGTTCAGAATAGGAGCTAAACGTTGCTCAGGATCGACATTAAAACTTGGATAATTTTGGGCTTATCGAGGTAAATACTATTGTCCTTCTATTGTAATTGGAAATTACATACTGTAGTAGTATAGAAATGAGTATAAGACGTATATAAGGATGGTAAAAAAGAAGAGAATTGAATTGAAATCACATCAGAAGAATATTAAGAAGAAGACTGAACTGTACTTACATAAAGCGTATTTCTGATGACTTGTAGTTTGTGGGTAGGAAGTCTTGCCCAATTTTCCGTAGAATAAGGAATCGTATCTAGAATTATTCTGAGTAGTCTAGACGTTGATAGACTTGTATGACCGTTATAGGTTGAAATCGCAAGTAGCGTATTACTCGAAGGGTGGAAAGGGCTAGCGGATTCTGATGCTTTGGAGCTATTTGCTAATAGTCGATAATCGTCGCGGTATGTGATTCTTCCTATCCTCTTGAGCATGATATTTTAAAAGAATATATATAGTACGGTAAGCGTCGTGTGTTAAGCGAACGTGGTTTTACTTCGATGTCTTTTGACTTGAGTTTTAAATAATAAGAATCTTGAAGTATTTCAAAAGAATTAAGAATCGTTTTTGAAAGAAGAGTAATACTTGGTTTTGAAAGTCTAAGAGTTATACTAGCTTTATGGGAAGTTAGGTATAACGACTTAGGAGTAATAAAAAGAATGGTTTATTGATTTTAGAAGTTAAGAGACTTGATCTCAAAAGATAAGCGACTTGACTTAATGGAATTGATATGAATTTTGTTAAAAAGTGTGAAACCTCATTCGTGAGTAATGAGTACTTGGTTTTTAAAAGGAATAATGTGTTACTGATTTTGGAAATGAGAATAAGTATCGAACGAACCACTGCAGCGTTAATAAAGGAAAATGTATTGACAAATAAGTAATTATATTAAAACCAGTAGAAACCTCCATCTGCATAGAAGCTAAGATAAGACAAAATTGTATTACATTTCCTAGATCATGGCTGCTTTATTAAGATTGTTATAAACAAGAATAACCTACTCACACATAAGGCATATATTACTCAACTGTTTTTAAAAGAGAATTATGTTATTAAATGATTAAGACTATGAACTATGCAATCTTTCGAAATAAGAGACGTGAATATTTGAAATTAGGCAAACTTGAACTTTTGGAAAAGAATGTTGTTACTTGACTTTAAGAAGGAAAGTGTTTTGGTTTAAAAAGAAGGGCATAATATTGCCTTAGTTGTTTTAAAAGGAAAATATGGTATTATCTTAATCTGTCGTAAAAGAGCGTTTAAATGTATTTCACACGACACCGCGTCCATGAGATGGACCGGGAATGTATTTCATGCGACACCGCCTTCATGGGATGAACCGGGAATGTATTTCACACGACACCGCGTTCATGGGATGAACCGGGAATGTATTCCACCTGATTTGATACCGCGTCAATGAGATGGACCGGGAATGTATTTCACACGACACCGCGTTCATGGGATGAACCGGGAATGTATTTCACACGACACCGCGTCCATGAGATGGACCGGGAATGTATTTCATGCGACACCGCGTTCATGGGATGAACCGGGAATGTATTTCACACGACACCGCGTTCATGGGATGAACCGGGAATGTATACCACCTGATTTGATACCGAGTCCATGAGATGGACCGGGAATGTATTCCATACGATTTCACCTCGAGTCCATGAGATGGGCCGAGACATGTTACACGCATCACATGACTTATACCTAAACTGCCGGCAGTGAGGAAAGAGTTCCACGGGCATGAGGGAAGACTTTGAGGGCGTGAGTCCCTGACTTGACATGACTGCTTTTATATTTTGAACTGTAGTTTTGTTATCATACATGTCTCCTGTTTTGTTATAGACTGGTATGATTTCGTTCTGATATTTTTGATTTCACATACTTGGTACTGTTATCGACCTCCTTCGGGCTGCGTTCATGCCGCAGGTAAGTACAGTTGTTGATCCTCGCCATAGGATCACAGTTCAGCGTATTAGGAAGCTCCGTTTCTCGAGGCTTATCTTTTGGTATGTTTCCACGAGTTGTAGGTTCTTGTACATTCGGGGTATGGCGAGGCCTGTCCGTCATAGTTGTTATTACATTCTTAGAGGTGCAGTAAATCTTGTTGTGGGCAGGGTTGTAAAGGTTGTAACTGTTCAAAAATTCTGTATATATCTGAAGACAACCGTTTTGGTTGGCCTGTTTTATTATCTTATCTCTTGTTTCATATCTGTATGTTTTATATTCCGCTGATTTCTCTGATGTATGACTACTTGGGTGCCCGGGTAAGGCACCAGTCACGGGCCCCGGAACGGGTCGTGACAAAAATCTCAAGCTCACTACTTGCAAGACTTAGTCATCCTACAAAGGTCAAATGACCCTTATGCTCCCATTAGGAATTCTCACGTACGTTCTTAAAACATGTTCTGTGAATACGGGGTGTAACAGATAGCCTCTACCAGATCCACCCTGCATCACGTCGCTGACCGGGGCAAGTACGTAAGCTAACTACCAGATCCACCCTGCATCACGAGACTTCGTCCTAACACTGAAAAACTGCGTCATGAAGCTGACCGGGGCAAGTGCGATAGCCTCTACTAGATCCACCCTGCATCACGTCGCCGACCGGGGCAAGTACGTAGGCTAACCACCAGATCCACCTTGCATCACGAAACTTCGTCCAAAAACTGACTCACGAAGCTGACACGGGGCAAGTACGAAGGCCTTTACCAGATCCACCCTGCATCACGTCGCTGACCGGGGCAAGTACGTAGACCAACTACCAGATACCAAGGCCGTAATCACGAGACTTCGTCACAAAACACTCCTAATGGAAGCATACCCGTGGGCCACCCATCGTGTCAGTATGTCCAAAGGAAATAACAAGATAATAATCATAATGGAAGCATACTCGTGGGCCACCCAATGTGTCAGTATGTCCAAAGCAAATAACAGAATAACACTCCTAATGGAAGCATACCCGTGGGCCACCCATCGTGTCAGTATGTCCAAAAGGATCGATATAGTGGAAGCATACCCGTGGGCCACCCATCGTGTCAGTATGTCCATCAATCAACCAGATAGTCGGCCCTCCAACGAGAGACACGGTAGCACAGAAATACAACACTTGCACAACAAAGGCTATCACCACAAGCATAGGCAAGTTCAACATACTTTAGACCTTCCTTTATATTAAATCCGGATTTTTACCCCAAGGTACTACATACTTAATTCTTTAAAAGATCCATTTCTTTCACAAAAAGTCACACGATACCCGTAGTATCAAAATAGAGTAACTGTCTTTTTAAGTAAACCAAAACAATTTTCATACTTTCTTTTTAAACCAAATCATTTCTCCCTTTAAAGTCATGTTACCATTTTTAAATCCAATAATACAACCATCCTTTTATTTTCATAAAGACGTTATAACTAACTTCCCATAAAGCTATTATAACACTTTATGTTTTAAACCAATTTAAGACAAAACCATGCCTTTCTTTTAAACCAAAACACTTCAAATTCTCAAGTCTCTTTTCTTTTAGAAATAAAGTTCCTTACTGTGGAAAAACAATACTTGTTATTAATGATTTTATTAAAGCAGCCATGATCTAGGAAATGTAATACAATTTTGTCTTATCTTAGCTTCTATGCAGATGGAGGTTTCTACTGGTTTTAATATAATTAATTATTTGTCAATACATTTTCCTTTATTAACGCTGCAGTGGTTTGTTCGATACTTATTCACATTTCCGAAATCAATATAACTTATTCCTTTTAAAACCCAATTACCCATTTCTCATAAATGCGGTTTTACAACTTTTTAACACAAACCAAGTCCTTAATATTTCACATCAAGTCATTTATAAGTCAAGTCTCCTATCTTTTAAAAACCACAAACCATTTCTTTACCTACATAAAGTTGTTATAACAAACTTCCCATAAAGCCGTTATAACACTTTATGTTTTAAACCAACCAAGTTCTTTTAGCACACGTACGTCTACCGTACTACATAGTTTACAACAATCATGCTAGAAAAGATAGGAAGAGGTTCACATACCTCGCGACGATTATCGACAATTTGCAAAATGCTCCAAGTACTATAACCTTGCTAGCCTTTTCCACCCTTCAAGTAGAATACACTACTCGTAGTACTTCCACCTAAAAAGGCCACAAAACGTCTATCAACCTCTAGATCTCTTCGTAGAACAATTCTAAGTACAAGGTTCCTTATTCTACGGAAAATTCGGCAGCACCTCCCCCCCGCAACCACATAAATCTCCTCCTCTAACAAGGCCCGCTACCAAGCCAACAACTCGAGGCGGGAGGTTAGACGTCTACCCGGACGTGTACAATTTTTCTCCACAATAATACTACAAGTCTACTGTAAATACAGTCCAATGTAAATACAGTTCAAATCTTTATAAACATCCTTCCAATATATCTTATACTCAATTCTAAATTACTACAATATGTAATATCCAATTACAATAGAGGGACATAGATCATTACCTCGATAAGCCCAAAATTATCCAAGATTATAAGTCGATCCTGAGCAACGTTTAGCTCCAAATCCTTACGTTCCAACCCGCTCCAAGAAACCCTTAGAAGCTCCTAACCAACTCCTCTTCAAGATCCAACTCCAAAAAGTGAAGAACACTTAGGCTATAATTTGGCAATGTTTCGGCCAAGGCAAGGTTTCTAGGCTAGGGGTGTGAGATCTTTTCCAACACTTGGTACACAATCTTCCTAACACCCTAAGGAAGAACACTTAAAATTTTAAGAATTTTTGGACAACACTAGCTCCTAAAATCAGCCCATGGCCGAGAGCTACACTCAAGAGGGATGGAGTATTTTGCCTTGGAAAATATCTCAAGAATGGATGAAGAAGTCTTGCAAGCTTAAGGGTCTATTTATAGAGAAATCAATGGCTAGGATTAAAGCAAGTGTAAGGTGAGGATTGGGTACATGTGTGAGGGTAAACTACCAACCAAGTGTTCACCACAAAAATGGGACAAGTGGCTTGCCACTTGTCCCCCAAAAAAAACGTCCAAGTGTCCCTCACTTTCGGCCATAGGGCCACATGGGGTGACACGTGTCGCCCCCCTACTCGTCCAAAATATTTCGTCTTCCGAAAATATCCGTAATGCCAAAAATCCGAAAATAAAGTGGGCCCCACAAAACCGTAAATTCCTCCCGTGGGCCCCACGTGACCAATTCCGGAAATAAAATTCCATAATTCTCAAATATTCCAAAAAGTCCGAATACCAAATCTGGGAATCCAATTCCCATAAACGAACCTTTTTCCTTCACAAAATCCGGAAACTTTTCCATCGAACAATCACATCTTTCTTCCTTTCCAATTTTTGTGTCGTATTCTCGTACGTACGTCCTCACATACATACCCTGGAACTATGGGGTGTAACAGGAATTAACTCACTTGTTTAAATATTAAGGATATCTTGGTTTTCAAAAGTTAAGAGACTTTAAGTATGTTGAAAGTATTTTTGATACTTGTTTTGTTGGAAAGTTTAAGTCTCTTGGTTATAAGGAAGAATGTAAGTCTCTAAGGTATAAAGCTAGTATAACGGCTTTATGGGAAGTTGGTTATAATAGCTTTATGGAAGGTTAAAAAGAGTGATTTACTCTAAATAATTTAAGTATGATAAATGACTTGAAATAATGAAAGACAAATTGATTTAAAGGCATCAATTGCTTAAAGTTTTAAAAGAAAGAAGTCACTTGATTTAGAAGCCTATAATTATATTTCTAGAAGGTATTGTGACTTGTCTTGAAAAGTAGTTATGACTTGATACTAGTGGTTATTAGTATCTTGGAAGTTTTGTATGAAAAAGAGTCATTTTAAAAGAGTAGAAGTACGTAGTACTTTGGGTTAAATTCCCGGATTTTTATAATGACATGTTAGTGCCTTAAGTAAACTAAAATGAGAGTGTACATGTATAAGACTAATAAGAAGTTAGGGGATTTCTTAACTTGCTTATATATGGTATGATAAGCCGGTAGTGCTTATGTTATGTATGATAAACCGGTAGTGCTTATGTTATGTGTGATAGCCGGTTTGTGCTATTGGTATGTTATTCATTACGGGGTCATTTCCCGGGTTTGTGGCATTTTCATATTCCGTGGATTTGCTACCCATGATGCGAGGAATACCTCATGCGGGTCCGTAAGGGCTTATGCGGGTGAAATAGTCCCATGCGGGGCGGATCAGTCCTATGCGAGGAATACCTCATGCGGGTCTACACGACCTATGCGAGGAATACCTCATGCGGGTCCACACGACCCTTGCGGGTGAAATAGTCCCAGGAGTAGGATTGCTTAATGATACTGCGGGCGGGTGGTCCTGCTTTGATCGTGAGCTTCCTATTTTTATGTTGTAAGTATACTCTTATTTACTCTCATTGTTAGTAAGGCACAGTGTACTGTTAATTGAGCTATCATACATGTCTCCAATTTTATTATAGACTTATGATTTCAATACTGATGCTGATTTCACATATTTGGTACATGTTGTCTTGACCTCGCCGGGCTGCGTTAAATACGCGGTAGAGTATACATGTCACGACCGACCCGAGCCGTGGATCGGTGCCACTACAGGCACCTGTCAGTATATATATCGAGAGAATAGCGGCGGAACATACACAACACACATAAAAACTTAGGCGATGGCAATGAGGCTGGCAGATAAGGCCACCTCCCGTAAAATATACACAATCTAGAAATCGAACAGTACATCTTTCTTTTTTCTTTACAACCCAATCCACAATGTGACTACAGATCTCTAAAAATAACAACTGTGACGGGACAGGGCCCCGCCATACCTCTGAATATACAACAACCAACCATACCAGGGATAGGCCTCCGGAGTAATGGAGATTCCCAATAGCTGAACAGTGATCCTAGAGTGAGGATCGAACTTTGTATACTCTACCTGCGGCATGAACGCAGCCCCCCAAAGGAGGTCAGTACAACATGTACCAAATATGTGAAACTGAAAGTACTGTAATGAAATCATAAGTCTAAAATAAAGCTGGAGACACGTATGATAACTCAAACAACGATGCTGTGCCTTACTAACAATGAGAGTAAACAAGTATATACTTTCTTGCGTAAAAATAGGAGGCTCATGATCAAAGCAGGTCCTCGCCAGTAGTATCAATAAGCAATCCTACTCACGGGACTATTTCACCGCACGGGTCTGTGGACCCGCATGAGGTATTCCTCGCATAGGTGTACCGCCCGCGTGGGACTATTTCACCGCGTAAGCCCAAGGACTCGCATGAGGTATTCCTCGCATCATGGGTAGCAAATCCACGGAACAGGTGGTATAACGTCTTGGGGGTTTACCCCTCATTTATACTCTTACCCTAAAGCAGGTGGTATAACGTCTTGGGGTTTACCTCATTTATACTCTTACCTGGAGAAGGTGGTATAACGTCTTGGGGTTTACCCTCATTTATACTCTTACCTAACTCAATGGCCATCATACATAACATAAGCCCTACCGGCTTATCATACATAACATAAGCACTACCGGCATCATCATACAATAAATAAGCAAGTTAAGAAATCCCCCTAACATCTTATTAGTCTTATTCATATACACTCTCATTTTAGTTTACTTAAGGCACTAACATGTCATTATAAAATCCGGGAATTTAACCCAAAGTACTACGTACTTCTATTCTTTTAAAATGACTCCTTTTCATATAAAACTTCCAAGATACTAATAACCGTAGTATCAAGTCATAACTACATTCTAAAACAAGTCACAATACCTTTTAGAAAATACATTTTCAGGCTTCTAAATCAAGTGACTTCTTTCTTTTAAAACCTTAAGCAATTGATGCCTTTAAATCAATTTTCCTTTCATTATCAAGTCATTTATCATACTTATTTTACTTAGAGTAAACCACTTTTTTTAACTTTTCATAAAGCTATTATAACCAACTTCCCATAAAGCCGTTATACTAGCTTTATACTTTAGAAACTTACATTCTTCTTTATAACCAAGAGACTTAAACTTTCCAACAAAACAAGTATCAAAAATACTTTCAACATACTTAAAGTCTCTTAACTTTTGAAAACCAAGATATCCTTAATATTTAAACAAGTGAGTTAATTCCCTAACTCAACCAACTTGGACATTCTTAAAATAAGCCAAGGATATCAAATGGACTAGATTGTCAAAATCTTGTACGTCTATCGTACTATACATTTACAACTTATTCATACTCAAGAGATAAGAAAGTTCCACATACCTCTTCGGTTTAATCCACTTGCTAAGTCCAATACGCCGTACGTAGTATGTCAACCTATAATGACCATAGTACATCTATTAACTTCTTACTTCAAACGTAGAATATTCCAAGTGCAAAGTCACTAAATTCTACGGAAAATCGGACATCACTTCCTTTGTTTCTACATACTTTGCCACCTTTTTCAAGGCCGAATTCAATAACCAAACACGCCACATTTAAGGCTCAAGAAAGTAGTTAACAATAGGGGATTACACGCTTAATCAAGACGTGTAAAATTCCGCCCCACAATAAATATCAAACTAGTCCAACATATAATGTCCATTCGGCAAAATAGGGACAACAATACAAATTTGTTTCCAATCCCTTTTCAATCCAAGTGGTTTAATATAACATGTTATCTAGCCACAATTGATTACAACTACTACAATCCTCAAGTAGGTAAACATGCGACAATTCTAATTATCGACCAAATTGTATTTCAATTTCAAATGGCTTAACATGTCTGTTATACCCCGTATTTTCAGAGTATGTACGTGGGGACGTACGTAGAAAATTTGAGCCTTAAGTTAGGCAAGTTTCGAAATTTGTACACAACACCCGATTAGAGTCGTTTTTCGACGAAACGTTTCATGACTTTTGTTGGGAAAATTCGGCTATGTCATTTATAATTTTTGCGGATTTTTAGAGGCGAAACATTTTGGACCAACGGGAGGGTGACATGTGTCACCCTCACATTGGAAGCAAAGGGACGGCGAAATGGCCATTCTTGGCACGTTTTTGTTGCCCAATTTTGGTCAAGGGTTAGGTAGGATATTTTTTGTGTAGTTGATGAGCAAGTGGGACCTGAACACATGGCTTGATCTTGACCTTACACTTGCTATACACTTGGAAGAATCTTGGCCATTGGTTGGCCATTTCTTCACCTATAAATACCCCTCCATGTTGATGAACTTCTTCATCCAAAATTGTTCTAAGTGTTAAAAATCTCTCCCTCCCCCTCAACCTTGAAATCGTCCAACACCCCTCCCCTTGGTTAAGGCCTTTGGAGAGCCTCCACTCCCCTTTGTGGTGTCTAGTAGTGGTACCCCCAGCCTAGTTGTTTATCGTAGACTACCCCTTGTTGTGGTATAGCAATACTCTCCTCGTGTTGTTGTAATGTCCAAATACCTTGGCCCAAATACCTTGTAGTATTCCCGAGGTTACAACTTATACAAAAGCCGGAAAATACGATTATACTTCCTTTAGCCACAGCAAACCACTAAGGAAATCTTCACGTTGTTGAAGTTGTAAGTAGAAGTTGGTTAGAACTTCTAAGGGTTGTTTGGGCGCTCGGAGTAGGAGCTAAGCGTTGCTCGGGATCGACTTTATACTTGGATAATTTTGGGCTTATCGAGGTAAACACTCTTGTCCTTATTGTAATTGGAAATTACATAAGTGTTGAATATATAGTTGTTGTATACTATATATAGAACTGAACTTAGTATTGTGGCAATGTCTTTTGACTTAAGCTGAAGAATAAATAATTGAGCAGTAATCACGTAGAAGGATAATAAAGAGAAGAAGCGAGCGTAATTACCTAGGGGTGTATTCTGATAGACTTATGTAACATTCTTGTGTAGTAGAATTATGCGCGTCGGTTAGGCGTGTTAACCCCTGGTTGGCGTGGTAGCCGACCGCGATAAAGGAGGAGATTTCTGTTGCGGGGAGTCTTTAGAATTTTACGTAGAAAGATAGAAACTTGTGTTTTGGGGTTAATAGACGTTTGTGACCTTTATAGGTGAAAGTACTAAGAGTAGTGTATTCTACTCGAGGAGTGGAAAGGGCTAGCAAGGTTGTAGTACTTGGAGCTTTTTGCTTATTGTCGATAATCGTCGCGAGGTATGTGAACCTCTTCCTATCTCTTCTAGCATGATATGTATGAACTATGTAGTATGCGGTAGGCGTACGTGTGTTAGCGTGTTTGATTGTTCTTAAAACATAAAGTGTTATAACGGCTTTATGGGAAGTTGGTTATAACGACTTTATGTAGGTAGAAAATACTTTGTGGTTTTAAAAGGTAGCGATGTGAATTATAAGCGGCTAGTTATAATAAAGAACTTGATGTATTTCAAAAGATTTATAAATCGTTTTGGAAGGAGAGTAACACTTGGTTTTAAAAGGTTTTAAAAGAGTTATACTAGCTTTATGGGAGTTAGGTATAATGTCTTAAGAGAGTAAAGAAAATGGTTTCTTGATGTTAGAAGTTAAGAGACTTGATCTTATAAGATAAGAGACTTAACTTATTTGTTTTAATGTGAATGTTTGTGTGAAACCTCATTCGTGAGTAATGAGTACTTGGTTTTATTTAAAGGGATAATGTTTCTTGATTTGGAAATCGAGAATGTGTATCGACAGGACCAACTGCGGCGTTAATAAAGGAAAATGTATTGAATAATGATGAATTGTATTAAAACCGGTAGAAACCTCCATCTGCATAGAAACTAAGATGAGACAAAATGATATACATTTTCTAGATCATGGCTTTGTAATAAGAATGTTGTAAACAAGAATAACCTACTCTCGTGAGACATATATTACTCAATTGTTCTAAAAGGAATCAGTGATTAAGTTTGGAAACTATGAAACCATTTGAAAATGAGAAGCTTGAGTAATTGAAACTAGGCAAGCGGAACTTAGGAAAAGAATGTTGTTACTTGATTTTGAAAAGGAATGTGGGTTGGTCATTCTAATACTACGGGTATCGGGTGACTTTTATAAAAGTAATGGATCTCTTTTAAAAGAACTTAACGTATGTAGTACTTTGGGGTTAAAAACCCGGACTTTGGCATAAAATGAAAGTACTTTGAGTTGTTGTGAAACTTGCCTATGCTTGTTGTTGTGAAACTTGCCTATGCTTGTTGTTGTGAAACTTGCCTATGCTTGTTATTGTGAAACTTGCCTATGCTTGTTGTCGTGAAACTTGCCTATGCTTGTGATGATAGCCTTTGTTGTGCAAGTGTGGTATTTACGTATTCTGGCGTCTCTCGATAAGCGGTTGACTTATTGAGAACTTACTTGGGCGTCTTTGGCGGTGATGGAGAATTCGCGGGTATGTTTCCATTTTGATTCTTGTCTTGTTGTTGATGTCACATGGGCGTATGTCTACCGTCACGATTAGGGGCATGCGGCCGTGCGGCCGGGTTGATTACCGATATATGGTTATTCTTGCAACATGGGCGTGTCTGCCGTCACGATGTCCGGGGGCATGTGGCGTGCGGCGGGGTTGACCACCAGTATATTGTTATTGAGGTTACATGGGCATGTCTACCGTCACGATATCCGGGGCATGTGGCCATGCGGCCTTGTTGTGTGTTGCATCATGGACATGTCTACCGTCTGCGATAGAGGCATGCGGCCATGATGCGAACATGATGGATGTTGTGGGCGTGAGACCCGTAGTTATATTTGAGTGGTGACTTTGAGGCGTGAGTCACGACTTGGCTACTTTTATGTTGCGTCTTGTATTTTGGTTATCATACATGTCTCACGCTTTTAAGCTATTATGATTTCATTCTGATGTTGTGATTTCACATACTTGGTACTGTTGTCTTGACCTCGCCCGGAAGTGCGTTCATCTGCGGTAGAAGTACATCGATCGTGGATCCGCTCTTAGGATCTCATTTGGCGTGTTGGAAAGCTCGTTCCTTGAGGCTTATCTTTGGTATGTTTCCACTGAGTTGTAGGTTCTTGTACATTCGAGGGTATGGCGAGGCCTGTCCGTCATAGTTGTTGTAAATCTTAAGTGCAGCCTTTGTTGTGGCGGGGTTTGTAAAAAGGATAAGCTGTTGGGTAGTTATGTATATCTTGAAGGCAAGCTGTTTTGGTTGCTTTGTTTATTTATTATATCTCTTGTTTCATGACTCGTGTTTTATTTTCCATTTGGTTTTCTCGATGTTGTATCACTAGGGTGCGGGGTAAGGCACGATCCGCGGGCGGAATTCGGGCGTGACAAAGTGGTATCGAGCGATTAGTCCTCGGAAAGTGTCTCTGACCGTGTCTAGTAGAGTCTTGATTATCGGTGTGTTGTGCACCACATCTATAATCAGGAGGCTATAGGACATTTAGGATTGGTTTCCATTCTTCTCGTTCTGAGATCGTGCCTTAGAGTTGTGTTGTAAGTTGGACCCTACGGCGTGTTTCGTTTTTACGATTATGCCTGCGAAAGCAGCGGCCCGAAGGGCAAAGCGGCGAGGAGGCGCTAGTGGGATTCGAGAAATGCAGCGCGAGCGATCGACTGAGTAGTGCTTGACGGCGAGTTTTGCGGCGCCGCCCGGCCAGCGAGTTTAAGCGCGGCGATGCTGCGAGACTCTGATACTGAGCCTCGGTCCCGCGATGCAGGCGGGAGATGGGTCGCGAGAGATGGCGATTATTGGCGGTTGTGGCGAGATATGAGATAAGTGGGCCAGGCATCTCGATTCAGCGGCGACTGTAGTGCACGAGCGAGCAGTTTGAGGCTCTGGATTTCCTTAGTTGTAGCCGCTTTGAGTTTCTGGTCGGCGGGAGGATGATCGCAGGAGTTCATCCGTCGATTCTGAAGAGATCGTCACGGGTGATCGAGGCTTGATGAGTGTGACATTTAGTTCGCGTCGGTGCGTGATACATGATCGATTGGTTTGACTTCGTGGGAGCTTTCGGGAGAGCATGCACTTCCGGCCGTTTGGGGCGAGTTTTGAGGGCCTTCACGGCACATTTCTTGCCTCACAAATGAGAGGCTCGGTAAATTTTTGATGTTGAGGCGAAGCAGGCGTCTGATTCGGGAAGTACAATGTGAGTTCGACTCATTGGCGGTATGTTCCGCATTAGTAGCTAGTATGGAGGATCGAGTGCGGAAGTATGTTCTGAGGCTCGATGATTACCTAGCAGAGTTGTTCGGGTGTTTCTCTTGGTAGGGCATGGACATTGCCGCATTGAGCTCATGCGGGTGCGAGGCGCGGTCGGCAGGTGGACGGCTTTCGGCGAGAAGAAGGCCACGGCGGATATTTTGGCGACTTCGAGGCGGACGCCTCGGCCGAACTAGTTATGTACCTCCGCCATTGCGAGTGGTCCTCGCGACGCCGGGACCGCAGGATATTGAGGGAAGCGGTCGGGGCTCCCGGGTTTGAATGTTCGGGGAGTAGGGGTGTTGGCGGATCGATCACCCTACCGGTGTGGTCGATGTGGTAGACGCATTTCGGGAAGTGTCGTAGTACGAGGAGCTTGTTATTCTTGCGGCCAGCGAGGGCCATATGGCGAGAGCTGTCCGACTAGGGTATGGCTGGTAGGATAGCACAGACTACTAGGCGATTGCGGGCCACGGTAAGTCGCGGTGGAAGTTCGATTTTAGCGGTCCTTGAACCGCCTAGTTTCAGGTATATCCTTAACCCTGTAGATACTTGTTTGTATTGATGTTAATGATGTGTTAAGTGTTATGTTCGGATAGCTTTGTGCTATAGTGTGAAAAAAAAAAAAAAAAAATCTGGTTAGTGTGAGATGGAAGTGGTAGCTTCCATGATGTGTTACGTGTCGAGGCGGAAGTTGGCGCTCTGATGGGTCGGGTTGGGGCCATGTTGCGGGCCAACCGCGTCCGTTCGAGGAAGGTCAGCTCGGGTGGTCCTCGGTGGCGGTCACGAGGGTGCTAGGCCCAGTTTAGATGACCATCGTATGAGTTCGTGGATCGTTCGACGAGAATCGGTTCGTGAAGGCGAGAATGGCCTTAGAGAAATCGAGGTTAGTAAGATGACCAAGTTTGGAGGTAATGACTCGAGGGTTGGAAACGAAGCATTGGCGAAGTGTGGTGCGTGTCTTGGGAAGAGTTCGAGTGTTCGAGCAGTGCGGCGAGGTAGGGAGAAGTGAGCGAGTGTGATCGTTTCTTTTGTGAAATGAAGGTGCGGAGGAGTATATTTTAGACCTTGGTGGGAACTTTTGTGATAACGAGGTGATGCCTCGTGGACTTGGGATTTCGTATTTTGTGCATTTGTTATTTCATGGCGGTGTGGCATGATTGTTTTAAATCGTATAGCGGTGAAGACTATCTTGGCGCGTGTTTGTGTTGAGACTTGAGAAGGAACATTGGGACGAATGTTTCTAAGGAAGAATGTTATACCGTATTTTGAGTATATGCGTGGGGACGTCGTAGAAAATTTGAGCCTTAAGTTAGGCAAGTTTGAAATTTGTACACAACACCCGATTAGAGTCGTTTTTAAACGAAGCGTTTCCACGACTTTTGTTGGGAAAATTCGGCTATGTCATTTATAATTTTTGCGGATTTTTAGAGGCGAAACATTTTGGACCAACGGGAGGGTGACATGTGTCACCTCACATTGGAAGCAAAGGGACGGCGAAATGGCCATTCTTGCACGTTTTGTTGATTTTGGTCAAGGTTAGGTAGGATATTTTTGTGTAGTTGATGAGCAAGTGGGACCATGAACACGTGGCTTGATCTTGACCTTACACTTGCTATACACTTGGAAGAATCTTGGCCATTGGTTGGCCATTTCTTCACCTATAAATACCACTCCATGTTGATGAACTTCCGTCCAAAATTGTTCTAAGTGTTAAAAATCTCTCCTCCCCTCGACCTTGAAATCGTCAACACCCCTCCCTTGGTTAAGGCCTTTGGCGAGAGCCTCCACTCCCTTTGTGGTGTCTAGCAGTGGGGTACCCCACTAGCCTAGTTGTTTTTAGTATAATACCCCTTGTTGTGGTATAGAAATACTCTCTAGTGTTGTTGTAATGTCCAATACCTTGGCCCAAATACCTTGTAGTATTCCCGAGGTTACAACTTATAAAAGCCGGAAAATACGATTATACTTCCTTTAGCCACAGCGAAACCACAGGAAAT
Organism: Przewalskia tangutica; assembly: GCA_029844215.1. Taxonomy (NCBI): domain Eukaryota; kingdom Viridiplantae; phylum Streptophyta; class Magnoliopsida; order Solanales; family Solanaceae; genus Przewalskia; species Przewalskia tangutica. The sequence goes on from CM056736.1 coordinate 53,692,906, forward strand.
CTTCACCCGTTGTTGAAGTTGTAAGTAGAAGTTGGTTAGAACTTCTAAGGGTTGTTTGGGCGCTCGGAGTAGGAGCTAAGCGTTGCTCGGGATCGACTTTATACTTGGATAATTTTGGGCTTATCGAGGTAAACACTCTTGTCCTTCTATTGTAATTGGAAATTACATAAGTGTTGAATATATAGTTGTTGTATACTATATATAGAACTGAACTTAGTATTGTGGCAATGTCTTTTGACTTAAGCCTGAAGAATAAAGAATTGAACAGTAATCACATAGAAGGATAATAAAGAGAAGAAGCGATGTAATTACCTAGAGTGTATTACGATGAACTTATGTAACATTCTTGTGTAGTAGAATTATGCGCGTCCGGTTAGGCGTGTTAACCCCCTGGTTGGCTTGGTAGCGACCTCGATAAAGGAGGAGATTTCTGTTTGTTGCGGGAGGTCTTTGCGAATTTTCTATAGAAAGATAGAAACTTGTGTTTTGGGGTTAATAGACGTTTGTGACCTTTATAAGTGAAAGTACTAAGAGTAGCGTATTCTACTCGAGGAGTGGAAAGGGCTAGCAAGGTTGTAGTACTTGGAGCTTTTGCTTATTGTCGATAATCGTCGCGAGGTATGTGAACCTCTTCCTATCTCTTCTAGCATGATATGTGTGAACTATGTAGTACGGTGAGCGTACGTGTGTTAAGCGTGTTTGATTGTTCTTAAAATATAAAGTGTTATAACGGCTTTATGGGAAGTTGGTTATAACGACTTTATGTAGGTAAGAAAATACTTTGTGGTTTTAAAGGTAGCGATGTGAATTATAGCGGCTAGTTATAATAAAGAACTTGATGTATTTCAAAAGATTTATAAATCGTTTTGGAAGGAGAGTAACACTTGGTTTTAAAAGGTTTTAAAAAGAGTTATACTAGCTTTATGGGAGTTAGGTATAATGTCTTAAGAGGTAAAGAAAATGGTTTCTTGATGTTAGAAGTTAAGAGACTTGATCTTATAAGATAAGAGACTTAACTTATTTGTTTTAATGTGAATGTTTGTGTGAAACCTCATTCGTGAGTAATGAGTACTTGGTTTTATTTAAAGGGATAATGTTTCTTGATTTGGAAATCGAATGTGTATCGACAGGACCACTGCGGCGTTAATAAAGGAAAATGTATTGAATAATGATGAATTGTATTAAAACCGGTAGAAACCTCCATCTGCATAGAAACTAAGATGAGACAAAATGATATACATTTTCTAGATCATGCATTCTTTGTAATAAGAATGTTGTAAACAAGAATAACCTACTCTCACGTGAGACATATATTACTCAATTGTTCTAAAAAGGAATCAAGTGATTAAGTTTGGAAACTATGAAACCATTTGAAAATGAGAAGCTTGAGTAATTGAAACTAGGCAAACTGGAACTTAGGAAAAGAATGTTGTTACTTGATTTTGAAAAGGGAATGTGGGTTGGTCATTCTAATACTACGGGTATCGGGTGACTTTTATAAAAGTAATGGATCTCTTTTAAAAAGAACTTAACGTATGTAGTACTTTGGGGTTAAAAACCCGGACTTTGGCATAAAATGAAAGTACTTTGAGTTGTTGTGAAACTTGCCTATGCTTGTTGTTGTGAAACTTGCCTATGCTTGTTGTTGTGAAACTTGCCTATGCTTGTTATTGTGAAACTTGCCTATGCTTGTTGTCGTGAAACTTGCCTATGCTTGTGATGATAGCCTTTGTTGTGCAAGTGTGGTATTTACGTATTCTGGCGTCTCGATAGAGGCGGTTGACTTATTGAGAACTTACTTGGGCGTCTTTGGTAGTGATGGAGAATTCCACGGGTATGTTTCCATTTTGATTCTTGTCTTGTTGTTGATGTCACATGGGCGTGTCTACCGTCACGATATTCGAGGCATGCGGCCATGCGGCGGAGTTGATTACCGATATATGGTTATTCTGCAACATGGGCGTGTCTACTGCCGTCTGATTCCGGGGCATGTGGCGTGCGGCGGGGTTGACCACGATATATTGTTATTGAGGTTACATGGGCATGTCTACCGTCACGATAGGGGCATGTGGCGTGCGCGCTTGTTATTATTGTTGCATCATGGACATGTCTACACCGTCACGATATTAGGGGCATGCGGCCATGATGCGAACATGATGGATGTTGTGGGCGTGAGACCCGTAGTTATATTTAGTGGTGACTTTGAGGCGTGAGTCACGACTTGGCTTTTATGTTGCGTCTTGTATTTTGGTTATCATACATGTCTCCTGCTTTTAAGCTATTATGATTTCATTCTGATGTTGTGATTTCACATACTTGGTACTGTTATCTTGACCTCGCCCGAGGCTGCGTTCATCTGCAGTAGAAGTCATCGATCGTGGATCCGCTCTTAGGATCTCATTTCAGCGTGTTGGAAAGCTCAGTTCCTTGAGGCTTATCTTTGGTATGTTTCCACGAGTTGTAGGTTCTTGTACATTCGGGGTATGGCGGGCCTGTCGTCATAGTTGTTGTAAATCTTAAGTGCATGCCTTTGTTGTGGCGGGGTTTGTAAAAGGATAAGCTGTTCGGGTAGTTATGTATATCTTGAAGGCAACTATTTTGGTTGGCCTGTTTATTTATTATATCTCTTGTTTCATGACTCGTGTTTTATTTTCCGCTGGTTTTCTCTGATGTTGTATCACTAGGGTGCCCGGGGTAAGGCACCAGTCACGGGCCCGGAATTCGGGGCGTGACAATGTCATTTTTGGATTTGAGCTTCCAAATTTCCATAACACTTATCAATCTTCATAACACATATCACATGATCATTTCTAACTTATAATAACATGGAATCTTCAATTACAAAAGTAAGACGAAGATTATACCTCATTTAGCCCAAATATGATCCAAGATTACAAGTCGATCCTTAGCAACTTTAGCTCCTCCTTTCGACGTTCCAATCCACTCCAAGAAACCCTTAGAAGCTTATGAAGAAATCCTCTTCAAGTTCCAACTTCAAAGTTGAATAACTCCTTAGGTTTTTGCCTTGCGACTAATACGAAAACACCATTTTTCCGGGATCTTTCTATTGAGATACACTTACAATACCCTTAGGTACCTTGGTTTAAAGTATGAGGATTATTGGACAAAAATTGAAAAATTTCCTCTTGGAAATTGACCATTGCCGTGAGCCTCCCTAAAATAGCAAGAACAAGATTTCAATTTTTTTTCTAAGTGTAGAATGACAAAGTCTTGCTACTAGTATACTTAAATAATACTAGGAAGGGTCAAGACTAAAACAAATGGGTGACTTGGATGAGTTTCACAAGGATCAAGCCAAGTGGCCCTTTGACAAGTCAACAATGTCAAGCTCTTTGTCTTTGCAAGACTTGGTCATTTAAATTATGGTCAAATGACCATTTTATCCATGCCATTTTCGTCCAAGACCACTAAGGGGGTGACACGTGTACGCCCTCATTAAATCATAATATTTCATTTTCCGACAATTCCATAATTCCGATAAATTTTTACTCGTCTCAAATCTTAACATTTTTGAGTTCTTACGTACGTTCTTATAAACATATCCTGGAATTTAGGGGTGTAACATTCTTCCCCTTAGAAACATTCGTCCCGAATGTTCTTTTGAAGTCAAACTTAAAGATAGCCACATAGTCTCCTTACAACCCCTACGTACCAATAATGCCCACGTGGCCATGTGATGCTCATACAAAAATGTCAACCTGAACCCCCATGTTTCAACGTCGGTTATCTTCATAAAGCTTCTGCTGTCTCTGAGCTTACTAATAATCTTTCCTGGATAAGCTTCGCCTTATCCACAGCCCGCTGAATCAAATCTGGACCAAATAACTGAACCTCGCCTACGTCGAACCAACCAACCGGCGATCTACACTTTCTTACATACAAGGCCTCATACAGGGCCATCTGAATACTAGAAGGGCATATGTTATCGTACATAACTCAACAAGAGGCAATTAACCCTCCCGGCTATTTCTGAAATCAAGAACACAGGCCCACAACCTATCCTTAAGTGCCTGGATAGTACGCTCTGCCTGTCCGTCGGTCTGAGGGTGTAATGCAACACTGAGACTCACCTGTGTCCCTAAAACTCTTCTGAAAAACCTCCAGAAGTTATCTGTAATCGAGCTCATCTGTCTGACATCATAAACGTAGGTGTTATACCCCGTATTTTCCAGTATGCTGCGAGGGCGTGCGTAGGAAATTCGAACCAAGTAGGCTTGGCGATTTAATTTTATTACAACACGGTTAGAGTCGTTTTTAGTGGCGTTTTCCACGACTTTCGTAGGGAATTTCGGCTATGCCATATTTTATTTTGCGGATTTTCAGAGGCGAAACATTTTGGACCAACAAGAGGCGACACTTGTCACCTCTCATTGGAACACCTGGGCGGCATTATGGGCGATTTGGGCTTAAGGGAGTAGGTAGGATATTTTGTGTTGGTTGGTGTGGTAGATGGATAAGGTGTACTTGGGTGAATCTTGGCCTTACACTTGTGTAGCACTTGGCTCGATCTTGGCCATTGGTTGGCCTTCACTTGGCCTATAAATACCCATCCCTTTGAAGACTTATTCATCCATTCCTAAATGTTCCTAAGTGTTAAATCTTCTCCTCCCCTTTGTGTTGAGTTCGGCGAGGCCTCCTCCTCTCTAGAGGCCTTGGCCGAGGGTATACCACTCCTAGTAGTGTGGCCGTGGGGTACCACTAGCCTAGTTGCTTCGTATAATACCCTCTCTTGGTAGAAATACTCTCAAAGTATTGTTATAATGCCCAATTACCTTAGTAGTATACCTTGTAGTATTCTAAGGTTATACCTATCTGAAAAGCCAGAAATACTATTATACTTCCCGTCTGTCACAAACGAAACCACAGGAAAATCTCCATAGTCCGTTGGAGTATTTGTGTAGAAGTTGGTTAGAACTTCTAAGGGTGGTTTAGAAGCGGGTTGGGCGCTCGGAGTTGGAGCTAAGCGATTGCCGGGATCGACTTTATACTTGGATAATTATGGGCTTATCGAGGTAAATAACGTGTCCCTCTATTGTAATTGGAAATTACATGTTGTTAGATTATATAGTTGAAGTATGCGATATATAGTACTGAACATAGTTATCGGCAATGTCTTGCGACTTAAACCTGAATAAAACTTACGGCACTGTCTTGCGACTTAAGCTGAATTTAAAGAAGAATCTTGAACTGTAATTACATAGGGTGTATTCTGATGAACTTGTGTAGTAGTGCAGTGGAGTAGAATTGTACAGTTAGGGTTAGATGTATAACCCCACTGGTTGGCTTGGTGGCGGCCTCGATAGAGGAGGAGATTTGTGCTGTTGCAGGGGGGGAGGTGCTGCCGAATTTTCGGTAGAATATTCTACGATTAGACCTAAATGTTAATAAGCGCCTTGTGGCCTTATAGGTTGAAGTACTACGTGTGGCGCGATCTACTTGGCAAGGAGTAGCCGGCGTTTGGAAGTACTTGGGCGTTTTGCTATTAGTCGATACTCGTCGCGAGGTATGTGAACCTCTTCCTATCTCTTCTAGCATGATATGTGTGAACTATGTAGTACGGTGAGCGTACATGTGCTAAATGTATTTGATTGGTTTAAAACATAAAGTGTTATAACGGCTTTATGGGAAGTCGGTTATAAATGACTTTATGTTGGTAAGAAAATACTTGTGGTTTTAAAAAGGTAGCGATTTGAACTATAAGCGGCTTGTTATGTGTTAATAGAGAACTTGAAGTAATACTTGGTTTTGAAAACTTAAGAGTTATACTAGCTTTATGGGAAGTTAGGTATAACGGCTTAAGAATGTTTCTTGATTTGGAAATCAGAATGTGTATCGACAAACCACTGCAACGTTAATAAAAGGAAAATGTTTTGAATAATTATGTATTATTAAAACCAGTAGAAACTTCCATCTGCATAGAAGCTAAGATGAGACAAAATGATATTTCCTAGATCATGGTCTTTGTAATAAGATTGTTATAAACAAGAATATCCTTCTCACATATAAGGCTTATGTTTCTCAGATAGTTTAAAAGAGAATTATATTCTTAAATGAATAAGACTATGAACTACAAAACCTTCTAAGATAAGAAACGTGAACATTGGAAATTAGGCAAACTTGAACATTGGAAATTAGGCAAACTTGAACATTGGAAAAGAATGTTACTACTTGATATTACAAAGAGAAGTAATTGATTTACTTTAAAAAGATAGTCACTCTATTTTTATACTACGGGTATTGTGTGACATTGTGAAAGTAACGTATCTTTTAAAGAGTTAATGTATGAAGTACTTTGGGGATAAAACCCCGAACTTGTGGGCATATAATAGAAAGTACCTTGTGTATATAACTTGATTGTGTTGGTTTGTGATAGCCTTGTAATACTTTCTTGTTGATTGATAAGTAAACATGCTAGGATGCTACGTGTGTCAGTATCTTGTGATGTTTGTGTAAAGGGGGTTTTTCCTTTGTTGTGCTTATGTTGTTTAACGATAATCGTTATGTTAGTATTTTACATCACTCATCTCTTGAGATGATTAGGGTTAAGCGCCTCCGTCGCGGGGTAGACTTCGGCGGGTCGATGGACCTATGATTCGAGGATACCTCATGCAGGTCCCGAGGGCTATCGCGGGCTACGAGAGTTCGTGTTAGTGTGCGTCCTTTATGGGCATGCGGTCCGTGGCCATGCGGTTGCGAAGTCGGGGCGATCTTGGGAAGTAGCTACACCGATGCGGGGAATACCTCATGCGGGCGATGAGATTGGCCTATCGCGAGCTGCGGGAAGTTCGAGGACTAGACGCGCGCATTAGATCTGCGGGCAAGTGGCGGCTTTGATCATGTGGCGATGCAGACGGATCTTATGATCTGATTCATGACCTTGTTGATGCGTAGGTGTTAGTAATCGGCTATGCCTTCATACTTACCGTCACGGTGTTATTATAGCAGGTGGGACTGGTGTTCATGTGTGTTCCTTGGTGCTTTTATATCATAAGCTGCGGTGAGGAAAGGTATTCCACGGGCATGATTGATGTTGTGGGCGTGAGACCCGTTGTTATGTTTGAGTGATGACTTTGAGGCGTGAGTCACGACTTGATATATTGCTTGTTTATTGTAGCGTGGTTTTGTTATCATACATGTCTCTGCTTTATATAGACTACTATGATTCCATTTGGTATTTTGATTTCACATACCGGTACTGTTGTCTTGACCTCCTTGAAGTGCGTTCATCCGCGAGTTGAGGTACGCGATCGTTGATCCTAGCTCGAGTCCGATTTCAGCGTTAGGAAGCTCCGTTTCTCGGAGGCTTATCGATGGTATAGTCCTGTCGTAGTAAGTGTTTACATTCGGGGTTTGGCGGGGCCTGTCGCCCATGGTTGTCATATCATTCGTAGAAGTGCATAATCTTGTTGTGGGCGGGGTTTGTAAAAGGATTAAAGCATTCGTGTTGAAAAAGTTGTCATTTATATATATCAGAAAGGCAAGTTTTCTCAGTTATTGTTTCATATTTCATAATATGTCTTGTATCGTTTATGTTAGATGATTACTCGATGTTGTATCACTAGGGTGCGGGGTAAGGCACGATCCGCGGGCGGAATCGGGTCGTGACAAAAGTGGTATCGAGCGATTAATCCTCGGAAAGTGTCTCTGACCGTATCGATGAAGTCTTGATTATCGGTGTGTTGTGCACCACATCAATAATCGAGGAGGCTATAGGGTATTTAGGATTGGTTTCTATTCTTCTCACTCGAGATCGTGCCTTAGAGGTGTGTTGTAAGTTGGACCCTCGGCGAAATTATTTCCTGCTCGTTATGCCTCGCGTAGGGCAAACCGGGCCGGAGGGCAAGCGGCGAGGAGGCTGCGAGTAGAGTTGAGAGGGTTACGAGGCACGGGCCCAATCATCACTGAGTTAGGTGCTTCGTTCGGGATTTCTGCGACATCACTAGCTTGATAAAGTTTAGCGCGGCGGCGATTCCTCTGCGGCCGTGATATTTGAACGCCGGTTCCGACCGAGAGAGCAGAGAATATGGATTGCAAAGGCGACCTGTTACTAGCTATGGATTTAACTACGGAGAGTATACCGATGTCTGCGAGTCTTGATGAATATCAGCGAGAGGTTGTGCAAGTAGTTCTTGATTGAAGCGATCATGGCACGTATGCGAGCTTATACGGCGGTAGAAAGCGTAGAGATCGACGGGTTAACGAGGGCGAGAAGAGGGCGAGCGGCGAGGTCCTTTGGTAACTTCGAGCGAGTCACCTCGCGTGATTTGATTATGCACATCCACGATGTAGAGTGGTCTTGCGGATTTGGGGCGTTCGGGGTATGCGGGAGTTGGTTAGAACTCCGGGCTTCGGTTGCGATTTAGCGAGCGTCGTCGGGAATGTCGTCTTTTAGTTCGTACTTGTTGTACTATGACCGTCGAGTCGATGTCGAAAGAGTGTCTGGTAGGAGGACTTAGCCTTGAGGATCGGTGGGTAGTTCGTCACGCCCTTAGCTATGCGCCTGCAGGCAGTTTGATTAAACGACTAGGGAGTGAAGCGATGGGTCAGGCATATCCCAACCTGCAGAGTTCGGTATGTGTGATAAGATGGGTATAGCATAAGTGCTATGTTTTGATAGCGATGTGTTAATATTTGTGATTAGAAATCATGGTTAGTAAGGGAAGATTGGGGATAGAGAAAGTGTGAGCCTTAGAGTTTTATGCGTAGAAACCTTAGAGGTAAGCCGTCTCAAGTAAAGGTGTAGTGTTATGTTTGATCCTTATCGGAGTGCATAGTGCCGTGAGCTATGTTTGTGGGATAAGTCACGAGTAGCGTGATTTGAAGAGGGTAGTCGAGCTAGAAGACCGCTAGGTTTTGAAGCGTGATTGGTGAGATTGTTAGGATCGGGAGCTAGTATTGTGCGGCGTTCGGGTCGGGTTGAGGCCACGTTGCGGGTCAACCAGCGGTAGGTTTGGTGGTGGGGTCAGGTTGTGGTAGTCGCCTTGTGTTAGGGTTGTGAGGTGTTAGGCCCAGTTTAGTTAACAACATACGAGTTCGTGGATGCGTTCGACCGATGGTCGGGCGAGAAGTCGGCCGTCTTGTCTTACAGCAAGGCGGTTACTCGGCGATGTTGATTTTACGAGAAAGGTTGTAAGGCTGCGGGGTGCCTACCTTCGCCTTATGACAGTGGAGCCAGTGGTACGGCTGTTTTGTTTGGAAAGTTTTACGAGCAAGGTTAAGAACTTCGAGGTGAGTCTCGAGAATCGCGTTCGCCCTCGGGCGGTGTTTGGATTTGAGGTAGTTGTGGGATTGTTGTCTCTGGAGAGGAAATGTTTTTAACTACCATTTCGGTGTTCGGATGTCGCCTTATGAAGCCTTGTAAGAGGCGGAAGTGTAAGATGCGGTCGATTGGTTCGATGTTGGCAAGGTTGAACGATTGGTTGAGCTTGTTCGGTGATGTGGTTAGTGAAGCTTGTCTAGAAGAAGTTCTAGCGGCTCGGAGAAATCGTGCGGATAATCGGCGGCGCTTAGAGTTGAGTTGACGGTCGGTCTTGAAGAGTACCACCCGGTCGGGTGTGACGAGTTTTGAAGCAGAGGAACTTAGCGAGTTGTTTTGGGCCACGAGTTCATGTGAAGAATAGGCGGGTTGCCTATATGTTAGCTTTGCCGTCCGACTTAGGAGGCGGTATGTCCGATCTTCGTATTGTTATGTTCGGAAAGTATCGGAGATCCATTCAGTGTTCGATTAATGATGACCGGATTAGAGATAGTAACCGAGTTTGGAAGCTGAGCGATATCGAAGTTTGGGTGTCACGACATGCGATGATCACATGCGATCGGTACCATTCTTTGGAGTCGCTGAGAAGGTTTATGCCTCGGGCAAAGTGACAAAAGTGGTATCATATGGTAAGAATTCGAGTGTACGAGAAAGTGCGACACGTAAGGAAGAAGCGGCGTGTATGGCGGCGTAGATGTGATCATTTCTTTTGTGTGGAGAAAGTGCGAAGAAATTATATTTTAGACCCTTGGATGGGGCGTTTGTGATGTTAGAGGTGTGTCCTCGTGGACTTGAAGGTAAGTACTTTGCCAAGTTGGTTCCGTGGCCATGCGTGGCGAGATTGTTTTAAATAAGTATAGCGGTGAGGACTATCACGAACGCGTTTGTTTTGAGACTTAGAAGGAACATTCGGGACGAATGTTTCTAAGAGGGAGAATGTTATACCGTATTTTCAGTATATGCGCGAGGGGCGTGCGTAGGAAATTTCGAACTTCAAGTAGGCTTGGCGATTTAATTTTGTGCCTGACACCGGTTAGAGTCGTTTTTAGTGAAGCGTTTTCCACGACTTTCGTAGGGAATTTCGGCTATGCCATATTTTATTTTTGCGGATTTTTAGAGGCGAAACATTTTGGACCAACAAGAGGCGACACTTGTCACCTCTCATTGGAACACCTTGGCGACATTATGGACGATTTGGGCTTAAGGAGTAGGTAGGATATTTTGTGTTGGTTGGTGTGGTAGATGGATAAGGTGTACTTGGGTGAATCTTGGCCTTACACATGTGTAGCACTTGGCTCGATCTTGGCCATTGGTTGGCCTTCACTTGGCCTATAAATACCCGTCCCTTTGAAGACTTATTCATCCATTCCTAAATGTTCCTAAGTGTTAAATATTCTCCTCCACTTTGTGTTGAGTTCGGCGAGAGGCCTCCTCCTCTCTAGAGGCCTTGGTAGAGGGTATACCACTCACAGTAGTGTGGCCGTGGGGTACCCACAGCCTAGTTGCTTCGTATAATACCACTCTCTTGGTAGAAATACTCTCAAAGTATTGTTATACTGCCCAATTACCTTAGCCGTATACCTTGTAGTATTCTAAGGTTATACCTATACGAAAAGCCCAGAAATACTATTATACTTCCCGTCTGTCACAAAACCGAAACCCTAGGAAAATCTCCATAGTCCGTTGGAGTATTTGTGTAGAAGTTGGTTAGAACTTCTAAGGGTGGTTTAGAGCGGGTTGGAGCGCTCGGAGTTGGAGCTAAACGATTGCCCAGGATCGACTTTATACTTGGATAATTATGGGCTTATCGAGGTAAATAACTTGTCCCTCTATTGTAATTGGAAATTACATGTTGTTAGATTATATAGTTGAAGTATGCTATATATAGTACTGAACATAGTTATCGGCAATGTCTTGCGACTTAAGCCTGAATAAAACTTACGGCAATGTCTTGCGACTTAAGCCTGAATAAAACTTACGGCAATGTCTTGCGACTTAAGCCTGAATTTAAAGAAGAATCTTGTTGTAATTACATGGGCGTATTACTGATGAACTTGTGTAGTAGTGCAGTGGGTAGAATTGTACGTTAGGGTTAGATGTATAACCCACACGGTTGGTTGGTAGTGGCGGCCTCGATAGAGGAGGAGATTTACGCTGTTGCGGGGGGGGGAGGTGCTTCCGAATTTTCGGTAGAATATTCTACGATTAGATATAAATTTTAATAAGCGCCTTGTGGCCGTATAGGTTTATGTACTAAGTGTGGCGCCATATACTTGGCAAGGAGTAGCGGCGTTTGGAAGTACTTGGAGCGTTTTGCTATTAGTCGATACTCGTCGCGAGGTATGTGAACCTCTTCCTATCTCTTCTAGCATGATATGTGTGAACTATGTAGTACGGTAGGCGATACGTGTGCTAAATGTATTTGATTGGTTTAAAACATAAAGTGTTATAACGGCTTTATGGGAAGTCGGTTATAATGACTTTATGTTGGTAAGAAAATACTTGTGGTTTTAAAAGGTAAGCGATTTGAACTATAAGCGGCTTGTTATGTGTTAATAGAGAACTTGAAGTAATACTTGGTTTTGAAAACTTAAGAGTTATACTAGCTTTATGGGAAGTTAGGTATAACGGCTTAAGAATGTTTCTTGATTTGGAAATCGAATGTGTATCGACAAACCAACGCAGCGTTAATAAAGGAAAATGTTTTGAATAATTAAGTATTATTAAAACCGGTAGAAACTTCCATCTGCATAGAAGCTAAGATGAGACAAAATGATATTTCCTAGATCATGGTTCTTTGTAATAAGATTGTTATAAACAAGAATATCCTTCACATATAAGGCTTATGTTTCTCGAGATAGTTTAAAGAGAATTATATTCTTAAATGAATAAGACTATGAACTACAAAACCTTAAGATAAGAAACGTGAACATTGGAAATTAGGCAAACTTGAACATTGGAAATTAGGCAAACTTGAACATTGGAAAAGAATGTTACTACTTGATATTACAAAGAGAAGTAATTGATTTACTTTAAAAGATAGTCACTCTATTTTTATACTACGGGTATTGTGTGACATTGTGAAAGTAACGTATCTTTTAAAGAGTTAATGTATGAAGTACTTTGGGGATAAAACCCCGAACTTGTGGGCATATAATAGAAAGTACCTTGTGTATATAACTTGATTGTGTTGGTTTGTGATAGCCTTGTAATACTTTCTTGTTGATTGATAAGTAAACATGCTAGGATGCTACGTGTGTCGATATCTTGTGATGTTTGTGTAAAGGGGTTTTCCTTTGTTGTGCTTATGTTGTTTAACGATAAAATTTGTTATGTTAGTATTTTACATCACTCATCTCTTGAGATGATTCAGGGTTGCGCCCTCCGTCGCGGGTAGACTTCGGCGGTCGATGGACCTATGATTCGAGGATACCTCATGCAGTCGAGGGCTATCTTGCGGAGCTCACGAGTTCGAGTTAGTGTGCGTCCTTTATGGGCATGCGGTCCATGTGGCCATGCGGTGCGAAGTCGGGGCGATGCCGGAGTAGCTACCCTCGATGCGGGAATACCTCATGCGGGCGATGAGATTGGCCTATCGCGAGCTGCGGGAAGTTCGGGACTAGACGCGCATTAGATCTGCGGGCAAGTGGCGGCTTTGATCATGTGATGATGCTAGCAGATCTTATAATCTGATTCATGACCTTGTTGAGTGCGTAGGTGTTAGTAGTCGGCTATGCCTTCATACTTACCGTCACGGTGTTATTATAGCGCAGGTGGGACTGGTGTTCATGTGTGTTCCTTGGTGCTTTTATATCATAAGCTGCCGGTGAGGAAGGTATTCCACGGCATGATTGATGTTGTGGGCGTGAGACCCATTGTTATGTTTGAGTGATGACTTTGAGGCGTGAGTCACGACTTGATATATTTGCTTGTTTATTGTGAATCGTGGTTTTGTTATCATACATGTCTCTGCTTTATATAGACTATGATTCCATTCTGATATTTTGATTTCACATACTCTGCACTGTTGTCTTGACCTCCTTGAAGCTGCGTTCATCTGCGCGAGTTGAGGTACACGATCGTTGATCCTAGCTCGAGTCCGATTTCACGTTAGGAAGCTCGTTTCTCGGAGGCTTATCGGTGGTATAGTCCTGTCGTAGTAAGTGTTTACATTCGGGGTTTGGCGGGGCCCATCGCCCGTGGTTGTCATATCATTCGTAAGTGCTGTAATCTTGTTGTGGCGGGGTTTGTAAAAAGATTAAAGCGTTCGTATTGAAAAAGTTGTCATTTATATATATCGAAAAGCAAGTTTTTCTCAGTTATTGTTTCATATTTCATAATATGTCTTGTATCGTTTATGTTCTGATTACTCGATGTTGTATCACTAGGGTGCGGGGTAAGGCACGATCACGGGCCGGAATCGGGTCGTGACAAAAGTGGTATCGAGCGATTAATCCTCGGAAAGTGTCTGAGCCGTATCCGATGAAGTCTTGATTATCGGTGTGTTGTGCACCATCAATAATCGAGGAGGCTATAGGGTATTTAGGATTGGTTTCTATTCTTCTCACTCTGAGATCGTGCCTTAGAGCCGTGTTGTAAGTTGGACCCTCGGCGAAATTATTTCCACTTATCGTTATGCCTCGCGTAGGGCAAACCGGGCGGGAGGCAAAGCGGCGAGGAGGCTGCAGTAGAGTTGAGGAGGGTTACGAGGCACAGGCCCAATCATCACACGAGTTAGGTGCTTCGTTCGGGATTTCTGCGACATCACTAGCCCGATAAAGTTTAGCACGGCGGCGGTTCCTACTGCGGCCATGATATTTGAACCGGTTCGCGACCCGAGCAGAGAATATGGATTGCAAGGCGACCATTACTGGTATGGATTTAACTACGAGAGTATACCGATGTACGCGAGTCTTGATGAATATCAACGAGAGGGTTGTGCAAGTAGTTCTTGATTAAGCTTGATCATGGCACGTATGCGAGCTTATACACGGTAGAAAGCGTGAGATCGGCGGGTTAACGAGGCGAGAAGAGGGCGGGCGGCGAGTCGCTGGTAACTTCGGCGAGTCACCTCGCGTGATTTGATTATGCACATCCACAATGCGAGTGGTCTTCCGGATTCGGGGCGTTCGGGGTATGCGGGAGTTGGTTAGAACTCGGGGCTTGGTTCCGCGATTTGGCGCACGTCATCGGGAATGTCGTCTTTTAGTTCGTCTTGTTGTACTATGACCGTCGGTCCGATGTCGAAAGAGTGTCTGGTAGGAGGACTTAGCCTTGAGGATCGGTGGGTAGTTCGTCACCTTCCAGCTATGCGCCTACAGGCGAGTTTGATTAAACGACTAGGGAGTGAAGCGATGGGTCGGGCATATCCTTAACCCTCAGAGTTCGGTATGTGTGATAAGATGGGTATAGCATAAGTGCTATGTTTTGATAGCGGTGTGTTAATATTTGTGATTAGAAATCATGGTTAATGTAGGGAAGATTGGGGATAGAGAAAGTGTGAGCCTTAGAGTTTTATGCGTAGAAACATTAGAGGTAAGGCCGTCTCAAGTAAAGGTGTAGTGTTATGTTTGATCCTTATCGGAGTGCATAGTGCACGTGAGCTATGTTTGTGGGATAAGTCCCTGAGTAGCGTGATTTGAAAGAGGGTAGTCGAGATAGAAGACCACTAGGTTTTCAAGCGTGATTGGTGAGATTGTTCGGATCGGGAGCTAGTATTGTGCGGCGTTGTAGGGTCAGGTTGAGGCCACGTTGCGGGTCAACCCGCGGTAGGTTTGGTGGTGGGGTCAGGTTGTGGTAGTCCCGCCTTGTGTTAGGGTTGTAAGGGTGTTAGGCCCAAGTTTAGTTAACCAGCATACGAGTTCGTGGATGCGTTCGACCAGTGGTCGGGCCGAGGAGGTCAGCCGTCTTGTCTTCTAGCAAAGACAGTTTACTCGGCAGTGTTGATTTTACCAGAAAGGTTGTAAGGCTGCAGGGTGCCTACCCACCTTATGACGGTGGAGCCAGTGCGGCTGTTTTTGTTTCGGAAAGTTTTACGAGCAAGGTTAAGAACTTCGGTGAGTCTCAGATCGCATCGCCTCGGGCGGTGTTTGGATTTGAGGTAGTTGTGGGATTGTTGTCTCTGGAGAGGGAAATGTTTTTAACTACCATTTCGGTGTTCGGATGTCGCCTTATGAAGCCTTGTAAGGCGGAAGTGTAAGTTCTTAGTCGATTGGTTCGATGTTGGCAAGGTTCGATTGGTTGAGGCTTGTTCCAGTGATGTGGTTAGTGAAGCTTGTCTAGAAGAAGTTCTAGCATTTCGGAGGAAATCGTCACGGATAATCGGCGGCGCAGAGTTCGAGGTTGTGGTCGGTCTTGAAGAGTACCACCGGTCGGGTGTGACGAGTTTTGAAACAGAGGAACTTAGCGAGTTGTTTTGGGCCTTTGAGTTCATGTGAAGAATAGGCCAGGTTGCCTATATGTTAGCTTTCTTGTCCGGCTTAGGAGGCGATGTCCGATCTTTCGTATTGTTATGTTCGGGAAAGTATCGGAGATCCATCAGTGTTCCCGATTAATGATGACCGTTAGAGATAGTAACCGAGTTTGAGCGAAGCGATGTCAAGAGTTTGGGTGTCTGACGGCAGCGATGATCACATGCGATCGGTACCATTCTTTGGAGTCGCTGAGAAGGTTTATGCCTCGGGCAAAGTGACAAAAGTGGTATCATGTGGTAAGAATTCGAGTGTGCGAGAAAGTGCGACACGTAAGGGATGAAGCGGCGTGTATGGCGGCGTAGATGTGATCATTTCTTTTGTGTGGAGAAAGTGCGAAGAAATTATATTTTGACCCTTGGATGGGAGCGTTTGTGATGTTAGAGGTGTGTCCTCGTGGACTTGAAGGTAAGTACTTTGTGCAAGTTGGTTAAGTGGCCATGCGTGGCGAGGATTGTTTTAAATAAGTATAGCGGTGAGGACTATCTGCGGCGTTTGTTTGAGACTTAGAAGGAACATTCGGGACGAATGTTTCTAAGGAGGAGAATGTTATACCCGTATTTTCAGTATGTACGAGGGGCGTCGTAGGAAATTCGAACTTCAAGTAGGCTTGGCGATTTAATTTTGTGCACAACACGGTTAGAGTCGTTTTTAGTGAAAGCGTTTTCCACACTTTCGTAGGGAATTTCGGTATGCCATATTTTATTTTGCGGATTTTTCCGAGAGGCGAAACATTTTGGACCAACAAGAGGCGACACTTGTCACCCTCTCATTGGAACACCAGACGGCATTATGGACTATTTGTGCTTAATTGAGTTGGTAGGATATTTTGTTTTGGTTGGTGTGTTAGATGGATATTGTGTACTTTTGTGAATCTTGTCCTTACACTTGTGTATCACTTGGCTAAATCTTGGCTATTGGTTGGCCTTCACTTGGCCTATAAATACCCATCCCTTTGAAGACTTATTCATCCATTCCTAAATGTTCCTAAGTGTTAAATCTTCTCCTCCCTTTGTGTTGAGTTCGGCAAGAGGCCTCCTCCTCTCTAGAGGCCTTGGCGAGGTATACCCTCCTAGTAGTGTGGCCGTGGGGTACCCCCTAGCCTAGTTGCTTTAGTATAATACCCCTCTCTTGGTAGAAATACTCTCAAAGTATTGTTATAATGCCCAAATTACCTTAGTATACCTTGTAGTATTCTAAGGTTATACCTATCTGAAAAGCCGGAAATACTATTATACTTCCGTCTGTCACAAAACCGAAACCACTAGGAAAATCTCCATAGTCAGTTGGAGTATTTGTGTAGAAGTTGGTTAGAACTTCTAAGGGTGGTTTAGAGCGGGTTGGGCGCTGGAGTTGGAGCTAAACGATTGCCCAGGATCGACTTTATACTTGGATAATTATGGGCTTATCGAGGTAAATAACTTGTCCCTCTATTGTAATTGGAAATTACATGTTGTTAGATTATATAGTTGAAGTATGCTATATATAGTACTGAACATAGTTATCGGCAATGTCTTGCGACTTAAGCCTGAATAAAACTTACGGCAATGTCTTGCGACTTAAGCCTGAATAAAACTTACGGCAATGTCTTGCGACTTAAGCCTGAATTTAAAGAAGAATACTGAACTGTAATTACATAGGGCTGTATTAAAGTAGACTTGTGTAGTAGTACCGTGGAGTAGAATTGTACCCGTTAGGGTTAGATGTATAACCCCCCCCTGGTTGGCAGTGGCCAGGCCTCGATGAGAGGAGATTTCTGTTGTTGCGGGGAGAGTCTTTCAATTTTCGGTAGAATATTCTACGATTAGACCTAAATGTTAATAAGCGCCTTGTGGCCTTATAGGTTGAAGTACTACGTGTGGCGCGATCTACTTGGCTTAGGAGTAGCGTTTGGAAGTACTTGGGCGTTTTGCTATTAGTCGATACTCGCGAGGTATGTGAACCTCTTCTATCTCTTACAGCATGATATGTGTGAACTATGTAGTGATGCGTCATGTGCTAAATGTATTTGATTGGTTTAAAACATAAAGTGTTATAACGGCTTTATGGGAAGTCGGTTATAAATGACTTTATGTTGGTAAGAAAATACTTGTGGTTTTAAAAGGTAGCGATTTGAACTATAAGCGGCTTGTTATGTGTTAATAGAGAACTTGAAGTAATACTTGGTTTTGAAAACTTAAGAGTTATACTAGCTTTATGGGAAGTTAGGTATAACGGCTTAAGAATGTTTCTTGATTTCGAAATCGTAATGTGTATCGACAAACCAACTGCGGCGTTAATAAAAGGAAAATGTTTTGAATAATTAAGTATTATTAAAACCCGAGAAACTTCCATCTGCATAGAAGCTAAGATGAGACAAAATGATATTTCCTAGATCATTTCTTTGTAATAAGATTGTTATAAACAAGAATATCCTTCTCACATATAAGGCTTATGTTTCTCGGATAGTTTAAAGAGAATTATATTCTTAAATGAATAAGACTATGAACAACAAAACCTTCTAAGATAAGAAACGTGAACATTGGAAATTAGGCAAACTTGAACATTGGAAATTAGGCAAACTTGAACATTGGAAAAGAATGTTACTACTTGATATTACAAAGAGAAGTAATTGATTTACTTTAAAAGATAGTCACTCTATTTTTATACTACGGTATTGTGTGACATTGTGAAAGTAACGTATCTTTTAAAGAGTTAATGTATGAAGTACTTTGGGGATAAAACCCTAGAACTTGTGGGCATATAATAGAAAGTACCTTGTGTATATAACTTGATTGTGTTGGTTTGTGATAGCCTTGTAATACTTTCTTGTTGATTGATAAGTAAACATGCTAGGATGCTACGTGTGTCGTATCTTGTGATGTTTGTGTAAAGGGTTTTCCTTTGTTGTGCTTATGTTGTTTAACGATAAGATGTTATGTTAGTATTTTACATCACTCTCTTGAGATAATTAGGGGTTAAGCCCTCCGATGCGGGGTAGACTTCGGCGGTCGATGGACCATGATTCGAGGATACCTCATGCAGTCCCGAGGGCCTATCGCGGGCTACGAGTTCGAGTTAGTGTCGTCCTTTATGGGCATGCGGTCCATGTGGCCATGCGTGCGAAGTCGGGGCGATCGCCGGAGTAGCTACCCTCGATGCGGGTAATACCTCATGCGGGCGATGAGATTGGCCTATGCGAGTGCGGGAAGTTCGGGACTAGACGCGCACATTAGATCTGCGGGCAAGTGGCGGCTTTGATCATGTGACGCAGACAAATCTTATAATCTGATTCATGACCTTGTTGGTACCGCTGGTGTTAGTAGTCGGCTATGCCGCACTTTTACCCCGGTGTTATTATAGCGCAGTGGGACACGGTGTTCATGTGTTCCTTGGTGCTTTTATATCATAAAGCTAGCGGTGAGGAAGGTATTCCAGGGCATGATTGATGTTGTGGGCGTGAGACCCATTGTTATGTTTGAGTGATGACTTTGAGGCGTGAGTCACGACTTGATATATTTGCTTGTTTATGTGAATCGTGGTTTTGTTATCATACATGTCTCCCGCTTTATATAGACTACTATGATTCCATTTCTGATATTTCGATTTCACACATACTAAATTTGTCTTCGACCTCCTTGGGCCGGGCTGCGTTCATCCGCGAGTTGAGGTACATCGATCGTTGATCCTAGCTCGAGTCCAGTTTGCGTTGGGAAGCTCCGTTTCTCGGAGGCTTATCGATGGTATAGTCCCTGTCGTAGTAAGTGTTTACATTCGGGGTTTGGCGGGGCCTGTCCGCCATGGTTAATATCATTCGTAGAAGTCCGTAATCTTGTTGTGGGGGAGTTTGTAAAAGGATTAAAGCTTCATGTTGAAAAAGTTGTCATTTATATTTATCGAAAGGCAAGTTTTCTCAGTTATTGTTTCATATTTCATAATATGTCTTGTATCGTTTATGTTCCAGTGATTACTCGATGTTGTATCACTAGGGTGCGGGGTAAGACACGATCCACGGGCCGGAATCGGGTGACAGTAGGAACCGTCTTGATCTCACAATCCCCGCTATGAAAGCTAGCATGAACCTCAGAGCAAGTGGTTCTAACGGAAGAACATTTGGTTTCACACTATTTACCATGACCCCGGGTCGCACTTCTCGATGCGATGCCACCTCAGAATAAGATCCATTTTAATTACCTCATATCTAAGTCGGGACTAAATCTCTGTAATAGCCTGGGCTTCGGTGTTCAACCATGACTGCTACTAATTCGGATATTTAGCAACAACTCGCTACGTCCTCTGTGCCACCTTACCAATACATACATCTGAGGTCACTACACGACATAGTCGACCCCGAACAATTAGAGCAATAAGCACTGCGTGCCTCCCCTAAGACCTGCTGACTAGTCCTACAGCACCGGGTACACATAATCTATCCTCATATCACAACACCCCATCCGGTGTTACTCAAACAGGCTCTTCTCTTCTCGGAGAGCCGTATCTCGATACCGTATCCTAACTGGATCCTCATACGGTCGCCTCTTTACCTCCTCAACGACGGAAGACTCGGCAACCTCTCGGATCCAAACTTCATTAATCTGGGAAACAAATAATCGAACCCCCTAGGATCGGTAGCTGATGAATCTCACGGACCACGTCCTGTTTATCTGGCTGCCCATCTGACAGACTACCCATAGATCCACGACTAAGAGTACATGTAACTGTCTTGGCTTTCCCCAGATGGTATAGGATATCGATATCACAATCCTTGGGTAACTCTAACCACCGTCTCTGTCGCAAATTCAACTGCCTCTGTCTGAAGATATACCGGAGGCTCTTGTGGTCTGCACAAATATCCATATGAAGTCTATATATACGTCATGCCTCCAAATCTTCAAGGCATGATTTAACTGCCGCCAGCTCTAAATCGTGAGTGTCGTAATTTCCTTTCCTGCTTCCCTAACTACCGGGAAAACATAGGCTCTATCCTTATCGGGTTGCGTCAGCACATAACCTAGCCCAACACCCAACGTGTTATCATAATAACCTAACCCTCTAGTCTTTCAGGAGGAGTTAGAATTGTAGTCGAGTCAACTTATCTTCCAATAACTGGAAACCTTTCTCATTCTTGCGAAATATTCGGGTGTCCTTAATCTCAATTATGGTTCCTGTTTCCTTTTCTCTGTTGCAACCAAACTTGGTCATTAACTTATATTTGATTCTTTTGCTTGCCTCCTGGCTAAGACTTCCAGTCAAATACAATTTAGGGGGGGGGGGGGAAAGGTTTCCTTGATCTCGTCAAGTAGTAACCCGATGCTACCACCTTTCCTCGAGGTGTTCTACTGCCCATTATTTACTAATGGTCTTACACTAGTCTGGGGTAATCATATCTCGTGCAACTTACATAACCATAGTCGTATTCTCTTTTATCATTCTGGTCATAACCTTACCTTATGCTTATTATTAGCAAAAGTATTTCTACGTAATCGTGCAGTTTCATATATGCGTACTACCTGCATTTTTATCCTTACGACACTTCCTCGACCATTTAAATGCGTCGTTCTTAATTACCCCAACACAATACTTTTCCCACGGTTATCTAAAAGTGTAACCTATGGCATGACGATACCGAAGACCTTACCCGTCTTCTATCCTTCGTCTAACAACATGGGTACACGTAACCCCATAATACGTAAAACTATCCTTTACATAGGGGAGAGAACTTATCTCCCTAAATAAACCTTCCTTGGAGTCACAACCCTAATCACAGGGTCCTCTTGCGGTCCAGTAAATATCTAATCATCACGCACCGCCTTAAAGTCGTGTAGATTTTCAAAACCTACCAAAGATATCTTCTGTTTTCCATAGGCAGCACTCGTACTTATCTTATTCTTGCTTGCGCTATCACGAACTTATCGGGAAGGTCGTGTACGACCGCCACCAAACCAACTCGAGTACATCCAGGGAACTTAGCATAAACTCCTTCAACTTCGAGTATTACTTACTGCGCATTAATTTACCTCAAATGAACAAGTCACACGGACTTATTAAAATCAACAATGTCAAAGAAGGAAGGATAATTCCTTTGGTTACCACCACTTCTCTTCCTTTCCACTCGATGGCAAACTGCAGGAAGCGGTACCGAATCAATCTCTCTTCTGTAGTCCACGTTGGCATAACAAGAGGCCAACTAGCCCGTACCCATAATATCCTTAAAGTCTGTCATAACAGCTCTGCTAGGTCTGCTAGGGTCCAACGACTATCGTCACCGGCAATTATCTACCCGCTCAGCTACCACCCACACTCACGGGTGTAGTCCTCGAAAGGTCCTCATGGATTCAGCTCCATTTCTTTACACTTGGTTGCTCTCTTTCTTCTTGGTCGTACTCTTCCGTATTTCCAAACTTATTCCAACGTCGCATAGCCTTCATGCGATTCGGGCCTCACATCTTTGGAGTTACTATTCTAAACAACATAAGGCCATTTCGGCTCTCAACTGGTTCGGTGGGCACGTCCGAACCCGTAAAATGATTAACTAAACTTGGGCCTTGCACCGTCGTGACGTCGCGTGGCGGGACTACTAACAACCGATCGTTCCATTTCAAGCTATGGGCGACCCTTAATAGGTCCTCAACCCACTTCGGCGTATTTAACTCTTACCGCGTCCGACTTAACTTTTTACTGCAGAAGGCCTTATATACCTAAGGTCTCGGTGGTTATCACATTCTTAGGCTCGCAATTTCCAAGCTCCATGCCTACCTTATCGGTCCCAGCGGTACAAAACTTATCGTAATACCATAATCGTGTTGTCTTGACCACAACAACCATACTTACTCCATACGGATCTCACCCGTACCATTCTCGAAATCCTACTACATAGCTCAATCTATTAACATAGTCTTCCATTAATTCCCTTAATAATAACTTCTTAAGGGTCCATTTCCTTCTCAGATAGCTCATCATTTCCTAATTATCTCAAATTAGTACGTAAAACCTTGATGAGAATTCATTAAACTGTTTCATACCTTCCCGGTATTTATTTAGTCCTTACCAAATCCTGGTAACCTAAAACCATTCTAGGCAACACGCGTCCGACCCTCATACATAAATACGTATAGTTGTATGTCACAATACCAACTATACTACAAACATTACCTACCTGGATACGCAATCCACATCATTTTTCCTGGGTCACTGCGCTTTCGTAGTGCAAACAACATAACTGTTAGGAGAGGCGACCACAACCACACAACTCTATCGCACGATCTTAGAGTGAGAAGAATGGAAACCAATCCTAAATGTCCTGCAGCCTCCCGATTATAGATGTGGTGCGCGACAACACCGATAATCAAGACTACTGCTAGACACGGTGTAGACACTTTCCGAGGACAAAGCGCTCGATACCACTTTTGTCACGACCCGACCGGGCCGTGGATGGTGCCTACACAGGCACCCGCATCAGTATATATCGAGAGAATAGCGGCGGAATATACACAACACATAAAAACTTAGGCGATGGCAATGACGGGCTAGCCGATAAGGCCACTCCGTAAAATATACAATCTAGAAATCGAGCGATGCATCTTTCTTTTTCGTTACAACCCAATCCTGATGTGACTACAGACCTCTAAGAATAACAAGCGTGGACGGCCCCGCCATACCACGAATATACAACAACCAACCATACGAGGATAGGCCTCGGAGTAATGGAGATTCCCAGCGGTGAACAGTGATCCTAAGAGTGAGGATCGACTCAGATATTTCTACTGCGACATGAACGCGGCCCGAGCAGTCGGTGCAACATGTACCAAATATATGAAACTGAAATTACTGCAGTGAAATCATAAGTCTAAAATAAAGCTGGAGACACGTATGATAACTCAAACAACGATGCATGCCTTACTAACAATGAGAGTAAACAAGTATATACTTTACTGCGTAAAAATAGGAGGCTCATGATCAAAACAGGGTCCTTCGCCCGTAGTATCAATAAGCACTCCTACTCCTGGGACTATTTCACCGCACGGGTCTGTGGACCGCGCAGAGGTATTCCTCGCATGGTACATGCGCATGGAACTATTTCACCCGCATAAGCCCATAAGGACTCGCGTGAGGTATTCCTCGCGTCATGGGTAGCAAATCCACGAGCAGGTGGTATAACGTCTTGGGGTTTACCGCCGTTTATACTCTTACCAGGCGGTGGTATAACGTCTTGGGGTTTACCTCATTTATACTCTTACCCGGAAGGTGGTATAACGTCTTGGGGTTTACCCTCATTTATACTCTTACCCTAACTCGGCCATCATACATAACATAAGCCTGCTAACTTATCATACATAACATAAGCACTCTGAAACATCATACAATAAATAAGCAAGTTAAGAAATCACAACTTCTTATTAGTCTTATTCATATACACTCTCATTTTAGTTTACTTAAGGCACTAACATGTCATTATAAAATCCGGGAATTTAACCCAAAGTACTACGTACTTCTATTCTTTTAAAATGACTCCTTTTCATATAAAACTTCCAAGATACTAATAATCGTAGTATCAAGTCATAACTACATTCTAAGACAAGTCACAATACCTTTTAGAAAATACATTTTGAGGCTTCTAAATCAAGTGACTTCTTTCTTTTAAAACCTTAAGCAATTGATGCCTTTAAATAAATTTGCCTTTCATTATCAAGTCATTTATCATACTTATTTTACTTAGAGTAAACCACTCAAGCTATTATAACCAACTTCCCATAAAGCCTTTATACTAGCTGTCACGACCCGATCCCGGGCCCGTGACTGGTGCCTTACCGGGGCACCCCAGTAGGCATACATCAGAGTAACCAGCGGAATATAAAAACAAGACATGAAACAATATGAAATGACAAACAGTTTATCTGAGAAAAAGTTGCCTTTCGGCATATATATATACATAAAGAGCGAACAGTTTCATCCCAACTTTACAACAGGACTACAGACCTCTAGGAATGTAAACAACTATGGCGGGACAGGGCCCCGCCATACCCTGAATGTACAAAATATTTACAACACAGGGAGAGCCGTACCAAAAATCGAGCCTCCGGAGAAATGGGGCTCCTGACACCAGAGTAAGGATCCTAAGAACGAGGATCTACCACCTGCTTTCCCTTACCTGCGGCATTTAACGCACTTGGCCGAAGGAGGTCGATCAACAGGTACCAAGTATGTGAAACTGTAAAGTACTTTAAATGAAATCATATCATTTTAAAACAAATTTTACAAATATGTACGAAACAACCAATGTAACCGCACATAGTACCACAACATAACCAAAAGCAAAATAGATATAACATAACTGGTCTTTTCTAGGCCGCTAATGATCGAAGCAAGGCCAATCGCCCATAGTATCATTATGCGAGCCTAATCCTGGCACGCCCGCAGTCCGCATAGGTCACACACAGACCCGCATGAGGTATTCTCGCGACGGGGTAGCTAACCGCGGCATCCTCTCGGACTCGCGGTCGCATAGTCTGTGGACGCGTAGCCGTATAGACCGCGTCTGCGTAATACACCGGAGTGATCAATCCCGGAACTCCGCGACTGCATAGTCACGTGGACCGCGTAGGCGTATAGACGCGTCGAGGGTGGCAAGTCCTCGACATCATAACAAGTCGGTATGTGATATAATAACGATCTGGCGGGCATATCGTTAAACAACGTAAGAACAACAAGAATAACCCCTTACACAACATCACAAGACACTAACACGTAGTATCATAACTTTGTTACTTATCAAACCATCTTACTACACTTTTGGAAATCAATACAAGACTTTCATAAACAAATAAGTAAACGTTCCTTTTATCTTTCTTAAGTCGTTATACCTAACTTCCGTAAAGCTAGTATAACTCTTTAAGCTTTTAAAACCAAGTATTACTTTTCTTTCAAAAATGATTCATAACTCTTTTGAAATACTTCAAGATTCTTATTATTTAAAACTCAAGTCAAAAGACATCAGAGTAAAACCAAGTTCAGTTAACACACGTCGCTCACCGTATACTATTTATATATTTTAAAAATATCATGCTCAAGAGGATAGGAAGAATCACATACCTCCTTGGCGAAATCCACCTGCCAAGTCGAATATGTCGCGCGCAGAGTATCAACCTATAATAGTCAAATACGTCTATCAACGTCTAGACTACTCTGTAGAATATTCTAAGCAGAAGGTACTTAATTCTACTGAAAATTGGGCGCTTCCCACAGTCTACACAAGTCTACTGTAAATACAGTTCTAGGTAAGTTCAATTCTCTTCTTTAATATCCTTCTATATCTTATACTCAATTCTAAACTATTATTATATGTAATCTCCAATTACAATAGAAGGACAAGATATTTACCTCGGTAAGAACAAAATTATACAAGTTTAAATGTGGATACTGAACAAGGTTTAGCTCATAATTTGCACGATCCGATAGCTCCAAGTATCCCTTAGAAGTTTCTAAAAAAGTTATACTTTATACCTCAACCAAACATGAAGATTTCCCTAGGGTTTAGTTTGTGACTAAATGATATAAAGTAGTATTTAGGCTTTTAGTATAGAGGTAACTTAGGAAAATTACAAGGGATTTAGGCTAAGGTATTTGGCATAGTATAATACTAGAAGACAACTTTTCTACGAGGGGTATTTCGAGACAACTAGGAGGCGGGAGAGGTGCTTGAGAAAGCTTCCAAGGGGAGCTGACGAAAGCTCTACTAAGGGAAGGATTTGAGATTTGGAGATTGTTTAATGGATGAAGAAGTCTTACACTGAGGGTATTTATAGAACCTTCAATGGCCAAGATTCAAGCAAGTGGAGGGTGTAGATTAAGTAGCTTGTGTGAGTGGAGTCTTCCACCAAGTGTCCACCACAATATTGGGACATATGTCCACCACAACATTGGAACATATGTCCACTACAACAAAGAGCCGTGGCCATCCACTTGCCCCTCCAAAACCGTCCAATACCTACTCCCACTAACCCAAAGAAAATATCTTGCAAGACTTGACTATTTGACTTGTCCACTAGCCCAACATTTTCGTCCAAACATGCCACCTAAGGGTGACACATGTCGCCCTCCTATTGGTCCAAAATATTTCATCTCTCGGAAAAATCTGTAATCGGTTAAAATATTAAAAACGTAAAATTTCCTTCACAAGGTTCGGAATCTTTTCCGTTGAAAGTTCACAATTTCATCCTTAACCTAATTAGGGTTTGTACAAATGTACGTACGTCCCTCACATACATACGGAAATCGGGGTATAACATTCTCCTCTCCTAGAAACATTCGTCGAATGTTCTCAAGCAGGATAACGATATAGTTCCTCACAATTTACACAGTTGGCAAGTGCCACACATGGCCACAATACAACACTTAAGCAACTATGATAAAATTAAAACCAACAAGTAGGAAAGTGAGTTACCTGGAGGTGTGGGGTATAAGTGAGGATACCTCTGCCTCATGTCCTCCTCTGCTTCCCACGTTATCTCCTCTTGTTCTCGTTCGCCATAAGACCTTGGGAAGCCACATCCTTCGTCACCTGACCTCCGACGATCGAGTATCGCTATAAGACTCTCTCATACGATAACCCTCGGTCACTGGACATCGTCGGTGCACTCTAGATGGATCCGATACATCTCTCAAGTAAACATGAAAATCGGACGCGCCTCCGGATCGGACGCAGATCAACTCATGGCAACCTTGCCTACCTGCGGACAATCGATAAGGCCCAATGTACCTTGGTGAGCTTCCTTTCCTCCCAAATCCCATCACACCCTTCACGGGTGACACCTTGGAAAACCCAATCATCAACCTCAAACTCGGATCTGCGACGATGATCTGCATACGACTTACGCCGACTCTGTCGATAACCGCTCTGGATAAGCTTCACCTTATCCTGCTCTTATCAAGTCGGTCCCACTAATCGCACTCGCCCATCAAACCAGCCTATCGGTGACTGCACTTCCTCATATAAGGCCTCATGGGCGCCATCCGAATCTTGGAGTGGTAGCTATTATTATCGCAAACTCTACTGAGGCAAATGATCCTCCCGCTACCACGGTCAATAACACAGGCTCGCAGATATCCTCGAGTGTATCGGATAGTACGCTCTGCTGTCCGTGCATGCGAGGATGGAATGCGATCGAGGCTCACTCGCATCCCTAATCCCTTATGGAAAGACCTCAGGAAGTTAGCCGTAAATGGCGGGCTCCTCATGCGAAATGATAGAAATAGGGACCCATGCGATCTCACGATCTCTCGGATGTAAAGTCTAGCATAATCCTCACCAAAAAGTCGTCCGACGGGAAGAAAGTGGGCTGATTTGTCACCGTCGACGATAACCCGGATAGAATCATGCTTCCTCCGAGTGCGAGGTAATCCCGTGATAAAGTCCATGTTGATCACCTCCACTTCAGTCGGGATCTCTATCGTGCGCAATAATCCACCGGCCTCGGTGCTCTACCTTTCGCTGACAACACGCGAGCGCCACAAACTCGCAACGTCCTCTTCAAGCCATCCCACCAATACACGGATCCGAGGTCGTGGTACATCTTGGTCGACCGGATGGATGAGAAGCGTCTGTATGCTTCCTGGAACCTGCCGAGAAGTCTGCAATATCCGGAACACAACTGCCCTCAAACCTTAGCACCCCGTGCTACCTCAAAAGCGACCTTCCTCACGTAAGACGTATCACGTCGGTCAAGCGGATCCTCAGCTGTTGCCTCTTCACCTCGCCGGCGATGGAAGACTGGCAACCTCTCGAACTCGAACCCCAGCTATCGTAACCAATCAATCGGACTCGAGGCTCGCTAGCGATGTAACTCGCGGACCATGCCCTCTCCTCGGGCTGAACCGATAGACTCCATCGACCTACGACTAAGGGCATACGCCTGGCGTTGGCCTTCGCGGGTGGTACAGATATCGACATCATAATCCTGAGTAACTCTAACCACCGCCTCGCCGTAAGTTCACTCCTCCGTGAAGATATACCGGAGGCTCTTGTGGTGCGTGTAAATATCCACATGAACTCCATACAAAAAGTGCCTCCAGATCTTCAAGGCATGAATCACGCGCTACTCCAAATCATGGGTGGGGTAGTTCTCTCACGCTTCTTAAGTCGGGATGCTTACGCTATAACCTTGCCTGCTGCATCAACACGCATCAAGCCCGATGCGACGCATCACAATACACCACATAGCCGTCTAGACCTGCGGAAGAGTAAGGCTGCGGCGGCCGTCACTCTTTCGAATCGGAAACCACGCCACAAGCATCGGTCGAAACTTAGCTCCGAGTCGGCTTAGTCAAAGGTGCCAAATAGAAGCAAACTTCTCCACGAACCTCCGATAGTAACTCGCAGGCCCAAAAGCTGCGCACCTCTGCCGGGTGGTAGGTCAGGCCAACTCTGATGCCTCGATCATGGCGTATCCACGAATACCATCACCACTGATGTGCCCAAGAAAAGCCCAAGCCAACCAAAACTCACATTTGGAAAACTTGGCGTACAGCTGGCAGTCTGGAGAACTCGGTATCACGCCGACCCGCGTGGTAGTGCCTTACCCCGGCACCCTAGTGCAACATCGAGAAAATCGCGGAAATAAAAACTTAAGCATGAATCAAGACAAAATGAAAGCACTAACCAAAGCGGTTACCTTCTGCGTATATATACTGAAGGTTATATCCTTTACAAACCACCGCCGGTACATTTCTGGACCTGCAGAATTTAACCACAACTACGACGGACGGGCCCCGCCATACCACGAATGTAAGTACCTACAACGGCAGGGGGACTATCTGAAAGATAAGCCTCAAGAAACGGAGCTTCCTGTCGAATTGTGATCTCATGGCGAGGATCAACAAGCGTGTACCTACTGCGGCATGAACGCAGCCGAAGAAGGTCGATCTGGCAATTGCAGTATGTGAAATTGAAAATCGTAAATGAAATCATAATAGTCTATATAAAGCAGGAGACATGTATGATAACCAAACTACAGTACACAACATATGAGCAGTCATGTCAAGTCAGGGACTCACGCCCTCAAAGTCATCACTCAAAATATAACAATGGGTCTCACGCCCAACATCAATCTTGCGGTGGAATTCCTTCCTCACCGGCGATCTATGATATAACAACACCAAGGAGTACACTTGAACACGTGTCCCACTCATTATAAACAAATGCGAGGCAAATGCGAAGGCTAACTACGGATACCAAAGCGTCATCAATCGGCCGGCAAGACGAAAGCCAACTACGGATACCAAAGCCGTACTAACAATACTATATAACCATACCACGAAGGCGACCGCGGTGCAAAGCCAACTACGGATACCAGGCGCGTCACGTGATGAGGGCAAGTACGAGGGCTAACTACCAGATACCAAAGCTGTGATCACGAGCCTTCGCCACACAACTGAATGGGGCAAGTGCGAAGGCTAACTACGGATACCGAATCGACCACGGCCGGGCAAATGCGAAACGACCACGGATACGGGCGAATCGGTAAAACCCGTGGTGGTCCATGGAATGACAATATCAAGCCCGATCGGGCAAGTACGAAAGCCAACTACGAAACCAACTCGCATCAAGAACGGTGGGCAAGTACGAAAGCCAACTACCGGATACGAGGCGAATCGATAAACCTCGTGGAAGCTAGTCCATGGAACAACAATCCTAATGGAACCATACCGTGGGCCACCCAACGTGTCGATGAGTCCAAGGATATAACAAGACAACACTCCTAGTGGAAGCATACGTGGGCCACCCATCGTGTCGGTATGTCCATCAATCAACCGGATAGCATACCTCCATCGAGAGACTCGGTATACGAATCAAAACACTTGCACAACAAAGGCTATCACATCAAGCATAGGCAAGTTCAGCGTACTCATAGACTTTCATTTTATTTACAACAAATTGGTTCACCATTTATATAAACTCAAGTACTCTATTTTGTGCCAACAAGGGTTTCAACCCTAAAGTACTACGACTTAAATTCTTTCAAAAGATCCTTTCTTTTACAAAAGTCATCGATACCCATAGTATCAAAAATAGAGTAATTATCATTTCAAGTAAACCAAAACCATTTCCACACTTCTTTTGAAATAAGACAAGACAACACCATGCTTTCTTTTAAAACCAATTTTAAGACAAAACCATGCCTTCTTTTAAACCAAAACTCTTCATTCCTCAAGTCCCTTTTCTTTTAGAAATCAAGTTCCTTCTTGTTATACCCGTAGTTGCGGGGTATGTATGTGAGGACGTGCGTCTGAGAGAAATTTTGAAAAGAAAGAAAGATGTGAGTTTTCGACGGAAAAGTTTAGGTTATTTGTGAAGAAAAAGGTTCGTTAATGGAATTGGATTCCCAGTTTGGTATTTGGACTTCTTAAATTATATTAGAATTTTGGGATTTTATTTTGGAAATGGTCACGTGGGGCCACGGGAGAAATTCTGATTTTGTGGAGCAGCTTTGTTTTGAGATTTCGGTATTTTGGATATTTTGGAAGACGAAATATTGGCGAATCGGGCGACCGTGTCACCCCATGTGGCACCTTGGCGAAATATTTATTGCCTGACACTGGATTAAGTCGTTTTTAAATGAAGCGTTTTACTAAACTACGAAGGGAAAATTCGGCTATGTCATTTAGTATTTTTGCGAATTTTTCAGAGGCGGGCGTTTTGGACCAACGAGAGGGCAACACTTGGCACCTCGTTGGTGGACTGAAAGAGCGGTAGGAAGTAGAATGGATGGGCAAGTTGTGGTAGATATTTGTGTAGATATTTGTGAGGATTTGTGGAGTAGGGTTAGGGTGCACTTGGCTTGATCTTGGCCTTACACTTGTGTAGCACTTGGCTAGATCTTGGCCGTTGGTTGGCCTTTGGCTTTGCTATAAATACCCTCACTTGTGAAGACTTATTCATTCACTCCTCACTGTCTAAGTCTTGAAATCCCTCACTCTCCCTTGTTGTTGCTCTCGTCCAACTCCTTCTCCCTTAGAAAGAGGCCCTTGGCGAGAACACCCCTCCCTAGCCTAGTTGTGCTGAGCAGAACTACCCCCTTGGTAGAAAGTTGTCTTCCAAGTATTGTTATAATGCCCAAAATACCTTAGCCTTGTACCTTGTAGTATTCCAAAGATACCTCTTTACGTAGAGTCCGGAAATACTACCTTTTGTCCTTTTTAGTCTCAAACCGAAACCCTAAGGAAATCTTCATAGTTGGTTGAAGTATTTGAGTAGAAGTTGGTTAGAACTTCTAAGGGTTGTTTGGAGTGGTTTGGAGCGCACGGAGTAGAGCTAAACCTTGCTCAGGATCGACATTATAACTTGGATAATTTTGGGCTTATCGAGGTAATTATCTTGTCCCTCTATTGTAATTGGAAATTACATGTTTGTTAGGATATATAGTTGAAGTATACTATATATGGAACTATGCTTGTATTCGGCAATGTCTTTTGACTTAAGCCTGAAGAATAAAGAACTGAACTGAACTGTATTTACATAGGACTGTATTGCAGTAGACTTGTGTAGAATTGTACACGTCCGGTTAGACGTGTAAACCCCACAGTTGGCTTGGTAGCGGCCTCGATAGAGAGATTTCTGCTGTTGCGGGGAGGTCTTTGAATTTTCTATAGAAAGATAGAAACTTGTGTTTTGGGGTTAATAGGCGTTTGTGACCTTTATAGGTGAAGTACTAAGAGTAGCGTATTCTGAGGAGTGGAAAGGGCTAGCAAGGTTGTAGTACTTGGAGCATTTTGCTTATTGTCGATAAATCGTCGCGAGGTATGTGGACCTCTTCCCATCTCTTACAGCATGATATGTGTGAACTATGTAGTACGGTGAGCGTACGTGTGTTAATTGTATTTGATTGTTGTAAAGCATAAAGTGTTATAACGGCTTTATGGGAAGTTGGTTATAACGACTTTATGTAGGTAAGAAAAATGGTTTCTTGATGTTAGAAGTTAAGAGACTTGATCTTATAAGATAAGAGACTTAACTTATTTGTTTTAACGAGGATGTTTGTGTGAAACCTCATTCGTGAGTAATGAGTACTTGGTTTTAAAGGGATAATGTTTCTTGATTTGGAATCGAGAATGTGTATCGACAGGACCAACTGCGGCGTTAATAAAGGAAAATGTATTGAATAATGATGTGTTGTATTAAAACCGGTAGAAACCTCCATCTGCATAGAAGCTAAGATGAGACAAAATGATATTACATTTTCTAGATCATGGCTGCTGTAATAAGATCGTTATAAACAAGAATAAACTACTCACGTATATGTCATATGTTACTCAATTGTTCTAAAAGGAATCAATTGATTAAGTTTGTGAACTATGAAACCATTTGAAAAATGAGAAGCTTGAGTAATTGAAACTAGGCAAACTGGAACTTAGGAAAAGAATGTGGTTACTTGGTTTTGAAAAGGAAGGTGGGTTGGTCATTCTAATACTACGGTATCGGGTGACTCTTATAAAAGAAATGGATCTCTTTTAAAAGAACTTAACGTATGTAGTACTTTGGGGTTAAAAACCGGACTTTGGCATAAAATGAAAGTACTTTGAGTTGTGTGAAACTTGCACATGCTTGTTGTTGTGAAACTTGCCTATGCTTGTGATGATAGCCTTTATTGTACAAGCGTTGTGTTTTACGTGTTACGCGTCTCGATAGAGATTCGGTTGGTAGTTGAGAACTTACTTGGATGTGCGGTGTGCGGAGAAATTCCGCAGATGCGTTCTGTTGATAGTATTATTGTTGTTAATCGCTTTGGACATACCGACACGATGCGTAGCGCGCGGGTATGCTTCCATTTTGGTTAAGGTCTTGTAGTTAATCGCTTTGGATATCTTGACACGATCGTAAGCGCGCGGGTATGTTTCATTCGATTATCGCCTTGTGATTTCCTTTTGGACATCTCGACACGATCGTAGCGCTGCGGGTATCGTCCATTTGGAAAGTTGTCTTATTGTTTCCGCTTTGGACATCTCGACACGATCGTGGCGCGCGGGTATCGTCCATTTGGAAAGTTGTCTTATTGTTTCCCTTTGGACATCCGACCACGATCGTGCGCGCGGGTATCTTCCATTTGGATTCTTTGTCTTGTTGTTGAGTCACATGGACATGTCTACACCGATCACTCAGGGGCATGTGGCCATGGGACATTGGTATTATTGTTGCATCATGGACATGTCTACCGTCTGATATTCAGGGGCACGCGGCCATAATGCGAACGATTGATGTGGTGGGCGTGAGACCCATAGTTATATTGGAGTGATGTATTTTATGTTGTGATCGTAGTTTGGTTATCATACATGTCTCTGCTTTATATAGACTAGTATGATTTCATTTCTGATGTTATGCGATTTCACATACTTGGTACTGTTATCTTGACCTCAGCCCGAGGCTGCGTTCATGCCGCAGGTAGAGGTACATCAGTCGTGGATCCTCGTTCATAGGATCACAGTTCCGCGCATTTGAAGCTCCGTTTCTCCGGAGGCTTATCTTTTGGTAGGTGTTCCCTGAGGGGTAGGTTCTTGTACATTGAGGGTATGGCGCCTGTCGTCATAGTCGTGTATATCTTAAGTGCAGTAGTACTATTGTGGCGGGGTTGTAAAAGATTAAAGCTATTCGGAGTTTTATGTATATCTTGAAACAGCTGTTTTTGGTTGCTTTGTTTATTTATTATATCTCTTGTTAAATGACTCATGTTTTATGTTCGCTGATTTTCTACGATGTATGTATCACTAGGGTGCGGGGTAAGGCACGATGAAGCCGGGCGGAGTCGTT
The DNA here is from genome assembly GCA_029844215.1 of Przewalskia tangutica. Classification (NCBI taxonomy): domain Eukaryota; kingdom Viridiplantae; phylum Streptophyta; class Magnoliopsida; order Solanales; family Solanaceae; genus Przewalskia; species Przewalskia tangutica. Next base: position 53,727,428 of record CM056736.1, read on the forward strand.
ACAAAAGTGGTATCGAGCGATTAATCCTCGGAAAGTGTCTCTGAGCCGTGTCTAGTAAGTCTTGATTATCGATGTGTTGTGCACCACATCTATAATCAGGAGGCCGAGACATTTAGGATTAGTTTCCATTCTTCTCATTCGAGATCGTGCCTTAGAAGGCATGTTGTAAGTTGTACCCCTCGGCGTATCTCGTTTTACGATTATGCCTCCGCGCAGAAAAGCGAGCGAAGGGCAAGCGGCGAAAGCTTTGCTAGTGAGATCTGAGAGAATGCGAGCGCGAGCGTCGATCACGAGCAGTGCTTCGGCGAGTTTAGCGCCTTGGCACAGCGAGTTTAGAAGCGCGGCGATGGCGATGAGACTCTGATACGAGCCTCGGTCCGCGATGCAGGCGGGAGATGGGTCACGAGAGATGGCGATTATTGGCGAGTTGTGGCGAGATATGAGGCAGTGGATCTGGCGATTCGGTTCGATGCATGATGGATTCGCCCCGGCGAGATAGTTTGAGGCTACGGGACTTTACGAGTTGTAGCCCGAGTTTTATGGGTCGAGGCACGAGGATGATCGCGAGGAGTTCATCCGGCGATTCTGGATCATGCGGGTGATCAAGGCTTGAACCGAGTGCGTGACCTTTGGTTCGCATCGGTGCGTGATACATGATCGATTGGTTTGATTCATAGGAGCTTTCGGGAGAGCATGCACCTCCCGGTATGGGATGAGTTTTGGGGCTTTCACGCACTTCTTGCCTCCGCAGATGAGGAGGCACGGTAAACGATTTTATTCTTGAGGCGGAGGCGCCGTCGGGAGTACAATGTCGAGTTCGATTCTTTGGCTCGATATGTCCTGCGCTAGTGCGAATATGGAGGATAAGTGCATCGCTACGTCACCGGGCTTGATGATTATATGGCGAATCTTGTGCGGGTGTTTCTCTTGTAGGGCATGGACATTGCCCGTGCGAGCTCATGCGCTGGGATGTGAGGCACGGAGGGTCGGCGGAATGACACGATCAGCGAGAAGAGGGCGGGCGGCGGGGTCCTTTGGTGGCTTTCGAGGCGGACCGCCTCGTGACTAGTTATATACCCCCGTGCAGAGTGGTCCTCCACCGTCTTGAGGCGGTCGGGGCTCGAGGTTGATTTTCGGCGAGCGGGGTGTTAACGGTGAAGCCACCCCTACCTCGTTGTGACCATTGTGGTAGACTCCATTTTGGAGAGTGTCGTGCTAGATTGGGAGTTTGTTTTACATCACGGCGGCCAGGCCATTTGCGAGCTGTCCGACCAAGGGAAGCGCGGATGTTACGACTCGACGCCCGAGGATCGTGGCTGGTTCATCACGCCTTCTACTATGCGCCTGCAGTGAGGCCTATGATTAGAGTGGGCGGTAGCTTGGGTATATCCTTAACCCTCTAGAGTTTTGGTATGCTTGTTATGATGATCTCATTATTGTGTGCTATGCGGATAGCATTGTGATATGTGTGAGTTAGAAACATGCTTAGTTGGGAGGATACGTATGGGGCATGGTAAGTGTGAACCTTAGACTATGTCACGGCGAGACCTTAGGGGTAAGGTCGTCTTGAGTTAAAGGTTTATTTTTGACCCTTATCGAGTAGTAGTATCGTGGGATTTATTTGTGTGATAAGTCAGTGGGTAGTGTGAGATGGAAGTGGTAGCTTTCATAGCGTGAATTAGTAAGATTGTTCGGATCGGGAGCAAGAGTTTGCGCGGTTGGGGTCGGGTTGAGGACCATTTGCGGGTCAACCGTAACCCGGTTTGGGGTGGGGTCAGTTCTGGGTGGTCCGCCAGGTGGTAGGGTCACGAGGATGCTAGGCCCAAGTTTGTATGATCATCGTATGAGTTCGTGGACGCGTTCGACGAGCGGTTCGTAAAGGCGGGAATGGCCTTAAGGAAGTTTGAGGTTAGTAAGATGACCAAGTTTGGAGTAGTGACTCGGAGGTTTTGAGGCGAGTAATGGCGAAGTATGGTGCGTCTTGGGAGAGTTCAAGCGTTCGAGAAGGGCACGACGAGTAAGGAAAGAAGAGGGCGTATGTTATTTCGTGGCGGTGTGGCATTGGCAACTTGTTAGAGGAAGTTTATCGTTATTAGACTTGAGAAGGAACATTCGGGACGAATGTTTCTAAGCAGGGGAGAATGTTATAACCAGAAGTTGCAGGGTATGTATGTGAGGGCGTGCGTGCGAAGTACTGGCGAAATTTTGAAAAAGAAAGAAAGATGTGAGTTTTTGGCGGAAAAGTTTCCGGTTATTTGTGAAGAAAAAGGTTCGTTAATGGAATTGGATTCCCAGTTTGGTATTTGGACTTCTTAAATTATATTAGAATTTTGGGATTTTATTTTGGAAATGGTCACGTGGGGCCACGGGAGAAATTCTGGTTTTGTGGAGCAGCTTTGTTTTGAGATTCCGGTATTTTGGATATTTTGGAAGACGAAATATTCAGGCGAATCGGGGCGACACGTGTCACCCCCATGGCACTGGCGAAATATTTATTGCACAACACCCGATTAGAGTCGTTTTCGACGAAGCGTTTACTAAGCTACGAAGGAAAATTCGGCTATGTCATTTAGTATTTTGCGAATTTTTCCGAGAGGCGGGCGTTTTGGACCAACGAGAGGGCAACACTTGGCACCTCTCGTTGGTGGACTGAAAAGGCGGTAGGCCGAATGGATGGGCAAGTTGTGGTAGATATTTGTGTAGATATTTGTGAGGATTTGTGGAGTAGGGTTAGGGTGCACTTGGCTTGATCTTGGCCTTACACTTGTGTAGCACTTGGCTAGATCTTGGCCATTGGTTGGCCTTTGGCTTTGCTATAAATACCACTCCCTTGTGAAGACTTATTCATTCACTCCTCACTTTGTCTAAGTCTTGAAATCCCTCCTCTCCACTTGTTGTTGCTCTCGTCCAACTCCTTCTCCCCTTAGAAAGAGGCCTTGGCGAGAACACCCTCCCTAGCCTAGTTGTGCTAGCCGAGCCTACCCACTTGGTAGAAAGTTGTCTTCCAGTATTGTTATAATGCCCAAAATACCTTAGCCTTGTACCTTGTAGTATTCCAAAGATACCTCTTTCGTAGAGTCGGAAATACTACCTTTTGTCCTTTAGTCTCAAACCGAAACCCTAAGAAATCTTCATAGTTGGTTGAAGTATTTGAGTAGAAGTTAGTTAGAACTTAAGGGTTGTTTGGAGTGGTTTGGAGCGCATGAGTAGAGCTAAACCTTGCTCGGGATCGACATTATAACTTGGATAATTTTGGGCTTATCGAGGTAATTATCTTGTCCTCTATTGTAATTGGAAATTACATGTTTGTTAGGATATATAGTTGAAGTATACTATATATGGAACTATCTTGTATTCGCAATGTCTTTTGACTTAAGCTGAAGAATAAAGAAGGCTTGTATTTACATAGGGTATGTGCGGTAGACTTGTGTAGAATTGTACACGTCAGGTTAGGCGTGTAAACCCCCACTGGTTGGCTTGGTAGTGGCCTCGATAGAGGAGGAGATTCTGTTTGTTGCGGGGAGGTCTTGCGAATTTTCTATAGAAAGATAGAAACTTGTGTTTTGGGGTTAATAGACGTTTGTGACCTTTATAGGTGAAAGTACTAAGAGTAGCGTATTCTACTCGAGAGTGGAAAGGGCTAGCAAGGTTGTAGTACTTGGAGCATTTTGCTTATTGTCGATAAATCGTCGCGAGGTATGTGGACCTCTTCCGTCTCTTCTAGCATGATATGTGTGAACTATGTAGTACGGTAGGCGTACATGTGTTAATGTATTTGATTGTTGTAAAACATAAAGTGTTATAAACGGCTTTATGGGAAGTTGGTTATAATGACTTTATGTAGGTAAGAAAATGGTTTCTTGATGTTAGAAGTTAAGAGACTTGATCTTATAAGATAAGAGACTTAACTTATTTGTTTTAACGAGGATGTTTGTGTGAAACCTCATTCGTGAGTAATGAGTACTTGGTTTTAAAGGGATAATGTTTCTTGATTTCGGAATCGAATGTGTATCGACAGACCACTGCGGCGTTAATAAAGGAAAATGTATTGAATAATGATGTGTTGTATTAAAACCAGTAGAAACCTCCATCTGCATAGAAGCTAAGATGAGACAAAATGATATTACATTTTCTAGATCATGGCTGCTGTAATAAGATCGTTATAAACAAGAATAAACTACTCACGTATATGTCATATGTTACTCAATTGTTCTAAAAGGAATCAAGTGATTAAGTTTGGGAACTATGAAACCATTTGAAAAATGAGAAGCTTGAGTAATTGAAACTAGGCAAACTGGAACTTAGGAAAAGAATGTTGTTACTTGGTTTTGAAAAGGAAGGTGGGTTGGTCATTCTAATACTACGGGTATCGGGTGACTCTTATAAAAGAAATGGATCTCTTTTAAAAGAACTTAACGTATGTAGTACTTTGGGGTTAAAAACCCGGACTTTGGCATAAAATGAAAGTACTTTGAGTTGTGTGAAACTTGCCTATGCTTGTTGTTGTGAAACTTGCCTATGCTTGTGATGATAGCCTTTATTGTACAAGCGTTGTGTTTACGTGTTACGCGCTCTCGATAGAGTCGGTTGGTAGTTGAGAACTTACTTGGATGTGCGGCGGTGGCGGAGAAATTCCGCAATGCGTTCTTGATAGTATTATTGTTGTTAATCGCTTTGGACATCGACACGATGCGTGGCGCGCGGGTATGCTTCCATTTTGGTTAAGGTCTTGTGGTTAATCGCTTTGGATATCTTGACACGACGCGTAGCGCGCGGGTATGTTTCCATTTCGATTATCGCGTGATTTCCTTTTTGGACATCGACCGCGATCGTAGCGCGCGGGTATCGTCCATTTGGAAAGTTGTCTTATTGTTTCCCTTTGGACATCGACACGATCGTAGCGCCGCGGGTATCGTCCATTTGGAAAGTTGTCTTATTGTTTCTTGGACATACCGACACGATCGTAGCGCGCGGGTATGCTTCCATTTGGATTCTTTGTCTTGTTGTTGAGGTCATGGACATGTCTACACCGATGCGAATTAGGGGCATGTGGCCATGGGACATTGGTATTATTGTTGCATCATGGACATGTCTACACCGTCTGTATTCGAGGCATGCGCCATAATCACGAACTGATTGATGTGGTGGGCGTGAGACCCATAGTTATATTGGGTGATGATTGTTTTATGTTGTGAATCGTAGTTTGGTTATCATACATGTCTCTCGCTTTATAGACTAGTATGATTTCATTCTGATATTATGCGATTCACATACTTGGTACTGTTATCGACCTCCTTGGCCGCGTTAATCTGCCGCGGTAGGTACATCGATCGTGGATCCTCGTTCATAGGATCACGATTCAGCGCATTTGAAGCTCCGTTTCTCGGAGGCTTATCTTTTAGTAGGTGTTCCCCGAGTTGTAGGTTCTTGTACATTCGTATGGCGAGCCACTGTCCGTCATAGTCGTGTATATCTTAAGTGCCCAGTACTATTGTAGGCGGGGTTGTAAAAGGATTAAGCTTCGTGTTTTATGTATATCGAAGGCAATGTTTTTGGTTGCTTTGTTTATTTATTATATCTCTTGTTAAATGACTCATGTTTTATGTTCGCTGATTTTCTACGATGTATGTATCACTAGGGTGCAGGGTAAGGCACGAACTGTCGTTACACTTACTTTGGAATTTAAGAAAATTCAATACTTGTTATTAATGATCTTATTAAAGTAGTCATGATCTAGGAAATGTAATACAATTTTGTCTTATCTTAGCTTCTATGCAGATGGAGGTTTCTACTGGTTTTAATAATAATTAATTAGTCAATACATTTTCCTTTATTAACGCTCAGATGGTTTGTTCGATACTTATTCTCATTTCCAAATCAATATAACTTATTCCTTTTAAAACCCAATTACCCATTTCTCATAAATGCGGTTTCACAACTTTTAACACAAACCAAGTCCTTAATAATTCACATCAAGTCATTTATAAGTTAAGTCTCTTATCTTTTAAAACCACAAACCATTTCTTTACCTACATAAAGTTGTTATAACAAACTTCCCATAAAGCCGTTATAACACTTTATGTTTTAAACCAACCAAATTCGTTTAGCACACGACGTCTCTGCATACTACATAGTTCACACAATCATGCTAGAAAAGATAGGAAGAGGTTCACATACCTCGCGACGATTATCGACAATTAGCAAAACGCTCAAAAATCTTGTAACCGCTAGCCTTTTCCACCCTCCAAGTAGAATACGCTACTCGTAGTACTTCAACTATAAAGGCCACAAAACGCCTATCAACTTCTAGATCCCTTCGTGAACATTTCTAAATACAAGGTTCCATATTCTACGGAAAATTCGCGCCTCCCCGCAACCACATAAATCTCCTCTATCAAGGCCCGCTACCAAGCCAACAACTCCAAGGGGGTTACACGTCTAACCGGACGTGTACAACACTGCCCCACAATAATACTACAAGTCTACTGTAAATACAGTACAATGTAAAACCAATTCAATCCTTTATAATCATCCATTCAATATATCTTATACTCAATTCTAAACTACTACAATATGTAATATTCAATTACAATAGAGGGACATAGATCATTACCTCGATAAGCCCAAAATTATCCAAGATTATAAGTCGATCCTGAGCAACGTTTAGCTCCAATTCCTTACGCTCCAACCCGCTCCAAGCAACCCTTAGAACTTCCTAACCAACTCCTCTTCAAGATCCAACTCCAAAAAGTGAAGAACACTTAGGCTACAATTTGGCAATGTTTCGGCCAAGGGGCATATCTAAGGCTAGGGGTGTGAAATCTTTTCCAACTCTTGGTACACAATCTTCCTAACACCCTAAGGAAGAACACTTAAAACTTTAAGAATTTTTGGACAACGTTTGCTCAAGAATCATGGCCAAAGCCGAGAGCACACAAGAAAGGAGGATTTTCAAGACTTGAAACTTTCTAAATGATGGATGAATAAGTCTTGCAACAAGGGGTATTTATAGAGAAATCGAGGCCAAGATTAAAGCAAGTGTAAGGTGAGGATTGGGTACATGTGTGTGGGTAAACTACCAACCAAATGTCCACCACAAAATGGGACAAGTGGCTTGCCACTTGTCCCCACATAAAACGCTCAGTGTCTCCGAATTGGCCATAGGCCACGTGGGGTGACACATGTCGCCCCTACTCGTCCAAAATATTTCGCCTTCCCAAAATATCCGTAATGCCAAAATCCAAAAATAAAGTGGGCCCAAAGCAGTAAATTTCTCCGTGGCCCCACGTGACCAATTCCGGAAATAAAATCCCATAATTCTCAAATATTCCAAAAAGTCCGAATACCAAATCTGGGAATCCAATTCCCTTTAACGAACATTTTTCCTTCACAAAATTCGGAAACTTTTCCGTCGAAAAATCACATCCTTATTTTTTTTCCAAAATTACTGTCGTATTCTCGTACGTACGTCCTCACATACATACCCTGGAACTACGGGGTGTAACATTCTTCCCCCCTTAGAAACATTCGTCCCGAATTGTCACGACCCGACCCCGGATCCGTGGCCGGTGCCTTGACCCGGGCACCCTTGTGACACAACATCAGAGAAAACCAGCGGAATATAAACTCAAAATAAAACAACCATAATGGTATAAATAGTCTAGCCCAAAATGGCTACCCCAAAAGTACATACAACCGAACAGCTATATCCTTTAACAACCCAAGTTATGACAAGACTACAGGCCTCTAAGAATGAGTAATACTATGACGGACAGGCCGTCATGCCTCGAATGTACAAAATATCAACAACACCAGGAGAACCATACCAAAAGTCGAGCTCAAGAAATGGAGCTCGACACTGAGTAAAAGATCCTAGGAATGAGGATCTACCACCCTTTCCTTACCGCGACATGAACGCAGCCCTTCGGCGAAGGGTCGACACAACGTACCAAGTATGTAAAACTGGAAAATACTGTAGTAATATCACAAGTCAAAGATAAGCTGGAGTCATAGATAAAATCAATTTCCTTGCACTGTGCCTTACTAACAATGAGAGTAACGAGTATAAAACTTATAGCATAAAAATAGGAGGCTCACGATCAAAACAGGGTACCTCGCCCGTAGTATCATTAAGCAATCCTACTCCTGGGACTATTTCACCCGCATAGGTCCTGTGGACCCGCATGAGGTCATCCGCCTCGTCATGGGACTATTTCACCCGCATGGGACTATTTCACCCGCATGGATCCTGTGGACCCGCATGAGTACCATCAGACTCGCATGGGACTATTTCACCCGCATGGATCCTGTGGTCCGGATCCGCATGAGTGCAAGCGTCGCACTCGCATCATGGGTAGCAAATCCATGGCATAGATAATAACCCGGGGTTTACCCCGTAATAATACAAATATATAACATAGCTCATCCGGCTATCATATCATACATAAGCACTACCGGCCTATCATATCACAACATAAGCACTACCGGCCTATCATATCACAACATAAGCACTACCGGCCTATCATATCATACATAAGCACTACCGGCCTATCATATCATAAGCAAGTTAAGAAATCCCCTAACTTCTTATTAACATTATTAATATATCCTCTCATTTTAGTATCCTAAGGCACTAACATGTCTTTTAATAGAAAATCCGGGAATTCAACCCAAGTACCATGTACTTCTAACTTTTTAAGAAAAACTCTTTTTATACAAAGATTCCAAGATACTATTCACCATAGTATCAAGTTACGATTTCTTTTCAAGACAAGTCACATTTCCTTTTAGAAATATAATAGGCTTCTAAATCAAGTGACTTCATTTCCTTTAAAACCTTAGGCAACCAATGCCTAAAAATCAATTCACCTTTCTAAGTTTCAAATCCTTTACCCGTACTTGTTTTAATTAGAGTAAACCTTTCCTTGTGAACCTTTCAAGAAAACTAATATAACCAACTTCCCATAAAGCCATTATATTAGCGTTATCCCTTTGTCAAATACATTTTCCCTAAATCCAAGGGACTTATACTTTTGAAATGAAACAAGTATCATATACTTTAAAACAAGTGTAGATTATCAATTCTTGTACGTATACCGTACTACATAGATACAACTATTCATGCTCAAGAGATAGGAAAGCTCTACATACCTCTTCGGTCAATCCACTTGCTAAGTCCAACTACCGCAAGTAATATGTCAACCTATAACAACCATAGTGTGTTTATTAACCTCTAATTCCAATGTAGAATTTCCAAATTCAAGTTATCAATTCCTAAGGAAAATTGGGCAGCATTTCCTTTGTTTCTACTCACTTTGCCACCTTTTCAAAGGCCGATTTTTCAACATTCAAACGCCTCATTGAGGCCCAACAACCAAACCAACACAAAGGGGATTACACACCTAATCTTGGGTGTGTAAAATTCTGCCCCATTAGTTATAATAGTACACTTAACAATTCTAAAGTGGTTTTTAGGCTACAACATGCTCATAATATTTCTTTAGCCAAATCCTTCATATCCAACCCACATTTCTAGCATGCAATGACTCTAAGAGCATTATTTACCACCATAAGTATTTTCTTCTTAACATGCAACTCTATAAACTAATAATAGAGGAAGAATCATTACCTTAGAGCTTTAGCCAAATTTATCCAACAATTTTCTAGCCTTTCTACCAAGAATACCACCACCACCACCTTCACAAGTTAACCACAAGCTTCCTTCTTGTCTTTTAATTTTTCAGATTTTTCCTAAGGCTAGATTGTCTCTTGGATTTTTTGAGAGAAGGAGGAGCTTGAAATATTTAGAGAGAAGGAAGAGGTTATTCAAAGAGAGAGATGACAAATGACCAAGTATTTAAGACTTGGTCAATATATTGCATGTAAAAATCAGATGGGGGGGACACTTGTCCCCCACTCAGGCCCTTTCAAAAGATAAATCTGACTTTTTCTAAGTTTTTCCGCCTGATTTCCCGCCTCGGCGCCGCGGCCCTGCTTCCCGGCGCCGCGGCGCCGCAACTCCTGCGGACCCTCGGATCTTCCGGCGCCATGGCCCTGCTTCCCGGTGCCGCGACTCTGAAATTTCAGCGACCGCCGGGTTTCCGGCGCGCGGCCTCTGTGCCTGGCGCTGAGGCCTCGATCGCGTCCGTTCCGAACCACGGGGTATAACACGAATGTTCCTTCTAAGTCTCAAAACATACCTGCGCCGGTATAGTCTTCACTACTATACTTACCAAACCAATCATGCCACTAATGGCCATAGTCTAATCATATGCGCAAAACTCAATCCAAGCCAACGAGGAATCACCTCTAACGTGTATAACAACACAAAATCTTCCACCCATGGTCTAAAGGATACTCCCTTCGCATCTTCACTTCACCACAAAATGATCTCCTTTATTCTGTTAACACACGTTCACTTCTTTCCTTACTCGTCGTACCCTTCTCGTACACCCGAACTCTCTCTAGTACACGTACCATACTCCAGTCATCGCTTCAGTTTCCAAAACCTTGGAGTCACTACCTCCAAACTTGGTCATCTACAAGCCTCTCATTCCCTTAAGGCCATTCCCGGCCTTCACGATCCGATTCTGGTCGAACGCATCAACGAACTCGTGCGATGGTTACCTAAATGTCACGACCCGTTCCGGGGCACGTGACTGGTGCCTTACCCGGGCACCCAAGTAGTCATACATCAGAGAAAATCAGCGGAACATAAAACAATAACATGAAGCTAATGTAATAAGACAGTGAAATAAGAAGACAGGCTAACCAAAAACGGTTACCTTCAGTATATATAAATAACAATTTGAACAGTTACATCCCATTACAACCACCTTACAGCGATACTACATGACCTCTACGAATGATATGATAACAACGACGGCGGGGCCGTCATACCACGAATGTAGCACTACAACAACAGGGACTATACGAAGATAAGCCTCCGAGAAACGGAGCTTTCCCAACGTGGCGTGACCCTAAGAGCGAGGATCAACGACTGGTGTACCTTTACCTGCGGCATGAACGCAGCCCCCCGAAGGAGGTCAGTACAACAGGTACCGAGTATGTGAAACTAAAAATAAATACTGTAAATGAAATCATAGTAGTCTATATAAAGCGGGAGACATGTATGATAACCAAACTACAGTTCACAATAAATAAGCAGTCATGTCAAGTCAGGGACTCACGCCCTCAAAGTCATCACAATAGAACCGTACGGGGTAAGTACGAAGGCATAGCCGACTACTAAGACCCACAGTACCAAAAATGCCATAAACTGTATCACGAGGTCTTTCTAGACCGCACCACATGATCGAAGCTGGCCATTCGCCCGCAGTATCACTGTGCGCGTCTATCCCTGGAACTTACCGTATCTCCGCATAGGTCACACACAGACCCGCATGAGGTATTCCTCGAATCATGGTCCCAGACCGCCTGAGGTATACCCCGCATCGGAGGCAGCTTAACCCCCGGTATCTGCATGGACTTTCGCAGCCCGCATAGTCCCTCAAGGATCGCATAGTCCCTCAAAGACCGCATAGAGCATCCCCCGCATCGGGCTAAACACCCGGAATGATCAATCCTGGAGCATACCGCTGCTCCGCATAGTCTCATAGACCGCATAGGCCGTATAGACCCGCATCAAGGGTGGCAAGCCCTCGGTATAATAAGTCAAGGGGGTATGTGATACAATAACGATAACGGGCTTAACGTTTAACAACGTAAGCACAAGAATGACCCCCTTACATAACAATCACAAGATACTAACACACGTAGCATCCTAACATGTTTACTTATCAAATCAACAAGAAAGTATTACAAGGTTATCACAAACCAACACAATCAAGTTATTCACACAAGGTACTTTATGCTAACAAGTTCGGGTATCTATCCCCAAAGTACTTCATACATTAACTCTTTAAAAGATCCGTTTCTTTCACAGAAGTCACACAATACCCGTAGTATAAAATAGAGTGACTGTCTTTTTAAGTAAACAAAAACACTTCCCTTTGTAAAATCAAGTAACAACATTATTTTCCAAACGTCCAAGTTTGCCTAATTTCAAATGTTCACGTTTCTTATTTTAGAAAGGTTTCGTAGTTCATAGTCTTATTCATTTAAGAATATAATTCTCTTTTAAACAATCTGAGAAACATATGCCCTATATGTGAGTAGGTTATTCTTGTTCATAATCAATCTTATTAAGCAGCCATGATCTAGGAAATGTAGTATCATTTTGTCTCATCTTAGCTTCTATGCAGATGGAGGTTTCTACTGGTTTTAATAATACTTCATTAATCAAAACATTTCCCTTTATTAACGCTGCAGTGGTTTGTCGGTACTCATTCTGATTTCCGAAATCAGTAAAACATTATTCCTTTTAAAAACCAAGTACTCATTACTCACGAATGAGGTTTCACACAAAATTCATATTAATTTAATTAAGTCAAGTCTCTTATCTTTTAAGATCAAGTCTCTTAACTTCTAAAATCAATAAATCATTCATTTTATCTCTCTTAAGCCGTTATACCTAACTTCCCATAACGTTAGTATAACTCTTAAGTTTTTAAAACCAAGTATTACTCTCCTTTCAAAAACAGTTCTTAAGTCTCTTGAAATACTTCAAGATTCTTATTATTCGGGCTTAAGTCAAAAGACATTTTCGTACAACTACGTTCAATTAGCACGCGTACGTCTACCGTACTATATATATATATTCTTTTAAAATATCATGCTCAAGAGGATAGGAAGAATCACATACCTCGCGACGATTATCGACTATAAGCAAATCGCTCCACGGCTATAACCCGGCTAGCCTGGTCCACCTTTCAAGTAGCACATGCTACTCACAGAACATTCAACCTATAAAGGTTATACAAGTCTATCAAAGTCTAGACTACTCGGTAGAATAAATCTAGATACAAGATTCTACGGAAATTTGGGCAGCCCTTCCCTTCCCGTCAAACTACACAAGTCTCTTTATGTCTGATCTATATAAGTGATCAAATTCTCTTCTTTAAATTCCGGCTTAAGTCCAAAGACATTGCCGCAAAACTAAGTTCAGTTCTATATATAGTATACTTCAACTATATATTCCTACAACATGTAATTTCCAATTACAATAGGGGGACAAGATATTTACCTCGATAAGCCCAAAATTATCCAAGTTTAATGTCGCTCCTGAGCACCGTTTAGCTCCAACTCTGTGCGCTCCAACCCGCTCCAAACCACCCTTAGAAGTTCTAACCAACTTCTACTTAATACTCCAACCAACTATGGAGATTTTCCCTAGGGTTTCGGTTTGAGACAAAAAGGACATCTGGTAGTATTTCAGACTCTACGTATAGAGGTATCTTTGGAATACTACAAGGTATACGGCTAAGGTATTTTGGGTATAGTAACAATACTTTGGAGAGTATTTCTACCAAGAGGGGGGTATTTATACGAGACAACGCCACAAAGGGGGGGTGTATACCCCTCGGTCAACCCCACTAGGAGGGGGGGGGTACTCTCGGCGAGGGAAGGGACTCTCGGCCGGGCCTCTCAAAGGGGAGGGAGGCTAGGCGAGACCTCAACACAAAGGGGAGCTCTCAAGACTTAGAGATTTTTGGATGAAGAAGTATTCAAAGGGGAGGGTATTTATAGGTCAAGCGAGACTGACGAGGCCAAGATGAAGCCAAGTGCTATGCAAGTGTAGGGCCAAGATATGCCCAAGTGCCCCTCTAGTCCCTACTCCTTAAAACCCTCACAAATATCCTACCAACCCCAAGTTGGTTGGTCCATGTGCCCCACTTTTCCGCCAATGAGAGAGGTTCCAGTGGCGCCTCCTCGTTGGTCCAACACGTTTCGTCTCTCGGAAAAATCCGCAAAAATTAAAAATGACATAGCCGGAATTTTCCCTTCGCAAGTTGTGTAAAACGTTTCGTCGAAAAACGACTCTAATCGGGTGTTGTGCACAAAAATAATTCGGCCAAGCCTACTTAAAAGCCCAAACTTTTCTACGTACGTCCTTACGTACATACTCTGGAAATACGGGGTATAACATTCTCCCCTCCTTAGAAACATTCGTCCCGAATGTTCCTTCTAAGTCTCAAAACAAACGTGCGCCAGTATAGGCTTCACTACTATACTTACGAAACAATCACGCCACGTAGCCCACGAAACAACTTGCGCAAAAATACTTACATCCAAGTCCACGAGGAAACACCTCTAACATCACCACAAACACCTCTCTCCGGGGTCTAAAATATACTTCCTTCGCACCTTCTCTTTACAAAAGAAATGATCACCTCTATGCTCGCCATACATGCTCGCTTCTTCCCTTACGTGTCGTACCCTTCTTGTACACTCGAACTCTTACCACATTTCTGTTACTGCTTCAGTTTCCAAAACTCGTCACACCCTATCCGGGGTGGTACCTTCAAGAAGACCGACCGTCAACCTGAACTCTAAGCGTCGTTGCCGATTATCCGCACGATTTCTCTGAGCTGCCAAAACCTCTTCTAAACAAGCTTCACCCTATCCACAGTCTGCTGGAACAAGTCTGAACCATCTATCTGAACCTTGCCAACATCGAACCAATCGACCGGCAACTTACACTTCCGCCCCTACAAGGCTTCATAAGGCAATAACCAAACACTGAAATGGTAGCTAAAACACTCCCTCAACAGGAGGAAACAATCCTCACAGCTACCCCTGAAATCCAAACGCTGGCCCGAGGGCGATTGCGATTCTGAGACTCACCTGAGTTCCTAACCCTGCCTGGTAAAACTTTCAGAAGAAAAAGAAACAGCCGTACCCTGGGCTCCATTGTCTGTCATAAGGTGAAGGTAGGCACCCCGTGCAGCCTTACAACCTTTCTGATATAACGTCTCGCAACTTACTACCGAGTACACGGTTTGGACTAAAAGATAAGACGGGCTGACCTCATCGGCCCGACTACTGGTCGAATGCATCCACAAACTCGTACGCTGGTTAACTAAACATGGGCCTAACACCCTCATGACCCTATCACAAGGCGGGACCACCACAACCGACCCGCGCCCAACCAGGCCGCGGGTTGACCCGCAACGTGGCCTCAACCCGACCCGGCAACGCGCAAGACACTAGCTCCCCGATCCGGAAAACTCTCACTAATCACGTTACGAAAACCTAGCGGTCTTCTTAGCTCAACTACCCTCTTTCATTCCACACTACTCAGGGACTTATCCCAAACATAGCTCACGTGCACAATGCACTCCGATAAGGGTTAAACACAAATGTAATCTTTTTCTCAAGATTGCCTTGCCTCTAAGGTCTCCACGTAAAAAGCTCTAAGGCTTACACTTCCTATCCCCAATCTTTCCCGGTTACTGACCATGATTTCTAATCACAACTAACACACTGCTATCAGAACATAGCACTTATGATATACCCATCTTATCACACATACTGATCTCTAGAGGGTTAAGGATATATCTATATCTACTGCTTCACTCCCCTTAGTCGTTCTAATCAAACCTGCCCCGTAGGGCGCATAGCTAGGGAAGGTAACGAACTACCCACCGATCCTGAAGGCTAAGTCCTCCTACTAGGACACCCTTTCGACATCAGACCCTGACGGTCGTAGGTACAACGAGCACCAACAAAAAGACGACATTCCCCGGAATGACACATGTCACACTGTGAACCGGAAGTCCTGGAGCTCTGACCAACTCCTACATACCCCGAACGTCCTGAACCCTGTGGAGGACCACTCTGCACTGGCGGAGGTGCATATCTAATCTGCTGGTGAGGCAATTCACCTCGAAAGTTACCAAAGGACCTTGCTGCTCTGGCCCTCTTCTGCTGTCCTTCGTTAACCCGTTGATCTCTACGTTTCTCGGCCTGCTGCGCATAAGCCCGTACACAGGCCATGCTCAAGCCTAACTGAAAAATTACTCTTGTACAACTCTCTCTTGGATAGTCATCAAGACTCGCGGTACATCGGTATACTCTCTGGTAGCCCAAATCCATAGTTAATGTGGTCGCCTCTTTGCAATCCATATTCTCTGTCGGTCGTGGGCGAAGGTTCAAATATCATGCGCGATGGAGCCGCCGCCGTGCTAAACTCTGCGGGGCTAGTGACGTCTGAGAACTCCCGAATGAAGCACTACCTAGGTAATGATTGGGCTGTGCCTCGTAACCCTCAGTACTCTACTCGCAGCTCTGGCCGCCTTGCCTCACAGGCGGGTTTGCCCTACGCGGAGGCATAATGGTAAGGAAAGAAATACGTTAGAGGTCCAATCTTACAACACAGACTCTAAGGCACGATCTCGAGTGAGAAGAATAGAAACCAATCCTAAATATCCTATAGCCTCACGATTATTGGTGTGGTGCACAACACACCGATAATCAAGACTTCTTGGATCTGATGCGTAGACACTTTCAGGATTAAGCGCTCACGATACCACTTTTGTCAAGACCCGTTCCGGGGCCCGTGATTGGTGCCTTACCCGGGCACCCAAGTAGTCATACATCAGAGAAAATCAGCGGAACATAAAACAATAACATGAAGCTAATGTAATAAGACAGTGAAATAAGAAAAAGCACTAACCAAAAGCGGTTACCTTCGGTATATATAAATAACAATTTGAGCGATTACATCCCATTACAACCCGCCCACAACATTACTGAGACCTACGAGTGATATGACAACAACGACGGGACAGGGCCCCGTCATACCCCTGAATGGAAGCACCTACAACAACAGAGGACTATACCAAGATAAGCCTCCGGAGAAACGGAGCTTTCCCAACGCCGAATCGTGACCCTAGAGCGAGGATCAACGGCGGTGTACCTTTACTGCGGCATGAACGCAGCCCGGAAGGAGTCGATAACAGTGCCGAGTATGTGAAACTGAAAATAAATACTGTAAATGAAATCATAGAAGTCTTTATAAAGCAAGAGACATGTATGATAACCAAACTACAGTTCACAGTAAATAAGCAGTCATGTCAAGTCAGGGACTCACGCCCTCAAAGTCATCACAATAGAACGTGCGGGGTAAATGCGAAGGCATAGCCGACTACTAAGACCAGCGGTACCAAAAATGCCATAAAGCGTATCACGAGGTCTTTCTAGACCGCACCACGATCGAAGGCGGCGCTCGCGCAGTATCGTGCGGCGTCTATCCTCGTAACTTACCGCGACTCGCATAGGTCACACACGCACCCGCATGAGGTATTCCTCGAATCATGGTCCTGCACCGCGAGGTATACCGCGTCGGGCAGCTTAACCCCGGTATCCGCTGGACTTCGCAGCCGCATAGTCCTCGAGACCGCATAGTCCCTCAAAGACCGCATAGGGCATCCCCCACATCGGGCTAAACACCCGGAATGATCAATCCTGGAGCATACCGCTGCTCCGCATAGTCTCATAGACCGCATAGGCCGTATAGACCCGCATCAAGGGTGGAAAGCCCTCGATATAATAAGTCAAGAGGGTATGTGATACAATAACAGTACAACGGGCTTAACGTTTAACAACGTAAGCACAACAAGAATGACCCCCTTACATAACAAACACAAGATACTAACACACGTAGCATCCTAACATGTTTTACTTATCAAATCAACAGAAAGTATTACAAGGTTATCACAAACCAACACAATCAAGTTATTCACACAAGGTACTTTATGCTAACAAGTTCGGGTATCTATCCCCAAAGTACTTCATACATTAACTCTTTAAAAGATCCGTTTCTTTCGAAGTCACATATGATACGTAGTATAAATAGAGTATTTGTCTTTTTAAGTAAAAAAAACAACTACCCTTTGTAAAATCAAGTAACAACATTATTTTCCAAACGTCCAAGTTTGCCTAATTTCAAATGTTCACGTTTCTTATTTTAGAAAGGTTTCGTAGTTCATAGTCTTATTCATTTAAGAATATAATTCTCTTTTAAACAATCTGAGAAACATATGCCCTATATGTGAGTAGGTTATTCTTGTTCATAATCAATCTTATTAAGCAGCCATGATCTAGGAAATGTAGTATCATTTTGTCTCATCTTAGCTTCTATGCAGATGGAGGTTTCTACTGGTTTTAATAATACTTCATTAATCAAAACATTTCCCTTTATTAACGCTGCAGTGGTTTGTCGGTACTCATTCTGATTTCCGAAATCAGTAAAACATTATTCCTTTTAAAAACCAAGTACTCATTACTCACGAATGAGGTTTCACACAAAATTCATATTAATTTAATTAAGTCAAGTCTCTTATCTTTTAAGATCAAGTCTCTTAACTTCTAAAATCAATAAATCATTCATTTTATCTCTCTTAAGCCGTTATACCTAACTTCCCATAACGTTAGTATAACTCTTAAGTTTTTAAAACCAAGTATTACTCTCCTTTCAAAAACAGTTCTTAAGTCTCTTGAAATACTTCAATTAGCACGCGTATGTCTACCGTACTATATATATATATTCTTTTAAAATATCATGCTCAAGAGGATAGGAAGAATCACATACCTCGCGACGATTATCGACTATAAGCAAATCGCTCCACGGCTATAACCCGGCTAGCCTGGTCCACCTTTCAAGTAGCACATGCTACTCACAGAACATTCAACCTATAAAGGTTATACAAGTCTATCAAAGTCTAGACTACTCGGTAGAATAAATCTAGATACAAGATTCTACGGAAATTTGGGCAGCCCTTCCCTACCCGTCAAACTACACAAGTCTACTGTAATACAGTCCTATGTAAGTACAGTCCAATTCTCTTCTTTAAATTCAGGCTTAAGTCCAAAGACATTGCCGTACAACTACGTTCAGTTCTATATATAGTATACTTCAACTATATATTCCTACAACATGTAATTTCCAATTACAATAGGGGGACAAGATATTTACCTCGATAAGCCCAAAATTATCCAAGTTTAATGTCGCTCCTGAGCACCGTTTAGCTCCAACTCCGTGCGCTCCAACCCGCTCCAAACCACCCTTAGAAGTTCTAACCAACTTCTACTTAATACTCCAACAAACTATGGAGATTTTCCCTAGGGTTTCGGTTTGAGACAAAGGACATCTGAGAGTATTTCAGACTCTACGTATAGAGTTATCTTTGGAATACTACAAGGTATACGGCTAAGGTATTTTGTTTATAGTAACAATACTTTGGAGAGTATTTCTACCAAGAGGGGGGAGGGGGTATTTATACGAGACAACACCACAAGGGGGGGGTGTATACCCCTCGGCCAACCTCACTAGGAGGGGTGGGTACTCGGCGAGGGGAAGGGACTCTCGGCCAGGGGCCTCTCAAGGGGAGGGGAGGCTAGGCGAGACCTCAACACAGAAGGGGAGAGCTCACGACTTAGAGATTTTGGGATGAAGAAGTCTTCAAAGGGGGAGGGGTATTTATAGGTCAAGCAAGGGCCAACCAAGGGCCAAGATGAAGCCAAGTGCTATGCAAGTGTAGGGCCAAGATATGCCCAAGTGCCCCCCTAGTCCCTACTCCTTAAAACCCTCACAAATATCCTACCAACCCCAAGGGTTGGTTCGTCCCATGTGCCGCCCCACTTTTCCGCCAATGAGAGGGTGCCAAGTGGCGCCCTCTCGTTGATCCAACACGTTTCGTCTCTCGGAAAAATCCGCAAAAATTAAAAATGACATAGCCGGAATTTTCCCTTCGCAAGTTGTGTAAAACGTTTCGTCGAAAAACGACTCTAATCGGGTGTTATGCACAAAAATAATTCGGCCAAGCCTACTTAAAAGCCCAAACTTTTCTACGTACGTCCTTACGTACATACTCTGGAAATACGGGGTATAACACTAAACTTGGGCCTAGCACCCTCGTGACCCTACCACCTGGCGGGACCACCTCGAACTGACCCCACCTCATTCCGGGTTGCGGGTTGACCCGCAATATGGCCTCAACCCGACCCACAGTCGCGCCAAACTCTCTCGTTCCCCGATCCGGAACAATCTTACTAATTCACGTCATGAAAGCTACCACTTCCATCTCACACTACCCATGGAATTATCCCACAACATATTTCACGCATACCAAGTACTTCGACAAAGACCAACCGTAAAATCATCCACTCAAGACGGCCTTGCATCCAAGGTCCCAACTGTTATAAATTCTAAGGCTCCCATTTTCTCGTCCCTGGACTTACCCTTTTCAACTACCCATGTTTTCTAATCACAACTTACACAATGCTAACCGAACATAGCACTCACATGTATCTACCATAACGACTAAACAAGTCTCTTAAGGTGAAGATATCTCGTAACTACCGCCTCACTTTCCTTTGTCGCTCTAATCAAATCTGCTTTCTGCTGGACGTAACTACATAAGGTGATGAACCAGCCATCGATCCCGGTGAGTCGTAACATCCGCGCCACCTCTGGTCGGACAATTTCTCGCAAAATGGCCTGCTGTCATGGCATAACAAGTTGTCAGTAGTACGACACTCCCATAAGAACACCTACCACAACGGCCCATACGGGTGGGGTGACCTCATCGACTAACACCCTTCTCCCAAACAATCACCCGAATCGGCCGTGAGCGAGTCATCCCTCTTGTATCCTCCTACTTGGACATCCTCCCATCACATGGCCACGGCGGCGCAAGTATAACAATCTCCCAAACTAGCACGACACCACGAGGACCATCTCGCCTCTGCATCGTAGAACTCGCGCGCACTCAAGAAATCCGAAGTCTCGGACTATCGGATCTAGGGTGAATCACGATGCATCTTTGGAACCACCGGCTCCCGTACGTCCTCATATATCGCCATGACCCTAGCTAGTAACTGGGCCATCTCCTTGAACTCATATCCTCGGCTCGGTCGTGGGCGGAGACCAGTGTATCGTGGCCTCGTGAAATCGCTGCCGCTCTAAACTCTGCTGGGGCTAGCGGCGTCATAAAACTCGTCATCTGAAGTACTATCTCAGGTAATGACCGGGCCTGTGCCCACGTAACCCTCTGTGCTCTACTCGCAGCTCCCTCTGCTGCCTTGCCCATCTGGGCCCTGGTTGCCTTGCGTAGAGGCATAACGGGTACATAAGAATACGCCAGAGGGAGTCCAACTTATACCACAGCTGTAAGGCACGATCTCAGAGTGAGAAGAATGGAAACCAATCCTAAATATCCTGTAGCCTCCTGATTATAGATGTGGTGCACAACACACCGATAATCAAGACTCTACTAGACACGAACTGTAGACACTTTCCGAGGATTAACTGCTCTGATACCACTTTTGTCACGAGACCCGGGCGTGATCGTGCCTTACCTCGGGCACCCTAGTGATACAACATCAGAGAAAATCAGCGGAAATAAAAACTTAAGCATGAATCAAGACAAAATAAGAAACATGCTAACCAAAACGGTTACCTTTCTGCATATATATACCTGAACAGTTATATCCTTTACAAACCCTGCCCACAACAGTACTACAGATCTCTAAGAATGTAACCACAACTACGACGGGACAGGGCCCCGCCATACCCCTGAATGTAAGTACCTACAACGACAGGGGACTATACCAAAGATAAGCCTCCGGAGAAACGGAGCTTCCCAGACGAATCTGTGATCCTACATGGCGAGGATCAACAATCGGTGTACCTACACTGCGGCATGACGCAGCCCCGAAGGAGGTCGATACAGTACCAAGTATGTGGCGAAAATCGTAAATGAAATCATAATAGTCTATAAAAAGCGAGAGACATGTATGATAACCAAACTACGATACAACATATGGCGATCGTATGTCAAGTCAGGGACTCACGCCCTCAAAGTCATCACTCAAAATATAACAATAGGTCTCACGCCCACAACATCAATCTTGCCCGTGGAATTCCTTCCTCACTGCCGGCAGTCTATGATATAACAACACCAAGGAGTATACTTGAACACCAGGTCCCACCTGTCATAAAACCGTCACGGGCAAGTCTGAGGCTAACTACCAGATACCAAAGCCGCATCATCACTGACCGGGGCAAGTACGAAAGCCAACTACCAGATACCAAAGTTGTACTAACAATACTATATAACCATACCACGAAGCTGACACGGGGCAAGTACGAAAGCCAACTACCAGATACCAAGGCCGCATCACGTCGATGGGGGCAATCTGAGGGCTAACTACCGATACCGGCGTGATCACGAGACTTCGCCACAAAACTGAGCAGGCAAGTCGAAGGCTAACTACGGATACCAAAGCCGAATCAGCCACGGCCGGCAAGTACGAGCCAACCACGGATACGAGGCGAATCGGTAAAACCCGTGGAGGCTGGTCCATGGAATGACACTATCAAGAACGATCGGCAAGTACGAAAGCCAACTACCGTAACCAACTGCATCAAGAACGGCCAGGGCAAGTCAAAGCCAACTACCGGATACCAAGGCGAATCAAGAAACCTCGTGGAGAGCTAGTCCATGGAACAACAATCCTAATGGAACCATACGTGGGCCACCCAACGTGTCGATGAGTCCAAGGATATAACAAGACAACACTCTAGTGGAAGCATGCCGTGGGCCACCCATCGTGTCGATGTCCATCAATCAACGGATAGCCTACCCATCGAGAGACTCGGTAGCACAGAATCAAAACACTTGCACAACAAAGGCTATCACATCAAGCATAGGCAAGTTCAACGTACTCATAGACTTTCATTTTATTTACAACAAATTGGTTCACCATTTATATAAACTCAAGTACTCCTATTTTGTGCCAACAATCCGGGTTTCAACCCTAAAGTACTACGTACTTAAATTCTTTCAAAAGATCCCTTTCTTTTACAAAAGTCATACGATACCCATAGTATCAAAAATAGAGTAATTATCATTTCAAGTAAACCAAAACCATTTCCACACCTTATTTTGAAATAAGCCAAGACAACACCATGCTTTCTTTTAAAACCAATTTTAAGACAAAACCATGCCTTCTTTTAAACCAAAAACTCTTCAATTCCTCAAGTCCCTTTTCTTTTAGAAATCAAGTTCCTTACTTTGGAATTTAAGAAAATTCAATACTTGTTATTAATGATCTTATTAAAGTAGCCATGATCTAGGAAATGTAATACAATTTTGTCTTATCTTAGCTTCTATGCAGATGGAGGTTTCTCCGGTTTTAATAATAATTAATTAGTCAATACATTTTCCTTTATTAACGCCGATGGTTTGTTCGATACTTATTCTCATTTCCGAAATCAATATAACTTATTCCTTTTTAAAACCCAATTACCCATTTCTCATAAATGCGGTTTCACAACTTTTTAACACAAACCAAGTCCTTAATAATTCACATCAAGTCATTTATAAGTTAAGTCTCTTATCTTTTAAAAACCACAAACCATTTCTTTACCTACATAAAGTTGTTATAACAAACTTCCCATAAAGCCGTTATAACACTTTATGTTTTAAACCAACCAAATTTGTTTAGCACACGTACGTCTACCGTACTACATAGTTCACACAATCATGCTAGAAAAGATAGGAAGAGGTTCACATACCTCGCGACGATTATCGACAATTAGCAAAACGCTCCAAAGTACTGTAACCCTGCTAGCCTTTTCCACCCTCCAAGTAGAATACGCTACTCGTAGTACTTCAACCTATAAAGGCCACAAAACGTCTATCAACTTCTAGATCCCTTCGTAGAACATTTCTAAATACAAGGTTCCATATTCTACGGAAAATTCGGCACCTCCCCGCAACCACATAAATCTCCTCCTCTATCAAGGCCCGCTACCAAGCCAACAACTCCAAGGGGGTTACACGTCTAACCGGACGTGTACAACACTGCCCCACAATAATACTACAAGTCTACTGTAAATACAGTCCAATCCTTTATAATCATCCATCCAATATATCTTATACTCAATTCTAAACTACTACAATATGTAATATTCAATTACAATAGAGGGACATAGATCATTACCTCGATAAGCCCAAAATTATCCAAGATTATAAGTCGATCCTGAGAAACGTTTAGCTCCAATTCCTTATGCTCCAACCCGCTCCAAGCAACCCTTAGAAGTTCCTAACCAACTCCTCTTCAAGATCCAACTCCAAAAAGTGAAGAACACTTAGGCTACAATTTGGCAATGTTTCGGCCAAGGGGCATATCTAAGGCTAAGGGTGTGAAATCTTTTTCAACTCTTGGTACACAATCTTCCTAACACCCTAAGGAAGAACACTTAAAACTTTAAGAATTTTTGGACAACTTTTGCTCAAGAATCATGGCCAAAGCCGAGAGCACACAAGAGAAAGGGAGGGGATTTTCAAGACTTGGAAACTTTCTAAGTGATGGATGAATAAGTCTTGCAACAAGGGGTATTTATAGAGAAATCGAGGGCCAAGATTAAAGCAAGTGTAAGGTGAGGATTGGGTACATGTGTGTGGGTAAACTACCAACCAAATGTCCACCACAAAAATGGGACAAGTGGCTTGCCACTTGTCCCCCACATAAAAACGTCCAAGTGTCCCCTTGAATTCGGCCATAGGGCCACATGGGGGTGACACATGTCGCCCCCCTACTCGTCCAAAATATTTCGTCTTCCCAAAATATCCGTAATGCCAAAAATCCAAAAATAAAGTGGGCCCCACAAACCGTAAATTTCTCCCGTGGGCCCCACGTGACCAATTCCGGAAATAAAATCCCATAATTCTCAAATATTCCAAAAAGTCCGAATACCAAATCTGGGAATCCAATTCCCTTTAACGAACATTTTTCCTTCACAAAATTCGGAAACTTTTCCGTCGAAAAATCACATCCTTCTTTTTTTTCCAAAATTACTGTCGTATTCTCGTACGTACGTCCTCACATACATACCATGGAACTACGAGGTGTAACATCAGCACAGTCCTCAAATGCTCCGTATGCTTTTCTCTGAGCGAGAATAAACCAAGATGTCATCAATGAATACTATCACAAACGTATCCAAAAATGGCTTGAACACTCGGTTCATCAAGTCCATAAATACCGCCGGAGCATTGGTCAAACCGAAAGACATAACCCTGAACTCATAGTGCCCGTACCGGGTCCGGAATGCAGTCCTAGGGACATCCGCCTCTCTAAGTCGCACCTGATGATAGCCCGATCGCAGATCAATCTTGGAGAAACATCTCGCACCCTGCAACTGGTCGAACAAATCATCAATCCTGGGAAGGGGGTATCTGTTCTTAATAGTCACCTTGTTCAGCTGCCTGTAATCAACACACATGCGCAGCGTCCCGTCCTTCTTCTTCACGAACAATACAGGCGCTCCCCAGGGAGAAACACTAGGTCTGATGAAGCCCTTCTCCAGCAAATCTCTCAGCTGGTCCTTCAACTATCTCAACTCGGCAGGTGCCATTCTGTATGGCGGAATGGAAATAGGCCTAGTGTCTGGCAGCACATCGATACAAAACTCTATCTCCCTCTCAGGAGGGATACCCGGGAGGTCATCTGGAAACACATCTGGGAACTCTCGACTCACCGAACTGAAAATCTGGTACGCATGACCTCGTATCAAACACCGAATGAGATGGTAGATATACCCCTTCGCACCATCTTCCTAGCCTTGAGGTAAGAAATAAACCTACCCTCGGCGACACGGTGTTCCTCCCACTCGATAACCGCTCCCGAGCTGGAACCGTACTCACTCTCTCCTGCAGTCTACATTGGCATAGCAAGAAGCTAGCCAATCCATACCCATGATCACATCGAAATCGGTCATATCCAACTCTATCAAGTCGGCTAGGGTCTGACGACTGCATAAAGACACCGGGCAAGCCCTATATACCCGCCGAGCTACCACCGAATCACCCACTGGCGTAGCTACCTCGAAAGGGTCTATGGACTCAGGCTCTATCCCTATCCTCGTCGCAATAAGGGGAGATATATAGGCCAGCTTAGAACCCGGATCTATCAAGGCATACACGTCACAATAAGAAACTGATAAAGTACATGTGACGACATCCGGCGATGCCTCACGGTCTGTCGGTACCGACAAGGCGTAAATGCGATTCGAGGACCATTGAATCGGGACCGCGCGCGACCTGCTGCGCGACCTCTGCCGACCGGCTGGTCCATGAGTACCACGCCTCGGGCGAGTAGCGTAGGAGATGAAGACCGGCAAAAGACCGTAGGTGACCACCTACCATCTGCGCCTGCAGGTCGGACAGGCTCTCGTATAGTGACCCTGCTGGCCGCAAGTGTAGCAAACTCCCGAGGTAGTATCACAACTCCCAGAATGAAATCTACCACATCGGACACACTGAGAGGACCTCGACCGGTTAGCACCCCTGCTACCCTGGAAGTCCGAAGTCCTGGGGCCCGACCGCCTCGAATACCTCGGGTGTCACGAAGACGATGTAGGAGTGCTCGAGTGGTGTGGTGCAAATCTAGGCTGGCCGAGGTCGCCCACCCAGAGCTACCAAAAGATCCTCGTCTGGCCTTCTTCTGCTGCGATATCTATCGACCCGTCGCCTCTACGCCTCGCACTCAGTGCATGAGCAGATGCGGCAATGTCCATGCCCGGCTGAAGAGCTACACCCGAGCAAGACTCTGCCAAATAATCATCTAGCCCGATGACGTAGCGGTGCACCCTGTCCTCCATATCTTCTACCAACGCAGGGACATATCGAGCCAACGAGTCGAACTCCACGTTGTACTCCCGCCTGCGCCTCTGCGCCTCGGCGTCAAAAATCTGTCGGCGTGCTCTCATCGTACGTGGCGGCAAGAAATGAGTGAGAAATGCCTCGAGAACTCGTCCCATATCTGCTGGGCGCATGCTCTCCCGGGATAGCTCGCGAATCAAACCCGATCGGCTGCGGTATCACGCGCGGCCGACGCGAACCAGACCACCGCTTCGGTCTCCGGCCTTGATCACTCTATGATCCACAGAATCGTCGGATGAACTCCTGCGGATCATCCTCGGGCCTCGACGTAGAACTCGGCGGTGCAACTCAGAAATCCGTAGCCTCAAACTATCCGACCTCGGGTGAGCAGAATGCTCTTTGGGCTGGGCTGCTGCGTCGGCCTATCTCGTATGCGGCCACAATCACGGCTAATCGCCATCTCTCTCAGAACCGTCTCCTCTGCTCCAGTGTGGGGAGGCGCAGATCGTGGTCTCATCGCCATCGCTGCGGCTCTAAACCTCTTTGAAATGGGCGGCGTCGTGGAACTCGCCGTCGAGGTATCGCCTCGGGTATAGGCGGGCACAGGCCGCGTGACCCTACGTGTCCTCTGGCGCTCCCTCGGTTGCCTTGCCCTTCTGGGCCCGGGTTGCCTTGCGTGGAGGCATAACTGTTAAAGAAAGGAAATACGTTAGAGGGGTCCAACTTATAACACAACTCTAAGGCACGATCTCAGAGTGAGAAGAATGGAAACCAATCCTAAATATCCTATAGCCTCACGATTATTGGTGTGGTGCACAACACACGATAATCAAGACTCTACTAGATACTGATGCGTAGACGCTTTAGAGATAACGGCTCGATACCACTTTTGTCATGACCGATCCGGGCGTGGATCGTGCCTTACGGGCACCCGGTAGGCATACATCGAGTAACGGCGGAATAAAAACAAGACATGAAATAATATGAAATGAGAAACAGTTTATCTGAGAAAAAGTTGCCTTTCGGCATATATATATACATAAAGAGCGAACAGTTTCATCCCAACTTTACAACAGGACTACAGACCTCTAAGAATGTAAACAACTATGGCGGGACAGGGCCCCGCCATACCCTGAATGTACAAAATATCTACAACACAGGGAGAGCCGTACCAAAAGTCGAGCCTCCGGAGAAATGGGGCTCGACACTGAGTAAGGATCCTAAGAACGAGGATCTACCACCTGCTTTCCCTTACCTGCGGCATGAACGCAGCCCCCTGAAGGAGGTCAGTACAACAGGTACCAAGTATGTGAAACTGTAAAGTACTTTAAATGAAATCATATCATTTTAAAACAAATTTTACAAATATGTACGAAACAACCAATGTAACCGCACATAGTATCACAACATAACCAAAAGCAAAATAGATATAACATAACTGGTCTTTTCTAGGTCGCTAATGATCGAAGCAAGGCCAATCTCCCATAGTATCATTATGCGAGCCTAATCCTGGAACTCCCGCAGTCTGCATAGGTCACACACTGACCCGCATGAGGTATTCCTCGCATCGGGGGTAGCTAACACGCGGCATCCTCCTGGACTCCCGCAGTCCGCATAGTCCTGTGGACCGCATAGGCCGTATAGACCCGCATCGGCGTAACACACCCGGAGTGATCAATCCTGGAACTCCCGCAGCTCCGCATAGTCCTGTGGATCGCATAGGCCGTATAGACCCGCATCGAAGGTGGCAAGTCCTCGGCATCATAACAAGTCAGGGGGGTATGTGATATAATAACAGTACAACAGGCTTATCGTTAAACAACGTAAGCACAACAAGAATAACCCCCTTACACAACATCACAAGACACTAACACACGTAGTATCATAACATGTTTACTTATCAAACCATCTTACTACACTTTTCAGAAATCAATACAAGACTTTCATAAACAAATAAGTAAACCGTTCCTTTTATCTTTTTTAAGTATGTTATACCTAACTTCCCATAAAGCTAGTATAACTCTTAAGCTTTTAAAACCAAGTATTACTTTTCTTTCAAAAATGATTCATAACTCTTTTGAAATACTTCAAGATTCTTATTATTTAAAACTCAAGTCAAAAGACATCAGAGTAAAACCAAGTTCAGTTAACACACGTACGTCTACCGTACTATTTATATATTTTAAAAATATCATGCTCAAGAGGATAGGAAGAATCACATACCTCGCCGTGAAATCCACCTGCCAAGTCGAATATGCCGCGCGCAGAGTATCAACCTATAATAGTCAAATACGTCTATCAACGTCTAGACTACTCTGTAGAATATTCTAAGAAGAAGGTCCTTAATTCTACGGAAAATTGGGCGACTTCCACCCAGTCAAACTACACAAGTCTACTGTAAATACAGTCCTAGGTAAGTACAGTTCAATTCTCTTCTTTAATATCCTTCTATATCTTATACTCAATTCTAAACTATTATTATATGTAATCTCCAATTACAATAGAAGGACAAGATATTTACCTCGGTAAGCCCAAAATTATCCAAGTTTAAATGTCGATCCTGAACAACGTTTAGCTCCTAATTTGCACGCTCCGATAGCTCCAAGAAACCCTTAGAAGTTTCTAAACAACTTCTACTTAATACCTCAACCAACCATGAAAATTTCCCTAGGGTTTCGTTTTGTGACTAAAGGATATAAAGTAGTATTTCCGGGCTTTTAGTATAGAGGTAACTTAGGAAAATTACAAGGGATTTAGGCTAAGGTATTTGGCATAGTAACAATACTAGAAGACAATTTTTCTACCAAGGGGTATTTCGACGAGACAACTAGGAAGGGGAGAGTGCTTGGACAGCTTCCAAAGGGGAGCTTGGACGAAGCCTCTACTACAAAGGGGGAAGGATTTGAGACTTGGTGATTGTTTAATGGATGAAGAAGTCTTACACTAGAGGGGGGTATTTATAGAACCTTCAATGGCCAAGATTCAAGCAAGTGGAGGGTGTAGATTAAGTAGCTTGTGTGAGTGGAGTCTTCCACCAAGTGTCCACCACAATATTGGGAAATATGTCCACCACAACATTGGAACATATGTCCACCACAACAAAGAGCCATGTGGCCATCCACTTGCCCCTCCAAAACCGTCCAATACCTACTCCCACTCACCCAAAGAAAATATCTTGCAAGACTTGACTATTTGACTTGTCCACTAGCCCAACATTTTCGTCCAAACATGCCACCTAAGGGTGACACATGTCGCCCTCCTATTGGTCCAAAATATTTCATCTCTCGGAAAAAAATCCATAATCGGTTAAAATATTAAAAACGTAAAATTTCCTTCTGAGTTGAATCTTTTAGTTGAAAGTTCACAATTTCATCCTTAACCTAATTAGGGTTTGTACAAATGTACGTACGTCCTCACATACATACTCTGGAAATACGGGGTATAACACTAGCTTTATACTTTAGAAACTTACATTCTTCTTTATAACCAAGAGACTTAAACTTTCCAACAAAACAAGTATCAAAAATACTTTCAACATACTTAAAGTCTCTTAACTTTTGAAAACCAAGATATCCTTAATATTTAAACAAGTGAGTTAATTCCCTAACTCAACCAACTTGGACATTCTTAAAATAAGCCAAGGATATCAAATGGACTAGATTGTCAAAATCTTGTACGTCTATCGTACTATACATTTACAACTTATTCATGCTCAAGAGATAAAAAAGTTCCACATACCTCTTCGGTTTAATCCACTTGCTAAGTCCAATACGCCGTACGTAGTATGTCAACCTATAATGACCATAGTACGTCTATTAACTTCTTACTTCAAACGTAGAATATTCCAAGTGCAAAGTCACTAAATTCTACGGAAAATAGGACAGCACTTCCTTTGTTTCTACATACTTTGCCACATTTTTCAAGGCCAAATTCAATAACCAAACACGCCACATTTAAGGCTCAACAAAGTAGTTAACAATAAGGGATTACACGCTTAATCAAGACGTGTAAAATTCCGCCCCACAATAAATATCAAACTAGTCCAACATATAATGTCCATTCGGCAAAATAGGGACAACAATACAAATTCGTTTCCAATCCCTTTTCAATCCAAGTGGTTTAATATAACATGTTATCTATCCACAATTGATTACAACTACTACAATCCTCAAGTAGGTAAACATGCGACAATTCTAATTATCGACCAAATTGTATTTCAATTTCAAATGGCTTAACATGTCATTTTCGGATTTGAGCTTCCAAATTTCCATAACACTTATCAATCTTCATAACACATATCAGATGATCATTTCTAACTTATAATAACATGGAATCTTCAATTACAAAAGTAAGACGAAGATTATACCTCATTTAGCCCAAATATGATCCAAGATTACAAGTCGATCCTTAGCAACTTTAGCTCCTCCTTTCGACGTTCCAATCCACTCCAAGAAACCCTTAGAAGCTTATGAAGAACTCCTCTTCAAGTTCCAACTTCAAAGTTGAATAACTCCTTAGGTCTTTGCCTTGCGACTAATACGAAAACACCATTTTTCCGGGATCTTTCTATTGAGATACACTTACAATACCCTTAGGTACCTTGGTTTAAAGTATGAGGATTATTGGACAAAAATTGAAAAATTTCCTCTTGGAAATTGACCATTGCCGTGAGCCTCCCTAAGAGAGCAAGAACAAGATTTCAATTTTTTTTCTAAGTGTAGAATGACAAAGTCTTGCTACTAGTATACTTAAATAATACTAGGAAGGGTCAAGATTAAAACAAATGGGTGGCTTGGATGAGTTTCACAAGGATCAAGCCAAGTGGCCCTTTGACAAGTCAACAATGTCAAGCTCTTTGTCTTTGCAAGACTTGGTCATTTAAATTATGGTCAAATGACCATTTTATCCATGCCATTTTCGTCCAAGCCCACTAAGGGGGTGACACGTGTCTCCCTCCCATTCGTCGCAATATTTCGTTTTCCGACAATTCCATAATTTCGATAAATTTTTACTCGTCTCAAATCTTAACATTTTTGAGTTCTTACGTACATTCTTATAAACATATCCTGGAATTTCCGGGGTGTAACAATACAGGTTGCTGATCCTCACTATTAGGATCACTGATTCAGCTGTTGAGAAGCTCCATTACTCCGGAGGCTTATCCCTGGCATTGTCGGTTGTTGTACATTCAGGGGTATGGCGGGGCCCTGTCCCGTCACTGTTGTTATTCTTAGAGGTCTGTAGTCATGTCTAGTGGTTTGGGCTGTAAATAAAGAATTGTGACTGATGTTTATTTTATTATGTATGTTTTACGGAAGGTGGCCTTATCGGCTAGCCTGTTGATGTATTATGTCTAAGTGTTTTATGAGTTGTGTATGTTCATTGCTATTCTCGATGTATACACAAGGGGTGCCCGAGCGAGGGCACGATCGCGAGCGGGGTCGGGTCGTGACGGCTAGCCCCGTCTTGCCGATCGTTCTTGATGCGAGTTGGTTACGGTAGTTGGCTTCGTACTTTCCCGATCGATTCTTTATAGTGTCATTCCACGGACTAGTTACCCACGAAGTTTCGTGATGCAGGAGGTTCTGGTAGTTAGCCCCCGTACTTGCCGGTCGTGACGTGGCGCAGTAGTTACGGTAGTTGGCTTACTCGCCGGTCGGCCGTGGCGAGTGGAATGAGGTTGGTGACGCAGGTGGTTCTGGTAGTTGGATTTCGTACTTACCCCGGTCGGATGCGCGACGCAGGTTGGTTTTGGTGGCTATGCCTTTGTACTTGCCCCGGTCAGTTTTATAGCATAGTTGGTACGGTAGGTTCTGGTAGTTGGATCTCGTACTTGCCCCGGTCAGTTGATGATGCAGGCTGGTTCTGGTAGTTATGCCTTCGTACTTGCCCCGTACAGTTCTTATGACACAGGTGGGACCTGGTGTTCATGTGTACTCCTTGGTGTTATTATATCATAGACTGCCGGCAGTGAGGAAGGAATTCCACGGGCATGATTGATATTGTGGGCGTGAGACCCATAGGTATATTTGAGTGATGACTTTGAGGGTGTGAGTCCCTGACATGACATGACTGCTTATATATTGTGGACTGTAGTTTGGTTATCATACATGTCTCCTGCTTTATATAGACTGTTATGATTTCATTCTGATATTTTGATTTCACATACTTGGTACTGTTATCTTGACCTCGCCGAGGCTGCGTTCATCTGCAGCGAGTAGAGTACCGGTCGTTGATCCTCGCTCATAGGATCACAGTTCAGCGTTTTGGGAAGCTCTGTTTCTCCGGAGGCTTATCTTTTGGTATGATTTCCTGAGATTGTAGGTTCTTGTACATTCAGGGGTATGGCGGGGCCCTGTCCCGTCGTTGTTGTTATAAAACTCTTAGAGGTCTGTAGTACTGTTGTGGGCAGGGCTTGTAAAAGATGTAACTGTTCAGGTTTTTATATATATGCAGAAAGGTGACCATTTTGGTTAGCTTGTTTCTTATTTTATATCTTGTTTCATCTTTAAGTTTTTATTTCCGCTGATTTTCTCTGATGTTGTATCACTAGGGTGCCCGGGGTAAGGCACCAGTCGCGGGCCCGAGGTCGGGTCGTGACACAAGATAAGTTCTAACACTTAGAAAAAATTAGAGAAACTTGTGTGTTCTTGCTATGAGCTCTCGGCTAAGCTCCAATAGAAGAAGAAATTTTTTTCGTTTGTGGTTCAATAATCCCAATACTTTAAACCAAGGTTCCTAAGGGTATTACAAGGATATCTCAATAGAAATATCCCGGGAAAACCACATTTTTACATTAGTCGCAAGATGAAAACCTAAGTTGTTTTCATAGGTTTTGTTTGGAAATTAAAGGGAAGTTGTTTATGAACATCTAAGGGCTTCAAATGGCGGATTGGAGCGTGAAGGAAATGAGCTAAGTTTCTAAGGAGCGACTTTGGATCTTGAAGTTACATTAGGGCTTGTCAAGGTAACAATATTGTCCTCTTAAGTGATTAAAGATTTCATGTTGATTGTAGTCATATATATATATATGCAAGCATGAGATATATATATTGGAGATTGAAATGTTATGGAATATTTGGATGGAATCCTAAAGTTGCAAGTTTAACCTTAAGATTGTAATTCGATTTAGTTATTAGTTTTAGTCGTCGCATGTTATATTAAGAAGGGATTGTAGTTTTTATTATCGATTGCGGATATATAACATGTTAGACTAAACAACTTGGATTGAAAAAGAATTGGAAAAGACTTTGTGTTGTTGTACATTGATTAGCCGACAATGGCATTGAAATGTTGAACTATTTGGATATCGATTGTGTGACAGAATTTTACACGTCCTGTGCGGCGTGTAATCCCCTTTGATTGGTTGATGTGTTGAGCCTTAAATGTGGCATATTGGTTCTTGATTTCGGGCCTTGAAAAAGGTGGAAAAGTATGTAGAAACAAAGGAAGTGCTGTCCAATTTTTCGTAGAATAAATGACTTTACACTTAGAATATTCTACGTTAGAAAGCTAGAAATTGATAGACGTATTATGGTCATTATAGGTTGACATACTACGTGCGGCATATTGGACTTAGCAAGTGGATTGAACCGACGAGGTATGTAGAACTTCCTCTATCTTTTGAGCATGAGTTTTACAAATATATAGTACGGTGGACGTACGAGTTTTAAAGGAATTCGGTTTCATTTTGATATCATTGCCTTAATCTAAGAATGTCTAAGTTTGGTTGAGTTAGAGAATTAACTCACTTGTCTTTAAGAGATGAAACTGCCTTAATTGTCTAAAACATAAAGAGTTATAACGGCTTTATGGGAAGTTAGTTATAACAGCTTTATGGAAAGTTAAGAGATTGGTCTACTTAATTTATAGGCATGTGTTGCCTAGGTTGTGAAAGTAGAAGTGCTTGATGTTCTTAAAAGCTTGGGTTTGAATTTCTAAAGGTATAGTACTTGGGGTTAAATTCTCGAATTTGACATGACATACTAATGCCTTGAGTCTTATAAAATGATAGGTGATTTATATTAAATCTAATGAGAGTCCTAAATGATTTTAGGTTGCATATGTTGCTCTCGATAGATATTCGGGCAAGTATTATATTTCCATATCACCGCGTCCCTCACTTGAGGGCCGACAATCATGATGTTATGTTACGGGTTAAATTCCCTTGATATTGTTTTATTCAGTGGATTTGCTCTCCATGATGCGGGTATTTACATATACTCATTGCGGGTCCACGTGACCTATGCGATTTCTATTCCTATGCGGGTTAAATTCCCATGACTATTCCATGGGCTAGCTCTCCATGGTGCGGGTATTTACATATACTCACTGCGGGTCCACGTGACCTATGCGGGTTCGATTCTCATGCGAGTTAAATTCCCATGAATAGGATTGCAAATGGTATTACGGGCGGGTAGCCCTGTAATGATAATAACCTTCCTACTTTTAAACGATAAAAGATTCTCTCATTTGTCTCATTGTTAGTAAGACACAGTATATTGTTAATTTGATTATCATACATGTCTCCAACTTTATTTTAGACTTATAAATTTCAGTATTTCCAGTTTTACATACTTGGTACATATTTTGTACTGACCCCCTTTCCTCGGGGGCTGCGTTCATGCCACAGGTAGGGGTAAGCAGGTTGTGAATCCTCACTCTTAGGATCACTGATCAGTTGTCAGAAGACTCCATTTCTATGGAGGCTTGTCTTTTGGTACGGTTTCCCTGATGTTGTAGATTTATGTACATTCAGGGGTATGACGGAGCCTTGTCCCGTCACAGTTGTTATGTAAATTCTTAGAGGTCTGTAGTCATATCTTGTGGATTGGGTTGTAAAGAGAAAGAGGTAACTGCTTTAGGGCTTATGTATATATTTTTCAGAAGGTGGCCTTATCGGCTAGCCTGTTGATATTTCATGACTTGTATTTTTTGAGTTGTATGTATGTTCCACTACTATTCTCTGATGTATACCTGTAAGGGGTGCCCAGGCAGGGCACCAGTCGCGGGCCCGAGGTCGGGTCGTGACAAAAGTGGTATCAGAGCAGTTAGTCCTCGAAAAGTCTCTACAGACCATGTCTAGTAGAGTCTTGATTATCGGTGTGTTGTGCACCACATCTATAATCAGGAGTCTGCAGGACATTTAGGATTGGTTTCCATTTTTCTCTCTCAGAGACAATCTTTTCTTCAGGAATTGGATCAGGACCATGAGGGGAGTGTGTTATACTGTGATAGCTAGAGTGCCATTCATTTGGTAAAATCTCGGTCTACCATGCTCGCATGAAGTACATAAACCTCTGGTACCATTTTATCATATCAGCTTTGGAAGATGGAGTATTAGTTCTTGAGAAAATCCCATGGAGTCGAAATCTAGTAGAAATACTGACGAAGGTCATGCCGAATGATAAACTGAAGTTGCGTGCAACTTTAGGTGGACTTCTTGGATAAGGATTGGAGTCACTGCTGCAGATGGAGATAGATGATTGAAATTAGTACCAAGTGGAAGATTATTTAGTTTTGGAGCCTAATTCATCGTCGACACTATGAAGACCCTACGTAGACTGTAGAATTTTGATCTACCTAAAGAAGGTTACAACAAGTTTGGTTTCAATAGAAGAATACGTGAAGAAGGTTCTCAAGAGGTTCAACATAGAGGATGCCAAGCCAGTTAGTACTATCTTGGTTGGATAATTTCATTTGTGGAAAGATCAATCACATATGACCAAGGACGAGATAGAGCATATGGATAAGGTCATTTATGCCTATGCTATTGGAAGTCTTATCTACGCGATGGTATGTACGAGGCCAAACATTGCACATGCAGTGGGAGTTGTTAGCATGCTTATGATCAATCCAGGGAAGCAACAATAGGAGGTTGTGAAGTGGATTTTCAGGTATCTGATGGGCAGCTCAAGTTCAACCTTGTGTTTTCAGAAGTAAGAGGTAGAATTGCAAGGATATGTTAATGCTGATAATGGTGGTGATATTGGTAGCAGAAAGAGTACATCCGGGTATGTTTACATCTTCAGAGGTACTGAGATTTTCTGGGTTTCAAAGTTGTAGAAGTTAGTATCTCTCTCTAGTTGTGATGCTGAATACATTGTCATAATAGAGGCCACAAATGAGATGATATGGCTACAATATTTTCTGCGGGAATTCGATCAGGACCACGAGAGGAGTGTGTTATGCTGTGATAGCTAGAGTTCCATTCATTTGGCAAAGAACTCAATCTATCATGCTCGCATGAAGCACATAAAGCTCTTACCATTTCATCATATCAGTTTTGAAAGATGGAGTATTTGTCACGCCCTGAACCCCGGGCCCGCGACTGGTGCCCTACCTGGGAACCTTTCTATTCATACAACACAAGTAAACTGCGGAAGATAAATAACACTCATTTTTTTCTTTAAACAAAGGCAAAGCCGATAAGCCTGCGATAATATATAACGCCTGAATGGGCCTACAACCGTACAACAAGGTAAATACAACTCTCACCAGTCCAACCCACATATGAATACAGACCTCTAAGAGTTTGGACAAATACTATGACGGGATAAGGCCCCGCCGTACCCCTGAATATACCTAGCCATAATGGCAAGCTCCGGAACATTGGAGCTATCCCAAAATGCTGAACTAGGATCCTAAGCTCGCGGATCCACAGTGAAATACCTAAACTGCGGGCATGAGCGACCTCCCGAAGAAGTCGATCAACAAGTACCAAGTATGGAACGGAAATAAAGTACAGTAAACAAGATCATAAATGTACAAAATAATGACAGGGGAAAGTATGAAAAACCTTACTAGCTCCAACCGTGCCATATAAAATAAGAGCCAATTATACCTTATATTATTGTACCCTTTTACTACTGTATCATTGTATCACTGTACTTCTGTAGATGAGATTATAATAGGCCAAACAAATAATAAGAGACAAGTATAATAATCAACTACTAGTACACTGTGCCTTTTTAACAGTAGAGTAATGAGAGTCACATCAAAGACATGGACGCCTGCCCAAAATCAATATGTATATCTATTTCATGGGAATTGAACCCGCATAGGTAATTAAATCCTCATGAGTATCTCTACTCGCATCACGGATCTTGTCCGTGGATTATTCATGGGAATCGAACCCGCATAGGAATCAAACCTGCATAGGTAATTATATGTTATACCCCGTATTTTCAGAGTATATACGTAAGGACGTACGTAGAAAATTTGAACTTTTTAATAAGGCTTGGCCGAATTATTTTGTGCACAACACCCGGTTAGAGTCGTTTTTCGACGAAACGTTTTCACAGCTTTCGTAGGGAAAATTCCGGCTATGTCATTTTTAATTTTTGCGGATTTTTTCGAGAGACGAAACATTTTGGACCAACAAGAGGGCGACACTTGTCACCCTCTCATTGGATAGGCTTGGGCGGTCAAGGGTGGACGATTTGGGTGGATTTTTGTCAAGTAGTAGGTAGGATATTTTGGTGGTAGATGGATAAGGTGCACTTGGCAAGATCTTGGCCCTACACTTGCTATGCACTTGGCATGATCTTGGCCATTGGTTGGCCTTTGCTAGACCTATAAATACCCCCCTTTGGAAGACTTCTTCATCCATTCCAAATATTTCCTAAGTGTTAAAAATCCTCCTCCACTTTTTATGGTGTTTCGTCCAACACCTCTCCCCTTGTGAGGCCTTAGCGAGAGTCCTCCCCCTTGGCGAGAGTACCCCTAGTGGGGTGGGTAGAAAGTATACCTCCACTTGTGGTGTTGTCTCATATATATACCCCCTCTTGGTAGAAATACTCTCAAAGTATTGTTACTATACCCAATTACCTTAGTAGTATACCTTGTAGTATTCCAAAGAAACCTCTATCGTAGAGCAGGAAATACTCAGTATGTCCTTTTGTCTCAAACCGAAACCCTAAGGAAAATCTCCATAGTTGGTTGGAGTATTAAGTAAGTCGCGTAGAACTTCTAAGGGTTGTTTGGAGCGGGTTGGAGCACCGGAGTAGGAGCTAAGCGTTGCTAAGGATCGACATTTATACTTGGATAATTATGGGCTTATCGAGGTAATTATCGTGTCCCCCTATTGTAATTGGATATTACATGTTGTAGGAATATATAGTTGAAGTATACTATATATATTACTGAACATAGCTTGTGGCAATGTCTTTGGACTTAAGCTGAATTTAAAGAAGAGAAGCGAGCGTAATTACGTGGGGTGTATTCTGATAGACTTGTGTAGTTGTGGGTAGGGAAGGGCTGCCCAATTTCCGTAGGATCTTGTATCTAGATTTATTCTACCGAGTAGTCTAGACTTTGATAGACTTGTATAACTGTATAGGTTGAATGTTCTGAGTAGCATGTGCTACTTGAGAAGGTGGACCAGTAGCGGGTTATAGCCGTGGAAGCGATTTGCTAATAGTCGATAATCGTCGCGAGGTATGTGAACCTCTTCCTATCTCTTCTAGCATGATATGTGTATAACTATGTAGTGCGGTAGGCGTGCGTGTGTTAATTGAGCGTAATTGCAGCGGCAATGTCTTTTGACTTAAGCGAAT
Source organism: Przewalskia tangutica (assembly GCA_029844215.1). NCBI lineage: Eukaryota > Viridiplantae > Streptophyta > Magnoliopsida > Solanales > Solanaceae > Przewalskia > Przewalskia tangutica. The sequence continues at coordinate 53,766,558 of CM056736.1, forward strand.
AATAATAATCTTGAAGTAGTTCAAGAGAATTAAAGCTGTTTTTAAAAGAAGAGTAATACTTGATTTTAAAAGCTTAAGAGTTATACTAGCTTTATGGGAAGTTAGGTATAACGGCTTAAGAGAGATAAAACGAATTAATTATTTTAGAAGTTAAGAGACTTGATCTTGTAAGATAAGAGACTTAACTTAAATAATGAATTTTGTGTGAAACCTCATTCGTGAGTAATGAGTACTTGATTTTTAAAAGGGATAATGTTTCTTGATTTGGAAATCAGAATGTGTATCGACAAACCACTGCAGCGTTAATAAAGGGAAATGTTTTGATTAATGAAGTATTAATAAAACCAGTAGAAACTTCCATCTGCATAGAAGCTAAGATGAGACAAAATGATATTTCCTAGATCATGGCTGCTGTAATAAGATTGTTATAAACAAGAATATCCTACTCACACATAAGGCTTATGTTTCTTAGATGGTTTAAAAGAGAATTATATTCTTAAATGAATAAGACTATGAACTACGAAACCTTTCTAAAATAAGAAAACGTGAACATTTGAAATTAGGCAAACTTGGACGTTTGAAAAATAATGTTGTTACTTGATTTTACAAAGGTAAGTGTTTTGATTTACTTCAAAAGATAATCACTCTATTTTCATATACTACGGGTATTGTGTGGTTTTTGTGAAAGTAACGTATCTTTTAAAGAGTTAATGTATGAAGTACTTTGGGGATAAAAACCCGAACTTGTTGACATATAGTAGAAAGTACCTTGTGTGCATAACTTGATTGTGTTGGTTTGTGATAGCCTTGTAAATATTTTCTTGTTGATTGATAAGTAAACATGCTATGATGCTACGTGTGTTAGTATCTTGTGATGTTTGTGTAAAGGGGTTTTTCCCTTGTTGTGCTTATGTTGTTTAACGATAAGCTGTTATGTTAGTATTATACATCACTCATATCTTGAGATGATTAGGGTTAAGCGCCTCCGTCTGGGGTAGACTTCAGTGGTCGATGGACCTATGATTCGAGAATACCTCATGCGGGTCCCGAGGGCTATGCGGAGCTACGAGAGTTCCAGGTTAGGGTGCGTCCTTTATGGGCATGCGGTCTATGTGGCCATGCGGACTGCGAAGTCCAGGCGGATGCCGGGGAGTAGCTACCCTCGATGCGGGGTTATACCTCATGCAGGCCTATGAGTTTGGCCTATGCGGGGCTGCGGGAAGTTCCAGGGCTAGACGCGCACATTAGATCTTTGCGAGCGAGTGGCGGCTTTGATCATGTGACGGTCTAGCAGATCTCATGATCTGATTTATGACCTTGTTGGTACTGGGGGTTTTAGTAGTCGGCTATGCCTTCATACTTACCCCGTACGGTTTTATTATAACACAGGTGGGACCTGGTGTTCATGTGTGTTCCTTGGTGCTTTCATATCATAGACTGCCGGCAGTGAGGAATGTGTCCCACGGGCACGATTGATGTTGTGGGCGTGAGACCCATTGTTATGTTTTAGTGATGACTTGAGGGCGTGAGTCCCTGACTTGACATGACTGCTTATTTATTGTAAAACTGTAGTTTGGTTATCATACATGTCTCCTGCTTTGTATAGACTACTATGATTTCATTCTGATGTTATTTTGATTTCACATACTCGGTACTTTTTGTTATGCGACCTCCTTGGGGATGCGTTCATCTGCAGTAAAGGTACACGATCGTTGATCCTCGCTCTTGGGTCACGGCTCGGCGTTTGGGAAAGCTCGTTTCTCGGAGGCTTATCTTGGTATAGTCCTGTTGTTGTAGGTGCTTACATTCGGGGTATGGCGGGCCTGTCGTCGTTGTTATCATATCATTCGTAGAAGTGCATGTAATCTTGTTGTGGCGGGGTTTGTAAAAAGATTAAACTGTTCATGTTGAAAAAGTTGTTGTCTATATATATCTTAGAAGGCAAGTTTTCTCAGTTATTATTTCATATTTCATAATATGTCTTGTATCGTTTATGTTCGATTACTCGATGTTGTATCACTAGGGTGCGGGGTAAGGCACGATCCACGGGCCGGAATCGGTCGTGACAAAAGTGGTATCGAGCGATTAATCCTCGGAAAGTGTCTGACCGTATCCGATGAGAGTCTTGATTATCGGTGTGTTGTGCACGCATCAATGTCGAGGAGGCTATAGGATATTTAGGATTGGTTTCTATTCTTCTCACTCGAGATCGTGCCTTAGAGCGGTGTTGTAAGTTGGACCCTCGGCGTATTTCTTTCCACTGCGTTATGCCTCGCGTGAGGCAAAACCGGGCCCGGGAGGCGAAGCGGCCGATGGGCTGAGTAGAATTGAGAGGGTTGCGTGGGCGCACTCCAATCATCACCAGGGTGGTTCTTCATTTGGGAGTTCTGCGGCGTCACTAGCCCAGTGAGTTTAGCACGGCGGCGATTCCTACTGCGGCCATGATATTTGAACGCCCGGTTCCACGACCGAGAACGGTGAATTTAGATTGCAGAAAGCGACCACATTACTAGCTATGGATTTGGCTACGGAGTATACCGATGTACGCGAGTCTTGATGAATATCAGCGAGAGGTTGTGAAGTAGTTCTTGATTAGACTTGAGCATGGCACGTATGCGAGCTTATACACAGCGAGAAACATAGAGATCGGCGGGTTAACGAGGGCGAGAAGAGGGCGAGCAGCAAGGACCTTTGGTAGCTTTGGCGAGTCACCTCGCGTGATTAGATTTGCACACCCGCGGTCTGAGAGAGGTTCTCCGCGGATTTTAGGGCGTTCGGGGTATGCGAGAGTTGGTCGAACTCGGGGCTTCGGTTCGCGGTGTGACAGACGTCATCCCGGGGAATGTCGTCTTTTAGTTGGTACTTGTTGTACCTATGACCGTCAGGGTCTGATGTCGAAAGAGTGTCCTTGTAGGAGGACTTAGCCTTCAGGATCGGTGGGTAGTTCGTCACCTTCCTTAGCTATCGCCTACAGGCGGTTGATTAGAACGACTAGGGAGTGAAGCGATGGGTCGGGCATATCTTTAACCCTCAGAGATCGGTATGTGTGATAAGGTGAGTATACCTTAAGTGCTATGTTACGATAACAGTGTGTTAGTTGTGATTGGAAATCATGGTGGGTTAACCGAGTAAGATTTTGGGGGATAGAGAAGGTGTGAGCCTTAGAGTTTTATACGTGGAGACCTTAGAGGTAAGGCCATCTCGAGTAAGGGTGTAGTGTTTATGTTTGATCCTTATCGGAGTGCATAGTGCACGTGAGCTATGTTTGGGATAGGTCCCTAAGTAGTATGAAATGAAAGAGGGTAGTTGAGCTAAGAAGACCGCTAGGTTTTCGTAACATGTTTAGTGAGATTGTTCCTTCGGGGAGATAGTATTTTGCACCTTGCCGGGTCGGGTTGAGGCCACGTTGCGGGTCAACCCGCGGCATGTTTGGTGGTGGGGTCTGGTTGTGGTAGGGTCACGAGGGTGTTAGGCCCAAGTTTAGTTAACGGCGTCTGAGTTCGTAGATCGTTCGACCGGTGGTGGTCGATGGGGAAGCCCATCGTGTTTTGATCGGGGACCGTTTACTGGTGTGTTGAGTTATCCGAAAGGTTGTAAGGCTGCAGGTGCCTACCTTCACCTTATGAGACAGTGGAGCCAGTGCAGTGTTTTTGTTTCTGGAAGTTTTACCAGGCAGGGTTAAGAACTCAGGTGAGTCTCAGAATCGCATTCGCCCTCGGGCCAGTGTTTGGATCTCAGGGATAGTTGTGGGGATTGTTGTCTCCTGTGGAGGTAGTGTTTAAGCTACCATTTCAGTGTTCGGATGTCGCCTTATGAAGCCTTGTAGGGGCGGAAGTGTAAGTTGCCGGTCGATTGGTTCAATGTTGACAAAGTTCAGATAGTTGGTTCAGGCTTGTTCCAGCAGACTGTGAATAGGGTGAAGCTTGTCTAGAAGAGGTTCTGACAGCTCAGAGAAGTCGTAGGGATAATCGGCGACGCAGAGTTGAGTTGGCGGTCGGTCTTCTTGAAGGTACCACCCCGGATAGGGTGTGACGAGTTTTGGAAACAGAGGGAACTTAGCCCGAGTTACTTTGGGCCTTTTGAGTTCATGTGAGGGATAGGTCAGGTTGCCTATATGTTAGCATTTGCCGTCCGACTTAGGAGGCAGTGCGTCCAGTCTTTCGTGTTATGTTCGAGAAGGAAATCGGAGATCCATCCAGAGTTCGATTAATGATGACGAGTTGGAGATAGTAACCGAGTTTTGGAAGCGAAGCGATGTCGAGAAATGTGGTAAGAGTTCGAGTGTATGACAGCCTCAGGGATCGCATGCAGCCCGGTACCATTTGTTGGGTCGTCGGAGCAAGGCTCGCGACAAAGTGACAAAAGTGGTATCAGTGATAAAAGAAGTATATTTTTGACCAGGGGAGAGGTATTTGTGGTGATGTTAGAGGTGTTTCCTCGTGGACTTGGATGGAGGTATTTGCGCGGGTGTTATGTGGCCAGGTGTTGCAGGATTGTTCTCGTAAGTATAGTAGTGAAGACTATACCGGCGCGCGTTTGTTTTGAGACTTAGAAGGAACATTCGGGACGAATGTTTCTAAGGAGGGGAGAATGTTATACCCCGTATTTCCAGAGTATGTATGTAAGGACGTACGTAGAAAATTTGAACTTTTTAATAAGGCTTGGCCGAATTATTTTGTGCACAACACCCGGTTAGAGTCGTTTTTCGACGAAACGTTTTCACAACTTTCGTAGGGAAAATTCCGGCTATGTCATTTTTAATTTTTGCGGATTTTTCCGAGAGACGAAACATTTTGGACCAACAAGAGGGCGACACTTGTCACCCTCTCATTGGATAGGCTTGGGCGGTCAAGGGTGGACGATTTGGGTGGATTTTTGTCAAGTAGTAGGTAGGATATTTTGGTGGTAGATGGATAAGGTGCACTTGGCAAGATCTTGGCCCTACACTTGCTATGCACTTGGCATGATCTTGGCCATTGGTTGGCATTTGCTAGACCTATAAATACCCACCCTTGGAAGACTTATTCATGCATTCCAAATATTTCCTAAGTGTTAAAAATCCTCCTCCCTTTTTATGGTGTTTCGTCCAACACCCTCTCCCTTGTGAGGCCTTAGCGAGAGTCCTCCCACGTGGAGTACCCCACTAGTGGGGTAGGCCGAGGTATCACCCACTTGTGGTGTTGTCTCGTATATATACCCACTCTTGGTAGAAATACTCTCAAAAGTATTGTTCTATACCCAATTACCTTAGCCGTATACCTTGTAGTATTCCAAAGAAACCTCTATACGTAGAGCAGGAAATACTCTAGTATGTCCTTTTGTCTCAAACAGAAACCCTGAAAAATCTCCATAGTTGGTTGGAGTATTAAGTAAGTCGCGTAGAACTTCTAAGGGTTGTTTGGAGCGGGTTGGAGCACCGGAGTAGGAGCTAAGCGTTGCTAAGGATCGACATTTATACTTGGATAATTATGGGCTTATCGAGGTAATTATCTTGTCCCCCTATTGTAATTGGATATTACATGTTGTAGGAATATATAGTTGAAGTATACTATATATATTCTTGAACATAGCTTGTGATGTCTTTGGACTTAAGCTGAATTTAAAGAAGAGAAGCTGAGCGTAATTACGTAGGATTGTATTCTGATGAGACTTGTGTAGTTTGGGTAGGGAAGGGCTGCCCAATTTCAGTAGGATCTTGTATCTAGATTTATTCTACCGAGTAGTCTAGACTTTGATAGACTTGTATAACTGTATAGGTTGAATGTTCTGCGAGTAGCGTGTGCTACTTGAGAAGGTGGACGTGCTAGCGGGTTATAGCCATGGAAGCGATTTGCTAATAGTCGATAATCGTCGCGAGGTATGTGAACCTCTTCCTATCTCTTCTAGCATGATATGTGTGTAACTATGTAGTGCGGTAGGCGTCGTGTGTTAATTGAGCGTAATTGCAGCGGCAATGTCTTTTGACTTAAGCGAATAATAATAATCTTGAAGTAGTTCAAGAGAATTAAGAACTGTTTTTAAAGAAGAGTAATACTTGATTTTAAAAGCTTAAGAGTTATACTAGCTTTATGGAAAGTTAGGTATAACGGCTTAAGAGAGATAAAGCAATTAATTATTTTAGAAGTTAAGAGACTTGATCTTGTAAGATAAGAGACTTAACTTAAATAATGAATTTTGTGTGAAACCTCGTTCGTGAGTAATGAGTACTTGATTTTAAAAGGGATAATGTTTCTTGATTTGAAATCGAATGTGTATCGACAAACCATGCGGCGTTAATAAAGGGAAATGTTTTGATTAATGAAGTATTAATAAAACCAGTAGAAACTTCCATCTGCATAGAAGCTAAGATGAGACAAAATGATATTTCCTAGATCATGGCTGCTGTAATAAGATTGTTATAAACAAGAATATCCTACTCACACATAAGGCTTATGTTTCTTAGATGGTTTAAAAGAGAATTATATTCTTAAATGAATAAGACTATGAACTACGAAACCTTTCTAAAATAAGAAAACGTGAACATTTGAAATTAGGCAAACTTGGACGTTTGAAAAATAATGTTGTTACTTGATTTTACAAAGGTAAGTGTTTTGATTTACTTCAAAAGATAATCACTCTATTTTCATATACTACGGGTATTGTGTGGTTTTTTGTGAAAGTAACGTATCTTTTAAAGAGTTAATGTATGAAGTACTTTGGGGATAAAAACCCGAACTTGTTGACATATAGTAGAAAGTACCTTGTGTGCATAACTTGATTGTGTTGGTTTGTGATAGCCTTGTAAATATTTTCTTGTTGATTGATAAGTAAACATGCTAGGATGCTACGTGTGTTAGTATCTTGTGATGTTTGTGTAAAGGGGTTTTTCCCTTGTTGTGCTTATGTTGTTTAACGATAAGCTGTTATGTTAGTATTATACATCACTCATCTCTTGAGATGATTCCGGGGGTTAAGCTGCCCTCCGATGCGGGGTAGACTCAGGCGGGTCGATGGACCTATGATTCGAGAATACCTCATGCGGGTCCCAGGGGCCTATGCGGAGCTACGAGAGTTCCAGGTTAGGGTGCGTCCTTTATGGGCATGCGGTCTATGTGGCCATGCGGACTGCGAAGTCCAGGCGGATGCCGGGGAGTAGCTACCCTCGATGCGGGGTTATACCTCATGCAGGCCTATGAGTTTGGCCTATGCGGAGCTGCGGGAAGTTCCAGGGCTAGACGCGCACATTAGATACTGCGGGCGAGTGGCCAGCTTTGATCATGTGATGCACAGATCTCATGATCTGATTTATGACCTTGTTGGTACTGGGGGTTTTAGTAGTCGGCTATGCCTTCATACTTACCCCGTACGGTTTTATTATAACACAGGTGGGACCTGGTGTTCATGTGTGTTCCTTGGTGCTTTCATATCATAGACTGCCGGCAGTGAGGAATGTGTCCCACGGGCACGATTGATGTTGTGGGCGTGAGACCCATTGTTATGTTTTAGTGATGACTTGAGGGCGTGAGTCACGACTTGACATATTTGCTTATTTATTGTAAAGCGTAGTTTGGTTATCATACATGTCTCTGCTTTGTATAGACTACTATGATTTCATTTACGATGTTATTTTCGATTTCACATACTAAATTTTTGTTATCGACCTCCTTCGGAAGTGCGTTCATGCCGCAGGTAAAGGTACACAAGTAGTTGATACTCGCTCTTAGGGTCACATTTCCGCGCTTGGGAAAGAACCTTTTCAACGGAGGCTTGTCTTGTTATAGTCCACTTTTGTTGTAGGTGCTTACATTCGGGGTATGGCGAAGACCTGTCGATCGTTGTTGTCATATCATTCGTAGAAGTGCAGAGTAATCTTGTTGTGGGCGGGGTTTGTAAAAGGATTAAACTGTTCATGTTGAAAAAGTTGTTGTCATATATATCTTAAAGGCAAGTTTTTCTCAGATTATTGTTTCATATTTCATAATATGTCTTGTATCGTTTTATGTTCCGCTGATTACTCTGATGTTGTATCACTAGGGTGCACGGGGTAAGGCACCAGTCACGGACCCGGAATCGGGTCGTGACATTATACCCGCATGAGTATCTCTACTCGCATCACAGATCTTGTCTGTGGATATTATTCATGGGAATCGAACCCGAATAGGTAAATATACCCGCATGAGTATCTCTACTCGCATCATGGAAGCACATCCATGGAGCAAATATACACAAATACTGTCAAGGAAATAAACCAAAGTACCAACGCATCAGATACAAAATATTAAAATAAACTTTCCTTTTAGAAATGCCAAGGTACCAACACCTCATGTACCAAACGCATATAATGAACTTCACTTTATAAACTCAAGGCACTTTCATTTCATGTACTATGTTAAGGATTTAATCATGGACATTCTCACATGATTTCTATATAACATTTTAAACCATCTCTTGACTTTCCACAAAACTGTTATAACAACTTCCCATAAAGCCATTATAACAAACTTTCATTTTTAGAAAAACCAAGACAATACCATGCCTTCATTTTTAAATAAACCAAGACAATACCATGCCTTCGTTTTAGAATAATCAAGACAATTACCATGCCTTCCTTTTAAAATAATCAAGACACTAACACCCGTAGTATCAAGACACTTCCATTTTTAACAATAAAGTTAATACACATTTTAAACTCAAGTAAGTTATACCTTTCAAATCAAGTATACTTTTAACACCAAGTAATTTATACCTTTCAATTAAACAACCTAAGGTGTTATCAAGAGAATAGATAGAACAACTTCTATTTAGAAAATCAAGTACTTTTAATGAAATAGATAGAACTACTTCCTAAAACTCTTACCAACAGCTCCCATAAGACTTGGTAAGGACTTTTAGGAACCATTCAGACATGCTTTAAACACCGAAACCACAACATGAATACCCTTAACTTCTAAGAGTAAAATAACTTCCCTTTTTATAAAACCCAAAGATACTAGCACTGGTAGCATCAAGACACTTTCACTTTTAAATCAAGTATTTTATACTTTTTAAACCAAGTGACTTATACTTTTAAAACCCAGTGACTCTAAACTTTTTAATATCAAGACAAGTATACTTTTAAAATCAAGTTACTTATACCTTTCAAACCAAATAACTTATACTTTCAAATCTCAAGTAACTCACACCATTAAATCAAGTTACTTCTCTTTAAATCAAGTCATTTATCCTCCTTTAAATCGATCAAGTAAACCATTCTTTTGACTTCACCTAAAGCCGTTATAACTAACTTCCCATAAGGCCATTATAACAAACTTTAGGTTTTGGAAAACTAAGGCACTTGTATCCGTTAAAATCAAGTTACTACATTTTTAAACTCAAGTACTATTTAAGAGATTAGGAACAACTTCCTTTTTAAGACTCCAAGTACTATAAGTAGAACAATTTTCACTTTTAAAGCCCAAAGTACTACAAGGTAAATAGATATAAAAATCACCATTTTATAAACTCAAATACTATCAGAATAACGGATTTTAACAACTTCTATTTTGGAAACCCCAAATTACTATTAAAGAAGTATATAGACCAACTTCTAGTTTAGGAAATCCAAAGTATTATCAAAGAAGTATATCACTAAGGATTAGGTTCCGATAGAACTCTATCAAGATCAAGTCAAGTATACTTCTAAAATCAAGGCAAGTATACTTCAAGAAATGAGTCATGTATACTCCAAATAACAAGGCAAATATACTTCAAATAACAAAGGGCGTGTACTTCAAGAATCAAGACAAGTACACTTCAATAATCAATCATGCCAAAGAAGGAAGTAGTTCACATACCTCGTTGATGACTAGCCAACACGACAAGTAGCATACGCCCCAATGTACTTCTACTGTTATACCCCGTATTTCCAGAGTATGTACGTGAGGGCGTACGTACAAAAGTTCAAGCCTTAAGTAGGCATAAGGGACGAAATTGTGCACAACTAGCGAAAATAATTGTTTTCCGACGAAAAGTTTTCCGGACCTTGCGAAGGGAAAATTACGGTTGCGACATTTATAATTTTTGCGGATTTTTCCGAGAGATGAAATATTTTGGACCAACGAGAGGGTGACATGTGTCACCCTCAAGTGGACGGTTTGGGCATGGAATTCTTGGAACGTTTTTTTGATGAAAAAGGCCTTAAACATTGGTTAAGGTTAGGTAGGATATTTTTGTGATATTTTTGGAGTAGATGGATAAGGTTACACTTGCCCAAATCTACACCCTCCACTTGCTTTAATCTTGACCCTTGGTTGTCCTATAAATACCCCCCCTAAGTTGGAAGAATTCTTCATCCACAAAACATTTTCCAAGTCTTAAAATCCTCCCCCCCTTTAGTTGTAGTTCTCGTCCAAGCTTCTTCCCATAGAGAGCTCTGGCGAAACACCCCCTTGGTAGAAAATATTCTCCAAAGTATTGTTACTATCCCCAAATACCTTAGCCAATCCCTTGTAGTATTTCCAAAGTTACCTCTATACGAAAATCCCGGAAAATACTACTATACTTCCTTTAGTCACTAAACGAAACCCTAGGGAAAGTCTTCATAGTTGGTTGAAGTATTAAGTAGAAGTTGTGTAGAACTTCTAAGGGTTTCTTGGAGCGAATTGGAGCGTACAGAATAGGAGCTAAACCTTGCTCAGGATCGATATATATCTTGGATAATTTTGGGCTTATCGAGGTAAATAATCTTGTCCTTCTATTGTAATTGGAGATTACATATTGTAGAAGTGTAGAATTGAGTATACGTTATATACAAGGAATATATATAAGAGGAGAATTGAACTGTACTTACATAGGACTGTATTTACAGTAGACTTTTGTAATTTGACGGGTAGGGAAGTGCTGCCCAATTTTCCGTAAGATAAGGAATCTTTTATCTAGAATTATTCTACAGAGTAGTCTAGACGTTGATAGACTTATATGACCGTTATAGGTTGAAGTACTGCGAGTAGCGTATTCTACTTGAAGGGTGGAAAAGGCTAGCAGGATTACAGTACTTTGGAGCTATTTGCTAATTGTCGATAATCGTCGCGAGGTATGTGATTCTTCTTATCCTCTTGAGCATGATATTTTAAAAGAATATAATTAGTAAGGTAGACGTACGTGTGTTAACTGAACGTGGTTTTACTTCGATGTCTTTTGACTTGAGTTTTAAATAATAAGAATCTTGAAGTATTTCAAAAGAATTAAGAATCGTTTTTGAAAGAAGAGTAATATTTGGTTTTGAAAGCTTAAGAGTTATACTAGCTTTATGGGAAGTTAGGTATAACGACTTAAGAGAGATAAAAAGAATGGTTTATTGATTTTAGAAGTTAAGAGACTTGATCTTAAAAGATAAGAGACTTGACTTAATTGAATTGATATGGATTTTGTTAAAAAGTGTGAAACCTCATTCGTGAGTAATGAGTACTTGGTTTTTAAAGAATAATGTTTTACTGATTTCGGAAATGAGAATAAGTATCGAACGAACCACTGCATCGTTAATAAAGGAAAATGTATTGACAATAATTAATTTATATTAAAATCAGTAGAAACCTCCATCTGCATAGAAGCTAAGATGAGACAAAATTGTATTACATTTCCTAGATCATGGCTGCTTTAATAAGATTGTTATTGTTATACCCCATGGTTAGTGCAGGACGCGGTCGAGGCCTCAGCGCCGGGCTGAGCGAGGGCAGCGCGCAAGCGGTGATTGTAGGGCCGCGGCACCGGAAGACAGGGCCGCGGCGCCGGAAGATCTGAGGGGTCGCTGAAGTTTCAGCCATGGCTGAAGCGAGGGCTGGCGGAAAAGTCCTTAGAGCGGCGGGAGTTTCAGCATGCTGGCGCAAAGCGGATCTGCGAGAGTTAGTGGAAATTTCTGCACTGTTTTGTTTTAAAAGAGGTCATGGGTGGGTGACAAGTGTCCCCCCCATCTGAAATGTTGCATGCCTTATATTGACCAAGTCTTGAAGACTTGGTCATCTTTCATCTTTCATCTCTCTCTCTCTCTCTCTCTAAGCTAAAAAGCTCTCCCTTCTCTCTAGAAAATCAAGAGAAACTCCAAGCTTAAGGAAAATCTGAAAAGGGTGTTAAGAAGGAAAGTTATTTGCAAGCTTGTGGAGGTTATTGTGGTGGTATTCTTGAAAAGGAGGCTAGCAAATTGTTGGAATAGTTTTGGCTAAAGCCCTAAGGTAATGATTCTTCCTTTATAATTAGTTTTAGTGTTGCATGTTAAGAAGAAAGAACTTGTGGTAGTAAATAATGCTCTTAGAGTCATTAAATGCGAAATGTGGTTTGGGTATGAAGGATTTGGCTAAAGAGGTTATGTGAGCATGTTGTAGCCTAAAAATTACCTTAAACTTGTTAAGATTAATTGTTATAACTTTTGGGGCAGAATTTTACACACAGTTTAGGTGTGTAATCCCTTTGTGTTAGTTTGGATGTTGGGCCTTAAATGTGGCGTTTGAGTGTTAAAAATCGGCCTTTGAAAAGGTGGAAAAGTGAGTAGAAACAAAGGAAATGCATGATTTTCCATAGAATTTAGTGACTTTGAACTTGGATTGTTCTACTTTGAGGTTAGAGGTTAACAAAAGTATCATGATTATTATAGGTTGAAATATTACTTGCGGTAGTTGAGCTTAGCAAGTGGATTGACCAAAGAGGTATGTGGAACTTTCCTATCTCTTGAGCATGAGTAGTTGTACCTATGTAGTACGGTGAGCGTACAAGATTTGATATCTTTCACTTGTTTTAAAAGTATATGCTACTTGTTTCATTTCAAAAGTATAAGTCCTTGGATTTAGGAAAATGTATTTGACAAAGGGATAACGCTAATATAATGACTTTATGGGAAGTTGGTTATATTAGTTTTCTTGAAAGGTTCACAAAGAAAGGTTTACTCTAATTAAAACAAGTACGGGTAAAGGATTTGAAACTAAGAAAGATGAATTGATTTTTAGGCATTGGTTGCCTAAGGTTTTAAAGGAAATGAAGTCACTTGATTTAGAAGCCTATTATATTTCTAAAAGGAAATGTGACTTGTCTTGAAAAGAAATCGTAACTTGATACTATGGTGATTAGTATCTTGGAATTTTTATATAAAAAGAGTTATTTCTTAAAAAGTTAGAAGTACATGGTACTTGGGTTGAATTCCCAGATTTTCTATTAAAAGACATGTTAGTGCCTTAGGATACTAAAATGAGAGGATATATTAATAATGTTATAAGAAGTTAGGGGATTTCTTAACTTGCTTATGTTGTGATATGATAGGCCGGTAGTGCTTATGTATGATATGATAGGCCGGTAGTGCTTATGTTGTGATATGATAGGCCGGTAGTGCTTATGTATGATATGATAGGCCGGTAGTGCTTATGTTATGTATGATAGCCGGATGAGCTATGTTATATATTTGTATTATTACGGGGTAAACCTCGGGTTATTATCTATGCCATGGATTTGCTACCCATGATGCGAGTGCGGCGCTTGCACTCATGCGGATCCGGACCACAGGATCCATGCGGGTGAAATAGTCCCATGCGAGTACGGCGATGGTACTCATGCGGGTCCACAGGATCCATGCGGGTGAAATAGTCCCATGACGAGGCGGATGACCTCATGCGGGTCCACAGGACCCATGCGGGTGAAATAATCCCAGGAGTAGGATTGCTTAATGATACTACGGGCGAGGTACCCTGTTTTTATCGTGAGCCACATATTTTTATGATATAAGTTTAATACTTGTTACTCTCTCATTGTTAGTAAGGCACGGTCTGAGAAATTGATTTTTATCTATGACTCGGCTTATTTTGACTTATGATATTACTCTGATATTTTCGGTTTTACATACTTGATGCGTTGTGTCTTGACCCGCCGCCGGGGCTGCGTTCAATCCGCAGGTGGAAGCAGGTGGTAGATCCTCATTCCTAGGATCTTTTACTCAGGTGTCAGGAGCTCCATTTCTTCGGAGGCTCGACTTTTGGTATGGTTCTCCCTGGTGTTGTTGATGGTTTGTACATTCAGGGGCATGACGGGGCCCTGTCCCGTCATAGTGTTACTCCTTCGTAGAGGCCTGTAGTCTTGTCATAACGTGGTTTGTGTACGGATGTAAGTGTTCGGTTTGAGGTCCTTTTGGGGGTAGCCATTGTGGGCTAGACTATTTATATCATTATGGTTGTTTATTATGAGTTTATATTCATTGGTTTTCTCGATGTTGTGTCACAAGGGTGCGGGTTAAGGCAGGTCACGGATCGAGTCGGTCGTGTGATTATAAACAAGAATAACCTACTCACACATAAGGCATACGTTACTCAATTGTTTTAAAAGAGATTACGTTATTTGATTAAGACTATGAACTATGAAATCTTTCGAAACTAAAAGACTTGAGTATTTGAAATTAGGCAACTTGAACTTTTGGAAAAGAATGTTGTTACTTGACTTTAAAAAGGAAAGTGTTTTGGTTTAAAAATGAGGGCATAATATTGCCTTAGTTGTTTTAAAAGGAAAGCATGGTATTGTCTTAATCTGTCTTAAAAGAGCGTTTAGATGTTATGGTCGATTCTATACCGCGTCCATGGGATGGACCGGGAATGTATTTCACTCGACACCGCGTTCATGGGATGAACCGGGAATGTATTTCACTCGACACCGCGTTCATGGGATGAACCAGGAATGTATTTCACTCGACACCGCGTTCATGGGATGAACCGGGAATGTATTCCACTCGACACCGCGTTCATGGGATGAACCGGGAATGTATTCCACACGATACCGAGTTCATGGGATGAACCGGGAATGTATTCCACACGATACCGAGTTCATGGGATGAACCGGGAATGTATTCCACACGATACCGAGTTCATGAGATGAACCAGGAATGTATTTCACACGATACCGAGTTCATGGGATAAACCGGGAATGTATTCCACACGATTCGATACCGAGTCCATGAGATGGACCGGGAATGTAGTCCATCTGATCGACAGAGTCCATGAGATGGGCGAGACATGTTATCGTATCACACGATTTATACCTAGGCTAGGTAGTGAGGAAGGAGTTCCACGGGCGTGAGGATGACTTTGAGGCGTGAGTCACGACTTGACATGGCGGCTTTTATGATATGAGCGTAGTTTTGTTATCATATATGTCTTACATTTTTATATAAACTATTATGATTTCATTTCGGTATTTTGATTTCACATACTTGGTACTGTTATCGACCTCCTTGAAGTGCGTTCATGCCAGAGGTAAGTCTGCGGTTGTTGATCCTCGCCATAGGATCACGATTCGATGTATTAGGAAGCTCCGTTTCTCGGAGGCTTATCTTTTGGTATGTTTTCCCGAGTTTGTAAGTTCTTGTACATTCGGGGTATGGCGGGGCCTGTCCGTCATAGTTGTTGTAAAAATCTTAGAGGTCTATAAATGCTTTGTTGTGGGCGGGATTTTGAAAAAGGGATATGCTTTCAAGTGTATATATATGTATCTTAAATGACGCTTTTCTCGAATAAACTATTTTCTCACTTCATATTGTTTCATGTCTTGTTTTTATATTCCGCTGATTACTCTGATGTATGTCTACTTGGGTGCCCGGGTAAGGCACCAGTCACGGGCCCGAGGTCGGGTCGTGACAAAAGTGGTATCAGAGCAGTTAATCCTCGGAAAGTGTCTACAGACCGTGTCTAGTAGAGTCTTGATTATCGATGTGTTGTGCACCACATCTATAATCGTGAGGCTGAGACATTTAGGATTAGTTTCCATTCTTCTCATTACGAGATCGTGCCTTAGCTGTGTTATAAGTTGGACCCTCAGCGTATTTCGTTTTACGATTATGCCTCGCGCAGCAACCGGGCAGATGGGCAAGGCGGCGAGAAAATTGCTAGTAGGATCTGAGAGAAATGCAGCGCGAGCCGGTCATTACGAGATAGTGCTTGAGGCGAGTTTTGCGCCGCCCGGCCATCGAGTTTAGGCGCGGCGGTGGCTGCTGAGACCATACACTGAGCCTCGGTCCGGCTGGAGCGAGAGGAGTTGGGTACAAAGAGATGGCGATTCTTGGCGGGATCGTGGCGAACATGAGATAAGATGGATCACGGCGATTCGATTCGATAGTACCCATGGTTCACGAGATCGGATAGTTTGAGGCTACGGGACTTTACGAGTTGTAGCGCGAGTTTCTGGTCGAGGCACGAGGATGATCCGAGGAGTTCATCCAAGCGATTCTGAGGATCGTAGAGTGATCAAGGCTTGGAGACCGAGTCGGTGGTCTTAGGTTCGCATCGGTGAGTAATCTGCGATCGGCGGTTTGATCGTGGGAGGCTGTCGGGAGAGTATGCACTTCCAGCGGTATGGGACGAGTTCTCGGGGCATTTCTTGCACATTTCTTGCCTCGCGGATGAGAAGGGCTCGGGACAGATTTTTAGCGTTGAGCGGGCCGGGCGTGCGGTTGGAGTACAACGTGGAGTTCGACTCGTTGGCTCGGTATGTCCGCGTTAGTAGGCGATATGGAGGGCGAGTACACCACTACGTCACCGGACTCGATGACTACTTGGCAGAGGCTTGTTGGTGTAGCTCTTGGCCGGGCATGGACATTGCTGCATGCGAGCTTATGCACTTAGGTGTGAGGCGGAGAGGTCGGCGGAATGGCCGAGATCGCGAGAAGAGGGCGGACAGCGGTCCTTTGGTAACTTTCGAGGCGGACCGCCTCGTGGCGAGCTAGTTATGTACCTCCGCCAGGGGCGAGTGGTCCTCCGCGATCTTGGGGCGTTCGGTATTCGGGAGCTGGTCGAGCTCCGGGGCTTAGTTTCTGAGATATACATGGGTTCAGCGGCAGGATTCATGTCCCCTCAGTGTGCACGATGTGGCGGTGCATCATCGGGAATGTCGTCTTTTTCGGTGCTTGTTTCACTGCGGCCGTCGAGGCCATGTGACGAAGGCGTGTTCATAGGAGAATGCAGGCAGAATGACGCGACCTAAGGGTCGATGGCGAGTTCATCGCCTTATAGCTATGCGCGGCAGTGAGATTATGATTAGAGCGACGAAGGAAAATGAAGCGATTGATCTGGTATATTCTTACCCTCAGAGACTAGTATGCGTTGATGTTATAATGAAGTGCTAAGTATTATGTTCAGATAGCATTATGTTAAATTGTGTTTAGAAAACATGGTTAGTTAGAAGGGTAAGATTGGGGGACAGGTAAATTGTGAGCCTTAGAATATTATACGTAGAGACCTTAGATGCGAGGCCATCTGGAGTAAAAGATTTATTTTTATGTTTGACCTTTATCGGGGTGCATAGTATACGTGGGATTTATTTGTGTGATAAGTCCCTGAGTGGTATGAAATAAAAGAGGGTAGTTGAGCTAAGAAGACCACTAGGTTTTCGTGACTTAATTAGTAAGATTATTCCGGATCGGGGGAACAAGAGTTTGGCGAGATAGCGGGTCGGGTTGAGGACCGATCGCGGGTCAACCCGCGGCCTGTAATGTGGTGGGGTCAGTTCGAGGTGGTCCCGCCAGGTGGTAGGGTCACGAGGGCGCTAGGCTCAAGTTTAGATAACCACTGTATGAGTTCATGGGCGTGTTCGACCAGAATCGGATCATGAAGGCCGGGAATGGCCTTGAAGGAATTCGAGGCTAGTAAGATGACCAAGTTTGGAGGTAGTGACTCCAAAGATTTTGGAAACTGTAGTGATGACTGAAGTATGGTACGTATACTAGAAGGAGTTCAAGTGTTCGAGAAAATGCGAGTAAGGAAAGAAGTGAACATGTCTTTGAGAAAATAGAAATGATCATTACTTTTGTGAAGTAAAGGTGCGAAGGGAATATCTTTTAGACTGTGGGTGGGAGCTTTTGTGATGCTAGAGGTGATTCCTTGTGGACTTGGATTTAAGTATTTGCGCGTGTTGTATTGTGGCCATGTGTGGCATTTGCAAACTGTTAAGTTAAAGAGGAATTTTATCGTTATCTGTCTTGAGAAGGAACATTCGGGACGAATGTTTCTAAAGAGGGGAGAATGTTATACCCCGTATTTCCAGAGTATGTACGTGAGGGCGTATGTACAAAAGTTCAAGCCTTAAGTAGGCATAAGGGACGAAATTGTGCACAACTAGCGAAAAGAATTGTTTTCCGACGAAAAGTTTTCCGGACCTTGCGAAGGGAAAATTACGGTTGCGACATTTATAATTTTTGCGGATTTTTCCGAGATATGAAATATTTTGGACCAACGAGAGGGTGACATGTGTCACCCTCAAGTGGACGGTTTGGGCATGGAATTCTTGGCACGTTTTTTTGATGAAAAAGGCCTTAAACATTGGTCAAGGTTAGGTAGGATATTTTTGTGATATTTTTGGAGTAGATGGATAAGGTTACACTTGCCCAAATCAACACCCTCCACTTGCCCTCCACTTGCCTTAATCTTGACCCTTGGTTGTCCTATAAATACCCCCCTTAAGTTGGAAGAATTCTTCACCCACAAAACATTTTCCAAGTCTTAAAATCCTCCCCCCCTTTAGTTGTAGTTCTCGTCCAAGCTTCTTCCACTCTACAGAGCTCTAGCCGAAACACCCCCCCCCTTGGTAGAAAATATTCTCCAAAGTATTGTTACTATCCCCAAATACCTTAGCCAATCCCTTGTAGTATTTCCAAAGTTACCTCTATACTAAAAGCCCGGAAAATACTACTATACTTCCTTTAGTCTCTAAACGAAACCCTAGGGAAAGTCTTCATAGTTGGTTGAAGTATTAAGTAGAAGTTGTGTAGAACTTCTAAGGGTTTCTTGGAGCGAATTGGAGCGTACAGAATAGGAGCTAAACCTTGCTCAGGATCGACATATATCTTGGATAATTTTGGGCTTATCGAGGTAAATAATCTTGTCCTTCTATTGTAATTGGAGATTACATATTGTAGAAGTGTAGAATTGAGTATAAGTTATATACAAGGAAGGTATATAAGAGGAGAATTGAACTGTACTTACATAGGACTGTATTTATAGTAGACTTGTGTAATTTCACGGGTAGGGAAGTGCTGCCCAATTTTCCGTAAGATAAGGAATCTTGTATCTAGAATTATTCTACAGAGTAGTCTAGACGTTGATAGACTTATATGACCGTTATAGGTTGAAGTACTGCGAGTAGCGTATTCTACTCGAAGGGTGGAAAAGGCTAGCAGGATTACAGTACTTTGGAGCTATTTGCTAATTGTCGATAATCGTCGCGAGGTATGTGATTCTTCTTATCCTCTTGAGCATGATATTTTAAAAGAATATAATTAGTACGGTAGACGTACGTGTGTTAACTGAACGTGGTTTTACTTCGATGTCTTTTGACTTGAGTTTTAAATAATAAGAATCTTGAAGTATTTCAAAAGAATTAAGAATCGTTTTTGAAAGAAGAGTAATATTTGGTTTTGAAAACTTAAGAGTTATACTAGCTTTATGGGAAGTTAGGTATAACGACTTAAGAGAGATAAAAAAAATGGTTTATTGATTTTAGAAGTTAAGAGACTTGATCTTAAAAGATAAGAGACTTGACTTAATTGAATTGATATGGATTTTGTTAAAATGTGTGAAACCTCATTCGTGAGTAATGAGTACTTGGTTTTTAAAGAATAATGTTTTACTGATTTCGGAAATGAGAATAAGTATCGAACGAACCACTGCAGCGTTAATAAAAGAAAATGTATTGACAATAATTAATTTATATTAAAATCAGTAGAAACCTCCATCTGCATAGAAGCTAAGATGAGACAAAATTGTATTACATTTCCTAGATCATGGCTGCTTTAATAAGATTGTTATAAACAAGAATAACCTACTCACACATAAGGCATACGTTACTCAATTGTTTTAAAAGAGATTACGTTATTTGATTAAGACTATGAACTATGAAATCTTTCGAAACTAAAAGACTTGAGTATTTGAAATTAGGCAACTTGAACTTTTGGAAAAGAATGTTGTTACTTGACTTTAAAAAGGAAAGTGTTTTGGTTTAAAAAGGAGGGCATAATATTGCCTTAGTTGTTTTAAAAGGAAAGCATGGTATTGTCTTAATCTGTCTTAAAAGAGCGTTTAAATGTTATGGTCGATTCTATACCGCGTCCATGGGATGGACCGGGAATGTATTTCACTCGACACCGCGTTCATGGGATGAACCGGGAATGTATTTCACTCGACACCGCGTTCATGGGATGAACCGGGAATGTATTTCACTCGACACCGCGTTCATGGGATGAACCGGGAATGTATTCCACTCGACACCGCGTTCATGGGATGAACCGGGAATGTATTCCACACGATACCGAGTTCATGGGATGAACCGGGAATGTATTCCACACGATACCGAGTTCATGGGATGAACCGGGAATGTATTCCACACGATACCGAGTTCATGAGATGAACCGGGAATGTATTTCACACGATACCGAGTTCATGAGATGAACCGGGAATGTATTCCACACGATTAAATCTGAGTCCATGAGATGGACCGGGAATGTATTCCATACGATCCGACACCGAGTCCATGAGATGGGCCGAGACATGTTATACGTATCACACGATTTATACCTAGACTGCCGGCAGTGAGGAAGGAGTTCCACGGGCATGAGGGATGACTTTGAGGGCGTGAGTCCCTGACTTGACTGCTTTTATGATATGAACTGTAGTTTTGTTATCATATATGTCTTCTGTTTTTATATAGACTATTATGATTTCATTTTCAGTATTTTCAGTTTCACATACTTGGTACCTGTTGTACTGACCTCCTTCGGGGGGCTGCGTTCATGCCGCAGGTAGAGGTACAACGGTTGTTGATCCTCGCTCATAGGATCACAGTTCAGCGTATTGGGAAGCTCCGTTTCTCCGGAGGCTTATCTTTTGGTATGTTTTCCCCGAGTTTGTAAGTTCTTGTACATTCAGGGGTATGGCGGGGCCCTGTCCCGTCATAGTTGTTGTAAAAATCTTAAAGGTCTGTAGTACTGTTGTGGGCAGGATTTTGAAAAAGGGATGTAACTGTTCAAGTGTATATATATGTATGCCGACAGGCAGCTTTTCTCAGATAAACTGTTTTCTCACTTCATATTGTTTCATGTCTTGTTTTTATATTCCGCTGATTACTCTGATGTATGTCTACTTGGGTGCCCGGGTAAGGCACCAGTCACGGGCCCGAGGTCGGGTCGTGACATCTACCTAAAATGGCAATAACACTTCTATCAACATCAGGCTTACTAGTGTAAGACTTATATCAAATAATGGCCCTCTAATTCTACGGAAATTTGGGCAGCACTTCCTTTGTTTCTACGTACTTTTCCACCTTTTCCAAGGCCCGATTTCATCAACCAACAAGCCATATTTAAGGCACAACCAACAGTTAACCAAAGGGGATTACACGCCTAACTTGACGTGTAAAATTCTGCCCCACAATCTATACAAAACAGTCCGCAAAATAGTCCATAAAACAGTCCACTAATAAACCAACATTAAGGGTACAATGTGAAGCCTTTAACACCCTTATTCCTTAGGACTTTCATTAGTCATTTTACCACATTAAACATGCATGTTAGGGGCTGATTTCCAGCATATATGCACCCCAAAACAGTAAATAAAACGACATCACAACGTCTAACAGTTTTGGGTAGTTTCGTCCAACAATAACTACAACAATCCAATGTCCTTTTCCTTAATTCCTTTTATTCCAATTCAAGTTACAACATGTTATGCAAGTTATATAATCAATCAACTACAATATTTCCTTAATTATATAACATGTACCAAGTGTAAATAACGACAATAACCAACGAAATTCGAAAACCTCAAAATTAGTCTAGCTCTCGGCCAAGCCTTAAAAAATTGTCCAAACACTTTTTAATCCTCATTATTTTTAGTACAAGTTCATCCATACATTATAACAATAAGTAATATCCAATTAATTTAAAAGAAGAAGGACATTTACCTCATTTGTTCCCAAAAACGCCCCAAAACAGTCCGGTCTTTATTGGTCCGCAGTTTTCGTTTCGCTCCACTTCTTCAAGTTCCAATCACATATATGTGACCCCTATGAGCTTATACACAACTTCACTTCACGTTTTGCTTCCATAAAGTCGATAAAACCTAGGGTTTTCTCCACCTCATTCTCGTCCAAAACCAACAAAAACTTGTGGAATAATGATATTGGCTTAGCACTTGGTTTAGGGGCTTAATCTTGGATGAAATAAATTAACCAACACTAGGTGTTCTTGGTGCTCTTGGTTTTGAGCTCAAAGGAAGAATAAATTTGTGAGATATGACTAAGTGTAGAAGACAAGTCTTGCAAGCCCTTTCTATATATAGATATTTATGGACAAGTGGAGTGGGACCCACTTGTCCACTTGTCCCCTTAAGTCTCAAAATATCTACTACTAGTCATCTTAGCAAGACAAGGGGTGCCACGTGTCGCCCTCCGATTTGTCCAAATTATTTCTTCTTCTAAAATATCTATATTTGGCCAAAATATCTCAAAATATTGTGGGCCCCACAAAACCGTAAAAGTTTCCCGTGGGCCCCCACATGAACAAATCCAGAACTTAAAATCCAAAATTCCAATATAATCTATAAGTCCCAAATACCAAATTTGAGAACCAAATTCCAATTAATAAACCTTTTCCTTCACAAATTTTCCGGATTTTTTCCTTTAGAAAAAGCAATTTTCTTTCTTTCAAAAATTCAAATCTCAATTTTCTCACGCACGTTCTCATCTCATTGCCTTGGAAATACGTGGTGTAACATCATTTCCCCCATAGAAACTGTCACGACCCGACCTCGGGCCCGCGACTGGTGCCTTACCCCGGGCACCCTAGTGATACAACATCAGAGAAAATCAGCGGAAAAAAAAAACTTAAACATGAAACAAGATAAAATAAGAAACAGGCTAACCAAAACGGTTACCTTTCTGCATATATATATATATACCTGAACAGTTATATCCTTTTACAAACCCTGCCCACAACAGTACTATAGACATCTAAGAATGTAACCACAACTACGAAGGGACAGGGCCCCGCCATACCCCTGAATGTAAGCACCTACAACGACAGGGGACTATACCAAAGATAAGCCTCCGGAAAAACGGAGCTTTCCCAAACGCTGAACTGTGAAACTATGAGCGAGGATCAACAACTGGTGTACCTCTACCTGCGGCATGAACGCAGCCCCTCGAAGGAGGTCGATCTGGTACCAAGTATGTGGCGAAAATCACGTAAATGAAATCATAATAGTCTATATAAAGCAGGAGACATGTATGATAACCAAACTACAGTACACAACATATAAGCAGTCATGTCAAGTCAGGGACTCGCGCCCTCAAAGTCATCACTCAAATATAACAATGGGTCTCACGCCCACAACATCAATCATGCCCGTGGAATACCTTTCTCACTGCCGGCAGTCTATGATATAATAACACCAAGGAGTACACATGAACACCAGGTCCCACCTGTGTCACAAAACCGTACGGGGCAAGTACGAAACCAGCTACCAGAACCTACCGTACCAACAATACTAAATAACTACATCACGAAGCTGACCGGGGCAAATACGATAGCCTCTACCAGATCCACCCTGCATCACGTCGCTGACCGGGGCAAGTACGTAGGCTAACTACCAGATCCACCCTGCATCACGAAACTTCGGTCTAAAACTGAAAAACTGCGTCACGAAGCTGACCGGGGCAAGTGCGATAGCCTCTACCAGATCCACCCTGCACCACGTAGCTGACCGGGGCAAGTACGTAGGCTAACCACCAGATCCACCCTGCATCACGAAACTTCATCCAAACACTGACTCACGAAGCTGACACGGGGCAAGTACGAAGGCCTCTACCAGATCCACCCTGCATCACGTCGCTGACCGGGGCAAGTACGTAGACCAACTACCAGATACCAAAGCCGTAATCACGAGACTTCATCACAAAACTGAACGGGGCAAGTACGAAGGCTAACTACCAGAACCAAAGCCGAATCAGCCACGACCGGGGCAAGTACGAGAGCCAACTACCAGATACCAAAGCTGAATCAGTAAGACCTCATGGAGAGCTAGTCCATGGAACAACAATCCTAATGGAACCATACTCGTGGGCCACCCAACGTGTCAGTAGGTCCAAGGATATAACAAGATAACACTCCTAGTGGAAGCATACCCGTGGGCCACCCATCGTGTCAGTATGTCAAGAAGGAAAATAACAAGATAACGCTCATGGTGGAAGCATACCCGTGGGCCACCCATCGTGTCAGTATGTCCACCAATCAACCAGATATCTGACCCTCCATCGAGAGACTCGGTAGCACAGAATCAAAACACTTGCACAACAAAGGCTATCACAACAAGCATAGGCAAGTTCAACGTATTCGTAGACTTTCATTTTATTACAACAAAACCGGATTTTAACCCCAAGGTACTACGTATTTTAACTCTTTAAAAGATCCATTTCTTTCACAAAAAGTCACACGATACCCATAGTATCAAAATAGAGTAACTATTTTTTTAAGTAAACCAAAACAATTTCCATACTTTCTTTTTAAACCAAATCATTTCTCCCTTTAAAGTCAAGTTACCATTTTAAATCCAATAATAAAACCATCCTTTTGTTTTCATAAAGTCGTTATAACTAACTTCCCATAAAGCTATTACAACACTTTATGTTTTAAACCAATTTAAGACAAAACCATGCCTTTCTTTTAAACCAAAACACTTCAAATTCTCAAGTCTCTTTTCTTTTAGAAATCAAGTTCCTTACTGTGGAATTTTAAGAAAAAAATCAATACTTGTTATTAATGATTTTATTAAAGCAGCCATGATCTAGGAAATGTAATACAATTTTGTCTTATCTTAGCTTCTATGCAGATAGAGGTTTCTACTGGTTTTAATATAATTAATTATTTGTCAATACATTTTCCTTTATTAACGCTGCAGTGGTTTGTTCGATACTTATTCTCATTTCCGAAATCAATGTAACTTATTCCTTTTTAAAACCCAATTACCCATTTCTCACAGAAGCGGTTTCACAACTTTTTAACACAAATCAAGTCCTTAATATTTCACATCAAGTCATTTATAAGTGAAGTCTCTTATCTTTTAAAAACCACAAACCATTTCTTTACCTACATAAAGTTGTTATAACAAACTTTCCATAAAGCCGTTATAACACTTTATGTTTTAAACCAACCAAATTCGTTTAGCACACGTACGTCTACCGTACTACATAGTTCACAATAATCATGCTAGAAAAGATAGGAAGAGGTTCACATACCTCGCGAAGATTATCGACAATTAGCAAATAGCTCCAAAGTATTAAAACCCTGCTAGCCTTTACCACCCTTCAAGTAGAATACGCTACTCGAAGAACTTCAACCGTTAAAGGTCACAAAACGTCTATCAACCTCTAAATCTCTTCGTAGAACAATTCTAAGTACAAGGTTCCTTATTCTAAGAAGACCGGCACTCCCCTCCCTGTAAATCGGAAATCTCTCCTATCAAGGCCTACCACCAAGCCAACAACTAAGGGGGTTACATCGCCTAACCTGTAATACAACACTGCTCCACAATAATACTACAAGTCTACTGTAAATACAGTCCAATGTAAATACAGTTCAATTCTATCAATCTTCTTGCCTCATATAATATACTCAAGTATAACTACTACAACATGTAATATCTAATTACAATAGGGGGACATAGATCATTACCTCGATAAGCCCAAAATTATCCAAGATTATAAGTCGATCCTGAGCAACGTTTAGCTCCAATTCCTTACGCTCCAACCTGCTCCAAGCAACCCTTAGAAGTTTCTAAACAACTTCTCTTAACACTTCATCTAAGCTATGAAGATTTTTCTAGGGCTTCATTTTGCGACTATTGGAATAAAATAGTATTTCCGGGCTCCTAGTATTGAAATAACTTTGGAATACTACTAGGGATACTAGGCTAAGGTATTTGGGATTTATACCACAATACTAGAAGTATTTCTCTACACAAAGTGGGGGGGGTGTCACGACCCGAACCCGGGCCCGTGACTGGTGCCTTACCCCGGGCACCCTAGTGATACAACATCAGAGAAAACCAGCGGAAAATAAAATTTAAACAAGAAACAAGATATATGATCATAAAACAGGCCAACCAAACGGTTACCTTCCAATAAAATATATATATACAACTCTTTCAAAACGAACAGTTTAATCCTTTTTACAAACCCTGCCCACAACAGTACTACAGACCTCTAAGAGTTTTTATACAACATGACGGGACAGGGCCCCGCCATACCCCTGACTGTACAAGAACCTACAACTCAGGGTAACATACCAAAGATAAGCCTCCGGAGAAACGGAGCTTCCCAACGCCGTTGTGACCCTAGAGCGAGGATCAACATCGGTGTACCTCTACTGCGGCATGAGCGGCCGAGGAGTCGTTACAAGGTCAAGTATGTGATGTGAAATTGAAAATCAGTAAATAAAATCATAATCTATATAAAAACAGAGACATGTATGATAACAAAACTACGATTCACAACATAAAAGCGATCATGTCAAGTCGTGGACTCACGCCTCAAAGTCATCACTCAAATATAACCCGGAATTTAACTCGCACGCGCGCATGCGGCATCTCACCTCGGTATAAGCATGGCCCTGGAACCATCCCAATGGAAGCATACTCGTGGGCCACCCATCGTGTCAGTATGTCCAAAAGGAAATAACAAGATAACAATCATAATGGAAGCATACTCGTGGGCCACCCATCGTGTCAGTATGTCCAAAGTAAATAACAAGATAACACACCTAATGGAAGCATACTCGTGGGCCACCCATCGTGTCAGTATGTCCAAAAGGATCGATATAGTGGAAGCATACCCGTGGGCCACCCATCGTGTCAGTATGTCCATCAATCAACGGATAGCCGCCTCGGCGAGACGCGGTAGCGTAAATACAACACTTGCACAACAAAGGCTATCACCACAAGCATAGGCAAGTTCAACATACTCATAGACTTTCATTTTATTACAACAAAACCG
Organism: Przewalskia tangutica; assembly: GCA_029844215.1. NCBI lineage: Eukaryota > Viridiplantae > Streptophyta > Magnoliopsida > Solanales > Solanaceae > Przewalskia > Przewalskia tangutica. The sequence continues at coordinate 53,793,570 of CM056736.1, forward strand.
GATTTTAACCTCAAGGTACTACGTATTTTAACTTTTTAAAAGATGCATTTCTTTCACAAAAAGTCACACGATACCCGTAGTATCAAAATAGAGTAACTATCCTTTTACGTAAACCAAAACAATTTCCATACTTCCTTTTTAAACCAAATCATTTCTCCCTTTAAAGTCAAGTTACCATTTTAAATCAAATAATAAAACCATCCTTTTGTTTTCATAAAGTCGTTATAACTAACTTCCCATAAAGTTATTATAACACTTTATGTTTTAAACCAATTTAAGACAAAACCATGCCTTTCTTTTAAACCAAAACACTTCAAATTCTCAAGGCTCTTTTCTTTTAGAAATCAAGTTCCTTACTGTGGAATTTAAGAAAAAAATCAATGCTTGTTATTAATGATTTTATTAAAGCAGTCATGATCTAGGAAATGTAATACAATTTTGTCTTATCTTAGCTTCTATGCAGATGGAGGTTTCTACTGGTTTTAATATAATTAATTATTTGTCAATACATTTTCCTTTATTAACGCTGCAGTGGTTTGTTCGATACTTATTCTCATTTCCGAAATCAATACAACTTATTCCTTTTAAAACCCAATTACCCATTTCTCATAAATGCGGTTTCACAACTTTTTAACACAAACCAAGTCCTTAATATTTCACATCAAGTCATTTATAAGTCAAGTCTCTTATCTTTTAAAAACCACAAACCATTTCTTTACCTACATAAAGTTGTTATAACAAACTTCCCATAAAGCCGTTATAACACTTTATGTTTTAAACCAACCAAATTCGTTTAGCACACGTACGTCTACCGTACTACATAGTTCACAACAATCATGCTAGAAAAGATAGGAAGAGGTTCACATACCTCGCGACGATTATCGACAATTAGCAAAACGCTCCAAAGTATTATAACCCTGCTAGCCTTTTCCACCCTTCAAGTAGAATACGCTACTCATAGTACTTCAACCTATAAAGGCCATAAAACGTCTATCAACCTCTAGATCTCTTCGTAGAACAATTCTAAGTACTAGGTCATTATTCTACGGAAAATTCGCAAGACCTCCCCAACAGTAGCCACATAAATCTCCTCCTCTATCAAGGCCCGCTACCAAGCCAACAACTCCAAGGCGGGGGTTACACGTCTAACCGGACGTGTACAATTCTACTCCACAATAATACTACAAGTCTACTGTAAATACAGATCAATGTAAATACAGTTCAATTCTTTATAATCATCCTTCCAACATATCTTATACTCAATTCTAAACTACTACAATATGTAATATCCAATTACAATAGAGGGACATAGATCATTACCTCGATAAGCCCAAAATTATCCAAGATTATAAGTCGATCCTGAGCAACGTTTAGCTCCAATTCCTCACGCTCCAACCCGCTCCTAGCAAACCTTAGAAGTTTCTAGACAACTTCTCTAACACTTCATCTAAGCTATGAAGATTTTTCTAGGGCTTCATTTTGCGACTATTGGAATAAAGTAGTATTTCCGGGCTCTTAGTATTGAAATAACTTTGGAATACTACTAGGGATACTAGGCTAAGGTATTTGGGATTATACAACAATACTTGAAGTATTTCTACACAAAGTGGGGGGGTTGGACGAGAACATCACAAAGGGAGGGGATATTTTTGCCTTGGAAAATCTTTAAGTGTGGATGAAATTAAGTCTTGCAACAAAGGGGTATTTATAGAGAAATCAATGGCTAGGATCAAAGCAAGTGTAAGGTGTAGATTGGGGACATGTGTGTGTGGGTTCTACCAACCACATGTCCACCACAAAATTTGGACAAGTGGCTAGCCACTTGTCCACCACAAAAACGCCCCACATGCCAAGTGGCACTCCAAATCGGCCATAGGGCCACATGGGGGTGACACGTGTTGCCCCCCTACTCGTCCAAAATATTTCATCTCCCAAAAATATCCGTAATGCCAAAAATCTGAAAATAAAGTGGGCCCCATAAAACCGTAAATTTCCCCCGTGGGCCCCACGTGACCAATTCCGGAAATAAAATTCCATAATTCTCAAATATTCCAAAAAGTCCGAATACCGAATCCGGGAATCCAATTCCCATAAACGAACCTTTTTCCTTCACAAAATCCCAAAACTTTTCCGTCGAAAAATTACATCTTTTTTCCTTTTAATTTAAATGTCGTATTCTTGTACGTACGTCCTCATATACATACTCTGGAACTACGGGGTGTAACATTCTTCCCCCCTTAGAAACATTCGTCCCGAATGTTCCTTCTAAGTCTCAAAACATACATGCGCTGGTATAGTCTTCACTACTATACTTACAAAACCACTTATGCCACACCTGGCCATAATATAACATACGCGAAAAACTCAAATCCAAGCCAACGAGGAATCACCTCTAAAGCGTATAACAATACTAATAGCTCCACCCATGGTCCAAAGGATACTTTCTTCACATCTTTACTTATAAAAAAGATACTTCCATCTTCTTAACACATCTACGCCTCTTTTCTTACTCGTCGTACCCTCCTCGTACACTCGAGCTCTTCCTACTATACGTACCATATTTCTGTCGTTGCTTCAGTTTTCAAAAATCTCGGAGTTACCATCTCCAACTTGGTCATCACTAACTGGGACACTCTGGATGGGTCTCTGATACTCTTCCGAAACATAGCAACATGGAAGACCGGACGTACTGCCTCCTAAGTCGGACGGCAGTGCTAACTTATAGGCAACCTGGCCAATTCTACAACGATCTGAAAAGGCCCAAAGTACCTCGGGCTAAGTTTCCCCTGCTTTCCAAATCTCGTCACACCCTTCCGGGGTGGTACCTTCAAGAAGACCCACTGTCAACCTGAACTCCAAGTGTCGACGCCGATTATCCGCACGACTTCTGTAGACTCTGAGCTGCTAATAACCTCTTCTGGATAAGCTTCACCTTATCCACATCCTGCTGAATCAAGTATGGACCAACTATCTGAACCTTGCCAATATCGAACCAATCGACCGGCAACCTACACTTCCGCCCACACAATGCTTCATAAGGCGTCATCCGAATACTGAAATGGTAGCTATTGTAATACTCACTCAACAAGAGGCAAATAATCCTCACAGCTACCCCTGAAATCAAAACACCTGCCCGTAACCTATCCTCAAATGTCTGGATAATACGCGCCGTTATCCGTCGGCCCGAGGGTGAATGCAATACTGAGACTCACCTGAGTTCCTAACCCCGCCTGGTAAAACCTCCAGAAACAAAAGAAATAGCCGAAAACCGGGCTCCACTGCCTGCCATAAAAAGTAGGGACCCCGTGCAGCCTTACAACCTTCCTGGTATACAACATCTTGCATAACCCTCCGCCGAGTAAACAGTCTTGACTAAAAGACAAGATGGGCTGACCCCATAGGCCCGACTACCCACTTCCCTTTCACACCACTCATGGACTTATCACCTGAATATACTCCACGTATCGAACGTACCCCGACAACGATCAAACGTACAATCTTTTACTTAAGACGACCTTGCATCTAAGGTCTCCACGTGTAATATTCTAAGGCTCACACCTACCATGTAGTGAACACTTGAGGAAAAACTGAATCTGGCTGGCTAGAACCTATGTAATCTGTGAACCAGAAACCCTGGAGCTCTGACCAACTCCTAAATACCCCGAACTTCCTGAAGCCTGTGAAGGACCACTCTGTATTGGCGGAGGCGCATAACCAGTCTGCTGCTGAGAAGGTCCGCCTCAAAAGTTACCAAAGGACCCTGCTGTTCTGGCCCTCTTCTACTGATCTTGGTTAATTCGTCGATCTCTACGTTCCTCAGTCTGCTGCGCATAAGCCTGTACACGGTCAACGTCCATGCCCGGCTGAAGAGCTACTCCTGTACAACTCTCTACTAGATAATCGTCAAGTCCTGTGACATATCGGTGCACTCTATCCTCCATGTCTGCCACTAAATTGGGGACATAACGAGCCAATGAGTCAAACTCGATACTTTATTCCCGAACTGTCCGCCCGTTCTGCTCATCTGCGAGGGCAAGAAGTGTGTAGGAAATGCCTTTGAGGTCTTGATCACTTTCATGATTCGCTGCAACTGTCGATCATAAAACGTCTATCAACCTCTAGATCTCTTCGTAGAACAATTCTAAGTACTAGGTCATTATTCTACGGAAAATTCGGCAGCACCTACCCCCCCCCCCCCCCCCCGTAGCCACATAAATCTCCTCCTCTATCAAGGCCCGCTACCAAGCCAACAACTCCAAGGCGGGGGTTACACGTCTAACCGGACGTGTACAATTCTACTCCACAATAATACTACAAGTCTACTGTAAATACAGTCCAATATAATTACAGTTCAATTCTTTATAATCATCCTTCCAACATATCTTATACTCAATTCTAAACTACTACAATATGTAATATCCAATTACAATAGAGGGACATAGATCATTACCTCGATAAGCCCAAAATTATCCAAGATTATAAGTCGATCCTGAGCAACGTTTAGCTCCAATTCCTCACGCTCCAACCCGCTCCTAGCAAACCTTAGAAGTTTCTAGACAACTTCTCTAACACTTCATCTAAGCTATGAAGATTTTTCTAGGGCTTCATTTTGCGACTATTGGAATAAAGTAGTATTTCCGGGCTCTTAGTATTGAAATAACTTTGGAATACTACTAGGGATACTAGGCTAAGGTATTTGGGATTATACAACAATACTTGAAGTATTTCTACACAAAGTGGGGGGGTTGGACGAGAACATCACAAAGGGAGGGGATATTTTTGCCTTGGAAAATCTTTAAGTGTGGATGAAATTAAGTCTTGCAACAAAGGGGTATTTATAGAGAAATCAATGGCTAGGATCAAAGCAAGTGTAAGGTGTAGATTGGGGACATGTGTGTGTGGGTTCTACCAACCACATGTCCACCACAAAATTTGGACAAGTGGCTAGCCACTTGTCCACCACAAAAACGCCCCACATGCCAAGTGGCACTCCAAATCGGCCATAGGGCCACATGGGGGTGACACGTGTCGCCCCCTACTCGTCCAAAATATTTCATCTCCCGAAAATATCCGTAATGCCAAAAATCCGAAAATAAAGTGGGCCCCACAAACCGTAAATTTCCCCCGTGGGCCCCACGTGACCAATTCCGGAAATAAAATTCCATAATTCTCAAATATTCCAAAAAGTCCGAATACCGAATCCGGGAATCCAATTCCCATAAACGAACCTTTTTCCTTTACAAAATCCGGAAACTTTTCCGTCGAAAAATCACATCTTTCTTCCTTTTAATTTAAATGTCGTATTCTCGTACGTACGTCCTCATATACATACTCTGGAACTACGGGGTGTAACAGGGTTGTAAGAACAAAGATGTAACTGTTTTTATTTTGGGTTATGTATATTTCCCAGAAGGTGGCCTTATCGGCTAGCCTGTTGATATTTACTATTTAAGTATTTTATGAGTTTTGTATGTTCCGCTGCTATTCTCTGATGTATACCTGTAAGGGGTGCCCAGGTAGGGCACCAGTCGCGGGCCCGGGGTCGTGACAAAAGTGGTATCAAAACAGTTAGTCCTCAGAAAATGTCTATAGACCGTGTCTAGTAAAGTCTTGATTATCGGTGTGTTGTGCACCATATCTATAATCAGGAGGCTGCAGGACATTTAGGATTGGTTTCCATTCTTCTCTCTCTGAGATTGTGCAGTAGAGCTGTCTTATTAGGTTGAATCCTCTCTAACCTATTCTTATGTATCAGTTATGCCTCCACGGAAGACGACCAGGGCCCAGAAGGGCAAGGCAGCTGCAGGAGCTGCTAGTGGTACACAGAGGGTCACTAGGACTCAGGCCCAGACTATGCCTGAGGTTGTGGACGGGTCGGCGAGTTCAACCACGCCGACAGTATTAGAGGTGCCGAGAACGGTCGTAGCTCCAGAGGTTACGATACCTGAGCCTCCAGTTCCGCAGCCCGGGGCAGAGTATAGAGATTATGGAGAGCAGATCAGGTTATTGACTAGCATAGTGGCAAGGCAGCGCCGACAGGAGCAGGTAGCTAACCCTAGAGCCGACAACTTAAGGATTCGGGATTTTCTGGGCTGTAATCCACCCGAGTTCTATGGTTCGAGATCTGAGGAGGATCCTCAGGATTTTATTCGGCAGATACAACGGACTATACATGTGCTTAGGGCCTCGGAGACAGAGTCAGTTGTGTTAGCCTCTTACCGGTTACGCGATATTGCGTTGAACTGGTTTGAGTCATGGGAGCCGTCTAGAGGTGTGGATGCTCTTCCAGCTGTTTGGGATGAGTTCACAGAGGCCTTCCTTGATCACTTTTTGCCTCCTGAGATGAGGAGAGCCCGCGTGGATAGATTCTTGACATTGAGACAGAATGAGAGGACTATCAGAGAGTACAACCTGGAGTTTGACTTATTGGCCAGGTATGCGCTCACCATTGTGGCTGACATGGCGGACAAAGTTCATCGCTATGTGATGTTGATACACCGTTATATGATTACTGCATGACTGGGAGTGGCCCTTCAGCCAGGTATGGATATTTCCAGGATGCAGGCTTATGCACAGGGGATAGAGGACAGAGAGAGAGAGGATCAGCCAGACCCAGGCCAGCCCAAGAGGTCGTGACAGCGAGGTTCGGGGTAATTTTCAGGCGGACGGCCTCGGCGAGCTAGGTCCACATTTCAACCGACACAGAGTGCTTCTTCTCGATTTACTGGTAGGAGGTTTGATCAGCCAGGTTATTCAGGAGCAGTCGGGCTCGGGACTTGAGGTTTGAGGAGGCGGCCGTGTCGATCGAGACCTCCCGCATCTCGGTGTGTTCGATGCGGTAGATCTCACCCGGGCGAGTGTCGTACTGCTTCGGGAGCTTGTTTCTCTTATGGCCAGCAGGGCCATATGAAGAGGGATTGTCTGACCAGAGGCGGCGTGGGTGGTATGGTTCAGCCGACAGGGTCAGTTGTTGGGTCTTCTTCTTTTGTGGTTATTCGCCCCGGAGGGCAGGGTGTTCACGGACCGGCAGGCCGCGGCAGAGGTCGTGGTGGAGGTCCTGGTTCAAGCGGTCCACAGAACTGCATATATTCCTTAGCCAGCCGGTAGGATCAGAAGGCTTCCCCGGATGTCGTCACATGTACATTATTGATTTCATCCTGTGACATTTATGCTTTGATAGATCCAGGTTCTACCTTGTCCTATGTGTCCCCTCTTATTGCTGGTAGAATAGGGATAGAGCCGGTGTCGATAGAGCCTTTTGAGGTAGCTACGCCAGTGGGTGATTCGGTGTTAGCTGAGCGGGTGTACAAAGATTTCCCGGTGTTTATATACAGTCGTAAGACCCTAGCAGACTTGATAGAGTTGGAGATGACATATTTTGACGTCATTATGGGTATGTACTGGTTGGCTTCTTGTTATGCCAACGTTGACTGTAGAGACAGGTTGGTCCGATTCCAGATTCCTGGTGAGCCAGTTATCGAGTGGAAGGGCAATACAACGTCACCGAAGGGTAGGTTTATTTCTTACCTCAAGGCTAGAAAGATGGTGCAGAAATGGTGTCACGCCCCGAACCCCGGGCCCGTGACTGGTGCCCTACCTGGGCACCCTTCTACCTTAACAACTAAGTAAAACTGCGGAATTTAAATAACACCTCTTTATTTTTTTTTAAAACCCACATACGTGCAACGGCAAAGCCGACAAGGCTGCCATAATATATATAAACAAAAGACACTACACTGTACATGAGTCCAATCCCACATATGAATACAGACCTCTAAGAGTTATACTGAACTATGACGGGACAAGGCCCCGCCGTACCCATAACTGTACAAAAGCCTGTACTGAAAGAACTTATACCAAAAAGATAAACTCCCGAACTGAAGGAGCTATCCAAAAACTCTGAGCAGGGTCCTACACCTGCCGATCACCAAACTGCGTACCTAAACCTGCGGCATGAACGCAGCCCCCCGAAGGAGGTCAGTACGAAGAATGTACCAAGTATGTGAAGCGATGAAATGCGTAATGAAATCATAACGATCTAAAAAAGCGGAGACATGTATGATAGCCAACCTACGATCATAATACATAGCGATCATATCAAGTCGTGGACGCGTACCTCAAGTCATTTCTAAAATATAACCATGGGTCTACGCCCATAATATCAATCATGCCCGTGGAATCCTTCCTCACTGCCGGCAGTCCATGATATAATATAACACCAATAGGCACACATGAACACCAAGTCCCACCTTTGTCCTAAAAACTGTACGGGCCAGGTAGGAAGACGAGCAGGTGGTAAAGCAGGGGGTATAATGTCTTGGGGGTTTACCCCTCATTTATACTCTTACCCTGGAGAAAGTGGTATATCATCTTGGGGGTTTACCCCTCACTTATACTCTTACCCTATCTCGACCGACCATCAAACAAAACAAGCAGAGGGTATAATGTCTTGGGGGTTTACCCCTCACTTATACTCTTACCCTATCTCAACTGGCCGTCAAACAAAACATAAGCACTACCATGTCTTCTATAAAAAATCCGGGAATTTAACCCAAGTACTACAATAACGGAAGCATACCCGTGGAATCCCCCATCACTGTCGGTACGTCCAAGTACTTACAACAAGACCGCCGGCCCTCCAATCGAGAGTCGCGACAACGTAATAAAACATAATACTTGCACTCAAAGGCTATCACCAGCACATATAGGCAATTCTTCATTAAACAAGCCAAAGTACTTAGCAAGGCAGACTTAGAATAATTCTCAATTAATCAAGCCAAAGTACTTATCAAGGCACACTTAGAATAATTCTCAATTAATCAAGCCAAAGTACTTATCAAGGCACACTTAGAATAATTCTCAATTAATCAAGCCAAAGTACTTATCAAGGCACACTTAGAAAAATTCTCAATTAATCAAGCCAAAGTACTTATCAAGGCACACTTAGAAAAAACCTCAATTAATCCAGCCAAAGTACTTATCAAGGCACACTTAGAAAAATTCTCAATTAATCAAGCCAAAATACTTATCAAGACACACTTAGAATAATTCTCAATTAATCAAGCTAAAGTACTACGTACGTACATTCTTTTCAAAAGACTCTTTTTTATGTAAATCCCAAGATACTAACACCCGTAGTATCAAGGTGTGTCTATTTTTCAAAGTAAGTTACTACACTTTTAGAAAACTCATTTCAAAGCTTGAAATCAAGTAACTTCAAATTTTCACAATCAAGGCAACTTATGCCCATTAATCAAAATAGACAACTTTCTAAACCTTCCATAAAGCCGTTATAACCAACTTCCCATAAAGCCGTTATAACCCTTTATGGTTTTTAGACAATTTCATTCCTTTTATAACCAAGAGACTTATACTTTTTAAAACCAAGTATCACATACTTACTAATCAAGTTCTTAACTTTCAAAATACTTCAAGTCTCTTAATATTTAGAAAACAAGTTTCTTCTACTTTTAAACCTCAAGTAACTCACACCTTTAAAACAAGTTACTTCTCTTAAATCATGTCATTTCTCCTCTCTTTAAATAATTAAGTAAATCACTCCTTTGACTCCCCTAAAGTCATTATAATGACCTTTAGGTTTTGGAACTAAGGTACTAGCCAAAAGGTTTGGAAACCACTTCCTTTTCAAGACTCTATGTACTTTAAGTAAAATACTTTCACTTTTAAGAATCCAACTTCACTAAGGCAATGGATTATACAACTTACAATTTACACATCAAAGTACAATCAAGGAAGTTCATAGAACAAATTCTATATTAGGCAATCCAAGTACAACCAAGGAATGAATCATTTAAGTAGTGGAACTTACTTTCTTTATCCTAAGGAATCATGCTAGAAGAGGAGATAGTTCACATACATTTTCGGCTAATATCCACAAGCTAAGCCGAATACGCTGTACGTAGAAGTGTCAACCTATAATGGTCACAACAAGACTATCAACTTCTAGTCTCTAACGTAGAATAATACTAAGTATATGGTCTCTAATTCTACGGAAAAATCGGGCAGCACTTCCTTTGTTTCTACTCACTTTGCCACCTTTTTCAAGGCCGAATACAATAACCAACACGCCACATTTAAGGCTCAACTAACAACCAAACAAAGGGGATTACACGCCTTACAATACGTGTAAAATTCCGCCCCACAATTTATACCAACTTAGTCCATAATCAAGCCATTCTCGGCTAACAACATAACCACAATTCAAAGACTTTTCCAATCCTTTTCAAATTACATGTTCTAAGGTCTAACATGTTATATAGTCATAAACAACTTCAACAACTACAATTTCTTTCTTATACAACATGCGACGACTTTAAACTAATAATCAACTTGAATTCCAATCTTAAGGCTAAACATGCTAGTTTTCGGATTAGGGTTCCAATAGCCAATACACTAATCCAACTACATAATATATAACTCATGCTTGCTAATATCCATAGCTACAATCAAAAAGTAAACTTAATTGCTAAAACGACAATATTTATACCTTTCCAAGCCCTTAAAATTTCCAAGATTCAAAGTCGCGCCTTAGCAATTCTTAGCTCCTTTCCTTAGGTTCCAATCCGCTCCAAGCACTCCTTAGAGGCCTATGAAGAACCCATCTTTAAGTTCCAACTTCAAAGTTGAAGAACTCCACAAGTTTCCGCTTTGCGACTAATACGAAAACGCCGTTTTTCCGAAATCTTTCTATTGAGATATCCTTACAATAGCCTTAGGGACATTGATTTAAAGTCTTGTGGCTAATGGATCAAAACTACAAAATTTTGTGTGGAGGGGAGGACCAGGCAGAGCTCTTGAACTCAAGCTCTAGTTTCTCAAATATTTTCTAAGTGTTAGAGACTTAGTCTTGCACTAGCTATGCTTATATAACGCATTGGATGGCTTAGATAAAAATACTTGTATTAATTGGATGAAAGGGATCAAGCGAATGGCCGACTTGGTCAACAATGTCAAGCTCTAGCGAACTAATCTTTTACCTTGGTCAATGACCATTATGCCCTTGCATAAATTCGACCAAGCCATGAGGAGGTGCCATGTGTCGCCTATCATTCGTCCATAAAATTCAGTAACCTCGCGTGGCCCCACAAACGAAATTCCTCGTGGGCCCCACGTGACCAAATCCATAAAAATAAATTTCCATAAGGTTAAGAGTTTCATACTCTTCAAATAATGCCTTTTGAGAATCCAATTCTCAACAACGAACATTTTTCCTTCTGAAGCGTTCGGAAGATTTTCGTCGGAAAAACAATTCTTCCTTTCGTACCGATTTCCAAGTCTTGATTCCTTACGTACATTCTCTTATACTTGTCCTGGACTTACGGGGTGTAACATTCTTCCCCCCTTAGAAACATTCATCCCCGAATGTTCTTAGTCGGTTGTCAAGCTATACAAACTCCGGCATAAACTCTATACTATGCCTAACGGTCAATACATGCACAAGGCCAACGATGCCACGCATGGCCACCATAACATACGTGAACATAATAATGGACCTTCCGTCCGTGGTCCCTTCTCACAAAACTCGAAGGTTACTATCTTCCCAAACACGGGATCCTTAGAGGTTCCTTTCTTTCCTTACTTGTCATACTTTCTCGTACTTTCAAACTCATCTAGTACACGTACAAAATCTTAAATTTTGTTTCTCTTCTCCAATCCTTGGAGTTACTATCCAAACTTGGCCATATAGTTACTTACATTCCCGTTAAGGCTCTTCTCGGTCCTTACGACCTAGTTCCGGTGGAACACATCCACGAACTCGTACAACGATCAACTAGACTTGGGCTAGCACGCCGTGACCACTATCATATAGCGGGACCATTTCTAACTGACATCACCCCATTCCACACTACCGGCTGACCCGAAATGAGTCCATAACCCGACTCATCGTCACACTTAACTTCTCATTCTTAGTCTGAAATAAATCTCTCTCTTACCTCAAGGTACTTCTCACCCTATCCCTATACACTGAGGTTTGTCACATAAGCCAAAGTATTCCCATCGCATTCTTCCTATCGGTCTTACTGCTGTTATGGAAATTACTATTGTGAGCTCTACACAACTATAGTCTCGGTTCACTTACCATTCTTGTCAACATTCTTAACTTCTTACTTACTAATCAAGGTATCCCTACCTCTGGGGTACTATCACTTTACAACTCTAGCAATAAAGGGAAAACATATACGCTAGGGTAAAATCTAAATCTATCAACGCACGTATGATTCAAAGGAATCGAAATATACCTGTAACCCCGTGCGATGTCGCCTCCTGATCCTGCCCCGTAGTCACGTCATCTCTGTGGTTCGAAGGACCGCCAGAACTATAAACTCCACCCTGACCTCTACCACGGCTGGCTAACATCTGAACACCCTGCCCTGGGGAACGCACAGCTGTGGAGGAAAGGGAACCAACTACCGGCCTCATAGGCTGAGCCACCTCACCAGTGCTCTTTCTAAAAGGACATACCCTCAGAAAATGGCCCGGACGGCCACAACAAAAACAAACACCTGTGCCATAACGGCATTTCCCCGAATGACGCTTACCACATCTGATACACTGAGGAATAGGTGGCCTCGACCGAGAAAGTCCTCTGCTCCTCTGAGAACCTCGACTTCTGGAGCTCGGACCGGCTCCTAAATACCTTGTGGGGTCCAAAATCCCACCTGTGAGCTGCGGGGGTATGTACTGGGTAGGCTGGGATGAATATCTCACTCGCTGCTGAGGCAGCTCGTCCAAAAACTCACCGGAATAACCAACCGGTCTAGCCTTCTTACGCTGATCTCCGCGTTGGCCCTCTACCCTCTGTACACCTGCATGCTTGGCCGAATAACCCCCGATGAAAGCAGAGTACTTGCTATCTTGGTCAATAACATAATGGCTTCCGCCGACCCTAACGTGTTCCCCTAATCGAGAAACCGGAGGCTCGTGCTGGGGCCTCAAACTGGCGAGAAGAACTCGCCCCGCAGAACAACATCCAGGTATACCACAGGCATAAGCCCTATCAACTCTCTGAGTCGACTAGTAGCTCCTGCTACTCCTTTGCCCTACAGGCGGTTGTTTCCCTCGGAGGCATAATCGTAACACAAAATCATGTCGAGAGGAATTATCTTACTAACATGACTCATGGCACGATCTTAGAGTGAGAAGAATAGAAACCAACTCTAAATGTCCTGTAGCCTCCTGTTTATGGGTGTGGCGCGCGCAACACACGATAATCAAGACTCTACTAGACACGGTCGTAGACATTCAGAGATCGCTCACGATACCACTCTATCACGCCCGAACCCGGGCGTGGTGGTGCCCTACACAGGCACCGCCTTACATAACTAAGTAAAGCTGCGAATTTAAATAACACCTTTTTTTTTTTTAAAACCCACATCGTGCGGCAAAGCCAAGGCTGCCATAATATATATAAACAAAAGACACTACCTGCATATGAGTCCATTCCACATATGAATACTGGACCTCAAGAGTTATCTTGAACTATGACGGACAAGGCCCCGTACCCATAAGCGTACAAAAGCACATCTTGAAAGAACTTATACCAAAAAGATAAACTCGAACGGAAGGAGCTATCCAAAACTACGAGCGGTCACACTGCCGATCACCAAGCGCACCTAAACTGCGGCGTGAACGCAGCCCCGAAGGAGTCGATCTGAAGAATGTACCAAGTATGTGAAACAATAAATGCGTAATGAAATCATAACGATCTAAACAAAGCGAGAGACATGTATGATAGCCAACCTACGATCATAATACATAGCGATCATATCAAGTCGTGGGCGCGTGCCTCAAGTCATTTCTAAAATATAACCATGGGTCTACGCCAAAATATCAATCATGCGTGGAATCCTTCCTCACTGGCGATCCATGATATAATATAACATCAATAGGCACACATGAACACCAAGTCCCACCTTTGTCCTAAAAGCATGCGGGCGGTAGGAAGGCGAGCGGTGGTAAGCGAGGGTATAATGTCTTGGGGTTTACCCCTCATTTATACTCTTAACCTGGAGAAGGTGGTATAGCGTCTTGGGGGTTTACCCCTCACTTATACTCTTACCCTATCTCGACCGACCATCAAACAAAACAAGCAGGGGGTATAATGTCTTGAGGGTTTATCCCTCATTTATACTCTTACCCTGGAGAAGGTGGTATAGCGTCTTGGGGGTTTACCCCTCACTTATACTCTTACCCTATCTCGACCGACCATCAAACAAAACAAGCAGGGGGTATAATGTCTTGGGGGTTTACCCCTCACTTATACTCTTACCCTATCTCAATGGTAGTCAAACAAAACATAAGCACTACCATGTATGTACATAAAAATCCGAATTTAACCCAAGTACTACAATAACGGAAGCATACGTGGAATCCCCATCACCGTCGATGCGTCCAAGTACTTACAACAAGACCACCTCCAACCGAGTCGCGACAACGTAATAAAACATAATACTTGCACTCAAAGGCTATCACCAGCACATATAGGCAATTCTTCATTAAACAAGCCAAAGTACTTAGCAAGGCAGACTTAGAATAATTCTCAATTAATCAAGCCAAAGTACTTATCAAGGCACACTTAGAATAATTCTCAATTAATCAAGCCAAAGTACTTATCAAGGCACACTTAGAATAATTCTCAATTAATAAGGCCACAGTACTTATCAAGGCACACTTAGAAAAATTCTCAATTAATCAAGCCAAAGTACTTATCAAGGCACACTTAGAAAAATCCTCAATTAATCAAGTCAAAGTACTTATCAAGGCACACTTAGAAAAATTCTCAATTAATCAAGCCAAAGTACTTATCAAGGCACACTTAGAATAATTCTCAATTAATCAAGCTAAAGTACTACGTACGTACATTCTTTTCAAAAGACTCCTTTTTATGTAAATCCCAAGATACTAACACCCGTAGTATCAAGGTGTGTCTATTTTTCAAAGTAAGTTACTACACTTTTAGAAAACTCATTTCAAAGCTTGAAATCAAGTAACTTCAAATTTTCACAATCAAGGCAACTTATGCCCATTAATCAAAATAGACAACTTTCTAAACCTTTCATAAAGCCGTTATAACCAACTTCCCATAAAGCCGTTATAACCCTTTATGGTTTTTAGACAATTTCATTCCTTTTATAACCAAGAGACTTATACTTTTTAAAACCAAGTATCACATACTTACTAATCAAGTTCTTAACTTTCAAAATACTTCAAGTCTCTTAATATTTAGAAAACAAGTTTCTTCTACTTT
Organism: Przewalskia tangutica; assembly: GCA_029844215.1. Lineage (NCBI taxonomy): Eukaryota > Viridiplantae > Streptophyta > Magnoliopsida > Solanales > Solanaceae > Przewalskia > Przewalskia tangutica. Next base: position 53,808,838 of record CM056736.1, read on the forward strand.
TAAACCTCAAGTAACTCACACCTTTAAAACAAGTTACTTCTCTTAAATCATGTCATTTCTCCTCTCTTTAAACAATTAAGTAAATCACTCCTTTGACTCCCCTAAAGTCATTATAATGACCTTTTGGTTTTGGAACTAAGGCACTAGCCAAAAGGTTTGGAAACCACTTCCTTTTCAAGACTCTATGTACTTTAAGTAAAATACTTTCACTTTTAAGAATCCAACTTCACTAAGGCAATGGATTATACAACTTACAATTTACACATCAAAGTACAATCAAGGAAGTTCATAGAACAAATTCTATATTAGGCAATCCAAGTACAACCAAGGAATGAATCATTTAAGGAGTGGAACTTACTTTCTTTATCCTAAGGAATCATGCTAGAAGAGGAGATAGTTCACATACCTTTTCGGCTAATATCCACAAGCTAAGCCGAATACGCCGTATGTAGAAGTGTCAACCTATAATGGTCACAACAAGACTATCAACTTCTAGTCTCTAACGTAGAATAATACTAAGTATATGGTCTCTAATTCTACGGAAAAATCGGGCAGCACTTCCTTTGTTTCTACTCACTTTGCCACCTTTTTCAAGGCCGAATACAATATCCAACACGCCACATTTAAGGCTCAACTAACAACCAAACAAAGGGGATTACACGCCTTACAATACGTGTAAAATTCCGCCCCACAATTTATACCAACTTAGTCCATAATCAAGCCATTCTCGGCTAACAACATAACCACAATTCAAATTCTTTTCCAATCCTTTTCAAATTCCATGTTCTAATGTCTAACATGTTATATAGTCATAAACAACTTCAACAACTACAATTTCTTTCTTATACAACATGCGACGACTTTAAACTAATAATCAACTTGAATTCCAATCTTAAGGCTAAACATGCTAGTTTTCGGATTAGGGTTCCAATAGCCTATACACTAATCCAACTACATAATATATAACTCATGCTTGCTAATATCCATAGCTACAATCCAAAAGTAAACTTAATTGCTAAAACGACAAAATTTTTACCTTTCCAAGCCCTTAAAATTTCCAAGATTCAAAGTCGCGCCTTAGCAATTCTTAGCTCCTTTCCTTAGGTTCCAATCCGCTCCAAGCACTCCTTATAGGCCTATGAAGAACCCATCTTTAAGTTCCAACTTCAAAGTTGAAGAACTCCACAAGTTTCCGCTTTGCGACTAATACGAAAACACCATTTTTTCAAAATCTTTCTATTGAGATATCCTTACAATACCCTTAGGGACATTGGGTTAAAGTCTTGTGGCTAATGGATCAAAACTACAAAATTTTGTGTGGAGGGGAGGACCCAGGCAGAGCTCTTGAACTCAAGCTCTAGTTTCTCAAATATTTTCTAAGTGTTAGAGACTTAGTCTTGCACTAGCTATGCTTATATAACACATTGGATGGCTTAGATAAAAACACTTGTATTAATTGGATGAAAGGGATCATGCCAAATGGCCCTTGACTTGGTCAACAATGTCAAGCTCTAGCAAGACTAATCTTTTACCTTGGTCAATGACCATTATGCCCTTGCATAAATTCGACCAAGCCATGAGGGGGAGGTGCCACGTGTCGCCCTCTCATTCGTCCATAAAATTCCGTAACCCTCGTGGGCCCCACAAAACGTAAAATTTCTCGGGTGGGCCCCACGTGACCAAATCCATTAAAATAAATTTCCATAAGGTTAAGAGTTCCATACTCTTCAAATAATGCCTTTTGAGAATCCAATTCTCAACAACGAACATTTTTCCTTACCGACGTTCGGAAGATTTTCCGTCGGAAAAACAATTCTTCCTTTCATACCGATTTCCAAGTCTTGATTCCTACGTACATTCTCTTATACCTGTCCTGGACTTACGGGGTGTAACAAATGGTACATCTATTATCTAGTTTGGGTATTCTATACAGAGGCTGAGGTGCCAGTTCTTCAGTCAGTTCCGGTGGTTAGAGAGTTTTCAGATGTATTCCCAGATGATTTCCCAGGTATTCCTCCCGAGAGGGAGATAGAGTTCTGTTTTGACACGTTGCCAGAAACTCGGCCTATATCTATTCCGCCGTACAGGATGGCACCTGCTGAGTTGATGGAGTTGAAGGGATTTGTTGGAAAAAGGCTTTATCAGGCCTAGTGTTTCTCCCTGGGGAGCGCCGGTTTTGTTTGTAAAGAAGAAGGATGGGACGATGCGTATGTGTGTTGATTACAGGCAGCTGAATAAGGTAACCATCAAGAACATATACCCCCTCCCCAGGATTGATGATTTGTTTGCCCAGTTGCAGGGTGCGAGGTGTTTCTCCAAGATAGACCTGCGGTCTGGTTATCATCAGGTGCGAGTTAGAGAGACAGATATCCCAAAGACTGCATTCAGGACCCGGTATGGGAACTATGAGTTCAGGGTGATATCTTTCGGTTTGACCAACGCTCCAGAAGTATTTATGGATTTGATGAACCGGGTGTTCAAGCCATTTTTGGATACGTTTGTTATAGTATTCATTGATGACATCCTGGTTTATTCGCGCACAGAGCAGGAGCATGCAAATCACTTGAGCACGGTACTTGGGGTTCTCCGGAGCCGGCAGTTGTTCGCCAAGTTCTCCAAGTGTGAGTTTTGGTTGGCCTCAGTGGCATTCTTGGGGCACATTATTGGGGCTGACGGTGTTCAGGTTGATACGGCAAATATTGAGGCGGTCAAGTCTTGGCCGAGACCTACTACTCCGACGGAGGTGCGCAGTTTCTTAGGGCTGACAGGTTATTATCGTAGGTTTGTGGAGCAGTTTGCTTCGATATCAACACCGTTGACTAGGCTGACTCAGAAAGCAACTAAGTTCCAGTAGACTGAAGCTTGTGAGAAGGGCTTCCAGTTACTAAAGGAAAAGTTGACGACGGCTCCAGTTCTTACTCTTCCCGAGGGGTTAGAGGGCTACGTGATTTATTGTGATGCCTCGGGTATCGGGCTAGGGTGCGTATTGATGCAGCACGGCAAGGTAATAGCCTATGCTTCCCGGCAACTACGAAAGCATGAGAGGAATTACCCTACTCACGACTTAGAGTTAGCCGCAGTTATTCATGCCTTGAAGATTTGAAAACATTATTTATACGGGGTTCATGTGGATATTTATACAGACCACAAGAGCCTCCAGTACATCTTCAGGCAGAGGGAGCTGAACCTGCGGCAGAGACGATGGTTAGAGTTGTTGAAGGATTATGATGTTGATATCCTATACCATCCGGGAAAAGCCAACGTGGTTGCAGATGCTTTGAGTCGTAGATCGATGGGGAGTCTGTCAGAGGTGCAACTAGATAGACAGGACATGGTCCGTCAGATCCATCAGCTAGCGAGCCTTGGGGTTCGGTTGGTCGATACCGATGATAGTGGGGTACGGGTTCGTGAGATTGTCGAGTCTTCCATCGTTGAGGAAGTGAAGAGGCGACAGTATGAGGACCCAGTTATAATATGGTATCGAGATACGGCTCTTCGAGAGGAGAAGAGTCTATTTGAGGTAGCGCCTGATGGGGTGCTAAGATTTGAGGGCAGATTGTGTGTTCCCGATGTTGCAGGACTTCGTCATCAGATTCTGGGGGAGGCACACAGTGCTCGTTACTCTATTCATTCGGGGTCGACTAAGATGTACTATGACCTCAGATGTATGTATTGGTGGGATGGCCTGAAGAGGGACGTGGCAGGGTTTGTTGCTCAGTGTCCGAATTGTCAACAAGTCAAGGTTGAGCACCAAAAACCCGGTGGGCTATTGCAGGCGATTGATATTCCAACATGGAAGTGGGAGGTGATCAACATGGATTTTGTTACAGGGTTACCTCGTACTCAGAGGAAGTGTGATTCCATCTGGGGTATTGTAGACAGGCTGACGAAATCAGCCCACTTTCTTCCAGTCATGACTATGTATTCGGCTGAGGATTATGCTAGATTATATATCAGGGAGATTGTGAGACTGCACGAAGTTTCTATATCGATTATATCAGAAAGAGGAGCCTAGTTTACGGCTAACTTCTGGAGGTTTTTCTAGAAGGGGTTAGGGACACATGTGAGTCGCAGTACTGCGTTTCATCCTCAGACCGACGGGCAGACAGAGCATACTATCCAGATACTTGAGGATATGCTGCGAGCCTGAGTTATTGATTTCAGGGGTAGCTGGGAGGATCATTTGCCTCTTGTTGAGTTTGCTTATAACAACAGGTACCATTCTAGTATTCAGATGGCGCCATATGAAGCGTTGTATGGGCGGAAGTGTAGGTTGTCGATTGGTTGGTTCGACGTGGGCGAGGTTCAGTTAGTTGGCCCAGACTTGATTCAGCAGGCTGTGGATAAGGTGAAGCTTATCCAGGAGAGACTGTTAGCAGCTCAGAGTCGGCAGAAGTCTTATACAGATAATCGGCGTCGACATTTAGAGTTTCAGGTAGACGATTGGGTCTTCTTGAAGGTATCACCCATGAAGGGTGTGATGAGGTTCAGAAAGAAGGGAAAACATAGCCCAAGGTACATTGGGCCCTACCAGATCATCCGTAGAGTAGGCAAGGTTGCATATGAGTTGGATCTGCCATCGGATTTAGAGGCGGTACATCCGGTCTTCCATGTTTCTATGTTACGGTAGTGTATCGGAGATCCATCGAGAGTTTTGCCAGCTAGCAAGGTCCAGGTGACAGAGGGGTTATCGTATGAGGAGAGTCCCATAGCGATACTCGATCGCCAGGTCAGGCGACTGCGGACCAAGGTTGTGGCTTCCGTCAAAGTCTTATGGCGGAATGATAATAGGGAAGAGATGACTTGGGAAGCGGAGGAGGACATGTTGAGGAAGTATCCTCACTTATTCTCTACACTTTCAGGTAATTCATTTCCCTTACTTGTCAAGTTTTAATTGAAGTATTTTGCTTAAGTACTATTATGTGGCCACGTGGGGCATTATTGGTATGTAGGGGTTGTAAAAGGAGACTATGTCGCTATTTATAAGATTGACTCCGAAAGAACATTCGGGGATGAATGTTTCTAAGGGGGGAAGAATGTTACACCCCGTAATTCCAGGACATGTTTATAAGAACGTACGTAAGAACTAAAAAATGTTAAGATTTGAGACTAGTAAAAATTTATCGGAATTATGGAAATGTCGGGAAACGAAATATTGCGACAAATGGGAGGGTGACACGTGTCACCCCCCTTGGTTGGTCTTGGTCGAAATTGACCATGGGCATAATGGTCATTTGACCAAAGTAAAGATGACCAAGTCTTGCAAGCTAAGAGCTTGAGTTTATTGACTAGGTCAAAGAGCCCACTTGGCTTGATCTTTTAATGAAATGCATCCAAGCCACCCATTTGTTCTAATCTTGACCCTCCATATTGTTATATAAGCATACTACTAGGAAGACAAGTTTTCCATAATTAGAAAGAATTTCAAGAAATATTGTTCTTGTCTACACAGCTCTCGGGTTAGGGTCATTTAGCAAGACAAAATTTTTCGTTTGTTGTTCAATAATCTCAATACTTTAAACCAAGGTTCCTAAGGGTATTGTAAGGGTATCTCAATAGAAAGATCCCGGAAAAGTGTCGTTTTAGTATTAGTCACAAGGTGAAAACCTAAGTCGCTTTCATAGGTTTGGATTGGAAATTGAAGGGAAGTTGTTTGTGAACTTCTAAGGGCTTCAAGTGGCGGATTGGAGTGTCAAGGAGAGGAGCTAAGTTGCAAAAGAGCGACTTCGGATCTTGAAGTTGGATTAATGCTTGTCAAGGTAACAATCTTGTTCTCTTAGTGTTATAAGATTACATATTGTTGTAGTTATAGATTTTAACAAGCATGAGGTATATGTATTAAAGACTGATAAGTGTGATGGATATTGGAAGCCTAAAATCCGAAATGACCTTGTTAGCCATTTGAAATTGAAATACAATTTGGTCGATAATTAGAATCGTCGCATGTTATCTAATTGAAGATTGTAGTTGTTGTAATCGATTGCGGCTATATAACATGTTAGACTAAACAACTTGGATTGAAAAAAGAATTGGAAAATAATTTGTGTTGGTGTACCTCAAATTGCCGAGAATGACATTTCCTTTGGACTAGTTTGATATCAATTGTGGGGCAGAATTTTACACATCTTGTTAGGCGTGTTGTCACGACCCGATCCCGGGCCCGTGACTGGTGCCTTACCCCGGGCACCCTAGTGATACAACATCAGAGAAAAACCAGCGGAAATAAAACATACAGATATGAAACAAGAGATATGATAATAAAACAGGCCAACCAAAACGGTTGCCTTCTTGCATATATACAGAAATTGAACAGTTACATCCTTTACAACCCGCCACAACAAGATTACAAACCTCTAAGAATGTAACAACTATGACGGACAGGGCCCGCCATACCCCGAATGTACAAGAACCTACAACTCGTGGGAAACATACCAAAAGATAAGCCTCCGAGAAACGGAGCTTCCTAATACGAACTGTGATCCTATGAGCGATCAACAACCGATGTGCCTCTACTGCGGATGAACGCCGCCCCGAAGGAGGTCGATAACAGTACCAAGTATGTGGCGGAAAATATCAGAACGAAATCATAACGATCTAAAATAAAACAGAGACATGTATGATAACAAAACTACAATTCACAACATAAAAGCAGTCATGTCAAGTCAGGGACTCACGCCCTCAAAGTCATCCCTCATGCCCGTGGAACTCCTTCCTCACTGCCGGCAGTCTAGGTATAAATCGTGTGATACGTATAACATGTCTCGGCCCATCTCATGTACTCGATGTCGGATCGTATGGAATACATTCCCGGCCCATCTCATGGACTCGGTATCGGATCGTATGGAATACATTCCCTACCATTTCATGGACTCCCAGATAGAATCGGGTGAATACATTCGGTCCATCCCATGGACTCGGTATAGAATCGGTGAATACATTCTGGCCCATCCCATGGACTCGGTATCGTGGAATACATTCGGCCCATCCCATGGACTCGGTATCGTGTGAAATACATTCCCGGTCCATCCCATGGACTCGGTATCGTGTGGAATACATTCCCGGTCCATCCCATGGACTCGGTATCGTGTGGAATACATTCCCGGTGCATCCCATGGACTCGGTATCGTGTGTAATACATTCCCGGTCCATCCCATGGACTCGGTATCGTGTGGAATACATTCCCGGTCCATCCCATGGACTCGGTATCGTGTGGAATACATTCCCGGTCCATCCCATGGACTCGGTATCGTGTGGAATACATTCCCGGTCCATCCCATGGACTCGGTATAGAATCGTGTGAAATACATTTAAACGCTCTTTTAAGACAGATTAAGACAATACCAGGCTTTCCTTTTAAATCAACTAAGGCAATATTATGCCCTCCTTTTTAAACCAAAACACTTTCCTTTTTAATGTCAAGTAACAACATTCTTTTCCAAAAGTTCAAGTTGCATAATTTCAAATACTCAAGTCTCTTATTTTCGAAAGGTTTCATAACTCATAGTCTTAATCATTATAATAACATAATTCTCTTTTAAAACAATTTGAGTAACATATGCCTTATGGGTGAGTAGGTTATTCTTGTTTATAACAATCTTATTAAAGCAGTCATGATCTAGGAAATGTAATACAATTTTGTCTTATCTTAGCTTCTATGCAGATGGAGGTTTCTACTGGTTTTAATATAATTAATTATTTGTCAATACATTTTTCTTTATTAACGCTGCAGTGGTTCGTTCGATACTTATTCTCATTTCCAAATCAAGAAACATTATTCTTTAAAAACCAAGTACTCATTACTCACGAATGAGGTTTTACACTTTTTAACAAAATTCATATCAATTCAATTAATTCAAGTCTCTTATCTTTTAAGATCAAGTCTCTTAACTTCTAAAATCAATAAACCATTCTTTTACCTACATAAAGTCGTTATAACTAACTTCCCATAAAGCTATTATAACACTTTATGTTTTAAACCAACCAAAACTCATTTAGCACGTATGACGCTCACCGTACTACATAGTTTACAAAACATCATGCTAGAAAGGATAGGAAGAGGTTCACATACCTCGCGACGATTATCGACTAGCAAAATGCTCCAAGTACTACAACCTTGCTAGCCTTTTCCACCCTTCAAGTAGAATACGCTACTCGTAGTACTTCCACCTATAATGGCCATAAAACGTCTATCAACACATAGATCTCTTCAGAGAATATTCTACGTAAAAATTCGCAGACCTCCTCCCAGTAACCACATAAATCTCATCTCTACTCAGCCCGCTACTGTGCCAACAACTCCTGTGGATTACACGCCTAACGGACGTACAATTCTACTTCGCAGTAATACTACACAAGTCTACTGTAAATACAGTCCAATGTAAATACAGTTCAGTTCTTTTCAATATTAATTCTATATATAGTATACTCAACTATACATTACTACAATATGTAATATCCAATTACAATAGGGGGATAAAGATCATTACCTCGATAAGCCCAAAATTATCCAAGATTATATGTCGATCCTGAGCAACGTTTAGCTCCAATTCCTTACGCCCACCCGCCTCCTAGCAACTGTCACGACTGCCCGGCCCGTGGATCGTGCCTTACCCGGGCACCCAAGTAGTCATACATCAGAGAAATCAGCGAAATATAAAACATACAGATATGAAACAAGAGATAAGATAATAAAACAGGCAACCAAAACGGCCATTTTGCATATATACAGAATTTTTGAACAAGCATATCCCTTTTACAAACCCCGCCACAACAAGATTACATGCACCTAAGAATGTAATAACACCTATGACGGACAGGCTCACCATACCACAATGTACGTAACCTACAACTCAGTGGAAACATACCAAAAGATAAGCCTCCGAGAAACGGAGCTTCCTAATATCCGAATCGTGATCCATGGCGAGGATCAACAACCGGTGTACCTCTACCTGCGGCATGAACGCAGCCCCCCGAAGGAGGTCAGTACAACAGGTACCAAGTATGTGAAAATGAAAATACTGAAAATGAAATCATAATAGTCTATATAAAACAGAATACATATATGATAACAAAACTACGATTCATAAAGCAAGCCATGTCAAGTCAGGGACTCACGCCCTCAAAGTCATCCCTCATGCCCGTGGAACTCCTTCCTCACTGCCGGCAGTCTAGGTATAAGTTAGGTGATACGTGTAACATGTCTCGGCCCATCTCATGGACTCGATAAGAATCGCACATGTCTCGGCCCATCTCATGGGACTCGATAGAAATCGCACATGTCTCGGCCCATCTCATGGGACTCGATAGAAATCGCACATGTCTTGGCCCATCTCATGGGACTTGATAGAAATCGCACATGTCTCGGCCCATCTCATGGGACTCGATAGAAATCGCACATGTCTCGGCCCATCTCATGGGACTCGATAGAAATCGGATGGAATACATTCCTGCTCATCCCGTGAACGCGGTGTCGCATGAAATACATTCGGTCCATCTCACGGACGCGGTGTCGAGTGAAATACATTCCCGGTCCATCTCATGAACGCGGTGTCGTGTGGTCATAACATTTAAACGCTCTTTTAAGACAGATTAAGATAATACCATGTTTTCCTTTTAAATCAACTAAGGCAATATTAGGCCCTCCTTTTTAAACCAACACACTTTCCTTCTTAAAGTCAAGTAACAACATTCTTTTTCAAAAGTTCAAGTTTGCCTAATTTCAATTATTCACGTCTTTTATTCGAAAGATTTCATAGTTCATAATCTTAATCATTTTAATAACATGATTCTCTTTTAAAACAACTGACTAATATATGTCTTATGTGTGAGTAGGTTATTCTTGTTTATAACAATCTTATTAAAGAAGCCATGATCTAGGAAATGTAATATCATTTTGTCTCATCTTAGCTTCTATGCAGATGGTGGTTTCTACTGGTTTTAATAATACTTTATTAGTCAATACATTTCCCTTTATTAGCGCTGATGTGGTTTGTTCGATACTTATTCGATTTCAAATCAAGAAAACATTATTCCTTTTAAAAACCAAGTACTCATTACTCACGAATGAGGTTTCACACTTTAACAGACTTTAAAATCAATTTAATTAAGTCAACCGTTCCTTTTATCTCTCTTAAGTCGTTATACCTAACTTCCCATAAAGCTAGTATAACTTAAGCTTTCAAAACCAAGTATTACTCTTCTTTCAAAAACGGTTCTTAATTCTTTTGAAATACTTCAAGATTCTTATTATTCAGGCTTAAGTCAAAAGACATTGCCGTAAAACTACGTTCAGTTAACACACGTACGTCTACCGTACTATATATATATATATATATATATACTTTTAAAATATCATGCTCAAGAGTATAGGAAGAATCACATACCTCGCGACGATTATCTGTCACGACCCGAACCCGGGCCCATGACTGGTGCCTTACCCCGGGCACCCTAGTGATACAACATCAGAGTAATCAGCGGAACATAAAACACATACATGAAATCAATGTAAGAAGACAGTGAAATAAGAAGACAAAGCTAACCAAAAACGACATCACGGTATATATAAATAACAACTCCTTCCAAATGAACAGCTTTAATCCTTTTTACAAACCCCGCCACAACAAGATTATGCACTTACGAATGATATGATAACAACGACGACGGACAGTGGCTTCGCCATACCACGAATGTAAACACCTACAACAACAGGGACTATACCAAGATAAGCCTCGGAGGAACGGAGCTTCAACGCTGAATCGTGACCTTAAGAGCGAGGATCAACGATCGTGTACCTTACTGCGGCATGAACGCACTTCAAGGAGGTCAAGACAACAGTGCCGAGTATGTGAAATCGAAATATCAGAAATGAAATCATAGTAGTCTATATAAAGCAGAGACATGTATGATAACCAAACTACGATCACAATAAATAGCCATATATCAAGTCGTGGACTCACGCCAAGTCATCACTTCAATATAACAATGGGTCTCACGCCCACAACATCGATCATGCCTGGAATACCTTTCTCACCGCCGCAATAATGATAGAAAAGCACCAAGGAACACACATGAACAACAGGTCCCACCTGTGCCCAAATCAAACAGTACAGGGTACGTACGAAGGCATAGCCGACTACTAACACCCACAGTACTAACAACGTCGTAAACTGAATCATGATATCTCGCTCTGCACCATTACATGATCAAAGCCGTCACTCGCCCGCAATATCAAATGTGCGCGTCTAGCCCTGGAACTCCCCGCAGCTCCGCATAGGCCAATCTCATAGGCCCGTATGAGGTATAACCCCGCATCGAGGGTAGCTACTCCCAAGATCGCCCCGACTCGCATCCGCATGGCCACATGCACCGCATGACCATAAAGGCCGAACACTAACTCGAACTCTCGTAGCTCAAGATAGGCCCCGTGACCCGCATGAGGTATTCTCGAATCATGGTCCTGCATCACCGAGTCTACCCCGCATCGGAGGGCAGCTTAACCCCCGGAAACACGGTGAGTGGTATAATACCAACATAACAGTTTATCGTTTAAACATCATAAGCACAATCAAGGGAAAATCCCTTTACACAAACATCACGTATCACTAACACACATAGAATCCTAATATGATTACTTATCAAATCAACACGAAGGTATTACAAGGCTATCACAAACCAACACAATCCAGTTATACACACAAGGTACATTCTATTGTATGATTAACAAGATCGAGTATCTATTCTCAAAGTACTTCATACATTATCTTTTAAAAGATACGTTACGTTTACAAAAGTCACACAATACCCGTAGTATATGAAAACTAGAGTGATTATCTTTTGAAGTAAAGCAAAACACTTCTCTTTGTAAAATCAAGTAACAACATTATTTCTCAAACGTCCAAGTTTGCCTAATTTCAAATGTTCACGTTTCTTACTTTAGAAAGGTTTCGTAGTTCATAGTCTTATTCATTTAAGAATATAATTCTCTTTTAAACTATCTGTGAAACATAAGCCTTATATGTGAGTAGGATATTCTTGTTTATAACAATCTTATTACAGCAGCCATGATCTAGGAACCATCATTTTGTCTCATCTTAGCTTCTATGCAGATGGAAGTTTCTACTGGTTTTAATAATACTTAATCACAAACATTTCCTTTTATTAACGCTGCAGTTGGTTTGTCGATACACATTCTGATTTCAAATCAAGAAACATTCTTAAGCCGTTATACCTAACTTCCCATAAAGCTAGTATAACTCTTAAGTTTTCAAAACCAAGTATTACTTCTTCTTTCAAATGATTCAAAATCTTTTGAAAAACTTCAAGTTCTTTATTAACACATAACAAGCCGCTTATAGTTCAAATCGATTACCTTTTAAAACCACAAGTATTTTCTTACCAACATAAAGTCGTTATAACCAACTTCCCATAAAGCCGTTATAACACTTTATGTTTTAAACCAATCAAATACATTTAGCATATGACGTCACCGCACTACATAGTTCACACATATCATGCTAGAAGAGATAGGAAGAGGTTCACATACCGCATTTAGTATCGACTAATAGCAAAACGCCCAAGTACTTCCAAACGTCGGCTACTCCTGCCAAGTATATCGCGCCACACGTAGTAATTCAACCTATAAGGCCACAAGGCGCTTATTAACATTTAGGTCTAATCGTAATACGTAAAATTCGCAAAGATCTCCCCGCAACAACAGTAAATCTCCTCCTCTATCGAGGCCGACTACCAAGCCAACCGGGGGTTATACATCTAACCCTAACGGTACAATTCTACTTCACTACTACTACACAAGTCTACCGTAATACTGCCTCATGTAATTACGATCAAGATTCTTCTTTAAATTCAGCTTAAGTCGCAAGACATTGCCGTAAGTTTTATTCAGCTTAAGTCGCAAGACATTGCCGATAACTATGTTCGCACTATATATAGCATACTTCAACTATATAATCTAACAACATGTAATTTCCAATTACAATAGAGGACAAGATATTTACCTCGATAAGCCCATAATTATCCAAGTATAAAGTCGATCATGGGCAATCGCTTAGCTCCAACTCCGAGCGCCCAACCCGCTCTAAACCACCCTTAGAAGTTCTAACCAACTTCTACACAATACTCCAACGGACTATGGAGATTTTCCTAGTGGTTTCGGTTTTGTGACAGATGCAGGAAGTATAATAGTATTTCTGGCTTTTCAGATAGGTATAACCTTAGAATACTACAAGGTATACGGATAAGGTAATTGGGCATTATAACAATACTTTGAGAGTATTTCTACCAAGAGGGGGGGTATTATACGAAAGCAACTAGGCTAGGGGGGGGGTACCCCACGGCCACAATACTAGGAGGGGGGGTATTCCCCTCGGCCAAGGCCTCGAGGAGACGGGGAGGCCTCTTGGCCGAACTCAACACAAAGGGGAGGAGAAGATTTAACCCTTAGGAACATTTTGGAATGGATGAATAAGTCTTCAAAGGGATGGGTATTTATAGGCCAAGTGAAGGCCAACCAATGGCCAAGATTGAGCCAAGTGCTACACAAGTGTAAGGCCAAGATTCACCCAAGTACACCTTATCCATCTACCACACCAACCAACACAAAAATATCCTACCTACTCCCTTAAGCCCAAATCGTCCATAATGCCGTCTGGTGTTCCAATGAGAGGTGACAAGTGTCGCCTCTTGTTGGTCCAAAATGTTTCGCCTCTAAAAATCCGCAAAATAAAATATGGCATAGCCGAAATTCCCTACGAAAGTCAGTGGAAAACGTTTCACTAAAAACGACTCTCTAACCGTGTGTCAGGCACAAAATTAAATCGCCAAGCCTACTTGAAGTTCGAAATTTCCTACGCACGCCCCTCGCATACTGGAAATACGGTATAACATTCTCCCTTCCTTAGAAACATTCGTCCGAATGTTCCTTCTAAGTCTCAAACAAACGCGCAGATAGTCCTCACCGCTATACTTACGAAAACAATCTCGCCACGCATGGCCACGAACCAACTTGCGCAAAGTACTTACCTTCAAGTCCACGAGGACACACCTCTAACATCACAAACGCCTCCCATCCAAGGGTCTAAAATATAATTTTTCGCACTTTCTTCACACAAAAGAAATGATCACATCTACGCCGCCATACACGCCGCTTCTTCCTTTACGTGTCGTACTTTCTCGCAGACACTCGAATTCTTACCACATGATACCACTTTTGTCACTTTTCCCGAGGCATAAACCTTCTCAGCGACCCAACAAATGGTACCGATCGCATGTGATCATCTGCCGTCAGACACCCAAACTTCGAGCATCGCTTCGCTCAAACTCGGTTACTATCTCTAACGGGTCATCATTAATCGAACACTGATGGATCTCCGATACTTTCCCGAACATAACAATACGAAGATCGACATACCGCTTCCTAAGTCGGACGACAAAAGCTAACATATAGGCAACCCGCCTATTCTTCACATGAACTCAAAGTGCGGCCCAAAACAACTCGCTAAGTTCCTCTGCTTTCCAAAACTCGTCACACCCGACCGGGTGGTACCTTCAAGAAGACCGACCACAACTCGAACTCTGCGTCGCCGCCGATTATCCGCACGATTTCCTCCGAAATGCTAGAACTTCTTCTAGACAAGCTTCACTAACTACATACCGGAACAAGCTCAACTAATCGCTCAATCTTGCCAACATCGAACCAATCGACCGGAACTTACACTTCCGCCTTACAAGGCTTCATAAGGCGACATCCGAACACCGAAATTGTAGTTAAAAACATTTCTCTCCAGAGACAACAATCCCTACAACTACCTCTCAAATCCAAACACCGCCCGAGGCGAACGCGACTGAGACTCACCTGAAGTTCTTAACCTTGCTCGTAAAACTTTCCAAAACAAAACAGCCGCACTGGCTCCACTGTCGTCATAAGGTGAAGGTAGGCACCCTGCAGCCTTACAACCTTTCTCGTAAAATCAACATCGCTGAGTAAATCGCCTTTGCTAGAAGACAAGACACCGACCTCTCGCCCGACCATCGGTCGAACGCATCCACGAACTCAGATCTTTGGTTAACTAAACTTGGGCCTAACACCTCACAACCCTAACACAAGGCGACCACCACAACCTGACCCCACCACCAAACCTACCGCGGGTTGACCCGCAACGTGGCCTCAACCCGACCCGGCAACGAGCACAATACTAGCTCCCAGATCCGGAACTATCTCACTAATCACGTTTTGAAAACCTAGCGGTCTTCTAGCTCGACTACCCTCTTTCAAATCACGCTACTCAGGGACTTATCCCACAAACATAGCTCACGTGCACTATGCGCTCCGATAAGGATCAAACATAACACTACACCTTTACTCGAGACGGACTTACCTCTAAGGTTTCTACGCTTAAAACTCTAAGGCTCACACTTTCTATCCCCAATCTTCCCTAAGCACTAACCATGATTTCTAATCACAAGTATTAACACATCGCTATCAAAACATAGCACTTATGCTATACCCTCTTATCACACATACCGAACTCTGCAGGTTAAGGATATGCTCGACCCATCGCTTCACTCCCTAGTCGTTCTAATCAAACTCGCCTGTAGGCATAGCTAAGGGCGTGACGAACTACCCACCGATCTCAAGGCTAAGTCCTCCTACCAGGACACTCTTTCGACATCAGACCCTGACGGTCATAGGTCCAACAAGTACGAACTAAAAGACGACATTCCCCGGGATGACGTCTGCCAAACTGTGAACCGGAAGCCCTGGAGTTCTAACCAACTCTCGCATACCCCGAACGCCCCAAATCCGTGAAGACCACTCGCATTGTGGATGTGCATAATCAAATCTCGCGAGGTGACTCGCCTCGAAAGTTACCAAAGGACCTCACCGCCCGCCTCTTCTCGCCCTCGTTAACCCGCCGATCTCTACGCTTTCTACCGCCGTATAAGCTCGCATACGTGCCATGCTCAAGCCTAATCAAGAACTACTCTTGCACAACCTCTCGTTGATATTCATCAAGACTCGCAGACACTCGGTATACTCTCCGTAGTTAAATCCATAGCTAGTAACGGGGTCGCCTCTTTGCAATCCATATTCTCTGTTCCTGGTCGTGGAACTGAAGGTTCAAATATCATGGCCGCAGAGGAACCGCCACGCTGCTAAACTTTATCTGGGCTAGTGATGTCGCAGAAATCCCGAACGAAGCACCTAACTCAGTGATGATTGGGCTGGCCCTCGTGAACCCTCAGACTTACTCAGCCTCTCGGCCGCTTTGCCCTCCCGGGCCCGGTTTGCCTACGCGAGGCATAACGATAAGTGGAAATAATTTCGTCGCAGGTCCAACTTACAACACGCCTCTAAGGCACGATCTCAGAGTGAGAAGAATAGAAACCAATCCTAAATACCCTATAGCCTCCTCGATTATTGATGTGGTGCACAACACACCGATAATCAAGACTCTATCGATACGGTCAGACACTTTCCGAGGATTAATCGCTCGATACCACTTTTGTCACGACCAACCCGCCCATGATCGTGCCTTACCCCGCACCCTAGTGATACAACATCGAGTAATCGAACATAAACACATACATGAAATCAATGTAAGAAGACAAGGAAATAAGAAGACAAAGCAACTAAAAACGACATCACAAGATATATAAATAACAACTCCTTCCAAATGAACAGCTTTAATCCTTTTTACAAACCCCGCCACAACAAGATTACATGCACTTACGAATGATATGACAACAACGACGGACAGGTTCGCCATACCCCTGAATGTAAACACCTACAACAACAGGGGACTATACCAAGATAAGCCTCCGGAGGAACGGAGCTTCCCAACGCTGAACTGTGACCCTAAGAGCGAGGATCAACGACTGGTGTACCTTTACCTGCGGCATGAACGCAGCCCCCCGAAGGAGGTCAGTACAACAGGTACCGAGTATGCGAAACTGAAAATACTGTAAATGAAATCATAGTAGTCTATATAAAGCAGGAGACATGTATGATAACCAAACTACAGTTCACAATAAATAAGCAGTCATATCAAGTCAGGGACTCACGCCCTCGAAGTCATCACTTCAATATAACAATGGGTCTCACGCCCACAACATCAATCATGCCCGTGGAATACCTTCCTCACTGCCGGCAGTCAATGATAGAAAAGCACCAAGGAACACACATGAACAACAGGTCCCACCTGTGCCCAAATAAAACAGTACAGGGTAAGTACGAAGGCATAGCCGACTACTAACACCCACAGTACTAACAAGGTCGTAAACTGAATCATGATATCTGCTTGCATCACATGATCAAAGCCGTCACTCGCCCGCAATATCAAATGTGCGCGTCTAGCCCCGAACTCCCGCACTCCGCATAGGCCAATCTCATAGGCCCGCATGAGGTATAACCCCGCATCGAGGTAGCTACTCCCGCATCGCCCCGACTCGCACCGCACGGCCACATGCACCGCATGACCATAAAGGCCGCACACTAACACGAACTCGTAGCTCCGCAGATAGGCCCTCGTGACCCGCATGAGGTATTCTCAATCACGGTCCTGCATCACCGAGTCTACCCCAGACGGAGGGCCGCTTAACCCCGGAACACACGGTGAGTGGTATAATACCAACATACAGCTTTATCGCTTAAACATCATAAGCACAATCAATGGAAAATCCCTTTACACAAACATCACGTATCACTAACACACGTAGCATCCTAATATGATTACTTATCAAATCAACACGAAGGTATTACAAGGCTATCACAAACCAACACAATCCATTATACACACAAGGTACATTCTATTGTATGATTAACAAGATCGAGTATCTATTCTCAAAGTACTTCATACATTATCTTTAAAAGATACGTTACGCTTACAAAAGTCACACAATACCCGTAGTATATGAAAACTAGAGTGATTATCTTTTGAAGTAAAGCAAAACACTTCTCTTTGTAAAATCAAGTAACAACATTATTTCTCAAACGCCCAAGTTTGCCTAATTTCAAATGTTCACGCTTTCTTACTTTAGAAAGGTTTCGTAGTTCATAGTCTTATTCATTTAAGAATATAATTCTCTTTTAAACTATCCGAGAAACATAAGCCTTATATGTGAGTAGGATATTCTTGTTTATAACAATCTTATTACAAAGACCATGATCTAGGAACCATCATTTTGTCTCATCTTAGCT
The DNA here is from genome assembly GCA_029844215.1 of Przewalskia tangutica. Classification (NCBI taxonomy): domain Eukaryota; kingdom Viridiplantae; phylum Streptophyta; class Magnoliopsida; order Solanales; family Solanaceae; genus Przewalskia; species Przewalskia tangutica. Next base: position 53,827,052 of record CM056736.1, read on the forward strand.
TCTATGCAGATGGAAGTTTCTCTTGGTTTTAATAATACTTAATCACAAAACATTTCCTTTTATTAACGCCGCAGTTGGTTTGTCGATACACATTCGATTTCCAAATCAAGAAACATTCTTAAGTCGTTATACCTAACTTCCCATAAAGCTAGTATAACTCTTAAGTTTTCAAAACCAAGTATTACTTCTTCTTTCAAATGATTCAAAAATCTTTTGAAAAACTTCAAGTTCTTTATTAACACATAACAAGCCGCTTATAGTTCAAATCGCTTACCTTTTAAAACCACAAGTATTTTCTTACCAACATAAAGTCATATAACCAACTTCCCATAAAGCCGTTATAACACTTTATGTTTTAAACCAATCAAATACATTTAGCATATGTACGTCTACCGTACTACATAGTTTTCACATATCATGCTAGAAGAGATAGGACGAGGTTCACATACCTCGCGACAGTATCGACTAATAGCAAAACGCCCAAGTACTTCCAAACGCTTCGGCTACTCCTAAGCCAAGTAGATCGCGCCACACGTAGTACTACCACCTAGAACGCCACAAGGCGCTTATTAACATTTCGGTCTAAGCGTAGAATATTCTACGTAAATTCGAAAGACCTCCCCGCACAACAGAAATCTCCTCCTCTATCGAGGCCGCTACCAAGCCAACCAGTGGGTTATACATCTAACCCTAACGGGTACAATTCTACTTCAGACTACTACACAAGTTCACCGTAATACTCTCATGTAATTACAAAAGATTCTTCTTTAAATTCGTGCTTAAGTCGCAAAGACATTGCCGTAAGTTTTATTCAGCTTAAGTCGCAAGACATTGCCGATAACTATGTTCAAGACTATATATATCATACTTCAACTATATAATCTAACAACATGTAATTTCCAATTACAATAGAGGACAAGATATTTACCTCGATAAGCCCATAATTATCCAAGTATAAAGTCGATCCCGGCAATCGCTTAGCTCCAACTCCGAAGCGCCCAACCCGCTCTAAACCACCCTTAGAAGTTCTAACCAACTTCTACACAATACTCCAACTGACTATGGAGATTTTCCTAGGGTTTCGGTTTTGTGACAGACGGAAGTATAATAGTATTTCGGGCTTTTCAGATAGGTATAACCTTAGAATACTACAAGGTATACGGATAAGGTAATTTGGGCATTATAACAATACTTTGAGAGTATTTCTACCAAGAGAGGGGGGGTATTATACGAAAGCAACTAGGCAGTGGGGTACCCCACGGCCACACTACTAGGAGTGGGGTATACCCTCTGCCAAGGCCTCTAGGAGAGGAGGCCTCTTGGCCGAACTCAACACAAAGTGGGAGGAGAAGATTTAACACTTAGGAACATTTAGGAATGGATGAATAAGTCTTCAAAGGGATGGGTATTTATAGGCCAAGTGAAGGCCAACCAATGGCCAAGATTGAGCCAAGTGCCACACAAGTGTAAGGCCAAGATTCACCCAAGTACACCTTATCTATCTACCACACCAACCAACACAAAATATCCTACCTACTCCTTAAGCCCAAATCGTCCATAATGCCGCCCAAGGTGTTCCAATGAGAGGTGACAAGTGTCGCCTCTTGTTGGTCCAAAATGTTTCGCCTCTAAAAATCCGCAAAAATAAAATATGGCATAGCCGAAATTCCCTACGAAAGTCGTGGAAAACGTTTCACTAAAAACGACTCTAACCGGTGTTGTGCACAAAATTAAATCGGCCAAGCCTACTTGAAGTTCGAATTTCCTACGCACGCCCTCGCAGACATACTGGAAATACGTGGTATAACATTATCGACTATTAGCAAATAGCTCCAAAGTAATCAGAATCCCGCTAGCCTTTTCCACCTTTCGAGTAATACGCTACTCGCAGATTTCAACCTATAACGGCCATACAAGTCTATTAGCGCCTAGACTACTCAGAGAATACTTCTAGATACTGATTCCTTGTTCTACGGAAAATTGGGCAGCACTTCCTACCCGCCAAACTACACAAGTTCATCAGAATACACCCATGTAAGTACAGTCACACTTTATTCTTTAATATCCTTCATGTGATTTCGCTTTAATTCTTTCTCAGAATATCCTTCTATTACGATTCAATTCTCTTCTGTAATATCCTTCTATGTATCTAATATTCATTTCTATACTACTACGATGTAATTTCCAATTACACTAGAAGGATAGGATTATTTACCTCGATAAGCCAAAATTATCCAAGTTAACGTCGATCCCGAGCAACGCTTTAGCTCCTACTCAGGCGCCCAACCCGCTCCAAACAACCCTTAGAAGTTCTACGCAACTTCTTCTTAATACTTCAACCCGCTATGAAGATTTCCTTAGGGTTTCGTTTTTGTGACTTAAGGAATATAGTAGTATTTCCTGCTCTACGATAGAGGTAACTTTGGAAAGTACTACAAGGTATTTGGGCTAAAGTATTTGGGAATAGTAACAATACTTGGAGAATACTTTTCTACCAAGGGAGGGGTGTATTTTACGAGAACAACTAGGCAAGGGGGGGGGTATACTCTCGGCCAAGGGCCTTCTCAAGGGGAGGGTGGCATTGGACTAAAACTTTAAGAGGAGGGAGAGGGATTTCAAGACTTGGAAATTGCAAGTGTGGATGAAATAAGTCTTCAACTAAGGGGTATTTATAGGCCAATCAATGGCCAAGATTAAGACAAGTGGTGGGCAAGTGTAGGGTCAAGATTTGGGCAAGTGTACCTTATCCATCTACCACCAAAATATCCTACCAACTCCTTGACTAAAGAAAAGGCACAAAAAACGTGCCAAGAGCCTCAATTTGCCGTCCACTTGAGGGTGACAAGTGTCACCCTCTCGTTGGTCCAAAATATTTCGTCTCTCGGAAAAATCCGCAAAAATAATAAATGACATAGCCGTAATTTTCCCTTCGCAAAGTCCGGAAAACGTTTCGTCGGAAAACGATTCTTTTCGCTAGTTGTGCACAAAATTTCATCCCTTAGTCTACTTTAAGACTTAAACTTTGGTATGTACGCCCTCACGTACATACTCTGGAGATACGGGGTATAACACAACCCTTATAAGTTTCTAAACAACTTCTCTTAACACTTCAATTCCAAAAAGTGAAGAGCACTTAGGCTAAAATTGTGGCAACTCTCGGCCAAGGGGGTGTATTTAGGCTAGGGGTGTGAAATCTTTTCTAACTTTTGGTTACTAATCTTCCTAATACACTAAGGAAGAACACTTTAAACTTTAAGGATTTTTGGACAAGTTTTGCTCAAGGAAAATGGCCAAAGCCGAGAGCAATCTTAGGGAAGGGAAGGGAGTGTTTTGTCTTGGAAATTTTCTCAAGTGTGGATGAATTTTAGTCTTGAACTAAGGGGGTATTTATAGGCCAATCAATGGCCAAGATCAAAGCAAGTGTGTGGTCTAAATTGAGCCATGTGTGTGTGGGTCCCACTTATCTATCTACTACATAAATATCTTGCAAGACTTTTGACCAAATGTTTTTGGCCTTTTTCACACAAAAACGTGTTAACAATTGCCCAATTTTCGTCCAACCTTGCCACCTAGGGGTGACACATGTCGCCCTCTCATTGGTCCAAAATATTTCATCTCTCGGAAAAATCCAAATTAAATAAATTCTTGAAAACATAAAATTCCTTTACGAGGTTCGGAAAATTTTCTGTCGGAAAAACAAATCCTACATCCTTATCCTACTTAAGGCTTGTATTTTTGCACGCACGCCCTCACATACATACTGAAATACGGGTATAACATTCTCCTCTTAGAAACATTCGTTCCGAATGTTCCTTCTAAGTCTCAAAACATACATGCACTGCAGATAGTCTTCACTACTATACTTACGAAACCAATCATGCCACACTGCCATAATATAACACACGCGCAAATACTTAAATCCAAGTCCACGAGGAATCACCTCGAAAATGTAAAACAATACTAACTCTCGCTTCCGGTCCAAAGGATACTCCTTCGCATCTTCACTTCACAAAAGAAATGATCACTTCCGCTCTCATAACACATGTTTGCTTCCTTTCTTACTCCGCACTCTTCTTGTACACCGAACTCTCTCTCTAGTACACGCCCATACTCCACCATCGCCTGGCTTCCAAAACTTTGAGTCACTACCTCCAACATGGTCATCTCACTAGCTTCAATTTCTCTAAGGCCATTCCCGCCTTCACGATCCGATTCTGGTCGAACGATCCACGAACCCGCACGATGGTTACCTAAACTCGGGCCTAGCACCTCGTGATCCTACCACCGCGACCACCCGAACTGACCCCACCTCACTCCGGCCGCGGGTTGACCCGCGAATGGTCCTTAACCCGACCCATAATCGCCAAACTCTTGTTCCCCCGATCCGGAACAATCTTACTAGTTCACGTCATGAATGTTTAACACTTCCATCCCACACTACCCATGGAATCATCCCACAATATATTTCCCGCATACCAAGTATTTCAACAAAGACCAACCGTAAAATCTTTTACTCAAGACGGCCTTACATCTAAGGTCTCAACTGTTACAAATTCTAAGGCTCAAAATTTTCTCATCCCCAGACTTACCCTTTTCACTAACCAGGCTTCTAAATCACATTCTAACACAAAGCTATCCGAACATAACACTTAACACTTCATCATAACATCAATACAAACTAGTCTCTAGAGGGTTAAAGATATATCTGAAAAACAAATAGGCGGTTCAAAGGACCGCTAAAACTGAGAACTTCCACCGCGACCTCTGCCGTGGCCTGCCGGTGTATGAACATCCTGCCTAGCTATGGAAGGTGAAGAACCCGCAACTGAGCTCGTAGGTTGTGCTATCCCACCAGTGCTACCTCTGGACGGACAATTTCTCGCAAAATGGCCCTGCTGGCCGCATGTAAAACAACCTCCCGAACCAGCACGACACTCCCCCTTATGGATTTTACCGCAACGGCCACACTGAGGTAAGGGTGGCCTCATCTGGTCAACACCACTACTCCCCCGAAAACTCGAACCTCGAGCCCCGACCGCCTCGAATACTCGATGCCTCAAGATCGTGAGGACCGCTCATCGGGCGGAGGCGCATAACTAGTTCGTTGGCCGAGGCGGTCCGCCTCAAAGTCGCCAAAAGACCTCGCTGCTCGCCTCTTCTGCTGATCCCGGTCATTCCGTCGACCTCTCCGTGCCTCACATCCAAGTGCGTAAGCCTGCATGCGGGCAATGTCCATGCCCGGCTGAAGAGCTACACCTGAGCAACTCTCTGCTAGGTAATCATCGAGCCCTGTGACATATCGGTGCACTCTATCCTCCATGTCTGCCACTAAAGCAGGGACATACCGAGCCAACGACTCAAACTCCACGTTGTACTCCAACCAGACGCTCGCTCGCCAACATCAAAAACTGTTTACCGAGTCCTCTCATCCGCGAGGCAAGAAATGTGTAAGAAATGCCCATGCGAACTCGTCCCATACGGCTGGAAGTGCATACTCTCCCCGGGACAGCTCCCACGAATCAAACCAGTCGACTGCGGTATCACGCAGCCGATGCGAATCTAAGACCACCGACTCGGTCTCCGAAGCCTTGATCACTCATGATCCGTCAGAATCGCTTGGATGAACTCCTGCGGATCATCGTTAGGCCTCGACCCGTAGAACTCTGGCGGCTACAACTTAGAAAGTCCCGTAGCCTCAAACTATCCGATCTCGGGTGAACCACGGTGCTATCGAATCCAAGGCCCACCTATCCTCATGTCCGCCACAACTCGCTAGTAATCGCCATCTCTCAGAACCCATCTCTCTCTTCTCGTGCCGGGACCGAGGCTCAGTACCGTGGTCTCGTGAGCCACCGCCGTGGCTCTAAACTCTGGGCTACGGGCGCAGTAACTCCCCGAATGAATCGCTGTCTCCGATAATGAATGGGCCCGTGCCCTGGTAACCCTCTGTGCTCTACTCGCAGCTCCCCCTGCTGCCTTGCCCTTCTGGGCTCTGGTTGCCTTGCGTAGAGGCAATACGGGTGAAAAGAATACGTCAGAGGGAGTCCAACTTATAACACAACTCTAAGGCACGATCTCAGAGTGAGAAGAATAGAAACCAATCCTAAATATCCTGCAGCCTCCTGATTATAGGTGTGGTGCACAACACACCGATAATCAAGACTCTACTAGATACGGTCTGTAGACACTTTCCGAGGATTAACTGCTCTGATACCACTTTTGTCACGACCCGATCCCGGGCCCGTGACTGGTGCCTTACCCCGGGCACCCTAGTGATACAACATCAGAGAAAACCAACGGAATAAAACATACAGATATGAAACAAGAGATATGTTAATAAAACAGGCCAACCAAAACGGCTGCTTTGCATATATACAGAATTGAACAGCTACATTCTTTACAACCCCGCCACAACAAAGATTACATGCACTTAAGAATGTAATAACAACTATGACGACAGTGGCTCGCCATACCCCTGAATGTACAAGAACCTACAACTCAGGGAAACATACCAAAAGATAAGCCTCCGGAGAAACGGAGCTTCCCAATACGCTGAACTGTGATCCTATGAGCGAGGATCAACAACCGATGTACCTCTACCAAAGATGAACGCAGCTCAAGGAGGTCAAGATAACAGTACCAAGTATGTGAAATCGAAAATATCAGAACGAAATCATAACAGTCTAAAATAAAACAGGAGACATGTATGATAACAAAACTACAGTTCACAACATAAAAGCAGTCATGTCAAGTCAGGGACTCACGCCCTCAAATCCATCCCTCATGCCCGTGGAACTCCTTCCTCACTGCCGGAAGTCTAGGTATAAATCGTGTGATACATATAACATGTCTCGACCCATCTCATGGACTCGGTGTCGGATCGTATGGAATACATTCCCGGCCCATCTCATGGACTCGGTATCAGATCGTATGGAATACATTCCCGGCCCATCTCATGGACTCGGTATAGAATCAGGTGAAATACATTCCCGGTCCATCCCATGGACTCGGTATAGAATCGGGTGAAATACATTCTGGCCCATCCCATGGACTCCTGTGATCGTGGAATACATTCCCGCCCATGCCATGGACTCGTGATCGCAGAATACATTCCGGCCCATCCCATGGACTCGTGATCGTATGGAATACATTCGGCCCATCCCATGGACTCAGATCGTGTGGAATACATTCCGGTCCATCCCATGGACTCGGTATCGTGGAATACATTACCGGTCCATCCTACGGACTCGTATCGTGTGGAATACATTCGGTCCATCCCATGGACTCAGATCGTGGAATACATTCCGGTCCATCCCATGGACTCGTGATAGAATCGTGTGAAATACATTTAAACGCTCTTTAAGACGATTAAGACAATACCAGGCTTTCCTTTTAAATCAACTAAGGCAATATTATGCCCTCCTTTTTAAACCAAAACACTTTCCTTTTTAAAGTCAAGTAACAACATTCTTTTCCAAAAGTTCAAGTTGCATAATTTCAAATACTCAAGTCTCTTATTTTCGAAAGGTTTCATAACTCATAGTCTTAATCATTATAATAACATAATTCTCTTTTAAAACAATTTGAGTAACATATGCCTTATGGGTGAGTAGGTTATTCTTGTTTATAACAATCTTATTAAAGCAACCATGATCTAGGAAATGTAATACAATTTTGTCTTATCGTAGCTTCTATTCAGATGGATGTTTCTACTGGTTTTAATATAATTAATTATTTGTCAATACATTTTCCTTTATTAACGCTGCAGTGGTTCGTTCGATACTTATTCTCATTTCCGAAATCAGTAAAACATTATTCTTTAAAAACCAAGTACTCATTACTCACGAATGAGGTTTCACACTTTTTAACAAAATCCATATCAATTCAATTAAGTCAAGTCTCTTATCTTTTAAGATCAAGTCTCTTAACTTCTAAAATCAATAAACTATTTTTTTACCTACATAAAGTCGTTATAACTAACTTCCCATAAAGCTATTATAACACTTTATGTTTTAAACCAACCAAAACTCATTTAGCACATGTACGTCTACCATACTACATAGTTTACAAAACATCATGCTAGAAAGGATAGGAAGAGGTTCACATACCTCGCGACGATTATCGACAATTAGCAAAATGCTCCAAGTACTACAACCTTGCTAGCCTTTTCCACCCTTCAAATAGAATACGCTACTCGTAGTACTTCCACCTATAATGGCCATAAAACGTCTATCAACTCATAGATCTCTTCGTAGAATATTCTACATAAAATTCGAAGACCTCCTCCCGTAACCACATAAATCTCCTCTCTACTGTGCCCGCTACTGTGCCAACAACTCCTGTGGATTACACGCCTAACCGACGCGCATAATTCTACTTCGCAGAATACTACACAAGTTCATCAGAATACAGTCCAATGTAAATACAGTTCAGTTCTTTTCAATATTCATTCTATATATAGTATACTCAACTATACATTACTACAATATGTAATATCCAATTACAATAGGGGGATAAAGATCATTACCTCGATAAGCCCAAAATTATCCAAGATTATATGTCGATCCTGAGCAACGTTTAGCTCCAATTCCTTACGCTCCAGCCCGCTCCTAGCAACCCTTAGAAGTTTCTAAACAACTTCTCTTAACACTTCAATTCCAAAAGTGAAGAACACTTAGGCTAAAATTGTGGCAACTCTCGGCCAAGGGGGTGTATTTAGGCTAGGGGTGTGAAATCTTTTCTAACTTTTGGTTACTAATCTTCCTAATACACTAAGGAAGAACACTTTAAACTTTAAGGATTTTTGGACAAGTTTTGCTCAAGGAAAATGGCCAAAGCCGAGAGCAATCTTAGGGAAGGGAAGGGAGTGTTTTGTCTTGGAAATTTTCTCAAGTGTGGATGAATTTTAGTCTTGCACTAAGGGGGTATTTATAGGCCAATCAATGGCCAAGATCAAAGCAAGTGTGTGGTCTAAATTGAGCCATGTGTGTGTGGGTCCCACTTATCTATCTACTACATAAATATCTTGCAAGACTTTTGACCAAATGTTTTTGGCCTTTTTCACACAAAAAACGTGCCAACAATTGCCCAATTTTCGTCCAACCTTGCCACCTAGGGGTGACACATGTCGCCCTCTCATTGGTCCAAAATATTTCATCTCTCGGAAAAATCCAAATTAAATAAATTCTTGAAAACGTAAAATTCCTTTACGAGGTTCAGAAAATTTTCCGTCGGAAAAACAAATCCTACATCCTTATCCTACTTAAGGCTTGTATTTTTGTACGTACGTACTCACATACATACTCTGGAAATACGGGGTATAACACGTGTAATCCCATTTTGTTAGCTACATTGTTGAGCCTTAAATGTGGCATGTTTGGTTATTGAATTCGGGCCTTGAAAAAGGTGGAAAAGTACGTAGATACAAAGGAAGTGATGTCCGATTTTCCATAGAATTTAGTGACTTTACACTTATAATATTCTACATTTGAAGCTAGAAGTTAATAGAGGTATTATGGTCATTATAGGTTGACATACTACGTACGTCATATTGGACTTAGCAAGTGGATTGAACCGAAGAGGTATGTGGAACTTTCTTATCTCTTGAGCATGAGTAGTTATAAATGTATAGTACGAGACGCATTTGAGCTTTAAATGAATTCAGTTTCATTTGGTATCCTTGACTTGTTTTAAGAATGTCCAAGTTGGTTGAGTTAGAGAATTAACTCACTTGTATTAAAAGGATAAGAATGCCTTTGGGCCTAAAGCATAAAGTTAGAATAACGGTTATGGGAAGTTGGTTATAATAACTTTATGGAAAGTTGAAAGAATGGTTTACTCTAGTGATGTAAATAAAGATAAATGGCTTGAAATGTAGAAAGGCAAATTGATTTAAAGGCATCAATTGCTTAAAGTTTTAAAGTAAAAAGTCACTTGATTTAGAAGCCTATAAATGTATTTCTAAAAGGTATTGTGACTTGTCTTGAAAAGCAGATATGACGTGATACTACGGTTATTAGTATCTTGGAGTTTTATATGAAAAAAAGTCATTTTAAAAGAATAGAAGTACGTAGTACTTTGGGTTAAATTCCCGGATCTTTCATGATACGATAGTGCCTTAAGTTAAAATAAATGAGAGTGTATGCTAATTAAGTCAATGAGAAGTTAAGGGGTTTCTTAACTTGTTTATGTTATTTATAGTAGCCGGTTGTGCTTGTGATATATTGTTCATTAGGGGTCATTCCCTGGGCTTGTGGCATTTGCATATTCCGTGGATTTGCTACCCACGAAGCGAGGAATACCTCATGCGAGTCCGTAGGGCTCATGCGGGTGAAATAGTCCTATGCGGGGCGGACCAGTCCTATGCGAGGAAGTTACCTCATGCGGTTCCATACGGCCTATGCGGGTGAAATAGTCTGTCACGACCCGACCCCGGGGCCGCGACTGGTACCCTACCGGGGTACCCTGTCAGGTATACATCAGAGAATAGTAGCGGAAGATACATAACACATAACTTATAAAAAGGTAAACATCACTGGCCAGCCGATAAGGCTGCCTTCCATAAAAACATACTTAATCAAAAGTATAGCAGTACAACTTGCTCTTACAGCCCAAAACACATACGTGACCACGACCTCTAAGGATAACAACTGTGGCGGGACAGGGCCCCGCCATACCCCTGAATATACACAATGCCTATAACATCAGGGAAAAACCGTAACAACAAAACAAGCTTCCGGAGAAATGGAGCTTCTGACACCGGAACAGTTATCCTAAGAACGAGGATCCACCACCGCTACCTCACGCGACATTTAACGCAGCCCGGAAGGGTCGACACAATATGTACCAAGTATGTAAAACTGGAAAATATTGTAATAATAATATCATAAGCTTAAAAGTAAGCTGGAGTCATGGAAGACAATCAAATCACTTTTTACTGTGCCTTACTAACATTGAGAGTGACAAGTATATATACAATACTGCATAAAAATAGGAGGCTCATGATCAAAACAGGGTACCTCGCCCGCAGTATCAATAAGCACCCCTACTCCTGGGACTATTTCACCCGCATAGGTCCTGTGGACCCGCATGAGGTATTCCTCGCATAGGCTGTACCCGCCCGCATAGGACTATTTCACCCGCATAAGCCCAGAAGGACTCGCATGAGGTATTCCTCGCATCATGGGTAGCAAATCCACGGAACATGTGGTATAACGATCTTGGGGATTTACCCCTCAGATATACTCTTACCCTGAAGCAGATGTTATAACGATCTTGGGGATTTACCCCTCAGATATACTCTTACACTGGAGCAGATGGTATAACGATCTTGGAGATTTACCCCTCAGATATACTCTTACACTGGAGCAGATGGTATAACGTCTTGGGGCTTGCCCCTCATTTATACTCTTACCCTAGCTCAATCGGTCATCATATCATAATCATAGATAAGTTAAGAAAACTTATAACTTCTTATTAGTCTTGTTCATATACCCTCTCATTTTAGTTTACTTAAGACACTTAATCATATCTTTAATAAAAGAAAACTGGGAATTTAACCCAAAGTACTACATACTTCTATACCGTTAAAAAATGACTCATTTTCATATAAAACCTTAGGCAATTGATGCCTTAAAATCAATTTGCCTTTCGTGAATCAAACCATTTGTCCTTACTTATCTTACTTAGAGTAAATCTCTTCTTATTATCCTTTCATGAAGCTAATAAACCAACTTCCCATAAAGTTGTTATATTAACCCTATACTTTAGAAAAATTATACTTTTCCCCTAACCAAGGGACTTATACTTCTTAAAACGAAACAAGTCTTTATATACTTAAAACAAGTAAGAAATACCAAATCTTGTACATCTACCGTACTACATAGATACAACTACTCATGCTCAAGAGATAGGAAAGCTCCACATACCTCTTCGGTCAATCCACTTGTTAATTCCAAATACCGCACGTAATATGTCAACCTATAATGACCATAATGCGTTTATTAACCTCTAGTTTCAATGTAGAAATAATCTAAGTTCAAGGCCACTAAATTCTATGGAAAAATGGGCAGCATTTCCTTTGTTTCTACATACTATGCCACCTTTCTCAAGGCCGAATTCAACATCCAAACGCCACATTTAAGACTCAACAATCCAAACATTTCAAAGGGGATTACACACCTAAACTTGGGTGTGTAAAATTCTTCCCCAAAAGGTACAACAATTAACTCAACAAGACTAAGGTAGTTTTTAGGCTACAACATGCTCATAATATCTTCTTAACCAATTCTTTCACATCCAAACCATATTTCTTACATGCAATGAATCTAAGAGCATTATTTACTACTACAAGTTCCTTCTTCTTCACATGCAACATCAATACTAGCTACAAGAGAAGAAATGTTACCTTTAGAGCTTTAGCCAAAACTATTCCAACAACTTTGCTAGCCTCCTTTCCAAGAACACCACCACAATAACTCCTACAAGCTAGCCACAAGCTTCCTTCTTGTACTTAACTTTTCAGATTTTCCTTAGGCTTTGAATTCCTCTTGGAATTCTAGAGAGAAGTGGGAGCTCTAATTTAGAGAGAGGGAAAGTCTTGAAAGATGACCAAGTCTTCAAGACTTGGTCAATATAAGGGACATGCAAAAATCAGATGGGGGGTGTTATACCCCGTATTCCCAGAGTATGTACGTATGGACGTACGTACGAAATTTGAGCCTTAAGTTAGGCATTGGATTCGAAATTTGGGCACAAGTACCGAGTAGAGTCGTTTTCCGACGAAACGTTTCCACAGCTTTCGTAGGGAAAATTCCGGCTATGACATTTTTAATTTTTGCGGATTTTTCCGAGTGACGAAACATTTTGGACCAACGGGAGGGTGACATGTGTCACCCTCACATTGGAAGCAAGTGGGGTGCTTGGACGATTTGGGCGTCCAAGAGGCCTTGGTTGGCCTTGGCCGATTGGCTCCCTCTTTTGGCCTAGTTTTGTGCCATGTTTTGTGGAGTGTTTTGTGGAGTAGGGTTAGGGTGCACTTGGCTTGATCTTGGCCTTACACTTGCCTTGCACTTGGCTAGATCTTGGCCATTGGTTGGCCTTTGGTTTTGCTATAAATACCCCCTCTCTTTGAAGACTTCTTCATCCAAAACATTCCAAGTCTTGAGTCCCTCTCCCTCCCTCTTTCGCCCAAGAGCCCCCTCTCCCCTTGTGAAGGCCTTGGGCGAAACCTCCCCTTTGTGAGCCTAAAGCCGAGAACACCCCTCGTTTAGAGTGTTGTTCTCGTGTGCTACCCCCCTGTTTGTGGTGTTGAAATACTCCTCCAAGTATTGTTAAAATGCCCAAAATACCTGAGCCTTGTACCTTGTAGTATTCCAAAGATACCTCTATACGTAGAGTCTTAAATACTACCTTTTGTCCTTTTTAGTCTCAAACCGAAACCCTAAGGAATCTTCATTGTTAGTTGAAGGATTTAAGTAGAAGTTGGATAGAACTTCTAAGGGTTGTTGGAGCGGATGGAGCACCGGAGTTGAGCTAAACGTTGCTAAGGATCGACATTTAACTTGGATAATTATGGGCTTATCGAGGTAATTATCTTGTCCTCTGTTGTAATTGGAAATTACATGTTTATTAGAATATATAGTTGAAGTATACTATATATGGAACTATACTTAGTATTCGCAATGTCTTTTGACTTAAGCTGAAGAATAAAGAAAAGAATCGAATCTGTATTTACATAGATCGTATTGCGTAGTCTTGTGTAGTTCTTGAGTAGGATGGTACACGCCAGTTAGGCGTGTAAACCCCCTGGTTGGCTTGGTAGCCTCGATAGAGAGGAGATTTACGCTGTTGTGGAGGAATCTGCCGAATTTTACGTAGAAAGATAGAAACTTGTGTTTTGGGGTTAATAGACGTTTGTGACCTTTATAGGTGAAAGTACTAAGAGTAGCGTATTCTACTCGAGGAGTGGAAAGGGCTAGTGCGTTGTAGTACTTGGAGCATTTTGCTTATTGTCGATAAATCGTCGCGAGGTATGTGAACCTCTTCCTATCTCTTCTAGCATGATATGTGTGAACTATGTAGTACGGTAGACGCATACGTGTTAATCGTGTTTGATTGTTCTTAAAACATAAAGTGTTATAACGGCTTTATGGGAAGTTGGTTATAACGACTTTATGTAGGTAAGAAAATACTTTGTGGTTTTAAAAGGTAATCGATGTGAATTATAAGCGGCTAGTTATAATAAAGAACTTGATGTATTTCAAAAGATTTATAAATCGTTTTGAAGGAGAGTAACACTTGGTTTTAAAGGTTTTAAAAGAGTTATACTAGCTTTATGGGAGTTAGGTATAATGTCTTAAGAGAGGTAAAGAAATGGTTTATCGATGTTAGAAGTTAAGAGACTTGATCTTATAAGATAAGAGACTTAACTTATTTGTTTTAATGTGAATGTTTGTGTGAAACCTCATTCGTGAGTAATGAGTACTTGGTTTTATTTAAAGGGATAATGTTTTACCGATTTGAAATCGAATGTATCGACAGCACCACCGCAGTTAATAAAGGAAAATGTATTGAATAATGATGTATCGTATTAAAACCAGTAGAAACCTCCATCAAAGATAGAAACTAAGATGAGACAAAATGATATTACATTTTCTAGATCATGGTCATTGTAATAAGAATGTTGTAAACAAGAATAACCTACTCACGTGAGACATATATTACTCAATTGTTCTAAAAGGAATCAGTGATTAAGTTTGGGAACTATGAAACCATTTGAAAATGAGAAGCTTGAGTAATTGAAACTAGACAAACCGGAACTTAGGAAAAGAATGTTGTTACTTGATTTTGAAAAGGAATGTGGGTTGGTCATTCTAATACTACGTATCGGGTGACTTTTATAAAAGTAATGGATCTCTTTTAAAAGAACTTAACGTATGTAGTACTTTGGGGTTAAAAACCCGACTTTGGCATAAAATGAAAGTACTTTGAGGTGTGTGAAACTTGCCTATGCTTGTTGTTGTGAAACTTGCCTATGCTTGTTGTTGTGAAACTTGCCTATGCTTGTGATGATAGCCTTTGTTGTGCAAGTGTGGTCTTTCTGTGTTACCGCGTCTCGACAGGGTCGGTTGACTTGTTGAGAACTTACTTGACGCGTCTTGGCGGTGATGGAGAATTCCACGTATGTTTCCATTTTGATTATCGCTTGTTGTTTATGTCACATGGACATGTCTACACCGACGCAGATTCGGGGCACGCGGCCACGCGTCGTTGATTACCCGATATATGGTTATTACCGCAACATGGACGCGTTCTACACCGACGCAATATTCGGGGCATGTGGCCACGCGCGGGGTTGACCACCCAAAGATATTGTTATTGAGGTTACATGGGCATGTCTACACCGGCGCAAAGATTCGGTACGTGGCCATGCGCCTTGTTATTATTGTTGCATCATGGACATGTCTACACCGGCGCAGATTCGGGGCATGCGCCATGCTGCGAACATGATGGATGGGGTGGGCGTGAGACCCATAGTTAGATTTGAGTGGGGACTTTGAGGGCGTGAGTCCCTGACTTGACTGCTGTTATGTTGCGTACTGTATTTTGGTTATCATACATGTCTCCTGCTTTATATAGATCGTTATGATTTAACCGCAGATTTACTGATTTCACATACTTGGTACCGCCAGATCGACTCCTTCGGGCCGCGTCATGCCGCAGTAGTGGTACATCGGCCGTGGATCCTCGCCATAGGATCACAACAGATTGGGAAGCTCCGCTTTCCGAGGCTTATCTTTTGGTATGTGTTTCCGAGTTGTAGGTTCTTGTACATTCGTGGTATGGCGGCCCCGCCCCGTCATAGTCGTTGTAAATCTTAAGTGCGTAGTAATCTTGTGGCGGGGTTGTAAAAAGGATTAAACTGCTCGTGTTTTATGTATATCTCAAGGCAACTGTTTTGGTTGGCCTGCTTATTATTATATCTATTGTTGCATGTCTAAGTTTTTATTTCCGCTGTTTTTCTCTCGACGTTGTATCACTAGGGTGCCCGGTAAGGCACGATGAACGCCCCGAACGGTCGTTACAAAAGTGGTATCGAGCGATTAGTCCTCGGAAAGTGTCTGCATCCGTGTCTAGTAGTTTGATTATCGATGTGTTGTGCACCACATCTATAATCAGAGGCTATAGGACATTTAGGATTGGTTTCTATTCTTCTCATTCTGAGATCGTGCCTTAGAGCTGTGTTATAAGTTGGACCCCTCTGACGTGTCTCGTTTTTACCAGTTATGCCTCCGCGCAAGGCAACCCGGGCCCAGGTGGGCAAGGCAGCGAGGAGCGCTAGTGAGATACGAGGAGTCCGAGCGCAGTGCCTGGCCAAGACTGAGCAAGCTTCCGACGGCGAAGTTTCGACGCCGCCAAAGACCAAAGAGGAGGTTTAGAACCGCAGCCGTGGCTGATGAGACTACAAGACACGAGCCTCCACCCCACACCGAGCAGGGAGATGGGTCATGAGAGATGGCCCGATTATTGGCGAGGTTGTGGCGATATGGCGACAGCCGGATGCGCGGCAGTTCCAGAAGACCGTGGTGCACCCGAGCGATAGTTTGAGGCTACGAGATTTTACGAGTCAGAGCCCGCGAGTTCTACGGTCGAGGCACGAGGATGATCCGCAGGAGTTCATCCGTCGATTCTGAAGGATCATGCGGGTGATCAAGGCTTGAGATCGAGTCTGTGACTTCGGTTCGCATCGGCTGCGTGATATCGCGATCGATTGGTTTGATTCACGGAGCTTTCCGGGAGAGCATGCACTCAGCAGTATGGAATGAGTTTTCGGGCTTTCTCACGCACTTCGCCTCCGCAGATGGAGAGGGCACGCCGACATATTTTTGTTACTAAGACAGAGGCGCACCGTCAGGAGTACAATGTCGAGTTCGATTCTTTGGCTCGATATGTCCTCGCGCTTAGTTGCAGATATGGAAGATAGTGGTGCATCGCCACGTCACCGCTAGATGATTATATGGCCGAGTCTTGTGCGGTGTTTCTCTTCACCGCATGGACATTGCCCGCATTCGTGCTCATGCACTGCGGTGCGAGCGCAGATCGACGGTGGACCGCCACAGAAAGAAGGCCAAGACGGCCGGATATTTTGGCGACTTTCGAGGCGGACCGCCTCGCCAGCAGAACAGACTAGTTATGTACCTCCGCCATTGCAGTGGTCCTTCAGCCCTCGGACCTTGGGATATTCAGGAGCGGTCGTGGCTCCTGTGTTCAGATGTTCGGGAGTAGGGTGTTGGCGAGATGCGCCCCCTACCTGTGGTCGATGTGGTAGACCGCATTTCGGAGTGTCGTAGTACCAAGGGAGCTTGTTATTTTTGCGGCCAACAGGGCCATATGACGAGAGACTGTCCGACCAGGGGTAGCGCTGGTAGGATAGCACAGACTACTAGAGCAGTTGCAGATTCTTCACCTTCCATAGCTAGGCAGGATGTTCATACACCAGCGGGCCACGGTAGAGGTCGCGGTGGAAGTTCCCAGTTTTAGCGGTCCTTGAACCGCCTAGTTTCAGGTATATCCTTAACCCTGTAGATACTTGTATGTATTGATGTTAATGATGTGTTAAGTGTTATGTTCGGATAGCCTTGTGCTATAGTGTGATTTAAAAATCTGGTTAGTGTGAGATGGAAGTGGTAGCTTCCATGATGTGTTCCGTGTCGAGGAGCGGGAGTTGGCGCTACAGTGGGTCGGGTTGGGGCCATGTTGCGGGCCAACCCGCGTCCCGTTTCGAGGTAGGGTCAGTTCTGGGTGGTCCCGCCAGGTGGCAGGGTCACGAGGGTGCTAGGCCCAAGTTTAGATGACCATCGTATGAGTTCGTGGATACGTTCGACCAGAATCAGTTCGTGAAGGCCGGGAATGGCCTTAGGGGAAATCGAGGTTAGTGAGATGACCAAGTTTGGAGGTGGTGATTCCAAGGGTTGGAAACAGAAGCGTTGACAGAAGTGTGATACGGATACTAGAACGAGTTCGAGTGTTCGAGACAAGTACTACGAGAAAAGGGAGAGGAGAACGTGTGTTTTGTGGCCAGGTGTGGCATGATCGTTTTCGTAAGTATAGCAGTAAAGACTATACTGGCACCTGTTTGTTTTGAGACCTAGAAGGAACATTCGTGACGAATGTTTCTAAGGGGGGAAGAATGTTATACCCCGTATTCCCAGAGTATGTACGTATGGACGTACGTACGAAATTTGAGCCTTAAGTTAGGCATTGGATTCGAAATTTGGGCACAAGTACCGAGTAGAGTCGTTTTCCGACGAAACGTTTCCACAGCTTTCGTAGGGAAAATTCCGGCTATGACATTTTTAATTTTTGCGGATTTTTCCGAGTGACGAAACATTTTGGACCAACGGGAGGGTGACATGTGTCACCCTCACATTGAAGCAGTGGGGTGCTTGACGATTTGGGCGCCCAAGAGGCCTCGTTGGCCTTGGCCGATTGGCTCCCTCTTTTGGCCTAGTTTTGTGCCATGTTTTGTGGAGTAGGGGTTAGGGTGCACTTGGCTTGATCTTGGCCTTACACTTGCCTTGCACTTGGCTAGATCTTGGCCATTGGTTTTGCTATAAATACCCCCTCTCTTTGAAGACTTCTTCATCCAAAACCTTCCAAGTCTTGAGTCCTCTCCTCCTCTTTCGCCCAAGAGCCCCCTTTCCTCTTGTGAAGGCCTTGGGCCGAAACCCTCCCCCGTTGTGAGCCGCAAGCCGAGAACACCCCTCTTTTAGAGTGTTGTTCTCGTGTGATACCCCCCCTTTTTGTGGTGTTGAAATACTCATCCAAGTATTGTTATAATGCCCAAAATACCTTAGCCTTGTACCTTGTAGTATTCCAAAGATACCTCTATACGTAGAGCCCGGAAATACTACCTTTTGTCCTTTTTAGTCTCAAACCGAAACCACAAGGAATCTTCATCATAGTTGAAGGATTTAAGTAGAAGTTGGATAGAACTTCTAAGGGTTGTTTAGAGCGGGATGGAGCACCCGGAGTTGGAGCTAAACGTTGCTAAGGATCGACATTTAACTTGGATAATTATGGGCTTATCGAGGTAATTATCTTGTCCCTCTGTTGTAATTGGAAATTACATGTTTATTAGAATATATAGTTGAAGTATACTATATATGGAACTATACTTAGTATTCGGCAATGTCTTTTGACTTAAGCCTGAAGAATAAAGAAAAGAATCGAATCAGATTTACATGTGATCAGACAGGTAGTCTTGTGTAGAGTTCTTGAGTAGGATGGTACACGCCCGGTTAGGCGTGTAAACCCCGGTTGGTTGGCTTGCCGGCCTCGATAGAGGAGGAGATTTACGCTGCATGTGTGGGGAGAGGTCACGAATTTTCGTAGAAAGATAGAAACTTGTGTTTTGGGGTTAATAGACGTTTGTGACCTTTATAGGTGAAAGTACTAAGAGTAGCGTATTCTACTCGAGGAGTGGAAAGGGCTAGTGCGTTGTAGTACTTGGAGCATTTTGCTTATTGTCGATAAATCGTCGCGAGGTATGTGAACCTCTTCCTATCTCTTCTAGCATGATATGTGAACTATGTAGTACGGTAGACGCATACGTGTTAATCGTGTTTGATTGTTCTTAAAACATAAAGTGTTATAACGGCTTTATGGGAAGTTGTTATAACAACTTTATGTAGGTAAGAAAATACTTTGTGGTTTTAAAAGGTAATCGATGTGAATTATAATCGCTAGTTATAATAAAGAACTTGATGTATTTCAAAAGATTTATAAATCGTTTTGAAGGAGAGTAACACTTGGTTTTAAAGGTTTTAAAAAGAGTTATACTAGCTTTATGGGAGTTAGGTATAATGTCTTAAGAGAGGTAAAGAAATGGTTTATCGATGTTAGAAGTTAAGAGACTTGATCTTATAAGATAAGAGACTTAACTTATTTGTTTTAATGTGAATGTTTGTGTGAAACCTCATTCGTGAGTAATGAGTACTTGGTTTTATTTAAAGGGATAATGTTTTACCGATTTGGAAATCAGAATGTGTATCGGCAGCACCAACTGCAGCGTTAATAAAGGAAAATGTATTGAATAATGATGTATCGTATTAAAACCGTAGAAACCTCCATCCGCATAGAAACTAAGATGAGACAAAATGATATTACATTTTCTAGATCATGGTCTTTGTAATAAGAATGTTGTAAACAAGAATAACCTACTCTCACGTGAGACATATATTACTCAATTGTTCTAAAAGGAATCAAGTGATTAAGTTTGGGAACTATGAAACCATTTGAAAATGAGAAGCTTGAGTAATCAAACTAGCAAACCGGAACTTAGGAAAAGAATGTTGTGACTTGATTTTCAAAAGGAATGTGGGTTGGTCATTCTAATACTACGTATCGGGGGACTTTTATAAAAGTAATGGATCTCTTTTAAAAGAATTTAACGTACGTAGTACTTTAGGGTTAAAACCCGGACTTTGGCATAAAATGAAAGTACTTTGAGTTGTGTGAAACTTGCCTATGCTTGTTGTTGTGAAACTTGCCTATGCTTGTTGTTGTGAAACTTGCCTATGCTTGTGATGATAGCCTTTGTTGTGCAAGTGTGGTATTTCTGTGTTACCGCGTCTCTCGATAGAGGGCCGGTTGACTTGTTGAGAACTTACTTGGACGTGCTGGCAGTGATGGAGAATTCCACGGGTATGTTTCCATTTTGATTACTGTCTTGTTGTTGATGTCACATGGACATGTCTACACCGATGCAGTATTCCGGGGGCATGCGGCCATGCGGCCGGGTTGATTACCCGATATATGGTTATTACTGCAACATGGACGTGTCTACACCGATGCAGTATTCCGGGGGCATGTGGCCATGCGGCAGGGTTGACCACCCAGTATATTGTTATTGAGGTTACATGGGCATGTCTACACCGATGCAGTATTCCGGGGCATGTGGCCATGCGGCCTTGTTATTATTGTTGCATCATGGACATGTCTACACCGATGCAGTATTCCGGGGGCATGTGGCCATGATGCGAACATGATGGATGTGGTGGGCGTGAGACCCATAGTTAGATTTGAGTGGTGACTTTGAGGGCGTGAGTCCCTGACTTGACTGCTTTTATGTTGCGTACTGTATTTTGGTTATCATACATGTCTCCTGCTTTATATAGACTGTTATGATTTAAGCGCGATATTCTGATTTCACATACTTGGTACTGTTGTCTTGACCTCCTTGGGGCTGCGTTCATGCCGCGGTAAGTACATCGGTCGTGGATCCTCGCTCATAGGATCACGATTCAGCGTATTGGAAGCTCCGTTTCTCGGAGGCTTATCTTTTGGTATGTGTTTCCACGAGTTGTAGGTTCTTGTACATTCAGGGTATGGCGGGGCCTGTCCGTCATAGTCGTTGTAAATCTTAAGTGCATGTAATCTTGTTGTGGGCGGGGTTGTAAAAGGATTAAACTATTCAGTTTTATGTATATCTTGAAGGCAAATTTTTGGTTGCTTTATTTATTATTATATCTATTGTTGCATGTCTAAGTTTTTATTTCCGCTGGTTTTTCTCTGACGTTGTATCACTAGGGTGCCCGGGGTAAGGCACCAGTAACGGGCCCCGGAACGGGTCGTTACAGGGGGGACACTTGTCACCCTCCCATGGCCTTTTTAAAAGAAGAAATCTGATTTTCCTAAGTTCTTCCGCCAGAAATCCCGCCTTGGCGCCGCGGCCCTGACTCCGGCGTCGCGGCGCTGAAACCTCTGCGGACTTTCGGAACTTCCGGCGCCGCGGCCCTGCTTCCCGGCGCCGCGGCGCTGCAACTCCAGCGACCCCTCAGAATATCCGGCGCCGCGGCCCTGCATCCGGCGCGACCACATGGCTCTCGTCGAAACACATTGAACTACTTGCAACTCCCATAACTTCCTACTCCGATGTCCTATCGACGAACGGTTGGTTGCGTTGGAATCTAGACTCAACGAACTATGCCCTAGGCCTTTGAAACACTTAGGAACTCTCAACATACCGGGTCATAACCCGCCTCAAAGTTGACTAAAACCCGCCCGAACAATCCGTCAACTTATCTTTCGAAAATTTTAAGTCTTACTCCCTTTCGCACGCTCTCACACGTATGGCCAGAACTACGGGGTATAACATTCTCCCCTCCTTAGAAACATTCGTCCCGAATGTTCCTTCTAGGCTTACTCAAATCACAATATCGACATAGACCCTTTTAACTATTCTTTTTGCAATTAAAGACGCTCCACAAACCACAACATTACTCAAACATAATTGCCAATTTAAAACTGTCAAGCAAGAAAGTAGGTTACCTGGAGGTATAGGAAATAAGTGAGGATACTTCTTCATCATGTCATCCTCTGCTTCCCACGTCATCTCATCCCTGTTCTCGTTCTGCCATAAGACTTTGATGGAAGCCACATCCTTCGTCTGAAGTCGCCTAACCTGACGATCGAGTATCGCTATGGGACTCTCCTCATACGATAACCCCTCTGTCACCTGGACATCATGAATCGGGTGCACTCTAGATGGATCTCCAATACATTTCCACAACATAGATACGTGGAAAACCGGATGTACCGCCTCCAAATCGGACGGCAGATCTAACTCATAGGCAACCTTTGCCTACCCTACGGACAATCTGATAAGGCCCAATGTACCTTGGGCTAAGTTTCCCTTTCTTTCCAAACCTCATCACGCCCTTCATGGGCGATACCTTTAGGAAAACCCAATCCTCAACCTCAAACTCCAAGTGTCGACGCCGATGATCTGCATACGACTTTTATCGACTCTGAGCTGACAATAACCGCTCCTGGATAAGCTTCACCTTATCCACTGCCTACTGAACCAAGTCTGGCCCGACTAACTGCACTTCTCCCACTTCAAACCAACCTATCGGTGACCTGCACTTCCTCCCGTATAAGGCCTCATAAGGCGCCATCTGGATACTATAATGATAGCTATTATTATAAGCAAACTCCACAAGAGGCAAATGATCCTCCCAGCTACCCCTGAAATCAATAACACAAGCCCGCAGCATATCCTCAAGTGTCTGGATAGTGCGCTCGGCCTGTCCGTCGGTCTGAGGAAGAAACGCCGTACTGAGACTCACCTGCGTCCCTAATCCCTGCTGGAAAGACCTCCAGAAATTAGCCGTGAATTGGGCTCCTCGGTCAGAAATAATAGATATAGGAACTCCGTGCAGTCTCACGATCTCTCTGATATATAGTCTAGCATAATCCTCGGTCGAAAAAGTCGTCCTGACTGGAAGGAAATGGGTTGATTTCGTCAGCATGTCGATAATAACCCAAATGGAATCATGCTTCCTCTGAGTGGAAGGTAACCCTGTAATAAAATCCATATTTACCACCTTCCACTTCCAAGTCGGAATATCAATGGCCTGCAATGACCGAACCACGGTGCTCAACCTTAACTCGACAATTCGGACGCGTGCCACGAACTCCGCAACGTCCCTCTTTAGGCCATCCCACCAATACACGCATCTGAGGTCATGATACATCTTAGTCGACCCCGGATGAATAGAATAACGAGCACTGTGTGCCTCCCCCAGAATCTGCTGACGAAGTCCTGCCACATCGGGAACACACAACCGGCCCTCAAATCTTAGCACCCCATCAGGCGCTACCTCAAATAGACTCTTCTCTTTCTGAAAAGCGGCATCTCGATACCGTACCATAATCGGATCCTCATACTGTCGCCTTTTCACCTCCTCGATGATGGAAGACTCGGCAACCTCTCGAACCCGAACTCCATCACTATCAGAATCAACCAAACGAACCCCAAGGCTCGCTAGCTGATGTAACTCTCGGACCATATCCCTTTTCTCTGGCTGTACATCAGACAGACTACCCATCGATCTGCGACTAAGGGCATCTGCAACTACATTAGCCTTCCCTGGGTGGTATAGAATATCAACATCGTAATCCTTAAGCAGCTCCAACCACCGTCTCTGTCGCAAGTTCAGCTCCCTCTGGCTGAAGATATACTGGAGACTCTTGTGGTCTGTGTAAATATCCACATGAACTCCATACAAATAATGTCTCCAGATCTTCAAGGCATGAATCACTGCTGCCAACTCCAAGTCATGTGTGGGATAGTTCTTCTCATGCTTCCTAAGCTGTCGAGATGCGTAAGCTATAACTTTGCCGTGCTGCATCAGCACGCACCCAAGCCCGACACCTGACGCGTCACAATAAACCACATATCCATCTAAACCCTCTGGAAGAGTAAGAACTGGGGCGGTCGTCAACTTCTCCTTTAGCAACTGGAAACTTTCCTCACAAGTATCCGTCCACCGGAACATAGCTGCCTTCTGAGTCAGCTTAGTCAAAGGTGCTGAAATAGAAGAAAACTTCTCCACAAACCTCCGATAATAACCTGCAAGGCCTAAAAAGCTGCGCACCTCCGTCGGTGTAGTGGGTCTGGGCCAAGTCTTGACTGCCTCAATCTTAGTTGTATCAGCTCGAATACCATCGGCCCCGATAACATGCCCTAAGAAAGCCACTGAAGCTAACCAGAACTCGCACTTCGAGAACTTGGCATACAACTGCCGGTCCCGGAGGACCCCCAATACCGTCCTCAAATGATCTGCATGTTCCCGTTCTGTGCGCAAATACACCAAGATATCATCAATGAAAACTATAACGAACATATCCAAGAATGGTCTGAACACCCTATTCATCAAATCCATGAATACTGTTGGGGCGTTGGTCAACCCGAAAGACATCACCCTGAACTCATAGTGCCCATACCGGGTCCTGAATGCAGTCTTCGGGATATCCGTCTCTCTAACTCGTACCTGATGGTAACCAGATCGCAGGTCTATCTTGGAAAAGCATCTCGCACCCTGCAACTGGTCAAACAAATCATCAATCCTGGGGAGGGGATATTTCTGTTCTTGATAGTTACCTTGTTCAGCTGCCTGTAATCAATACACATACGCAGCGTCCCATCCTTCTTCTTTACAAATAACACTGGCGCTCCCCAGGGAGAAACACTTGGCCTGATAAAGCCCTTCTCCAGCAAGTCCTTCAGCTGGTCTTTCAATTCCTTCAACTCGGCAGGTGCCATCCTGTATGGCGGAATAGATATCGGTCGAGTATCTGGCGCCAAATCAATGCAAAACTCAACCTCCTCTGGGAGGATACGAGCTCGTGCGGGAATACGTGCGAAACTCTCTAACGACCGGAACTGACTGAAGGTCTGGTACCTCGGCCTCAGTATCGAATACTCGAACCATGTGGTAGATATACCCTTTCCGCACCATCTTCCTAGCCTTGAGGTAAGAAATAAACTTACCCCTCGGCGACGCCGTATTCCCCTTCCACTCGATAACCTGCTCGCCAGGAAACTGGAACCGAACTAATCTCTCTCTACAGTCTACATTGGCATAGCAAGACGCTAGCCAATCCATACCTATAATCACATCAAAGTCTGTCATATCCAACTCTATCAAGTCGGCTAGAGTCTGACGACTGTCTACCGTCACTGGGCAAGCTCTATATATCCGCTCGGCTACCACCGAATCACCTACTGGCGTAGCTACCTCAAAAGGTCTTATGGACTCGGGCTCTATCCCTATTCTACTGGAAATATGAGGAGATATATAGGACAAGGTAGAACCTGGATCTATCAAAGCATATACATCACAGCAAGAAACCAATAATGTACCTGTGACGACATCTGGTGACGCCTCCTGGTCCTGACGGCTGGACATAACATATATGCGGTTCTGAGGACCGCTAGAACTGGGACCCCTACCACGACCTCTGCCGCGGCCTGCTGGCCCGTGAGTACCCTGCCCTCCGGGGCGTCTGACCATCGAAGACGAAGATCCAAAAGCCCGACCCGTCGGTGAACCATAACACTCCCGCCGCTGGGGCGGACAATCCTTCTTGGTGGCCTGCCGCTACAAGAGTAACACGCTCCCGAACCCATACGACACTCGCCTGGATGAGACCTACCGCATCGAACACACCGGGATGTGGGTGGTCTCGATTAACGACGCTCTGCCTCCTCGAAACCACAAGTCACGGAGCCACGACATGCTCAGAATGACCGGTGATCAAACCTCGCGTAAAATCGAGAAGGAGCACTCTGTCTTTGGTGAAATGTGGACCTAGTCTCGCTGAGGCCGCCTCGAAATCGCCTCGAGACCTGCTTGTCACGCCTCTTGGTGGCCTAAATCTAGCCGATCTGCTCTCTCTGTCCTCAATCCTGCGCGTGCGCTGCATCTTGGCAATATCCATCCTCGTGCAAGAGCCACCCCAAGCACGATGAATCATATGACGGTCTAATCCCATCACATACCGATGAACCCTGTCTGCCATGTAAGCTACAATGGTGTGCGCATACCTGGCCAAGGAGTCAAACTCCAGGCTGTACTCTCTGATAGTTCTCCCGTCCTGCCTCAAGGTCAAGAATCTATCTACGTGGGCTCTCCTCATCTCAGGAGGTAAGAAGTGATCCAGGAAAGCCTCTGTGAACTCCTCCCAAACAGCTGGAAGAGCATCCTCACCCCTCGATAACACCCATGACTCAAACCAGTTCAACGCAATATCGCGTAACCGGTAGGAAGCTAGTATAACGGACTCAGTCTCCGAGGCCCTAAGCACCTGCATGGTCCGCTGTAACTGCCGGACAAACTCCTGCGGATCCTCCTCGAATCTCGAGCCATAGAACTCGGGTGGATGACATCCTAGGAAATCCCGAATCCGTAAACTGTCGGCTCTAGGGTTGGCTGCCTGCTCCTGTCGGCGCTGCCCTGCCACTATCTTTGGTCAACGGCCGGATCATTCCGTAATCTCTATACTCGGCCACGATGGGACTGGAGGCTCCGGTACCACGGTCTCGATAGCCGCTCACGCCTCGAACTCTGTTGGTGGCGGCGTCGTGGAACTCGCCGCCCTAAACATCATCTGGTAGGTGGGCACGTGCCCTCGTGACCTCCGCGTCCCACTAGCGCCTCCGCCGGCTGCCTTGCCGCCGGGCGCTGTTGCCTTGCGTGGAGGCATAACTGATACATAAAGGAAAACATCAGAGGAGGTTCAACCGATAACTCAGCTCTATTGCACGATCTTAGAGTGAAAGAATGGAAACCAATCCTAAATATCCTGCAGCCTCCTGATTATAGATGTGGTGCACGACACACCGATAATCAAGACTACACTGAACACGGTGCGTAGACACTTTCCGAGGACTAATCGCTTTGATACCACTTTTGTCACGACCCGACCTGGGGCGCGATCGGTACCCTACCGGGTACCGCCGTATACATCGAGAGAATAGCAATGAACATACATAACACATAACTTATAAAAGGTAACATCATCGGCGGTAGATAAGTGCCTTCCATAAAAACATACTTAATCAAAAGTATAGCAGTACAACTTGCTCTTACATCCCAAAACACATACGTGACCACAGTCCTCTAAGGATAACAACTGTGGCGGGACAGGGCCCCGCCATACCCCTGAATATACACAATGCCTATAACATCAGGGAAAAACCATACCAACAAAACAAGCTTCCGGAGGAATGGAGCTTCTGACACCGGAACAGTGATCCTAAGAACGAGGATCCACCACCTGCTTACCCTTACCTGCGGCATGAACGCAGCCCAGGAAGGGTCGATTACAATATGTACCAAGTATGTAAAACTGGAAAATACTGTAATAATAATATCATAAGCTTAAAAGTAAGCTGGAGTCATGGAAGACAATCAAATCACCTTTTACTGTGCCTTACTAACAATGAGAGTGACAAGTATATATATAATACTGCATAAAAATAGGAGGCTCATGATCAAAATAGGGTACCTCACCCGTAGTATCAATAAGCACCCCTACTCCTGGGACTATTTCACCCGCATAGATCCTGTGGACCCGCATGAGGTATTCCTCGCATAGGCTGTACCCGCCCGCATGGGACTATTTCACCCGCATAAGCCCAGAAGGACTCGCATGAGGTATTCCTCGCATCATGGGTAGCAAATCCACGGAACAGATGGTATAACGATCTTGGAGATTTACCCCTCAGATATACTCTTACCCTGAAGCAGATGGTATAATGATCTTGGGGATTTACCCCTCAGATATACTCTTATACTGGAGCAGATGGTATAACGATCTTAGGAATTTACCCCTCAGATATACTGTTACACCCAGTAAGTCCAGGACATGTATAAGAGAATGTACGTAAGGAATCAAGACTTGGAAATTAGTACGAAAGGAAGAATTGTTTTTCCGACGGAAAATGTTCCGAACGTCGGAAAGGAAAAATGTTCGTTGTTGAGAATTGGATTCTCAAAATGCATTATTTGAAGAGTATGGAACTCTTAACCTAATGGAAATTTATTTTTACGGATTTGGTCACGTGGGGCCCACCCGAGGAATTTTACATTTTGTGGGGCCCACGAGGGTTACGAAATTTTATGGACGAATGAGAGGGCGACACGTGGCACCTCCACATGGCTTGGTCGAAATTTATGCAAGGGTAAAATGTTCATTGACCACCTTGGAAGATTAGTCTTGCTAGCATGACATTGTTGACTTGTCAACTTGTCCACATAGGCTTAATCCAAGTGAAATTCATCTTAGCCACCCATTTGTTTAAGTCTAAGTCCTCCATTATGTGTTATATACTAAGTTAGTGCAAGACAAGGTCTTTTACACTTAGAAATTATTAGAGAACACCTTGTTCTTGAGATTGAGCTCTCGGCTTTAGTGTCCCATCCACACAAAATTTTTGTAGTTTTGATCCATTAGCCACAATACTTTAACCCAATGTCCCCAAGGGTATTGTAAGGTTATCTCAATAGAAAGATTTCGGGAAAAACGTATTTTTACGTTAGTCGCAAGGCGGAAACTAAGGGAGTTCTTCAACTTTGAAGTTGGAACTTGAAGATGGGTTCTTCATAGGCCTCTAAGGAGTGCTTGGAGCGGATTGGAACCTAAGGAAAGGAGCTAAGAATTGCTAAGGCGCGACTTTGAAATCTTGGAAATTTTAAGCGCTTATAAAGGTATATTCTTGTCGTTTTAGCAATTAAGGTTTACTTATCATTGTAGCTATGGTTATTAGCAAGCATGAGTTATATAGTATGAAGTTTGATAAGTATTTTGACTATTGGAACCCTAATCCGAAATCTAGCATGTTTAGCTTTAAGATTTCAATTCAAGTCGATTATTAGTTTAAGCGTCGCATGTTGTGTAAGAAGGAAATTGTAGTTGTTGAAGTGGTGTATAACTATATAACATGTTAGACCTTAGAACTTGGAATTGGAAAAGGATTGGAAAAGACTTTGAATTGTTAGTATGTAGTTGGCCGAGAATGGCTAGTGAAGTATTAAACTATTTGGTATGAATTGTGGGGCGGAATTTTACACGTATTGTAAGGCGTGTAATCCCCTTTGTTTGGTTGTTGTTTTGAGCCTTAAATGTGGCTTGTTGGTTATTGTATTCGGCCTTGAAAAAGGTGGAAAAGTGAGTAGAAACAAAGGAAGTGCTGCCCGATTTTCCGTAGAATTAGAGACCGTATACTTAGTTTTATTCTACGTAGAGACTAGAAGTTGATAGTCTTGTTGTGACCATTATAGGTTGACACTTCTACGTACGGCGTATTCGGCTTAGCTTGTGGATATTAGCCGAAAAGGTATGTGAACTATCTCCTCTTCTAGCATGATTCCTTAGAATAAAGAAAGTAAGTTCTACACCTTGAATGATCCATTCCTTGCTTGTATTTGGATTGCCTAAAATAGAATTTGTTCTATGTACTTCCTTGAGTGTACTTTGATGTTTAAATTGTAAGTAGTATAATCCATTTCCTTAGGGAAGTTTGGATTCTTAAAAGTGAAGGTATTTTTCTTAAAGTACATAGAGACTTGAAAAGGAAGTGGTTTCCAAATCTTTTCGCTAGTGCCTTAGTTCTAAAACCTAAAGGTCATTATAATGACTTTAGGGGAATCAAAGGTGATTTACTTATTTGATTTAAAAGAGGAGAAATGACATGATTTAAGAGAAGTAACTTGCGTTAAGGGTGAAGTTACTTGAGGTTTAAAAAGTAGAAGAAAACTTGTTTTCTAACTATTAAGAGACTTGAAGTATTTTGAAAGTTAAGAACTTGATTTGTAAGTATGTGATACTTGGTTTTAATAGTATAAGTCTCTTGGTTATCAAGGAATGGATACGTCTAAAACCATAAAGGGTTATAACGGCTTTATGGGAAGTTGGTTATAACGGCTTTATGGAAGGTTTAGAAAGTTGTCTATTTTGATTAAATCGGCATAAGTTGCCTAGATTGTGAAAATTTGGAGTTACTTGATTTCAAGCTTTGAAATGAGTTTTCTAAAAGTGTAGTAACTTACTTTGAAAAATAGACACGCCTTGATACTACGGTGTTAGTATCTTGGGGCTTTACATAGAAAGAGTCTTTTATAAAGGAATGCGTGACGTAGTACTTTGGCTTGTTAAAGAGAATTATTCTAAGTGTGCCTTGATAAGTACTTTGGCTTGTTAAAAGAGAATTATTCTATGTATAACTTGATTAGTACTTTGGCTTGATAAATTGAGGATTTGTCTAAGTGTGCCTTGATAAGTACTTTGGCTTGTTAAATGAGAATTATTCTAAGTGTGCCTTGATAAGTACTTTGGCTTGTTAAAAGAGAATTATTCTATGTATGCCTTGATTAGTACTTTGGCTTGATAAATTGAGAATTTGTCTAAGTATGCCGTGATAAGTACTTGGGCTTGTTAATTGAGAATTGCCTATATGTCCGGAAATAGTCGGTTGTGTGCTATTGGTATATCAGTCGTTTCGGGGTCATTCCCCGGGTTTGTGGCATTTGCATAATTCCGTGGATTTGCTACCCACGATGCGAGGAATACCTCATGCGAGTCCGTAGGGCTTATGCGGGTGAAATAGTCCCATGCGGGCGGGTCCAGCCTATGCGAGGAATACCTCATGCGAGTCCGTAAGGGCTTATGCGGGTGAAATAGTCCTATCAGAGGAATACCTCATGCGGGTCCGAAAGGGCTTATGCGGGTGAAATAGTCCCATGCGGGCGGGTCCAGCCTATACGAGGAATACCTCACGCGGGTCCACGCGACCTATGCGGGTGAAATAGTCCCAGGAATAGGATTGCTAAATGATACTGCGGGCGGATGGTCCTGCTTGATCATGAGCTTCCTAGTTTATATTGTAAGGATACTACTGTTTACTCTCATTGTTAGTAAGGCACAATGTGTTGTATTTTGATTATCATATATGTCCCCGGATTTGTTTGTGTTACCCTATGGTCATGCTTTTACGAGGTGGGATTCCGGGGCATGGGACCACGAGGTATTGAGGACACAGGTGGGACTTGGTGTTCATGTATCCTTATTGGTGTTATTACATCATGGACTGTCGGCAGTGAGGAAGGATTCCACGGGCATGATTGATATTATGGGCGTGAGACCCATGGTTATATTGAGTAATGACTTTGAGGGCCTGCGTCCCTGACTTGATATGACTGCTTATGTGTTATGTACTGTAGGTTGGATATCATACATGTCTCCTGTGTTATTTAGACTGCTATGATTTTATTACGATTTCATCGCTCACATACTTGTTACATTCTTCGTAATGACCTCCTTCGTGTGGCTGCGTTCATGCCGCAGAGTTTAGGTGCTGTGATGGTGATCGGCAGGTGTAGGACTCAGAGTTTTTGGATAGCTCCCTCTATTCCGGAGTTTATCTTTGGTATATGTCCTTCAGTACAGGCTTTGTACAGTTTTGGGTACGGCGGGGCCTTGTCCCGTCATGGTTCAGTTTAACTCCTAGAGGTCTGTATTCATATGTGGGATTGGACTCGTGTACAGTGTAGTGTCTTTTGTTTATGTATATTATATGGCAGCCTAGTCGGCTTTGCCTTGTGCGTACGTTGGTTTTAAAAAAATGAGTATCATTAATTTCCATGATGTACTTAGTTGTTAAGGTAGAAGGGTGCCTGGGTAGGCACCGATCCACGCCCGGTTGGGCGTGTGAGTGGTATCGAGCGATCGGTCCTCGGAATGTCTGAGGCCGTGTCTAGTAGAGTCTTGATTATCGGTGTGTTGCGCGCCACACCCATAAACAGGAGGCTACAGGACATTTAGGAGTTGGTTTCTATTCTTTTCACTCTAAGATCGTGCCATAGAGCTGTGTTAGTAAGAAAATTCCTCTCTGACGTATTGTTGTGTTCTGATATGCCTCGAGGAGGGCAACAGCCGCCCAGAAGGGCAAAGGAGTAGCAGGAGCTACTAGTCAGACTCAGAGAGTTGATAGGGCTTATGCCCAGGTTATACCGGATGTTGTTCCGCAGTCGGCGAGTTCTTCTGCGCCAGGTTTTGAGGCCCCAGCACCAGAGCCTCCAGTTTCTCGGTTAGGAGAAGACTATAGGGTCATGAGGAAAGCCGTTGTGTTATTGACCAAGATAGCGGTGCTAGCAGTTGTAAGTGATAGTACCCCAGAGGTAGGGATACTTTGATTAGTAAGTGAGAAGTAAGAATGTTGACAAGAATGATAGGTGAACTGAGACTATAGTTGTATAAAGTTCACAAGTTGTAATTGCCCCGTGTGTAAGACCAATAGGGAAGATTGTACAGTAGAAATACTTTGGCTTATGTGACGAACCTCTAGTGAATAGGGGATAGGGTAAGAAGTACCTTGAGATAAGAGAGATTTATTCCAGACTAAGAACGAGAAGTTAAGTGTGACGATGAGTCGGGTTATGGACTCATTTCGGGTTAGCCGGTAGTATGGAATGGGGTGATGTCAGCTAGAAATGGTTCCGTTATGTGATAGGGTCCCGAGGATGCCAGGCCCAAGTTTAGTAAATCGTTGTACGAGTTTGTGGACGCGTTCCACCAGAACTAGGTCGTAAGGACCGAGAAAAGCCTTATCGGGAATGTAAGTAACAATATGGCCAAGTTGGTTAGTAACTCCAAGGATTGGGGAACAGAAACGATATTGAGATTTTGTACGTGTACTAGATGAGTTTGAAATTACGGGAAAGTATGACAAGTAAGGAAAGAAAGGAACCTCTAAGGATCCCGTGTTTGGGAAGACTGTAACCTTCGAGTTTTGTGAGAAGGGACCACGGACGGAAGGTCCATTATTATGTTTACGTATGTTATGTGGTGGCCATGTGTGGCATCGTTGGTCTTGTGCATTTGATTGATAGGCATAGTATAGAGATTGTGCCGGAGTTTGTATAGCGTGACAACCGACTAAGAACATTCGGGGACGAATGTTTCTAAGGGGGGAAGAATATACACCCAGTAAGTCCAGGACATGTATAAGAGAATGTACGTAAGGAATCAAGACTTGGAAATTAGTACGAAAGGAAGAATTGTTTTTCCGACGGAAAATGTTCCGAACGTCGGAAAGGAAAAATGTTCGTTGTTGAGAATTGGAATCTCAAAATGCATTATTTGAAGAGTATGAAACTCTTAACCTAATGGAAATTTATTTTTACGGATTTGGTCACGTGGGGCCCACCCGAGGAATTTTACATTTTGTGGGGCCCACGAGGGTTACGGAATTTTATGGACGAATGAGAGGGCGACACGTGGCACCCCCACATGGCTTGGTCGAAATTTATGCAAGGGTAAAATGGTCATTGACCACCTTGGAAGATTAGTCTTGCTAGCATGACATTGTTGACTTGTCAACTTGTCCACATAGGCTTAATCCAAGTGAAATTCATCTTAGCCACCCATTTGTTTAAGTCTAAGTCCTCCATTATGTGTTATATACTAAGTTAGTGCAAGACAAGGTCTTTTACACTTAGAAATTATTAGAGAACACCTTGTTCTTGAGATTGAGCTCTCGGCTTTAGTGTCCCATCCACACAATTTTTTTGTAGTTTTGATCCATTAGCCACAAGACTTTAACCCAATGTCCCCAAGGGTATTGTAAGGTTATCTCAATAGAAAGATTTCGGAAAAAACGTATTTTTACGTTAGTCGCAAGGCGGAAACTAAGGGAGTTCTTCAACTTTGAAGTTGGAACTTGAAGATGGGTTATTCATAGGCCTCTAAGGAGTGCTTGGAGCGGATTGGAACCTAAGGAAAGGAGCTAAGAATTGCTAAGGCGCGACTTTGAAATCTTGGAAATTTTAAGGGCTTATAAAGGTATATTCTTGTCGTTTTAGCAATTAAGGTTTACTTATCATTGTAGCTATGGTTATTAGCATGAGTTATATAGTATGAAGTTTGATAAGTATTTTGACTATTGGAACCTAATCCGAAATCTAGCATGTTTAGCTTTAAGATTTCAATTCAAGTCGATTATTAGTTTAAGCGTCGCATGTTGTGTAAGAAGGAAATTGTAGTTGTTGAAGTGGTGTATAACTATATAACATGTTAGACCTTAGAACTTGGAATTGGAAAAGGATTGGAAAAGACTTTGAATTGTTAGTATGTAGTTGGCCGAGAATGGCTAGTGAAGTATTAAACTATTTGGTATGAATTGTGGGGCGGAATTTTACACGTATTGTAAGGCGTGTAATCCCCTTTGTTTGGTTGTTGTTTTGAGCCTTAAATGTGGCTTGTTGGTTATTGTATTCGGCCTTGAAAAAGGTGGAAAAGTGAGTAGAAACAAAGGAAGTGCTGCCCGATTTTCCGTAGAATTAGAGACCGTATACTTAGTTTTATTCTACGTAGAGACTAGAAGTTGATAGTCTTGTTGTGACCATTATAGGTTGACACTTCTACGTGCACGCGTATTCGGCTTAGCTTGTGGATATTAGCCGAAAAGGTATGTGAACTATCTCCTCTTCTAGCATGATTCCTTAGAATAAAGAAAGTAAGTTCTACTCCTTGAATGATCCATTCCTTGCTTGTATTTGGATTGCCTAAAATAGAATTTGTTCTATGTACTTCCTTGAGTGTACTTTGATGTTTAAATTGTAAGTAGTATAATCCATTTCCTTAGGGAAGTTTGGATTCTTAAAAGTGAAGGTATTTTTCTTAAAGTACATAGAGACTTGAAAAGGAAGTGGTTTCCAAATCTTTGGCTAGTGCCTTAGTTCCAAAACCTAAAGGTCATTATAATGACTTTAGAAGTCAAAGTGATTTACTTATTTGATTTAAAGAGGAGAAATGACATGATTTAAGAGAAGTAACTTGCGTTAAGGGTGAAGTTACTTGAGGTTTAAAAGTAGAAGAAAACTTGTTTTCTAACTATTAGAGACTTTAAGTATTTTGAAAGTTAAGAACTTTATTTGTAAGTATGTGATACTTGGTTTTAATAGTATAAGTCTCTTGGTTATTGAAGGAATGGATAAGTCTAAAACCATAAAGGGTTATAACGGCTTTATGGGAAGTTGGTTATAACGGCTTTATGGAAGGTTTAGAAAGTTGTCTATTTTGATTAAATCGGCATAAGTTGCCTAGATTGTGAAAATTTGGAGTGACTTGATTTCAAGCTTTGAAATGAGTTTTCTAAAAGTGTAGTAACTTACTTTGAAAAATAGACACTTGATACTACGGTGTTAGTATCTTGGGGCTTTACATAGAAAGGAGTCTTTTATAAAGGAATGCGTCGTAGTACTTTGGCTTGTTAAAGAGAATTATTCTAAGTGTGCCTTGATAAGTACTTTGGCTTGTTAAAGAGAATTATTCTATGTATAACTTGATTAGTACTTTGGCTTGATAAATTGAGGATTTGTCTAAGTGTGCCTTGATAAGTACTTTGGCTTGTTAAAGAGAATTATTCTAAGTGTGCCTTGATAAGTACTTTGGCTTGTTAAAAGAATTATTCTATGTATGCCTTGATTAGTACTTTGGCTTGATAAATTGAGAATTTGTCTAAGTATGCCGTGATAAGTACTTGGGCTTGTTAATTGAGAATTGCCTATGTGTCTGGAAATAGCGGTTGTGTGCTATTGGTATATCGGTCGTTCGGGTCATTCCGGGTTTGTGGCATTTGCATAATTAGTGGATTTGCTACCCACGATGCGAGGAATACCTCATGCGAGTCCGTAGGGCTTATGCGGGTGAAATAGTCCCGTGCGGGCGGGTCCGACCTATGCGAGAATACCTCGTGCGAGTCCGTAAGGGCTTATGCGGGTGAAATAGTCCTATCACGAGGAATACCTCATGCGGGTCGAAAGGGCTTATGCGGGTGAAATAGTCCCGTGCGGGCGGGTCCGACTATCACGAGAATACCTCGCGCGGGTCCACGCGACCTATGCGGGTGAAATAGTCCCGTGAATAGGATTGCTAAATGATCTTTGGGCGGATGGTCCCGCTTGATCATGAGCTTCCTAGTTTATATTGTAAGGATACTCTGTTTACTCTCATTGTTAGTAAGGCACAATGTGTTGTATTTTGATTATCATATATGTCCCGGTTGTTTGTGTTACCCTATGGTCATGCTTTACGAGGTGGGATTAGGGCATGGGACCGAGGTATTGAGGACACAGGTGGGACTTGGTGTTCATGTATCCTTATTGGTGTTATTACATCATGGATCGCCGGTGAGGAAGGATTCCAGGCATGATTGATATTATGGGCGTGAGACCCATGGTTATATTGAGTAATGACTTTGAGGGCTGCGTCCACGACTTGATATATTTGCTTATGTGTTATGTATTGTAGGTTGGATATCATACATGTCTCTGTGTTATTTAGTGCTATGATTTTATTACAGTACTTCATGTTCACATACTTGGTACATTCTTCGTCTTGACCTCCCCGAGGCTGCGTTCAATCCGCAGTTTAGGTGCTGATGGTGATCGGCAGTGTAGGACCCTTTCGAGTTTTGGATAGCTCCTCTATTAGGAGTTTATCTTTGGTATATGTCCTTGATGCAGGCTTTGTGCAGTTTTGGATGCAGCGGGGCCTTGTCCGTCATGGTTCGATTTAACTCCTGAAGTGCGTATTCATATGTGGGATTGGACTGCGTGTATGCGGTGTAGTGTCTTTTGTTTATGTATATTATATGGCAGCCTAGTCGGCTTTGCCTTACACGTACGTTGGTTTTAAAAAAAAAATGAGCTGTCATTAATTTCCGCAATGTACTTAGTTGTTAAGGTAGAAGGGTGCCCAGGTAGGGCACCAGTCACGGGCCCAGGGTTCGGGGCGTGACAGAGTGGTATCAGAGCAGTCAGTCCTCGGAATGTCTACAGACCGTGTCTAGTAGAGTCTTGATTATCGGTGTGTTGCGCGCCACACCCATAAACAGGAGGCTACAGGACATTTAGGAGTTGGTTTCTATTCTTTTCACTCTAAGATCGTGTCATAGAGCTGTGTTAGTAAGAAAATTCCTCTCTGACGTATTGTTGTGTTACAGTATGCCTCGAGGAGGAGCGGCCGCCCGGAAGGGCAAAGGAGTAGCGAGAGCTACTAGTCACACTCGAGAGAGTTGATAGGGCTTATGCCCGAGTTATCTGGATGTTGTTCGCGATCGGCGAGTTCTTCGCGCGAGTTTTGAGGCCCCACTGTGAGCCTCGGTTTCGGTTAGGAGAAGACTATAGGGTCGTGAGGAAAGCCGTTGTGTTATTGACCAAGATAAGCGGTGCTAGCGGTTGTAAGTGATAGTACCCCAGGTAGGGATACTTTGATTAGTAGGTGAGAAGTAAGAATGTTGACAAGAATGATAGGTGAACTGAGACTATAGTTGTATAAAGTTCACAAGTTGTAATTGCCCCATGACAGTGTAAGACCAATAGGGAAGATTGTACAGTAGAAATACTTTGGCTTATGTGACGAACCTCTAGTGAATAGGGGATAGGGTAAGAAGTACCTTGAGATAAGAGAGATTTATTCCAGACTAAGAATGAGAAGTTAAGTGTGACGATGAGTCGGGTTATGGACTCATTTCGGGTTAGCCGGTAGTATGGAATGGGGTGATGTCAGCTAGAAATGGTTCCGTTATGTGATAGGGTCCCGAGGATGCCAGGCCCAAGTTTAGTAAATCGTTGTACGAGTTTGTGGACGCGTTCCACCGGAACTAGGTCGTAAGGACCGAGAAAAGCCTTATCGGGAATGTAAGTAACAATATGGCCAAGTTGGTTAGTAACTCCAAGGATTGGGGAACAGAAACGATATTGAGATTTTGTACGTGTACTAGATGAGTTTGAAATTACGGGAAAGTATGACAAGTAAGGAAAGAAAGGAACCTCTAAGGATCCCGTGTTTGGGAAGACTGTAACCTTCGAGTTTTGTGAGAAGGGACCACGGACGGAAGGTCCATTATTATGTTTACGTATGTTATGTGGTGGCCATGTGTGGCATCGTTGGTCTTGTGCATTTGATTGATAGGCATAGTATAGAGATTGTGCCGGAGTTTGTATAGCGTGACAACCGACTAAGAACATTCGGGGACGAATGTTTCTAAGGGGGGAAGAATGTTACACCCAGTAAGTCCAGGACATGTATAAGAGAATGTACGTAAGGAATCAAGACTTGGAAA
The DNA here is from genome assembly GCA_029844215.1 of Przewalskia tangutica. NCBI lineage: Eukaryota > Viridiplantae > Streptophyta > Magnoliopsida > Solanales > Solanaceae > Przewalskia > Przewalskia tangutica. Next base: position 53,865,528 of record CM056736.1, read on the forward strand.
TTAGTACGAAAGGAAGAATTGTTTTTCCGACGGAAAATGTTCCGAACGTCGGAAAGGAAAAATGTTCGTTGTTGAGAATTGGATTCTCAAAATGCATTATTTGAAGAGTATGGAACTCTTAACCTAATGGAAATTTATTTTTACGGATTTGGTTACGTGGGGCCCACCCGAGGAATTTTACATTTTGTGGGGCCCACGAGGGTTACGTTATTTTATGGACGAATGAGAGGGCGACACGTGGCACCCCCACATGGCTTGGTCGAAATTTATGGAAGGGTAAAATGGTCATTGACCACCTTGGAAGATTAGTCTTGCTAGCATGACATTGTTGACTTGTCCACATAGGCTTAATCCAAGTGAAATTCATCTTAGCCACCCATTTGTTTAAGTCTAAGTCCTCCATTATGTGTTATATACTAAGTTAGTGCAAGACAAGGTCTTTTACACTTAGAAATTATTAGAGAACACCTTGTTCTTGAGATTGAGCTCTCGGCTTTAGTGTCCCATCCACACAATTTTTTTGTAGTTTTGATCCATTAGCCACAAGACTTTAACCCAATGTCCCCAAGGGTATTGTAAGGTTATCTCAATAGAAAGATTTCGGAAAAAACGTATTTTTACGTTAGTCGCAAGGCGGAAACTAAGGGAGTTCTTCAACTTTGAAGTTGGAACTTGAAGATGGGTTATTCATAGGCCTTTAAGGAGTGCTTGGAGCGGATTGGAACCTAAGGAAAGGAGCTAAGAATTGCTAAGGCGCGACTTTGAAATCTTGGAAATTTTAAGGGCTTATAAAGGTATATTCTTGTCGTTTTAGCAATTAAGGTTTACTTATCATTGTAGCTATGGTTATTAGCAAGCATGAGTTATATAGTATGAAGTTTGATAAGTATTTTGACTATTGGAACCCTAATCCGAAATCTAGCATGTTTAGCTTTAAGATTTCAATTCAAGTCGATTATTAGTTTAAGCGTCGCATGTTGTGTAAGAAGGAAATTGTAGTTGTTGAAGTGGTGTATAACTATATAACATGTTAGACCTTAGAACTTGGAATTGGAAAAGGATTGGAAAAGACTTTGAATTGTTAGTATGTAGTTGGCCGAGAATGGCTAGTGAAGTATTAAACTATTTGGTATGAATTGTGGGGCGGAATTTTACACGTATTGTAAGGCGTGTAATCCCCTTTGTTTGGTTGTTGTTTTGAGCCTTAAATGTGGCTTGTTGGTTATTGTATTCGGCCTTGAAAAAGGTGGCAAAGTGAGTAGAAACAAAGGAAGTGCTGCCCGATTTTCCGTAGAATTAGAGACCGTATACTTAGTTTTATTCTACGTAGAGACTAGAAGTTGATAGTCTTGTTGTGACCATTATAGGTTGACACTTCTACGTACGGCGTATTCGCTTAGCTTGTGGATATTAGCGAAAGGTATGTGAACTATCTCCTTCTAGCATGATTCCTTAGAATAAAGAAAGTAAGTTCTACTCTTGAATGATCCATTCCTTGCTTGTATTTGGATTGCCTAAAATAGAATTTGTTCTATGTACTTCCTTGAGTGTACTTTGATGTTTAAATTGTAAGTAGTATAATCCATTTCCTTAGGGAAGTTTGGATTCTTAAAAGTGAAGGTATTTTTCTTAAAGTACATAGAGACTTGAAAAGGAAGTGGTTTCCAAATCTTTTCGCTAGTGCCTTAGTTCTAAAACCTAAAGGTCATTATAATGACTTTAGGGGAGTCAAAGGAGTGATTTACTTATTTGATTTAAAAGAGGAGAAATGACATGATTTAAGAGAAGTAACTTGCGTTAAGGGTGAAGTTACTTGAGGTTTAAAAAGTAGAAGAAAACTTGTTTTCTAACTATTAAGAGACTTGAAGTATTTTGAAAGTTAAGAACTTGATTTGTAAGTATGTGATACTTGGTTTTAATAGTATAAGTCTCTTGGTTATTGAAGGAATGGATACGTCTAAAACCATAAAGGGTTATAACGGCTTTATGGGAAGTTGGTTATAACGGCTTTATGGAAGGTTTAGAAAGTTGTCTATTTTGATTAAATCGGCATAAGTTGCCTAGATTGTGAAAATTTGGAGTTACTTGATTTCAAGCTTTGAAATGAGTTTTCTAAAAGTGTAGTAACTTACTTTGAAAAATAGACACGCCTTGATACTACGGGTGTTAGTATCTTGGGGCTTTACATAGAAAGGAGTCTTTTATAAAGGAATGTACGTACGTAGTACTTTGGCTTGTTAAAAGAGAATTATTCTAAGTGTGCCTTGATAAGTACTTTGGCTTGTTAAAAGAGAATTATTCTATGTATAACTTGATTAGTACTTTGGCTTGATAAATTGAGGATTTGTCTAAGTGTGCCTTGATAAGTACTTTGGCTTGTTAAAAGAGAATTATTCTAAGTGTGCCTTGATAAGTACTTTGGCTTGTTAAAAGAGAATTATTCTATGTATGCCTTGATTAGTACTTTGGCTTGATAAATTGAGAATTTGTCTAAGTATGCCGTGATAAGTACTTGGGCTTGTTAATTGAGAATTGCCTATGTGTGCTGGAAATAGCCGGTTGTGTGCTATTGGTATATCGGTCGTTTGGTCATTCCGGGTTTGTGGCATTTGCATAATTCGTGGATTTGCTACCCACGATGCGAGGAATACCTCGTGCGAGTCCGTAGGGCTTACGCGGGTGAAATAGTCCCACGCGGCGGGTCCGACCTATGCGAGGAATACCTCGCGAGTCCGTAAGGGCTTATGCGGGTGAAATAGTCCTATCGAGGAATACCTCATGCGGGTCGAAAGGGCTTATGCGGGTGAAATAGTCCCACGCGGCGGGTCCGACCTATGCGAGGAATACCTCACGCGGGTCCACGCGACCTACGCGGGTGAAATAGTCCCAGAATAGGATTGCTAAATGATCGTGGGCGGATGGTCCCGCTGATCATGAGCTTCTAGTTTATATTGTAAGGATACTCTTGTTTACTCTCATTGTTAGTAAGGCACAATGTGTTGTATTTTGATTATCATATATGTCCCGGTTGTTTGTGTTACCTATGGTCATGCTTTACGAGGTGGGATTCCGGCATGGGACCACGAGGTATCGAGGACACAGGTGGGACTTGGTGTTCATGTATCCTTATTGGTGTTATTACATCATGGATGCCGCGGTGAGGAAGGATTCCACGGCGCATGATTGATATTATGGGCGTGAGACCCATGGTTATATTGAGTAATGACTTTGAGGGCTGCGTCCCGACTTGATATGATCGCTATGTGTTATGTATTGTAGGTTGGATATCATACATGTCTCTGTGTTATTTAGATCGCTATGATTTTATTACAGTACTTCATCGCTCACATACTTGGTACATTCTTCGTCTCGACCTCGCCCGGGTGCGTTCATGCCGCAGTTTAGGTACGATGGTGATCGGCAGTGTAGGACCTGCTCGAGTTTTGGATAGCTCCTCTATTCGGAGTTTATCTTTGGTATATGTCCTTCAAGATCTGAGCTTTGTATGCAGTTTTGGGTACGGCGGGGCCTTGTCCGTCGTGGTTGATTTAACTCCTAGAGGTCTGTATTCATATGTGGGATTGGACTCGTGTACAGTGTAGTGTCTTTTGTTTATGTATATTATATGGCAGCCTAGTCGGCTTTGCCTTACACGTACGTTGGTTTTAAAAAAAAATGAGCTGTCATTAATTTCCGCAATGTACTTAGTTGTTAAGGTAGAAGGTGCCTGGGTAGGGCACGATCCACGCCCGGGTTGGGCGTGACAGAGTGGTATCAGAGCAGTCAGTCCTCGGAATGTCTACAGACCGTGTCTAGTAGAGTCTTGATTATCGGTGTGTTGCGCGCCACACCCATAAACAGGAGGCTACAGGACATTTAGGAGTTGGTTTCTATTCTTTTCACTCTAAGATCGTGTCATAGAGCTGTGTTAGTAAGAAAATTCCTCTCTGACGTATTGTTGTGTTACAGTATGCCTCGAGGAGAAACACGCCTGAAGGGCAAAGGAGTAGCAGGAGCTACTAGTCAGACTCAGAGAGTTGATAGGGCTTATGCCCAGGTTATACCGTATGTTGTTCCGCAGTCGGCGAGTTCTTCTGCGCCAGGTTTTGAGGCCCCAGCACCAGAGCCTCCAGTTTCTCGGTTAGGAGAAGACAATAGGGTCATGAGGAAAGCCGTTGTGTTATTGACCAAGATAGCGGTGCTAGCAACTAGTAAGTGATAGTACCCCAGAGGTAGGGATACTTTGATTAGTAGGTGAGAAGTAAGAATGTTGACAAGAATGATAGGTGAACTGAGACTATAGTTGTATAAAGTTCACAAGTTGTAATTGCCCCATGACAGTGTAAGACCAATAGGGAAGATTGTACCGTAGAAATACTTTGGCTTATGTGACGAACCTCTAGTGAATAGGGGATAGGGTAAGAAGTACCTTGAGATAAGAGAGATTTATTCCAGACTAAGAATGAGAAGTTAAGTGTGACGATGAGTCGGGTTATGGACTCATTTCGGGTTAGCCGGTAGTATGGAATGGGGTGATGTCAGCTAGAAATGGTTCCGTTATGTGATAGGGTCCCGAGGATGCCAGGCCCAAGTTTAGTAAATCGTTGTACGAGTTTGTGGACGCGTTCCACCAGAACTAGGTCGTAAGGACCGAGAAAAGCCTTATCGGGAATGTAAGTAACAATATGGCCAAGTTGGTTAGTAACTCCAAGGATTGGGGAACAGAAACGATATTGAGATTTTGTACGTGTACTAGATGAGTTTGAAATTACGGGAAAGTATGACAAGTAAGGAAAGAAAGGAACCTCTAAGGATCCCGTGTTTGGGAAGACTGTAACGCCGAGTTTTGTGAGAAGGGACCACGGACGGAAGGTCCATTATTATGTTTACGTATGTTATGTGGTGGCCTGTGTGGCATCGTTGGTCTTGTGCATTTGATTGATAGGCATAGTATAGAGATTGTCTGGAGTTTGTATAGCGTGACAATCGACTAAGAACATTCGGGACGAATGTTTCTAAGGGAAGAATGTTACACCCGATAAGTCGGGACATGTATAAGAGAGAATGCGTAAGGAATCAAGACTTGGAAATTAGTACGAAAGGAAGAATTGTTTTTCCGACGGAAAATGTTCCGAACGTCGGAAAGGAAAAATGTTCGTTGTTGAGAATTGGATTCTCAAAATGCATTATTTGAAGAGTATGGAACTCTTAACCTAATGGAAATTTATTTTTACGGATTTGGTCACGTGGGGCCCACCCGAGGAATTTTACATTTTGTGGGGCCCACGAGGGTTACGGAATTTTATGGACGAATGAGAGGGCGACACGTGGCACCCCCACATGGCTTGGTCGAAATTTATGGAAGGGTAAAATGGTCATTGACCACCTTGGAAGATTAGTCTTGCTAGCATGACATTGTTGACTTGTCAACTTGTCCACATAGGCTTAATCCAAGTGAAATTCATCTTAGCCACCCATTTGTTTAAGTCTAAGTCCTCCATTATGTGTTATATACTAAGTTAGTGCAAGACAAGGTCTTTTACACTTAGAAATTATTAGAGAACACCTTGTTCTTGAGATTGAGCTCTCGGCTTTAGTGTCCCATCCACACAAATTTTTTGTAGTTTTGATCCATTAGCCACAAGACTTTAACCCAATGTCCCCAAGGGTATTGTAAGGTTATCTCAATAGAAAGATTTCGGAAAAAACGTATTTTTACGTTAGTCGCAAGGCGGAAACTAAGGGAGTTCTTCAACTTTGAAGTTGGAATTTGAAGATGGGTTCTTCATAGGCCTCTAAGGAGTGCTTGGAGCGGATTGGAACCTAAGGAAAGGAGCTAAGAATTGCTAAGGCGCGACTTTGAAATCTTGGAAATTTTAAGGGCTTATAAAGGTATATTCTTGTCGTTTTAGCAATTAAGGTTTACTTATCATTGTAGCTATGGTTATTAGCAAGCATGAGTTATATAGTATGAAGTTTGATAAGTATTTTGACTATTGGAAATACTATGGTCATGCTTTTACGAGGTGGGATTCCGGGGCATGGGACCACGAGGTATTGAGGACACATGTGGGACTTGGTGTTCATGTATCCTTATTGGTGTTATTACATCATGGACTGCCGGCAGTGAGGAAGGATTCCACGGGCATGATTGATATTATGGGCGTGAGACCCATGGTTATATTGAGTAATGACTTTGAGGGCCTGCGTCCCTGACTTGATATGACTGCTTATGTGTTATGTACTGTAGGTTGGATATCATACATGTCTCCTATGTTATTTAGACTGCTATGATTTTATTACAGTACTTACTGTTCACATACTTGGTACATTCTTCGTACTGACCTCCTTCGGGGGGCTGCGTTCATGCCGCAGGTTTAGGTGCCTTGATGGTGATCGGCAGTGTAGGACCACCTTTCGAGTTTTGGATAGCTCCCTCTATTCCGGAGTTTATCTTTGGTATATGTCCTTGATCTGAGCTTTATGCGATTTTGGGTGCAGCGGGGCCTTGTCCGTCATGGTTCGATTTAACTCTGAAGTGCGTATTCATATGTGGGATTGGACTCGTGTACAGTGTAGTGTCTTTTGTTTATGTATATTATATGGCAGCCTAGTCGGCTTTGCCTTACACGTACGTTGGTTTTAAAAAAAAAATGAGCTGTCATTAATTTCCGCAATGTACTTAGTTGTTAAGGTAGAAGGGTGCCCAGGTAGGGCACCAGTCACGGGCCCGGGGTTCGGGGCGTGACATATACTCTTACACTGGAGCAGATGGTATAATATCTTGGGGCTTGCCCCTCATTTATACTCTTACCCTAGCTCAATCGGTCTTCATATCATAATCATAGATAAGTTAAGAAAACTTATAACTTCTTATTAGTCTTGTTCATATACCCTCTCATTTTAGTTTACTTAAGGAACTTAATCATATCTTTAATAAAAGAAAACCGGGAATTTAACCCAAAGTACTACATACTTCTATACCGTTAAAAAATGACTCATTTTCATATAAAACCTTAGGCAATTGATGCCTTAAAATCAATTTTCCTTTCGTGAATCAAACCATTTTTCCTTACTTATCTTACTTAGAGTAAATCTCTTCTTATTATCCTTTCATGAAGCTAATAAACCAACTTCCCATAAAGTTGTTATATTAACCCTATACTTTAGAAAAATTATACTTTTCCCCTAACCAAGGGACTTATACTTCTTAAAACGAAACAAGTCATTATATACTTAAAACAAGTAAGAAATACCAAATCTTGTACGTCTACCGTACTACATAGATACAACTACTCATGCTCAAGAGATAGGAAAGCTCCACATACCTCTTCGGTCAATCCACTTGCTAATTCCAAATACCGCACGTAATATGTCAACCTATAATGACCATAATGTGTTTATTAACCTCTAGTTTCAATGTAGAAATAATCTAAGTTCAAGGCCACTAAATTCTATGGAAAAATGGGCAGCATTTCCTTTGTTTCTACATACTATGCCACCTTTCTCAAGGCCGAATTCAACATCCAAACGCCACATTTAAGGCTCAACAATCCAAATATTTCAAAGGGGATTACACACCTAAACTTGGGTGTGTAAAATTCTGCCCCAAAAGGTACAACAATTAACTCAACAAGACTAAGGTAGTTTTTAGGCTACAACATGCTCATAATATCTTCTTAACCAATTCTTTCACATCCAAACCATATTTCTTACATGCAATGAATCTAAGAGCATTATTTACTATTACAAGTTCCTTCTTCTTCACATGCAACATCAATACTAGCTACAAGAGAAAAAATGTTACCTTTAGAGCTTTAGCCAAAACTATTCCAACAACTTTGCTAGCCTTTTTTCCAAGAACACCACCACAATAACTCCTACAAGCTAGCCACAAGCTTCCTTCTTGTCCTTAACTTTTCAGATTTTCCTTAGGCTTTGAATTCCTCTTGGAATTCTAGAGAGAAGTGGGAGCTCTAATTTAGAGAGAGGGAAAGTCTTGAATGATGACCAAGTCTTCAAGACTTGGTCAATATAAGGGACATGCAAAAATCAGATGGGGGGGGGGGGGACAGTTGTCACCCACCCATGGCCTTTTTAAAAGAAGAAATCTGATTTTCCTAAGTTTTTATGCCAGAAATCCCGCCTTGGCGCGCGGCCGACTCGGCGCGCGGCCACGCAACTCAGCGACCCTCGGAATATCGGCCGCGGCCCTATGGCTCCTGTCCGAAACACATTTCTGTCCGACCGCGCACTGAACTTGCAACTCCCATAACTTCCTACTCCGATGTCCTATCGACGAACGGTTGGTTGCGTTGGAATCTAGACTCAACGAACTATGCCCTAGGCCTTTGAAACACTTAGGAACTCTCAACGTACCGGGTCATAACCCGCCTCAAAGTTGACTAAAACCCGCCCGAACAATCCGTCAACTTATCTTTCGAAAATTTTAAGTCTTACTCCCTTTCGCACGCTCTCACACGTATGGCCAGAACTACGGGGTATAACATAGTCCCAGACGTAGGATTGCGTGATAATACTACGGGCGGATGGTCCTAGGTGAATCACAGGCTTCCTATTTTTTTTAAGAACCGGAAATGTATATTTTACTCTCATTGTTAGTAAGGCACAATATACTGTTAATTTGATTATCATACATGTCTCCAGCTTTATTTTAGACTTATGATGTAAATTGCAGTATTTTCCAGTTTTACATACTTGGTACATATTGTGTACTGACCCCCTTTCCTCGGGGGGCTGTGTTCATGCCGCAGGTAGGGGTAAGCAGGTGGTGGATCCTCACTCTTAGGATCACTGATCAGTTGTCAGAAGCTCAATTTCTCCGGGAGGCTTGTCTTTTGGTACGGTTTCCCTGATGTTGTATATTTATGTACATTCAGGGGTATGGCGGGGCCCTGTCCCATCATAGTTGTTATTCTTAGAGGTCTGTAGTCATACCTTGTGGATTGGGTTGTAAGAACAAAAATGTAACTGTTTTTATTTTGGGTTATGTATATTTCCCGGAAGATGGCCTTATCGGCTAGCCTGTTGATATTTACTGTTTAAGTATTTTATGAGTTTTGTATGTTCCGCTGCTATTCTCTGATGTATACCTGTAAGGGGTCCCCAGATAGGACACCAGTTACGGGCCCGGAGTCGGGTCGTGACAATTTTAAACCATCTCTTGACTTTCCACAAAACTGTTATAACAACTTCCCATAAAGCCATTATAACAAACTTTCATTTTTAGAAAAACCAAGACAATACCATTCCTTCCTTTTTAAACAAACCAAGACAATACCATGCCTTCCTTTTAGAATAATCAAGATAATTACCATGCCTTCCTTTTAAAATAATCAAGACACTAACACCCGTAGTATCAAGACACTTCCATTTTTTACAATCAATTTTACACATTTTAAACTCAAGTAAGTTATACCTTTCAAATCAAGTCAAGTATACTTTTAACACCAAGTAATTTATACCTTTCAATTAAACAACCCAAGGTGTTATCAAGATAATAGATAGAACAACTTATATTTAGAAACTCAAGTACTATAAATGAAATAGATAGAAATACTTCCTAAAACTCTTACCAACATCTCCCATAAGACTTGGTAAGGACTTTTAGGAACCATTCAGACATGCTTTAAACACCGAAACCACAACATGAATACCCTTAACTTCTAAGAGTAAAATAACTTCCCTTTTTATAAAACCCAAACATACTAGCACTGGTAGCATCAAGGCACTTTCACTTTTAAATCAAGTATTTTACACTTTTTAAACCAAGTGACTTATACTTTTAAAACCAAGTGACTCTACACTTTTTAATATCAAGACAAGTATACTTTTAAAATCAAGTTACTTATACCTTTCAAACCAAGTAACTTATACTTTCAAATCTCAAGTAACTCACACCTTTAAATCAAGTTACTTCTCTTTAAATCAAGTCATTTATCCTCCTTTAAATCAATCAAGTAAACCATTCTTTTGACTTCCCCTAAAGCCGTTATAATTAACTTCCCATAAATCTATTATTACAAACTTTAGGTTTTGGTAAACTAATGCACTTGTATCCGTTAAAATCAAGTTACTACACTTTTAAACTCAAGTACTATTTAAGAGATTAGGAACAAATTCATTTTTAAGACTCTAAATACTATAAGTAGAACCACTTTCGCTTTTAAAGCCCAAAGTACTACAAGGAAAATAGATATAAAAATCTCCATTTTTATAAACTCAAATACTATCAAGAATAATGGATTTTAACAACTTCCATTTTGGAAACCCCAAATTACTATCAAAGAAGTATATAGACCAACTTCTAGTTTAGGAAATCCAAAGTATTATCAAAGAAGTATATCACTAAGTATTAGGTTCCAATAGAACTCTATCACGATCAAGTCAAGTATACTTCTAAAATCAAGAAAAGTATACTTCAAGAAATGAGTCATGTATACTCCAAATAACAAGGCAAAGTATACTTCAAATAACAATGGGAGTGTACTTCAATAATCAAGACAAGTACACTTCGATAATCAATCATGCCGATAGAAGGAAGTAGTTCACATACCTCGTTGATGAATTGCCAACACGACAAGTAGCATACGCCCCAATGTACTTCAACCTAAAATGGAAATAACACTTCTATAAACATCAAGCTTACTAGTGTAAGACTTATACCAAATAATGGCCGTCTAATTCTACGGAAATATGGGCAGCACTTCCTTTGTTTCTACGTACTTTTCCACCTTTTCCAAGGCCCGAATTCATCAACCAACAAGCCACATTTAAGGCACAACCAACAGTTAACCAAAGGGGATTACACGCCTAACTTGACGTGTAAAATTCTTCCCCACAATCTATACAAAACAGTCCATAGTCCATAAAACAGTCCACTAATAAACCAACATTAAGGGTACAATGTGAAGCCTTTAACACCCTTATTCCTTAGGACTTTCATTAGTCATTTTACCACATTAAACATGCATGTTAGGGGCTGATTTACCAGCATATATGCACCCCAAAACAGTCCATAAAATGACATCACAACGTCTAACAATTTTGGGCAGTTTCGTCCAACAATAACTACAACAATCCAATGTCCTTTTATTCCAATTCAAGTTCCAACATGTTATACAAGTTATATAATCAATCAACTACAATATTTCCTTAATTATATAACATGTACCAAGTGTAAATAACGACAATAACCAACGAAATTCGAAAACCTCAAAATTAGTCTAGCTCTCGGCCAAGCCTTAAAAAATTGTCCAAAAACTTTTTAATCCTCATTATTTTTAGTACAAGTTCATCCATACATTATAACAATAAGTAATATCCAATTAATTTAAAAGAAGAAGGACATTTACCTCATTTTGTGCCCAAAAACGCCCCAAAACAGTCCGGTCTTTATTGGTCCGCGGTTTTCGTTTTGCTCCACTTCTTCAAGTTCCAATCACATATATGTGACCCCGATGAGCTTATACACAACTTCACTTCACGTTTCGCTTCCAAAAAGTCGATAAAACTTAGGGTTTTCTCCACCTCATTCTCGTCCAAAACCAACAAAAACTTGTGGAATAATGATATTGGCTTAGCACTTGGTTTAGGGGCTTAATCTTGGATGAAATAAATTAACCAACACTAGGTGTTCTTGGTGCTCTCGGTTTTGAGCTCAAAGGAAGAAGAAATTTGTGAGATATGGCTAAGTGTAGAAGACAAGTCTTGCAAGCCCTTTATATATATAGATATTTATGGACAAGTGGAGTGGGACCCACTTGTCCACTTGTCCCCTTAAGTCTCAAAATATCTACTACTAGTCATCTTAGAAAGACAAGGGGGTGCCACGTGTCGCCCTCCGATTGGTCCAAATCATTTCTTCTTCTAAAATATCTATATTTGGCCAAAATATCTCAAAATATTGTGGGCCCCACAAAACCGTAAATTTTCCCGTGGGCCCCACTTGACCAATTCGGATCTTAAAATCCAAAATTCCAATATAATCTATAATGTTACACCCCGTAGTTCCAGGGTATGTATGTGAGGACGTACGTACGAGAATACGACATAAAAATTGGAAAGGAAGAAAGATGTGATTTTTCGACGGAAAAGTTTCCGGATTTTGTGAAGGAAAAAGGTTCGTTAATGGGAATTGGATTCCCAGATTTGGTATTCGGACTTCTTGGAATATTACAGAATTATGGAATTTTATTTCCGGAATTGGTCACGTGGGGCCCACGGGATAAAATTTACGGTTTTGTGGGGCCCACTTTGTTTTCGAGATTTTTGGCATTACGGATATTTTCGGGAGATGAAATATTTTGGACGTGGAGGAGGGAGACACGTGTCACCCCCCTTAGGTGGCTTGTAGCAGTCTCTTGTGGACAAGTGTCCTTGGCCGAAATGGCTAGCCAAGTGGCAAGCCACTTGTCCCAATTTTTGTGTAGACTTGTGGCACACACACTTGTACCCCAATCTCACCACACACTTGCTCACATCCTAGCCCTTGATTTCTCTATAAATACCCCCCCTTGATGCAAGACTTCATTCATCCACACTTTGAGATTTCAAGTCTTGAAAATATACTCCCTCCCTTGTTGTTGTGCTCTCGGCAATAAGCCTCCCCCTTGACCAAAAGTTGTCCAAAAATTCTTAAACTTTTAAGTGTTCTTCCTTAGGGTGTTAGGAAGATTGTGTACCAAGAGTTGGAAAAGATTTCACACCCCTAGCCTTGAAACCTTGTCTTGGCCGAAACTTGCCATAGTTTGAGCCTAAGTGTTCTTCACTTTTTGGAGTTGGATCTTGAAGAGGAGTTGGTTAGAAACTTCTAAGGGTTGCTTGGAGCGGATTGGAGCGTAATGAATAGGAGCTAAACGTTGCTCACGATCGACTTATTAATCTTGGATAATTTTGGGCTTATCGAGGTAATGATCTTTATCCCCCTATTGTAATTGGATATTACATGTTGTTGTAGTTTATAATTGAGTATATAATATATGGAAGGAAGATTGATAAGAATTGGACTGTTGGTATATTGTGGGGCAGAATTGTACACGTCCGGTTAGACGTGTAACCCCCTTGGAGTTATTGGCTTGGTAGCGGGCCTTGTTAGAGAATGATATTTATGTGGTTGCGGGGAGGCTGCCCAATTTTCCGTAGAATAAGGAACCTTGTACTTAGAAATGTTCTACGAAGAGATCTATAAGTTGATAGACCTTTTGTGGCCTTTATAGGTTGAAGTACTACGAGTAGTGTATTCTACTTGAAGGGTGGAAAAGGCTAGCAAGGGTATAGTACTATGGAGCTTTTTGCTAATTATCGATAATCGTCGCGAGGTATGTGAACCTCTTCCTATCCTTTCTAGCATGATTGTTGTGAACTATGTAGTACGGTAGACGTACGTGTGCTAAACGAATTTGGTTGGTTTAAAACATAAAGTGTTATAATGGCTTTATGGGAAGTTAGTTATAACGACTTTATGTAGGTAAAAGAATGGTTTGTTGATTTTAATAGGTAAGAGACTTGACTTATATTTGACTTGATATGAAATGTTAAGAACTTGAATTGTGTTAAAAAATTATGAAACCGCATTCTTGAGTAATGAGTACTTGGTCTAAAAAAAAGGAATAAGTTATATTAATTTCAGAAATGGGAATAAGTATCGAACAAGCCATTGCAGCGTTAATAAAGGAAAAAGTAATGACAGTTAAGTATATTAAAACAAGTAGAAACCTCCATCTGCATAGAAGCTAAGATAAGACAAAATTGTATTACATTTCCTAGATCATGGCTGCTTTAATAAGATCATTATAAACAAGTACTGATTTTCTTAAATTCCAAAGTAAGGAACTTGATTTATAAAAGAGAGAGACTTGAGAAATTGAAGTGTTTTTGTTTAATAGGAAGGCATGGTTTTGTCTTAAGTTGGTTTAAAAAGAAGGCATGGTATTGTCTTGGTTTATTCGAAAAGAAGGTATGAAAATTGTTTTGGTTTACTTAAAAAAATATAGTTACTCTATTTTTGATACTACGGGTATCGTGTGACCTTTGTAAAAGAAATGGATCTTTTTGAAAGAATTTAAGTACATAGTACCTTGGGGTTAAAACCCGGATTTGTTGTCATAAAATGGAATTCTAAGAGTATGTTAAATTTGCCTATGCTAGTTGTGATAGCCTTTGGTGGTATTAGTATGTTACCGCGTCTCTCGGTTGGAGGGTCGGCTGACTTGTTGTGAATTTATTGGACGTACCGGCAGTGATGGAGGATTCCACGGGTATGCTTCCATGATGATTGATCTTGGCCATGCTTATACGATGAGGGATGCCGGAGCATGCGACCAGGATGCGGGTTAGATGCCCGGACGTTTTATTGGACGTACCGGCAGTGACGGAGGATTCCACGGGTATGCTTTCATTATGATTGATGTTGGCCATGCTTATATGATGAGGGATGCCGGGGCATGCGGCCAGGATGCGGGTTAGATGCCCGGGTGTTTCATTACTCCATGGCCATGCTTATACGATGAGGGATTCTGGGGCATGCGACCATGTTATATTTTACTCCATGGGCTAGCTCCCCATGAAGACATGCGCCTACGATGAGGGATTCCGGGGGCATGTTATATTATTACTCCATGGGCTAGCTCCCCATGAAGACCTGCGCCTACGATGAGGGATTCCGGGGGCACGTTATGGCCATGCTTATACGATGAGGATTAGGGCATGCGTCACGTTATATATATATATATATATATATATATATATGTTGTATATGTGTACGCCGACAGTGAGGTAGGATGCCACGGGCGCGTCACCTGGTTATATGTTACACCTACGGCTGCCGGCAGTGATGGAGGATTCCACGGGCAGGAGGTATATATATATGTATTGTATATGTGTACGCCGACAGTGAGGTAGGATGCCACGGGCGCGTCACATGAGTATGATTTATGTCATAGACTGCCGGCAGTGAGGAAGGAATTCCACGGGCATGAGTGATGACTTTGAGGGCGTGAGTCCCTGACTTGACATGACCGCTTATATGTTGTGTACTGTAGTTTGGTTATCATACATGTCTCCTGCTTTATATAGACTATTATGATTTCATTTACAGTATTTTCAGTTTCACATACTTGGTACCTGTTGTACTGACCTCCTTCGGGAGGCTGCGTTCATCTGCAGAGGTAAGTACGGTTGTTGATCCTCGCTTATAGGATCACGATTCTGCGTATTGGGAAGCTCCGTTTCTCCGGAGGCTTTTCTTTGGTATAGTCCCCTGTCATTGTAGGTACTTGTACATTCAGGGGTATGACGGGGCCCTGTCCCGTCATAGTTGTTATAAAAACTCTTAGAGGTTTGTAGTACTGTTGTGGGCAGGGTTTGTAAAGGATGTAACTGTTCGGTTTTGATATATATACAGAAAGGTGACCTTTTTGGTTAGCCTGTTTCTTATATTTCATTGTTTCATATCTGTAAGTTTTTATTTTCGCTGGTTTTTCTCTGATGTATTATTACTAGGGTGCCCGGGGTAAGACACCAGTTGCGGGCCCGAGGTCGGGTCGTGACAAAAGTAGTATCAGAGCAGTTAATCCTCAGAAAGTGTCTACAGACCGTATCTAGTAGAGTCTTGATTATCGGCGTGTTGTGCACCACACCTATAATCAGGAGGCTGCAGGATATTTAGGATTGGTTTCCATTCTTCTCACTCTGAGATCGTGCCTTAGAGCTGTGTGATAAGTTGGACTCCCTCTGGCGTATTCTTATGTACCAGTTATGCCTCTACGCAAGGCAACCAGGGCCCAGAAGGGAAAGGCAGCAGAGGGAGCTACGAGTAGAACACAGAGGCTTACGAGGGCACAGGCCCGGTCATTACCTGAGATAGTACTTCAGACGGTGAGTTTTATGACGCCGCTAGCCCCAGCAGAGTTTAGAGCAGCAGCAGTATCTACAGAGACCACGATACCTGAGTCTCCAGTTCCACGGCCAGGAGCCGAGGATATGAGTTACAAGGAGATGGCCCAATTACTAGCTAAGTTTGTGGCTAGGAATGAGGACAGACGAGAGTCGGAGGTTCCGGTAGTACCAGTAGTTCACCCTAGATCCGATAGTTTGAGACTTCGGGACTTCTTGAGTTGCAGTCCACCAGAGTTCTATGGATCGAGAACTGAGGAAGATCCTCAGGAGTTTATTCGACAGTTGTTGCGGATCAAGAAAATGATCAAGGCCTCAGAGACAGAGTCGGTGGTATTGGGTTCACATCGGCTGCGTGATACTGCAGTCGACTGGTTTGATTCATGGGAACTATCCCGGGGGGAGCATGCGCTTCCAGCTGTTTGGGACGAGTTCTCAAAGGCATTTCTTAGCCATTTCTTGCCTCCGCAGATGAGGAGAGCTCGGGAAGATAGATTTGTGATGCAGGGCAGGATTATGATTAGAGAGACAAAGGGAAAGTGAGGCAGTAGTTACAGATATATCTTTAGCCCTTAAGAGACTTGTATATGTTGTTATGGTAGATACATGTTGAGTGCTATGTACGGATAACATTGTGTTAATTGTGAATTAGAAAACATGGGTAGTTGAAAAGGTAAGTATGGGGACATGGAAGGTGTAAACCTTAGAATATTACACGTTGAGACCTTAGATGTAAGGCCGTCTTGAGTAAAAGATTTTGCGGGTGATCTATGTCGGAGTGCATTATATACATAGGGTGTATTAGTGTGATAAATCCATGGGTTGTGTGAGAGGGAAGTGATAGCTTTCATGACTTGAATAGGTAAGATTGTTCCGGATCGGGGAACAAGAATTTGGCCCGATAGCGGGTCGGGTTGAGGCCAGATCGCGGGTCAACCCGTAGCCCGGAATGAGGTGGGGTCAGTTCGAGGTGGTCCCGCCAGGTGGTAGGGTCACGAGGGTGCTAGGCCCAAGTTTAGGTAACCATCGTATGAGTTCGCGGATGTGTTCGACCAGAATCGGATCGTGAAGGCCGGGAATGGCCTTAAAGGAATTTGAGGCTAGTAAGATGACCAAGTTTGGAGGTAGTTGTCACGACCGACCCGCCGCGGCCCGGTGCCCTACCGGGCACCCTGCTCGTATACATCGAGAGAATAACGAAGGCTGTCAAGACCCGAACCCGGGCCCGTGACTGGTGCCTCAACGTCAAAAATCTGTCGGCCCGAGCCCTCCTCATCTGTGGAGGCAAGAAGTGTGCAATAAATGCCTTTGAGAACTCGTCCCATATAGCTGGAGGTGCATTCTCTCCCCGGGACAGCTCGCGAATCAAACCCGATCATGCGGTATCACGCGGTGATGCGAACCTAGGACCACCGACTCGGTCTCCGATGCCTTGATCACTCTCGCGACCACAGAATCGCCGGATGAACTCCTGCGGATCATCCTCGTGCCTCGACCCATAAAACTCTGGCGGGTTACATCTCGAAAAATCGTAGTCTCAAATGCGCTCGGGGGTGAACTACGGGTGCTCTGGATCGAGGCTGCTGCATCGACCTATCCTCATATCTGCCACGACCACGGCGATCGCCATCTCCTTGTACCCATCTCATCTGCTCCAGTGTGGGGTGGAGGCTCAGTATTGTAGTCTCGCAGCCCACCGCTGCGACTCTAAACTTCTTTGGTCTGGCGGCGTCGCGAAACCCCGTCGGAGCTGTCTCAGTCTTGTCCGGGCTGCGCCTCGTACTCCTCAGTATCTCACTAATGACTCCGCCATCGCCTTGCCCGTGGGGCACAGGTTTTACGCGAGGCATAGCGGTAAAGGAAAGGAATACGTCAGAGGGGTCCAACTTATCACACAGCTCTAAGGCACGATCTCAGAATGAGAAGAATGGAAACCAATCCTAAATGTCCTATAGCCTCCTGATTATAGATGTGGTGCACAACACATCGATAATCAAGACTCTACTAGACACGGTCTGTAGACACCTTCCGAGTACTAACTGCTCTGATACCACTTTGTCAAGACCCGAACCCGGGCCCGTGACTGGTGCCTTACCCCGGGCACCCTAGTGATACAACATCAGAGAAAACCAGCGGAAATAAAAACTTAAACATGCAAAATAGACATGGATCATGATGAAATAAAATAGGCCAACCAAAACGGTTGCCTTTCAACCTATATATATAAAGACATTTGAACAGTTACAATCCTTACAACCCGCCACAACAAGATTACTGAGACCTATGATTTATACAACAACTATGACGGGACGGTGGCCGCCATACCTGAACGTACAGAACTTACGGACTGTGGGTAACATACCAAAGATAAGCCTCGAAGGAACGAGCTTCCCAATACGCTGAAAAGGTGATCCTAAAAGCGGGGATCGGCGGTGATATACCTTTACCTGCGGCATGAACGCAGCCCCCCGAAGGAGGTCAGTACAACAGGTACCAAGTATGTGAAACTGTAAAAATACTGTAAATGAAATCATAATAGTCTATATAAAGCAGGAGACATGTATGATAACCAAACTACAGTTCACAACATAAGAGCAGTTATGTCAAGTCAGGGACTCACGCCCTCAAAGTCATCCCTCATGCCCGTGGAACTTCTTCCTCACTGCCGGCAGTCTAGGTATAAATCATGTGATACGTATAACATGTCTCGGCCCATCTCATGGACCCAGTATAGAAACGGGTGGGATACATTCCCGGTTCATCCCATGAACCGGTAGTCGAGTGAAATACATTCCCGGATGAACCGGTAGTCGAGTGAAATACATTCCCGGATGAACCGGTAGTCGAGTGAAATACATTCCCGGATGAACCGGTAGTCGAGTAGAACACAGTACTTGCACAACAAGGCTATTACACGTAACATGGTCAAGTTTCACAACAACAAGCATAGGCAAGTTATACGCAACTCAAGGTACTTTCATTTTTATGACAAGGTCCGGATTGTAACCCTAAAGTACTACGTACGTTAAATTCCTTTTAAGAGATCCATTCCTTTTATAAAAGTCACCCGATACCCGTAGTATATAAAAAAGGAGTGACTTATATCTTTTAAGTAAAACAACTTCCATACTTTCCTTTTTAAATCCAAATTAAGGCAATACCATGCCTTCTTTTTAGACCAAAACACTTCTCTTTTTAAAGTCAAGTTACCACATTAAAACCAATGATGAAACCCTTCTTTTGTTTTCATAAAGTCGTTATAACCAACTTCCCATAAAGCTGTTATAACACTTTATGTTTTAAACCATTTTAAGACAACACAATGCCTTTCTTTTCCCTAAAGTTCCAGTTTGCCTAATTTCAATTACGCAAGTCTCTTTTTAGAAAAGTTTCATAGTTCAATGTTTTAATCTCTTTTTAAAACAATTGAGTAACATATGCCATAGGCGAGTAGGTTATTCTTGTTCATAATCAATCTTATTAAGCAGCCATGATCTAGAAAATGTAATATCATTTTGTCTCATCTTAGCTTCTATGCAGATGGAGGTTTCTACGGGTTTTAATAATACTTCATTATTCAATACATTTTCCTTTATTAACGCTGCAGTGATTTGTCGATACACATTCTGATTTCCGAAATCAGTAAAACATTATTCCCTTTAAAAACCACGTACTCATTACTCACGAATGAGGTTTCACACAAAACTCATTTTAATTCATTTAAGTTAAGTCTCTTATCTTATAAGATTAAGTCTCTTAACTTCTAACATCAGTAAACCATTTTCTTTACCTCTCTTAAGACGTTATACCTAACTCCCCATAAAGCTAGTATAACTCTTTTTAAAACCTTTAAAACCAAGTGTTACTCTTCTTTTAAAAATGGTTTCTTAGCATTTGAAATACATTCAAGGTTCTTATTATTCAGGCTTAAGTCAAAGACATTGCCGTACAACTACGTTCAATTAGCACACGTACGTCTACCGTACTATATATTATTCAGGCTTAAGTCAAAAGACATTGTCGTACTATATATATCTTCCTTTAAAATATCATGCTCAAGAGTATCGGAAGAATCACATACCTCGCGATGATTTATCGACTATAAGCAAAACGCTCCACGGCTATAACCCGGCTAGCCTGGTCCACCTTCTAAGTAGCCCACGCTACTTGCAGAACATTCAACCAATAAAGGTTATCGACCATCAGTATATACGATCTATGTAAGTACAGTTTAACTTCTACTTATATTCTTCTGAAGTGATTTCAGTTCAAGTCTTTACTGATATATCCTTCTAGTACAGTTCAATTCTCTTCTATGAATCTTATATTCATTTCTATACTACTACAGTATGTAATTCCCAACTACAATAGAAGGACAGTAGTATTTACCTCGATGAGCCCAAAAATTATCCAAGTATAATGTCGCTCCTGAGCAACGTTAAGCTCCTACTCCGAGTGCTCCAACCCGTTCCAAACAATCCTTAGAAGTTCTACGCAACTTCTACTTATAACTTCAACTACGGGTGAAGATTTTCCTTAGGGTTTCGTTTAGTGGCTAAAGGAAGTATAATAGTATTTTCTGGGCTTTTCGTATAAAGGGTACTTTGGAAAGTACTACAAGGTATTTGGCTAAAGTATTTTGGGCATTATAACAATACTTGTAGAATACATTTCTACCAAGGGGGGTAGTATTTCGACTAGCACAACTAGGCTAGGGGGGGGTTTCTCTCGGCCAAAAGGCCTTTCTCAAAGGGGAGGGGGAGAGTTGGACGATTTGCTCACAAGAGGGAGGGAGTATTTTACTTGGAATATCACAAGTGTGGATGAAGAATAACCTTCAAGCAAGGGGGGTATTTATAGGCTAACCAAAGGCCAACCAAGGGCCAAGATTCTTCCAAGTGTATAGCAAGTGTAAGGCCAAGATTAAGCCATGTGCAACCTTATCCATCTACCCAAAATATCCTACCTAACCCTTGACCAAGGGAAAGGCACCAAAAATCGTCCAAAAGAGCCCAAGATTGCCGTCCAATGAGGGTGACAAGTGTCACCCTCCCGTTGGTCCAAAATATTTCATCTCTCGGAAAAATCCGCAAAAATAATAAATGACATAGCCGGAATTTTCCCTACGTAAGCTGTGGAAACGTTTCGTCGGAAAACGACTCTATTCGGCACTTGTGCACAAAATTCGAACCTTGCCTAATCTTAAGGCTTGAATTTATATACGTACGCCCTCACGTACATAATCTGGAAATACGGGGTACAACAGGAACATACACAACATAAACACATGTGTAAACAATATAACAACACAGGCTAGCCGATAAGGCCGCCTTACATAATAGAAACAAAGTCAAAAGTACAACTTTACAACTTAGTTCTTATAGCCCAACCACATATGTGTGTACAGACCTCTAGGAATAACAACTGTGGCGGGACAGGGCCCCGCCATACCCCTGAATGTACATAAATCTACAACATCAGGGAAAGAATGTACCAAAAGAAAGACAAGCCTCCGGAGAATGGAGCTTCCGACGTCTGATAAGCGATCCTAAGAGTGAGGATCCGCCACCTGCTTACCCTTCCCTGCGGCATGAACGCAGCCCCCGAGGAAGGGGGTCAGTACACAATATGTACTAAGTATGTAAAACTGGAAAGTACTGTAATTACAATATAAGTTTAAAACAAAACCGGAGACATGTATGATAACAAAATTACAGTACACAGTGCCTTACTAACAATGAGAGTAAATCAAGAGAATACATACAACATCACAATAGCAGTCTCGCAATCAAATCATGGGTAGTTAACCCATAAAAACAGGTGGTATAACGTCTTGGGGTTCTTACCCCTCATTTATACTCTCACCCTGAAGCAGGTGGTATAACGTCTTGGGGGTTTGCCCCTCATTTATACTCTTACCCTGAAGAAAATAGTAACGCAGGTGGTATAACGTCTTGGGGGCTTACCCCTCATTTATACTCTTATCCTGGAGAAGGTGGTATAGCGTCTTGGGGGTTTGCCCCTCACTGATACTCTTACCCTATCTCAAAACCGGCCGTCATACAATAATTAAACAAGTTAGCAATCCCCCTAACTTCTTATTAGTCTTATTCATCTACACTCTCATTTTAGTTTACTTAAGGCACTATCATGTCTTTTATAAGAATCCGGGAATTTAACCCAAAGTACCACGTACTTCTACTCTTTAAAAACAATGACTCTTTTTAGTAGAAAGCTTCCAAGACACTATTAACCATAGTATCAAGTCCAAATTACATTTCAAGGCAAGTCGCAATACCTTTAGAATTAAAGTAGGTTTCTAAATCAAGTGACTCCTTTTCTTATTAAAACCTTAGGCAATTGATACCTTAAAATCAATTTGTCTTTCATTAACACAAGCCATTTACCTTTGCATAAAGTCAATATAACCAACTCCCCATAAAGTCGTTATATTCACTTTATACCTTAGTCAAGTACATTTTCCTATCCATGGGACTTATACGATTAAAACGACACAAGTATCACATACTTTAAATCCCTTAAAGTCCCTTAACTTTACTAAGACTTAAGACATCCTTAATATTTTCAAAGAAGTGAGTTAACTTCCTAACTCACCCGACTTGGCATTTTATAAGGCTAGTAAGGAATGTCAAAGTCTTGTACGTCTACCGTACTATATACGCGAAAACTAGTCATGCTCAAAAGATAGGAAAAAGTTCTACATACCTCGTCGGGTCAAACCACTTGCCAAGTACAAAGTCCCGCCCGTAGTATGTCAACCTATAATATTCACAATACGTCTATTAAAGCCTTACTTCAATCGTAGAATATTATAAGTGTTAAGTCTCTATATTCTACGGAAAATCGGACAGCACCTCCTTTGTTTTTACTTACTTTGCCACCTTTTTCAAGGCCGAAATACAATAACCAAACAGCCCCAACTGGATCACAACAATATAGAAGGTAGTCCAATACAAATGAATAACCAAACAACCCCAATTGGCTCACAATTTAGAAGGTAGTCCAATACAAATGAATAACAAACTAATACAAACTACAAGTCCAAATTCGGCCACCTTGAGTTCAACAATACCAATTCTTATCCAATTTCCATTTCAATCCAAATTGGTAGCATAACATGATATCAAGTCGCATTTGATTATAATAACCATAATCTTTAAGTAAGTAACATGCGACGATTTCTAAAAACGACCAATTAGTAATCCAATTTTTCAAGTGGCTTGTATAACATTTTGGATTTAGCTACAAGCAATCCATACTACTTATAACTTCAATATATCAACTTCATGCTAGCAACAAGTAAAGCTAACAACAACAATATAAATATATAATCTTGTAACACCTTTAAAAGACAAGATTATACCTTAACGATTCTTAATCCAATTCCAAATCCGAAGTCGCTCCTAGTAGTTTAGAGCCTCTCCAAGACACTTCAATCCGCTTGTTGAGACCCTTAGAACAACACCAACAATTATCCTTCAAAACTCCAAACAAAACCTAGAAAGACCATTAGGTTTTCGTTTTGCGACTAACCCGTAAACCATCTTTTTCCAAGATTTTTCTATTGAGATGTGTTTACAATACACCTAAGAACCTTGGTTTAAAGTGGGGAGCTAAAAGAACAAGGAACAAATTTTTTCTTCTTTTCCTTTAGAGAACCCGAGAGCTCCCTATTGAGTTCTTCAAATTTTTGTGTGAAATTTCTCTAAGTGTTGGCTCTCTCTAGCACTACTAGTAATATAAAGAGCAATGGATGGTCAAGATATAAACAAATGTGAGGCTTGGATAAGCTCTTAGTAATTCAAGACTTATTGACCATATGACTTAGTCAAGATTGTCAAGCCACAACTTGCAAGACTTTAGTCATCCAAGACTTATGGTAAATGACCATTATGGCCTTGCCTAAATCGACCAAGGCATCAATAAGGGGGGGTGACACATGTCGCCCTTCCATTCGTCACAATAAAACGTTTTCCGATAATTCCATAATTCCGATAAATTTTTACAAGTCTCAAATCTTAACACTTGTGAGTTCTTACTTACGTTCTTAAAACATGTCCTGTAATTACGGGGTGTAACAGTAGTGACTCCAAGGTTTTGGAAACGGAAGCGATGACTGGAGTATGGTACGTGTACTAGAAAGAGTTCGGGTGTACGAGAAGGGTACGACGAGTAAGGAAAGAAATGAACATGTGTTAAGAGATCGGAAGTGATCATTTCTTTTGTGAAGTGAAGATGCGAAGGGAGTATCCTTCAGACCATGGGTGGGAGCTTTTTGTGATGTTAGAGGTGATTCCTCGTTGGCTTGGATTTGAGTTTTGCGCGTATGTTATATTATGGCCAGGTGTGGCATAATTTGTTTTGTAAGTATAGTAGTGAAGACTATACCGGCGCATGTATGTTTTGAGACTTAGAAGGAACATTCGGGACGAATGTTTCTAAGGGGGGAAGAATGTTACACCCCGTAGTTCCAGGGCATGTATGTGAGGACGTACGTACGAGAATACGACATAACAATTGGAAAGGAAGAAAGATGTGATTTTTCGACGGAAAAGTTTCCGGATTTTGTGAAGGAAAAAGGTTCGTTAATGGGAATTGGATTCCCAGATTTGGTATTCGGACTTCTTGGAATATTAGAGAATTATGGAATTTTATTTCCGGAATTGGTCACGTGGAGCCCACAGGAGAAATTTACGGTTTTGTGGGGCCCACTTTGTTTTTGAGATTTTTGGCATTACGGATATTTTCGGGAGATGAAATATTTTGGACGTGTAGGAGGGAGACACGTGTCACCCCCCTTAGGTGTCTTGTAGCCGTCTCTTGTGGACAAGTGGCCTTGGCCGAAATGGCTAGCCAAGTGGCAAGCCACTTGTCCCAATTCTTGTGTAGACTTGTGGCACACACACTTGTACCCCAATCTAACCACACACTTGCTCACATCCTAGACCTTGATTTCTCTATAGATACCCCCCCTTGATGCAAGACTTCATTCATCCACACTTTGAGATTTCAAGTCTTGAAAATATACTCTCTCCCTTGTTGTTGTGCTCTCGGCAATAAGCCTCCCCCTTGACCAAAAGTTGTCCAAAAATTCTTAAACTTTTAAGTGTTCTTACTTAGGGTGTTAGGAAGATTGTGTACCAAGAGTTGGAAATTATTTCACACCCCTAGCCTTGAAACCTTGTCTTGGCCGAAACTTGCCATAGTTTGAGCCTAAGTGTTCTTCACTTTTTGGAGTTGGATCTTGAAGAGGAGTTGGTTAGAAACTTCTAAGGGTTGCTTGGAGCGGATTGAAGCGTAAGGAATAAGAGCTAAATGTTTCTCAGGATCGACGTATTAATCTTGGATAATTTTGGGCTTATCGAGGTAATGATCTTTATCCCCCTATTGTAATTGGATATTACATGTTGTTGTAGTTTATAATTGAGTATATAATATATGGAAGTAAGATTGATAAGAATTGGACTATTGGTATATTGTGGGGAAGAATTTTACACGTCCGGTTAGACGTGTAACCCCCTTGGAGTTATTGGCTTGGTAGCGGGCCTTGTTAGAGAAGGATATTTATGTGGTTGCGGGGAGGCTGCCCAATTTTCCGTAGAATAAGGAACCTTGTACTTAGAAATGTTCTACGAAGAGATCTAGAAGTTGATAGACCTTTTGTGGCCTTTATAGGTTGAAGTACTACGAGTAGTGTATTCTACTTGAAGGGTGGAAAAGGCTAGCAAGGGTATAGTACTATGGAGTTTTTTGCTAATTGTCTTAAGTTGGTTTAAAAAGAAGGCATGGTATTGTCTTGGTTTATTCGAAAAGAAGGTATGGAAATTGTTTTGGTTTACTTAAAAAAAGATAGTTACTCTATTTTTGATACTACGGGTATCGTGTGAACTTTGTAAAAGAAATGGATCTTTTTGAAAGAATTTAAGTACATAGTACCTTGGGGTTAAAACCCGGATTTGTTGTCATAAAATGGAAGTCTAAGAGTATGTTAAATTTGCTTATGCTGGTTGTGATTGCCTTTGGTGGTATTACTATGTTACCGCGTCTCTCGGTTGGAGGGCCGACTGACTTGTTGTGAATTTATTGGACGTCTGGCGGTGTGGAGGATTCCAGGTATGTACATCACGACCCGAACCCGGGCCCGTGACTGGTGCCTTACCCCGGGCACCCTAGTGATACAACATCAGAGAAATCAGCGGAACATAAAACACAATATGAAATAATGCAAAGGAAACACATGTTTCTGAAGAAAAGTTGTCTTTCGGCATATATATAAATAACAACTCTTTCAAAAAGAACAGTTTAATCCTTTTTACAAACCCTGCCCACAACAGTACTACAGACCTCTACGAATGATATGACAACAACGACGGGACAGGGCCCCGTCATACCCCTGAATGTAAGCACCTACAACAACAGGGGACTATACCAAGACAAGCCTCCGGAGAAACGGAGCTTTCCCAAACGCTGAACTGTGACCCTAAGAGCGAGGATCAACGACTGGTGTACCTTTTACCTGCGGCATGAACGGCCCCGAAGGAGAGTCGATCTAACAGGTACCAAGTATGTGAAACTGAAAATAAATACTGTAAATGAAATCATAGTAGTCTATATAAAGCAGGAGACATGTATGATAACCAAACTACAGTTCACAATAAATCAGCAGTCATGTCAAGTCAGGGACTCACGCCCTCAAAGTCATCATAATAGAACCGTACGGGGTAAGTACGAAGGCATAGCCGACTACTAAGACCAGCGATGCAAAAATGCCATAAAGCGTATCACGAGGTCTTTCTAGACCGCACCATGATCGAAGGCGGCCACTCGCCGCGGTATCACCTGCGCGTCTATCCTCGAACTTACCGCGACTCGCGCATAGGTCACACAGAACCCGCATGGTATTCCTCGAATCATGGTCCTAGACCGCTGAGGTATACCGCGTCGAAGCGGCTTAACCCTCGGTATCCGCCTGGACTTCCGCAGCCCGCATAGCCCCTCAAAGACCGCATAGTCCCTCAAAGACCGCATAGGGCATCCCCCGCATAGGGCTAAACACCCGGAATGATCGATCCCGAGCATACCTGCTCGCATAGTCTCATAGACCGCATAGGCCGTATAGACCCGCATCAAGGGTGGCAAGCCCTCGGTATAACAAGTCAAGGGGGTATGTGATACAATAACAGTACAACGGGATTAACGTTTAACAACGTGAGCACAACAAGAGTGACCCCCTTACATAACAACCACAAGATACTAACACACGTTGCATCCTAACATGTTTACTTATCAAATCAACAAGAAAGTATTACAAGGCTATCACAAACCAGTACAATCAAGTTATTCACACAAGGTACTTTATGCTAACAAGTTCGGGTATCTATCCCCAAAGTACTTCATACATTAACTCTTTAAAAGATCTGTTTCTTTCACATAAGTCACACAATACCCGTAGTATAAAAATAGAGTGACTGTCTTTTTAAGTAAACCAAAACACTTCCCTTTGTAAAATCAAGTAACAACATTATTTTCCAAACGTCCAAGTTTGCCTAATTTCAAATGTTCACGTTTCTTATTTTAGAAAGGTTTCGTAGTTCATAGTCTTATTCAATTAAGAATATAATTCTCTTTTAAACAATCTGAGAAACATAAGCCTTATATGTGAGTAGGTTATCCTTGTTCATAATCAATCTTATTAAGCATCCATGATCTAGGAAATATCATTTTGTCTCATCTTAGCTTCTATGCAGATGGAAGTTTCTACTGGTTTTAATAATACTTCATTAATCAAAACATTTCCCTTTATTAACGCTGCAGTGGTTTGTCGATACTTATTCTGATTTCCGAAATCAGTAAAACATTATTCCTTTTAAAAACCAAGTACTCATTACTCACGAATGAGGTTTCACACAAAATTCATATTAATTCTTTTAAGTCAAGTCTCTTATCTTTTAAGATCAAGTCTCTTAACTTCTAGAATCAATAAATCATTCATTTTATCTTTCTTAAGCCGTTATACCTAACTTCCCATAAAGCTAGTATAACTCTTAAGCTTTTAAAACCAAGTATTTCTCTTCTTTCAAAAACAGTTCTTAATTCTCTTGAAATACTTCAAGATTCTTATTATTCAGGCTTAAGTCAAAAGACATTGCCGTACAACTACGTTCAATTAGCACGCGTACGTCTACCGTACTATATATATATTCTTTTAAAATATCATGCTCAAGAGGATAGGAAGAATCACATACCTCGCGACGATTATCGACTATTAGCAAATCGCTCCATGGCTATAACCCGGCTAGCCTGGTCCATCTTTCAAGTAGCACGCTACTTACGTAACATTCAACCTATAAAGGTTATACAAGTCTATCAAGGTCTAGACTACTCGGTAGAATAAATCTAGATACAAGATCTACGGAAATTTGGGCGCACCTCCCTGCAGTCAAACTTCCCACCTGCATGTCTGATACCCCATGTAAATCTGATTCATTTCCCTTCTTATATACCTTCCTTGTATATATCTTATACTTATTCTTATACTTCAATAGCATGCAAACTCTAATTAGAAAAGGGAGACAAGATATTTACCTCGATAAGCCCATAATTATCCAAGTATAAATGTCGGTCCTGGGCAACGCTTAGCTCCTACTCCGGGTGCTCCAACCCGCTCCAAACAACCCTTAGAAGTTCTACGCAACTTCTTTAAAAAATCCTTCAACCGGCTATGAAGATTTTCTTTAGGGTTTCGGTTTGAGACAAAAAGGACATACGGTAGTATTTCCGGGCTCTACGTATAGAGGTATCTTTGGAATACTACAAGGTATATGGCTAAGGTATTTTGGGTATAACAACAATACTTTTGAGAGTATTTCTACCAAGAGGGTATTCTACGAGAACAACAAGGCAGGGGTACCCCACGGCTAGCCCTAAGGAAAGGGGTGGGTCTCGGCCACACCACAGGAGGGGGTGCTACTCTCGGCGAGGGCCTGCGAAAAGGGAGGGCTTTCAAGACTAGAGGAAGTGAGGAGTGGATGAAGAAAGCTTCACAAAGGGAGGTATTTATAGGGAAACCAATGGCCAAGATCTAGCCAAGTGGGGGGCAAGTGGAGGGCCAAGATTTGCCCAAGTGCCCCCTAGTCCCTACTCCACAAATCCCTCACAAATATCTTGCCAACTTGATGGCCATCCAATCGGCCCTATTGCCGTCCCACATCCACCAATGAGAGGGTGACAAGTGTCGCCCTCTCGTTGGTCCAAAATGTTCCGTCTCTCGGAAAAATCCGCAAAAATAATAAATGACATAGCCGGAATTTTCCCCTCGCAAGCTTAGTAAAACGTTTCGTCGAAAAACGACTCTAACCGGGTGTTGTGCACAAAAATAATTCGGCCAAGCCACCTAGGGGGGGTGACACGTGTCGCCCTCCTATTCGTCCAAAATATTTCATCTTCCGAAAATATCCACAATGGCCAAAATCTCGAAAACAAAGTGGGCCCCACAAAACCGTAAATTTCTCCCGTGGGCCCCACGTGACCATTTCCGAAAATAAAATTCCATAATTCTCTAATATTCCAAGAAGTCCGAATACCAAATCTGGGAATCCAATTCCCATTAACGAACCTTTTTCCTTCACAAAAACCGGAAACTTTTCCGTGGAAAAATCACCTCTTTCTTCCTTTCCAATTTCAATGTCGTATTCTCAAATGCGTGCGCCCGCATACATACCCTGGAACTACGGGGTATAACATTCTTCCCCCCTTAGAAACATTCGTCCCGAATGTTCCTCCATAATCACACATGCGCCGGTATAGTCTCCACTGCTATACTTACGAAACCAATTATGCCACACATGGCCATAATATCACAAACGCACGAAACCCAAATCCAAACCAACGAGAAGTCACCTCAAATGTGTATCACAACACTACCGCCTCCACCCTTGGTCAGCTTACTAGCCTCAAATTCCTTTAAGGCTATTCCCGACCTTTACGATCCGATTCTGGTCGAACGCATCCACGAACTCGTACGATGTCCAACTAAACTTGGGCCTAACACCCTCATAACCCTAACACAAAGCGGGACCACCACGAACTGACCCCACCAACAAACAGGCCGCGGGTTGACCCGCAACAGGGCCTCAACCCGACCCGGCAACGCGCAAAACTCTAGCTCCCCGATCCAGAACAATTTCACTAATCACGTTACGAAAACCTAGCGGTCTTCTTAGCTCAACTACCCTCTTTCATTTCCTACTACCCAGGGACTTATCCCACAAATATACCTCACGTGCACTATGCACCATGATAAGGGTCAAACATGAAATAATTCTTTTACCAAAGATGGCCTCGCCTCTAAGGTCTCTACGTATGAAGTTCTAAGGGTCACACTTTCTCTATCCCCCAAATCTTACTTGGTTAACTAACCAAGATTTCTAATCACATTAACACCGCTATCGAACATAGCACTTATGATATACCCATCTTATCACACATACTGATCTCTAGAGGGTTAAGGATATACCTGTAACTACTGTTTTACTCCCCTTAGTCGTTCTAATCAAACCTGCCCCGTAGGGCGCATAGCTAAGGAAGGTGACGAACTACCCATCGATCCCGAAGGTTAAGTCCTCCCACTTACAACCCTCCTACTAGGTCATCCTTTCCGCACATGGCCCTGTCGGCGCGAGTAAAGCAAGTAACAACTAAAAGCGACATTCCGGGATGACGTCTATCCCGTGAACGGAAGCCACGGAGCTCGACCCGACTCCTGCCCGAACGCCCCGAACCGTGGAGGACCTCTGCTGACCGTGGATGTGCAAATCTAATCTGTTGGTGAGGTGACTCGCCTCGAAAGTTACCAAAGGACCTTGCGCTCGCCTCTTCTGCTGTCGCCCGTTAACCCGTCGATCTCTACGTTTCTCGACTGCTGCTGCGCATAAGCCCGTACACAGGCCATGCTCAAGCCTAACTGAAGAATTACTCTTGCACAACCCTCTCTTAGATAGTCATCAAGACTCGCGGTACATTGGTATACTTTCTGGTAGCCAAATCCATAGCTAGTAACAGGGTCGCCTCTTTGCAATCTATATTCTCTGTTCGATGCGTGGGCGAAGGTTCAAATGTCATGACCATGAGGAACCGCCGCCGTGCTAAACTCTGCTGGGGCTAGTGACGTCGCAGAACTCCCCGAATGAAGCACTACCCCAGGTGATAATTGGGCCTGTGCCCACGTAACCCTCTGTACTCAACTTGCAGCTCCCTCGGCTACCTTGCCCTCCTGGGCCCGGGTTGCCCTACGCGGAGACATAACGGTAAGGGAAAGAAATACGTTAGAGGGTCCAACTTACAACACAGCTCTAAGGCACGATCTCAGAGTGAGAAGAATAGAAACCAATCCTAAATATCCTATAGCCTCATGATTATTGGTGTGGTGCACAACACACCGATAATCAAGACTCTACTGGATACGATCTGTAGACACTTTCCGAGGATTAACTGCTCTGATACCACTTTTGTCACGACCCGAACCCGGGCGTGGATTGCCTACCGGGCACCCTAGTGATACAACATCAGAGAAATTAGCGGAACATAAAACACAATATGAAATAATGCAAAGGAAACACATGTTTCTGAAGAAAAGTTGTCTTTCGGCATATATATAAATAACAACTCTTTCAAAAGAAAGCTTTAATCCTTTTTACAAACCCCGCCCACAACAAGATTACTGCACTTACGAATGATATGACAACAACGACGGACGGGGCCGTCATACCCCGAATGTAAGCACCTACAACAACAGGGACTATACCAAGACAAGCCTCCGAGAAGCGGAGCTTTCCCAAACGCCGAATTGTGACCCTAAGAGCGAGGATCAACGATCGTGTACCTTTTTACTGCGCAGATGAACGCAGCTTCGGCGAAGGAGGTCGATAACAGTACCAAGTATGTGAAATCGAAAATAAATCAGAAATGAAATCATAGTAGTCTATATAAAGGGGAGACATGTATGATAACCAAACTACGATCACAATAAATCAGCCATGTCAAGTCGTGGACTCACACCTCAAAGTCATCATAATAGAACCGTGACGGGTAAATGCGAAGGCATAGCCGACTACTAAGACCCACGCACCAAAAATGCCATAAATCGTATCACGAGGTCTTTCTAGACCGCACTACATGATCGAAGTTGTCCACTCGCCCGCAGATCACCGGCGCGTCTATCCTCGAACTTACCGCGACTCCGCATAGGTCACACGCACTCCGCATGAGGTATTCCTCGAATCATGGTCCTAGACCGCTCGAGGTATACCCCGTGATCGGCGACTTAACCTCGGTATCCGCTGGACTTCCGCACTCGCATAGCCCCTCAAAGACCGCATAGTCCTCAAAGACCGCGATAGGGCATCCCCGATCGGGCTAAACACCCTAATGATCGATCCCGAGCATACCGCTGCTCCGCATAGTCTCATAGACCGCATAGGCCGTATAGACCCGCATCAAGGGTGGAAAGCCCTCGGTATAACAAGTCAAGGGGGTATGTGATACAATAACAGTACAACGGGCTTAACGTTTAACAACGTGAGCACAACAAGAGTGACCCCCTTACATAACAACCACAAGATACTAACAGACGTTGCATCCTAACATGTTTACTTATCAAATCAACAAGAAAGTATTACAAGGCTATCACAAACCAGTACAATCAAGTTATTCACACAAGGTACTTTATGCTAACAAGTTCGGGTATCTATCCCCAAAGTACTTCATACATTAACTCTTTAAAAGATCTGTTTCTTTCACATAAGTCACACAATACCCGTAGTATAAAAATAGAGTGACTGTCTTTTTAAGTAAACCAAAACACTTCCCTTTGTAAAATCAAGTAACAACATTATTTTCCAAACGTCCAAGTTTGCCTAATTTCAAATGTTCACGTTTCTTATTTTAGAAAGGTTTCGTAGTTCATAGTCTTATTCAATTAAGAATATAATTCTCTTTTAAACAATCTGAGAAACATAAGCCTTATATGTGAGTAGGTTATCCTTGTTCATAATCAATCTTATTAAGCATCCATGATCTAGGAAATATCATTTTGTCTCATCTTAGTTTCTATGCAGATGGAAGTTTCTACTGGTTTTAATAATACTTCATTAATCAAAACATTTCCCTTTATTAACACTGCAGTGGTTTGTCGATACTTATTCTGATTTCCGAAATCAGTAAAACATTATTCCTTTTAAAAACCAAGTACTCATTACTCACGAATGAGGTTTCACACAAAATTCATATTAATTCTTTTAAGTCAAGTCTCTTATCTTTTAAGATCAAGTCTCTTAACTTCTAGAATCAATAAATCATTCATTTTATCTTTCTTAAGCCGTTATACCTAACTTCCCATAAAGCTAGTATAACTCTTAAGCTTTTAAAACCAAGTATTTCTCTTCTTTCAAAACAGCTTCTTAATTCTCTTGAAATACTTCAAGATTCTTATTATTCAGCTTAAGTCAAAAGACATTGCCGCATAACTACGTTCAATTAGCACGTGACGTCTACCGTACTATATATATATATTCTTTTAAAATATCATGCTCAAGAGCATAGGAAGAATCACATACCTCGCGACGATTATCGACTATTAGCAAATCGCTCCATGGCTATAACCCGCTAGCTTTGGTCCATCTTTCAAGTAGCACATGCTACTCACAGAACATTCAACCTATAAAGGTTATACAAGTCTATCAAGGTCTAGACTACTCGGTAGAATAAATCTAGATACAAGATCTACGGAAATTTGGGCAAGACTCTCCTACCCACAAACTTCCCACTTCATGTAATACCCCCATGTAAGTCTGATTCATTTCCCTTCTTATATACCTTCCTTATATATATCTTATACTTATTCTTATACTTCAATAGCATGCAAACTCTAATTACAAAAGGGAGACAAGATATTTGTCAAGACCCGAACCCGGGCCCGTGACAGGTGCCTTACCCCGGGCACCCTAGTGATACAACATCAGAGAAAATCAGCGGAAATAAAAACATAAACATGAATTAAGAGACAAGATAAATAAACAAAGCAACCAAAATAGTTGCCTTTCATCATATATACATAAATACCGAACAGCTTATCCTTTTTACAAACCCCGCCACAACAAAGGTTATGCACTTAAGATTTTTACACAAATTTATGACGACAGTGGCCCCGCCATACCACGAATGTATAAGAATCCATGGACTCGGTAACATACCAAAAGATAAGCCTCAAGAAATGGGGCTTCCCGACACGCCGAATCGTGATCCATGGCGAGGATCCACGCCGATGTACTTCCACTGCGGCATGAACGCACTTCAAGGAGGTCGATAACAGTACCAAGTATGTGAAATCAGAAAATATCAGAAATGAAATCATAATAGTCTATATAAAGCGGAGACATATATGATAACGGATGAAATACGTGACTTCGCCATCTCGCGACTCGTAATATCGGATGGAATACGTGACTCGCCATCTCGTGGGACTCGTAATATCAGATGAAATACGTGACCCTGCCCATCTCGTGGGACTCGGTGTAAAATCAGATGAAATACGTGACCCTGCCCATCTCGTGGGACTCAGTGTAAAATCAGATGAGATACGTGACCCTGCCCATCTCGTGGGACTCGTAAAATCGGATGAGATACGTGATTCGCCATCTCGTGGACTCGGTGTATAATCGCTCATAACAAATCAACCGCCTTCCATCGAGATACGGGGGTACAGAAATACAACAAAGGCTATCACAACAAGCATAGGCAAGCTTCACAACAACAAGCATAGGCAAGCTTCACAACAACAAGCATAGGCAAGCTTCACAACAACAAGCATAGGCAAGTTATACACAACTCAAAGTACTTTCATTTTATGCCAAAGTCTGTGTTTTAACCTAAAGTACTACGACGTTAAATTCCTTTTAAAGATCCATTTCTTTTACGAAGGTCACCCGATACCCGTAGTATAAAAATAGAGTGACTAACATTGTTAAGTAAACCAAAATGCTTTCCTTTGTAAAATCAAGTAACAACCTTATTTTCCAAACGTTCAAGTTTGCCTAATTTCAAAAGCTCAAGTTTCTCATTTTAGAAAAGGTTTCGTAGTTCATAGTTTTAAATCCTTTAAAACATAATTCTCCTTTAAACGTTTTGAGAAACATATGTCTTATATGTGAGTAGGTTATTCTTGTTTATAATCAATCTTATTAAGCAGCCATGATCTAGGAAATGTAATATCATTTTGTCTTATCTTAGCTTCTATGCAGATGGAGGTTTCTACTGGTTTTAATACCATACTTCATTATTCAATACATTTTCCTTTATTAACGCCGCAGTTGGTTTGTCGATACTCATTCGATTTCCAAAATCAAGAAACATTATTCCTTTTAAAACCCATACTCATTACTCACGAATGAGGTTTCACACCTTTAACAAAATTCATATCAATACCATTAAGTCAAGTCTCTTATCTTTAAAAAAAATCAGTAAACCATTCTTTTTATCACTCTTAAGACGTTATACCTAACTTCCCATAAAGCTAGTACAACTCTTATGTTTTCAAAGCCAAGTATTACTTTTCTTTCAAAAAGGTCTTTTTGAAACACTTCAAGTTCTTTATTACTACACATCAAATCCGTTATAAGTCAAATCAGTTACCCTTTGACACCACAAAGCATTTTCTTACCTACATAAAGCTGTTATAACCAACTTCCCATAAAGCCGTTATAACACTTTATGTTTCAAACCAATCAAATACATTAAACACATGTACGTCTACCGTACTACATAGTTATACACATATCATGCTAGAACAGATAGGAAGAGGTTCACATACCTCGCGACGATTATCGACTAATAGCAAAACGCTCCAAGTACCTCAAACCGCTTCTACTCCTAAGCCAAGTAGATCACGCCATACGTATTACTTCAACCTCTAGAGGCCACAAGGCGCCTATTAAAATATAGATCTCAATGGAGAATATCCTACGAAAATTCAAAGATTTTCCCCCACAACAACAGTAAATCTCCTCTCTATCGAGGCCGGCTACCAAGCCAACCGGGGGTGTGCACGTCTAACCGGACGTGTAGAATTCTACTCACAGAATACTACACAAGTCTACTGTAATACAGTCCTATGTAATTACGATTCTCTTCTTTAAATTCAGGCTTAAGTCGCAAGACATTGCCGTAAGTATTATTCAGGCTTAAGTCAAAAGACATTGCCGCACAACTATGTTCAATTCTATATATAGTATACTTAACTATATACTCCTACAACATGTAATTTCCAATTACCACAGAAGGTTAAGAATGTTTACCTCGATAAGCTTAAAATTATCCGAGTTTATATGTCGATCCTGAGCAAGGTTTAGCTCCTACTCCGTGCGCTCCAACCCGCTCCAAACAACCCTTAGAAGTTCTAACCAACTTCTACTTAACACTTCAACCGACTATGAAGGTTTTTCCTTAGGGTTTCGTTTTGTGTGGCTAAAGGAAAGTATAATCGTATTTTTCCGGGTTTTTCGTATAAAGGGTACTTTGGAAAGTACTACAAGGTATTTGGCTAAAGTATTTTGGGCATTATAACAATACTTGTAGAATACATTTCTACCAAGGGGGGTAGTATTTCGACTAGCACAACTAGGCTAGGGGGAGGGGGTTCTCGGCTAGAACCACTAGGCGGGGGTTGCTCGTGAGGGCCTTGAGAGGGGACAGGGGTGGTGTTTGGACGAGAACAAGGTTGAGGGAGAGGGAGGGATTTTTAACACTTAGAGAAATTTTGGATGAAGAAGTTCATCAACTTAGAGGGGTATTTATAGGTCAAGCAAAGGCCAACCAATGGCCAAGATTCATCCAAGTGTTAGGCAAGTGTAGGGCTAGGATTAAGCCATGTGCACCTTATCCATCTACCACACCAACTTGCACAAATATCCTACCAACTCCCTCGACCCTTTGCCGTCCACCACTTCCAATTAGAGGGTGACAAGTGTCGCCCTCTCGTTGGTCCAAAATGTTTCGTCTCTCGGAAAAATCCGCAAAAATAAAAAATGACATAGCCGGAATTTTCCCTTCGCAAGTTTAGTAAAACGTTTCGTCGAAAAACGACTCTTTTCGGCACTTGTGCCCAAATTTCGAATTTGCCAAATCTTTAAGGCTCAAATTTTATACGTACGCCCTCACGTACATACTCTGGAAATACGGGGTATAACAATATTTACCTCGATAAGCCCATAATTATCCAAGTATAAATGTCGGTCCTGGGCAACGCTTAGCTCCTACTCCGGGTGCTCCAACCCGCTCCAAACAACCCTTAGAAGTTCTACGCAACTTCTTTAAAAAATCCTTCAACCGGCTATGAAGATTTTCTTTAGGGTTTCGGTTTGAGACAAAAAGGACATACGGTAGTATTTCCGGGCTCTACGTATAGAGGTATCTTTGGAATACTACAAGGTATACGGCTAAGGTATTTTGGGTATAACAACAATACTTTTGAGAGTATTTCTACCAAGAGGGGGGTATTCTACGAGAACAACAAGGCAAGGGGGGGGGGTACCCCCACGGCCTAGCCCTAAAGGAAAGGGGGGGTGGGTCTCGGCCACACCACAAGGAGGGGGGGTGCTACTCTCGGCCAAGGGGGGCCTCACGAAAAGGGGAGGGCTTTCAAGACTAGAGGAAGTGAGGAGTGGATGAAGAAAGCTTCACAAAGGGAGGGGTATTTATAGGGAAACCAATGGCCAAGATCTAGCCAAGTGGGGGGCAAGTGGAGGGCCAAGATTTGCCCAAGTTCCCCCTAGTCCCTACTCCACAAATGCCTCACAAATATCTTGCCAACTTGATGGCCATCCAATCGGCCCTATTGCCGTCCCACATCCACCAATGAGAGGGTGACAAGTGTCGCCCTCTCGTTGGTCCAAAATGTTCCGTCTCTCGGAAAAATCCGCAAAAATAATAAATGACATAGCCGGAATTTTCCCCTCGCAAGCTTAGTAAAACGTTTCGTCGAAAAACGACTCTAACCGGGTGTTGTGCACAAAAAAATAATTCGGCCAAGCCACCTAGGGGGGTGACACGTGTCGCCCTCCTATTCGTCCAAAATATTTCATCTTCCGAAAATATCCACAATGGCCAAAATCTCGAAAACAAAGTGGGCCCCACAAAACCGTAAATTTCTCCCGTGGGCCCCACGTGACCATTTCCGAAAATAAAATTCCATAATTCTCTAATATTCCAAGAAGTCCGAATACCAAATCTGGGAATCCAATTCCCATTAACGAACCTTTTTCCTTCACAAAAACCGGAAACTTTTCCGTGGAAAAATCACCTCTTTCTTCCTTTCCAATTTCAATGTCGTATTCTCGTACGTACGTCCTCGCATACATACCCTGGAACTACGGGGTATAACAGCTTCCATTATGATTGATCTTGGCCATGCTTATACGATGAGGGATGCCGGGGCATACGGCCAGGATGCGGGTTAGATGCTCGGGTGTTTCATTACTCCATGGCCATGCTTATACGATGAGGGATTCCGGGGCATGCGACCATGTTATATTTTACTCCATGGTCTAGCTCCCCATGAAGACATGCGCCTACGATGAGGGATTTCGGGGGCATGTTATATTATTACTCCATGGGCTAGCTCCCCATGAAGACCTGCGCCTACGATGAGGGATTCCGGGGGCATGTTATATTATTACTCCATGGGCTAGCTCCCCATGAAGACCTGCGCCTACGATGAGGGATTCCGGGGGCACGTTATTGTCATGCTTATACGATGAGGGATTCCGGGGCATGCGGCCACGTTATATTTATATATATATGTATGTTGTATATGTGTACGCCGACAGTGAGGTAGGATGCCACGGGCGCGTCACCTGGTTATATGTTACACCTACGGCTGCCGGCAGTGATTGAGGATTCCACGGGCAGGAGGTATATATATATGTATTGTATATGTGTACGCCGACAGTGAGGTAGGATGCCACGGGCGCATCACATGAGTATGATTTATGTCATAGACTGCCGTGATGAGGAAGGAATTCCACGGGCATGAGTGATGACTTTGAGGGCGTGAGTCCCTGACTTGACATGACCGCTTATATGTTGTGTACTGTAGTTTGGTTATCATACATGTCTCCTACTTTATATAGACTATTATGATTTCATTTACAGTATTTTCAGTTTCACATACTTGGTACATGTTGATCGACCTCCTTCGGGGGGCTGCGTTCATGCCGCAGGTAGAGGTACACCGGTTGTTGATCCTCGCTCATAGGATCACGGTTCTGCGTATTGGGAAGCTCCGTTTCTCCGGAGGCTTTTCTTTGGTATAGTCCCCTGTCATTGTAGGTACTTGTACATTCAGGGGTATGGCGGGGCCCTGTCCCGTCATAGTTGTTATAAAAACTCTTAGAGGTCTGTAGTACTGTTGTGGGCAGGGTTTGTAAAGGATGTAACTGTTCGGTTTTGATATATATACAGAAAGGTGACCGTTTTGGTTAGCCTGTTTCTTATATTTCATTGTTTCATATCTGTAAGTTTTTATTTCCGCTGGTTTTTCTCTGATGTATTATCATTAGGGTGCCCGGGGTAAGGCACCAGTCGCGGGCCCGAGGTCGGGTCGTGACATATAAGTCCTAAATACCAAATTTGAGAACCAAATTCCAATTAATAAACATGTTCCTTCACAAATTTTCTGAAATTTTTCCTTAAGAAAAAATAATTTTCTTTCTTTCCAAAATTCAAATCTCAATTTCTCACGCACGTTCTCATCTCATTGCCTTGGAAATACGGGGTGTAACAGTATTAGTTCTTGAGAAAATCCCATGGAGTCAGAATCCAGTAGACATGCTGACGAAGGTCGTGCCGAATGATAAACTGAAGTTGTGTGCAACTTCAGTTAGACTTCTTGGATAAGGATCGGAGTCGCCACTGCAGATAGAGAAAGCTGATTGAAATTAGTACCAAGTGGGAGATTATTGAGTTGTTGAGCCTAATTCATCATCGACCCTATGAAGACCCTGCGTATATTGTGGAACGTTGATCTACCTAAAGTAGGTGACATCGTGTTTGGTTTCACAAGAAGAAAACGTGAATCAGGTTCTCAAGAGGTTCAATATGGATGATGCCAAACCAGTTATTACTCCTTTGGTAGGACAATTTCATATGTCCAAAGATCAATCACATATGACCAAGGACGAGATATGGCATATGGATAAGGTCATTTATGCCTATTGTCACGACCCGACCCCGAGCCCGCGACTGGTACCCTACCTGGGCACCCCTTACTGGTATACATTAGAGAATAGCAACGGAACATACACAACACATACCAATACTTAGACAATAAGCATCAACAGGCTAACCGATGAGGCCGCCTTCCATAAAATATACATAAACCAAAATAAGTCAGTACATCTCTGTTCTTAAAACCCAATCCACAAATGTGACTACAGACCTCTAGGAATAACAAATGTGACGGGACAGGGACCCTTCATACCCCTGAATGTACAACAACCGACAATACCAGGGATCTGAACTAAGGATAAGCCTCCGGAGTAATGGAGCTTCTCAACAGCTGAACAGTGATCCTAAGAGTGAGGATCAGCAACATGTATACTCTACCTGCGGCATGAACGCAGCCCCCCGAAGGAGGTCAGTACAACATGTACCAAATATGTGAAACATAAAGTACTGTAATGAAATCATAAGTCTAAAATAAAGCTGGAGACATGTCTGATAACTCAAATAACAGTACATTGTGCCTTACTAACAATGAGAGTAAATAAGAGTATACTTTACTGCATAAAAATAGGAGGCTCATGATCAAGTAGGGCCACCCGCCCGTGGTATCATTAAGCAATCCTACTCCTGAGACTATTTCACCCGCAAGGGCCGTATGGACCCGCATGAGGTAACTTCCTCGCATAGGCTGAATCCGCCCGCATAGGTGGTATGGACCCGCATGAGGTATTCCTCGCATAGGACTATTTCACCCGCACAGGACTATTTCACCCGCTTAGGCCCGATGGGCCCGCAATGAGTACAAACGCCGCACTCGCATCATGGGTAGCAAATCCACAGAATTAGTAGTAACCCGGGGCTTTACCCCGTAAGAATAACATAAACTAGCACAACCGGCTTGTTATACCCCGTAGTTCCCGAGTATGTATGTGAGGACGTACGTACAAATGTATAAGCCCTAATTAGGTTAAGGATGAAATTGTGAACTTCCAACGGAAAAGATTCCGAACCTTGTGAAGGAAATTTTACGTTTTTAATATTTTAACCAATTACGGATTTTTCCGAGAGATGAAATATTTTGGACCAATAGGAAGGCGACATGTGTCACCCTTAGGTGGCACATGTTGGACGAAAATTGTGGGCAAGTGGCCAAGTCAAATAGTCAAGTCTTGCAAGATATTTTTGTGGGCAAGTGGGAGGTGCCTTGGACGGTTTTTGGAAAGCAAGTGGCTAGCCGCATGTCTCATTTTTGTGGTGGACATATGTCCCAAAGTTGTGGTGGACATATATCCCAAAGTTGTGGTGGACACTTGGTTGGAAGACTCCACTCACACAAGCAACCAAATCCTCACCATACACATGTTTTAATCTTGACCCTTGAGTGTCCTATAAATACCCCCCTTAAGTGCAAGACTTCTTCATCCACTTAACAATTTCCAAGTCTCAAAAATCCTTCCCCCTTTGTAGTAAGCTCTCGTCCAAAACTCCCTCCTCTCTTTGGAAAATCTCGTCCGAAATCACCCCCCCCCTGGTAGAAAAATTGTCTTCAAGTATTGTTACTATCCCAAATACCTTAGCCTAAAAATCCCTTGTAGTATTCCAAAGTTACCTCTATACTAAGAGCTCGGAAATACTACTTTATTTCCTTTAGTCACAAAACGAAACCCTAGGAAAATCTTCATAGTTGGTTGAAGTATTGGGAGAAGTTGTTTAGAAACTTCTAAGGGTTTCTTGGAGCGTGCGAATATGAGCTAAACGTTGTTCAGGATCGACTTTTAATCTTGGATAATTTTGGGCTTATCGAGGTAATAATCTTTGTCCTTCTATTGTAATTGGAGATTACATATTGTAGTAGTTTAGAATTAAGTATAA
Organism: Przewalskia tangutica; assembly: GCA_029844215.1. Classification (NCBI taxonomy): domain Eukaryota; kingdom Viridiplantae; phylum Streptophyta; class Magnoliopsida; order Solanales; family Solanaceae; genus Przewalskia; species Przewalskia tangutica. The sequence goes on from CM056736.1 coordinate 53,907,609, forward strand.
GATATATAGAAGGATGGTATAATAGAAGAGAATTGAACTGTACTTACATAGGACTGTATTTACAGTAGACTTGTGTAGTTTGACGGGTAGGGAAATGCTGCCCAATTTTCCGTAGAATAGAGAACCTTCTGCTTAGAATATTCTACGAAGTAGTCTAGACGTTGATAGACGTATTTGACTATTATAGGTTGATACTCTGCGCGCGACATATTCGACTTGGCAGGTGGATTGAGCCGAGGAGGTATGTGATTCTTCCTATCCTCTTGAGCATGATATTTTTGAAATATATATAGTACGGTAGACGTACGTGTGTTAACTAAATTTGGTTTTACTGTGATGTCTTTTGACTTGAGTTTTAAATGATAAGAATCTTGAAGTATTTCAAAAGAGTTATGAATCATTTTTGAAAGAAAAGTAATACTTGGTTTTTCAAAAGAAAGCTTAAGTGTTATACTAGCTTTATGGGACGTTAGGTATAACGACTTGAGAAATATAAGAGGAAACTGTTATACCCCGTATTTCCAGAGTATGTACGTGAGGGCGTACGTACAAAAGTTTAAGCCTTAAGTAGGCAAAGTGGCGAAATTTGTGCCGAAACCAACCCCCCCCCTTTGAGTTGTTTTTCGTAAATACACTCCCCCCCCCCTTGGTAGAAAAATACTCTCCAAGTATTGTTGCTATTCCAAAATACCTTGGCCCAAATACCTTGTAGTATTCCGAGGTTACCCTTATACTAAAAGCCCAGAAATACTATTATACTTCCTTTAGCCACTAAACGAAACCCTAAGGAAATCTTCATAGCGAGTTGAAGTATTAAGAAGAAGTTGTGTAGAACTTCTAAGGGTTGTTTGGAGCGGGTTGAAGCGCCCAGAGTAGGAGCTAAACGTTGCTCAGGATCGACATTAAATCTTGGATAATTTTGGGCTTACCGAGGTAAATACTCCTGTCCTTCTATTGTAATTGGAAATTACATACTGTAGTAGTATAGAAATGAATATAAGATTCATAGAAGGATATTCTGAAAAGAATTGAATGAAATCACATCGAAGAATATTAAAGAAGATTAAATCAGTACATAATTTGTATTCTGATGAGACTTGTGTAGTTGGCGGGTAGGGAAGTGCTGCCCAATTTTCCGTAGAATAAAGAAATCTGTATCTAGAAATATTTTACAGAATAGTCTAGACATTGATAGACTTATATGACCGATATAGGTTGAAGTACTGCGAGTAGCATATTCTACTCGAAGGGTGGAAAAGGCTAGCAGGATTACAATACTTTGGAGCTATTTGCTAATAGTCGATAAATCGTCGCGAGGTATGTGATTCTTCCTATACTCTTGAGCATGATATTTTAAAAGAATATATATATAGTACGGTAGACGTACGTGTGTTAACTGAACGTAGTTTTACGGCAATGTCTTTTGACTTAAGCCTGAATAATAAGAATCTTGAAGTATTTCAAAAGATTTAAGAACCGTTTTTGAAAGAAGAGTAATACTTGGTTTTGAAAGCTTAAGTTATACTAGCTTTATGGGAAGTTAGGTATAACGACTTAAGAGTGATAAAAGGAACGGTTGACTTAAATTGAATTGATTTAAAGTATGTTAAAGTGTGAAACCTAATTCGTAAGTAATGAGTACCTGGTTTTTAAAGGAATAATATTTTACAGATTTCGGAAATAAGAATAAGTTATTATATTAAAACCAGTAGAAACCTCCATCTACATAGAAGCTTAGATAAGAAGAAATTGTATTACAGTTCCTAGATCATGTCTGCTTTAATAAGAATCAGTATAAACAAGCATTGATTTTCTTAAATTTCCAAAGTAAGGAACTTGATTTCTAAAAGAAAAGATGACTTGAGGAATTGATGAGTTTTTGGTTTAAAACATAAAGTGTTATAACAGCTTTATGGGAAGTTAGTTATAACGACTTTATGAAAACAAAAGAATGGTTTTATCATTGGTTTTAAAGTGATAACTTGACTTTAAAAAAGGAGAAGTGTTTTGGTCTAAAAAGAAGGCATGGTATTGTCTTAATGTGGTTTAAAAAGGAAAGTATGGAAGTTGTTTTGGTTTACTTAAAAATGTTAGTCACTCTACTTTTATAATACGGGCATCGGGTGACCTTTGTAAAAGAAATGGATCTTTTAAAAGAATTTAACGTCGTAGTACTTTGGGGTTAAAACACGGACTTTGGCATAAAATGAAAGTACCTTGAGTTGTGTATGTTTGCGTGATAGCCTTGTCGTGCTAGTATTGTATTTCTATACCACCGCGTCTCTCAATGGAGGGCCGGCTGATTTGTTATGATATTACTTGGACGTACCGGCAGTGACGGAGAATTCCACGGGTACGCTCCTGTTGATAGTGTTATTCCATGGACTAGCTCTCCATGAGGTTTCTTCGATTCACCTTGGTATCCGGTGGTCGGCTTCGTACTTGCCCCGTCTCGTGGTGATTCGGCCTTGGTACTTGGTAGTTAGCCTCGACTTGCCCGTTCGGTTTAGTGGCGAAGTCTCGTGATACGCCTTGGTATCCGTAGTTAGCCCTCGTACTTGCCTGGCCATTTCGTGACACGGCCTTGGTATCCGTAGTCGGCTTTGTACTTGCCCGTATCCTTCGTGGCGGAGTCTCGTGATCTGACCTTGGTATCCGGTAGTTAGCCCTCGACTTGCCGGTGCCATTTCGTGACACGGCCTTGGTATCTGGTAGTCGGCTTTCGTACTTGCCCCGTATCAGCTCCGTGATTTGGTTGTATAGTATTGTTAGTATGGCTCTGGTATCTGGTAGTTAGCCTTCGTACTTGCCCCGTACGGTTTTTATGACTCAGGTAGGACTTGGTGTTCATATGTACTCATTGGTGTTATTATATCATAGACTGTCGGCAGTGAGGAAGGTATTCCACGGGCATGATTGATGATGAGGGCGTGAGACCCATAGTTATAATTGAGTGATGACTTGGAGGGCGTGAGTCCCTGACTTACATGACTGCTTATTTATTGTGGACTGTAGTTTGGTTATCATATATGTCTCCTGCTTTATATAGACTACTATGATTTCATTTATAGTATTTTGATTCCACATACTTGGTACTGTTAGATCGACTCCTTCGGGGTGCGTTAATGCCGCGGTGAGGTACACGATCGTTGATCCTCGCTCATAGGATCACGCCAAAGATATCGGGAAGCTCCGTTTCTCCGGAGGCTTATCTTTTGGTATAGTCCCCTGTCACTGTAGGTACTTGTACATTCAGGGGTATGGCGGGGCCCTGTCCCGTCATGTTGTATAAAAACTCTTAGAGGTCTGTAGTAATGTTGTGGGCAGGGTTTGTAAAAAGGATTAAACTGTTCGGTTTGAAAGATTTGTATATATATTATTGGAAGATGACCGTTTTGGTTATCCTGTTCTTATCATATATCTTGTTTCATTTTTAAGTTTTTATTTCCGCTGATTTTCTCTGATGTTGTATCACTAGGGTGCCCGGGGTAAGGCACCTGTCACGGGCCCGGGATCGGGTCGTGACAAAATTGGTATCAGAGCAGTTAATCCTCGGAAAGTGTCTACAGACCGTGTCTAGTAGAGTCTTGATTATCTGTGTGTTGTGCACCACATCTATAATCAGGAGGCTGCAGGACATTTAGGATTGGTTTCCATTCTTCTCATTCTGAGATCGTGCCTTAGAGCTGTGTTATAAGTTGGACCCCTCTAACGCATTTCGTTTTTACCAGTTATGCCTCCGCGCAAGGCAACCCGGGCCCAGATGGGCAAGGCAGCCGAGGAAACTGCTGGTAGGATACAGAGGAGTACAGGGGCGCAGGCCCAGTCATTACCTAAGATAGTGCTTCAGACGACGAGTTTTGCGACGCCGCCAGCCTCAGTAGAGTTTAGAGCCGCAGCAGTGGCTGCTGAGACCACAGTACCTGAGCCTCCAGTCCCACAGCCTGGAGCAGAAGAGATGGGGTACAAGGAGATGGCCCAGTTATTGGCCAGGATAGTGGCAAGGCACGAGGATAAGCTGGATGCAGCGATTCCGGTACCGGTAGTACCCGTAGTTCACCCGAGAGCGGATAGTTTGAGACTGCGGGACTTTCTCGAGCCGCACCGGTGTTTTATGGATCGAGGCACGAGGATGATCCGCGAGTTCATCGACGATTCTGGACCATGAGAGTGATCAAGGCTTCGGAGACCGAGTCAGTGGTCTTAGGTTCACATCGGCTGCGTGATACTGCAGTCGACTGGTTTGATTCGTGGGAGCTATCCTGTGGGGAGCATGCGCCTCCAGATATTTGGGACGAGTTCTCGGAGGCATTTCTTGCACATTTCTTGCCTCCACAGACGAGGAGGGCTCGGGCCGACAGATTTTTGGTGTTGGCGAGCGGCGCACGGTTCATGAGTACAATGTGGAGTTCGACTCATTGGATCGGTATGTCCCCGCGTTAGTAGCTTGATGGAGGGCGAGTGCACCGCTATGTCACAGGGCTCGACGATTATTTGGCAGAGAGTTGCGCGGGTGTAGCTCTTCAGCCGGGCATGGACATTGCCCGCATGCAGGCTTATGCACTTGGGTGTGAGGAGCGGAGAGGTCGACGGAATGACCAAGATCAGCAGAAGAGGGCCAGAACAGCAGGGTCCTTCGATAACTTTCGAGGCGGACCGCCTCAGTATCAGGCTAGTTATGTACCTCCGCCAGTACAGAGTGGTCCTCCGCGCCTTCGGACGCTTGGGATATTCAGAGCGGTCGGGGCTCCTGTGCTTCAGGTTTTCAGGGGAGTAGGAATGCTCGCCAGATAAGGTCACCCTTGTCTCAGTGTGGCCGTTGTGGAAAACATCATAAGGGAGAATGTCATACTAATTTGGGAGATTGTTATGCTTGCGGCCAACAGGGCCATTTGGCGAGAGCTCGACCCTGTGGGTAGCACTGGTAGGATAGCACAGGCTACGAGATCAGTTGCGGGTTCTTCACCTTCCATAGCTAGGCAGGATGCTCATACACCGGCAGGCCACGACAGAGGTCGCGATAGAAGTTCCCAGTTTTAGCGGTCCTTTGAACCGCCTATCGTTTCAGGTATATCCTTAACCCTCTAGAGTTTAGCATGCGTGATGCGATGATTATATGTTGAGTACTATGTACAGATAGCATTGTGTATATTGTGGTTTAGAGACATGGTTAGTTGAAAGAATAAGTATGGGGACAGGGAAGGTATGAACCTTAGAATATTACACGTTGAGACCTTAGATGTAAGGCCGGCTTGAATAAAAGATTTTACGGTTAGTCTTTGTCAAATACTTGGTATGCGTATAAATGTATTGTGGGATAATTCCATGGGTTGTGTAAAATGAAAGTGGTAGCCTTCAGGACTTGAATAGGTAAGATTGTTCCGGATCAGGAGAACAAGTGTTTGGCGCGATAGCGGGTCGGGTTGAGTACCGATCGCGGGTCAACCCGCGGCCTGTAGTGTGGTGGGGTCAGTTCGAGGTGGTCCCGCCAGGTGGTAGGGTCACGAGGGTGCTAGGCCCAAGTTTAGATGACCATCGTATGAGTTCGTGGATATGTTCGACCAGAATCGGATCGTGAAGGCCGGGAATGGCCTTAAAAGAGAGCGAGGCTAGTAAGATGACCAAGTTTGGAGGTGGTGACTCCAAAGTTTTGGAAACTGAAGCGATGACTGAAGTATGGTACGTATACTAGAAGAGTTCAAGTGTTCGAGAAAAGTACGACGAGTAAGGAAAGAAGTGAACATGTGCTGAGAGAATAGAAATGATCATTACTTTTGTGAAGAAAAGGTGCAAAGGGGATATCTTTTAGACCGGGGGTGGAAGCTTTTTGTAATGCTAGAGGTGATTCCTCGTTGACTTGGGATAAGTATTTGCGTATGTGTTATTTGGTGGCCAGGTGTGGCATTGGCAACTTGTTATGAGGAACTTTATCGTTATCTGTCTTGAGAAGGAACATTCGGGACGAATGTTTCTAAGGAGGGGAGAATGTTATACCCCGTATTTCCAGAGTATGTACGTGAGGGCGTACGTACAAAAGTTTAAGCCTTAAGTAGGCAAAGTGGCGAAATTTGTGCACAACTAGCGAAAAGAGTCGTTTTCCGACGAAACGTTTTCCGGACTTTGCGAAGGGAAAAATACGGCTATGTCATTTATAATTTTTGCGGATTTTTCCGAGAGATGAAATATTTTGGACCAACGAGAGGGTGACAAGTGTCACCCTCAAGTGGACGAATTCAAGGGCCCTTCTTGGCGTTTTTTGTAGTCAAAGAGTAGGTAGGATATTTTGTGTAGTTGATGAGCAAGTGGGACCCACACACACATGTCCAAATCCTCACCCTACACTTGCCCACCACTTGTCTTAATCCTAGCCCTTGAAAGTCCTATAAATACCCCCCCTAAGTTGAAGGATTTCTTCATCCACACTTGTGAAATTTCAAAGCAAAAATCCCCGCGTAGCAAAGCTCTCGTCCAAGAGCACCCTCCCCTTTGTGAGCCTTGGCAAACCAACCCCCTTTGAGTTGTTTTTCGTAAATACCCCCTTGGTAGAAAAATACTCTCCAAGTATTGTTGCTATTCCAAAATACCTTGGCCCAAATACCTTGTAGTATTCCGAGGTTACCCTTATACTAAAAGGCCATAAATACTATTATACTTCCTTTAGCCACTAAACGAAACCCCAAGGAAATCTTCATAGCGAGTTGAATTATTAAGAAGAAGTTGTGTAGAACTTCTAAGGGTTGTTTGGAGCGGGTTGAAGCGCCCAGAGTAGGAGCTAAACGTTGCTCAGGATCGACATTAAATCTTGGATTATTTTGGGCTTACCGAGGTAAATACTCCTGTCCTTCTATTGTAATTGAAAATTACATACTGTAGTAGTATAGAAATGAATATAAGATTCATAGAAGGATATTACAGAAAAGAATTGAACTGAAATCACATCAGAAGAATATTAAAGAAGAAAATTAAAATGTACGTACATAGGACTGTATTTACAGTAGACTTGTGTAGTTGGCGGGTAGGGAAGTGCTGCCCAATTTTCCGTAGAATAAAGGAATCTGTATCTAGAAATATTTTACAGAATAGTCTAGACATTGATAGACTTATATGACCGATATAGGTTGAAGTACTGCGAGTAGCATATTCTACTCGAAGGGTGGAAAAGGCTAGCAGGATTACAATACTTTGGAGCTATTTGCTAATAGTCGATAAATCGTCGCGAGGTATGTGATTCTTCCTATACTCTTGAGCATGATATTTTAAAAGAATATATATATAGTACGGTAGACGTACGTGTGTTAACTGAACGTAGTTTTACGGCAATGTCTTTTGACTTAAGCCTGAATAATAAGAATCTTGAAGTATTTCAAAAGATTTAAGAACCGTTTTTGAAAGAAGAGTAATACTTGGTTTTGAAAGCTTAAGTTATACTAGCTTTATGGGAAGTTAGGTATAACGACTTAAGAGTGATAAAAGGAATGGTTGACTTAAATTGAATTGATTTAAAGTCTGTTTAAGTGTGAAACCTAATTCGTGAGTAATGAGTACCTGGTTTTTAAAGAAATAATGTTTTACAGATTTCGGAAATAAGAATAAGTTATTATATTAAAACCAGTAGAAACCTCCATCTGCATAGAAGCTTAGATAAGACGAAATTGTATTACAGTTCCTAGATCATGTCTGCTTTAATAAGAATCAGTATAAACAAGCATTGATTTCTTAAATTTCCAAAGTAAGGAACTTGATTTCTAAAAGAAAAGATGACTTGAGGAATTGATGAGTTTTTGGTTTAAAACATAAAGTGTTATAACAGCTTTATGGGAAGTTAGTTATAACGACTTTATGAAAACAAAAGAATGGTTTTATCATTGGTTTTAAAGTGATAACTTGACTTTAAAAATGGAGAAGTGTTTTGGTCTAAAAAGAAGGCATGGTATTGTCTTAATGTGGTTTAAAAAGGAAAGTATGGAAGTTGTTTTGGTTTACTTAAAAATGTTAGTCACTCTACTTTTATAATACGGGCATCGGGTGACCTTTGTAAAAGAAATGGATCTTTTAAAAAGAATTTAACGTACGTAGTACTTTGGGGTTAAAACCTGGACTTTGGCATAAAATGAAAGTACCTTGAGTTGTGTATGTTTGCGTGTGATAGCCTTGTCGTGCTAGTATTGTATTTCTATACCGCCGCGTCTCTCAATGGAGGGCCGGCTGATTTGTTATGATATTACTTGGACGTACCGGCAGTGACGGAGAATTCCACGGGTACGCTCCTGTTGATAGTGTTATTCCATGGACTAGCTCTCCATGAGGTTTCTTACTGATTCAGCCTTGGTATCTGGTGGTGCTTCGTACTTGCCGTCTCGTGGCTGATTCGGCCTTGGTACCTGGTAGTTAGCCCTCGCACTTGCCCCATTCAGTTTAGTGGCGAAGTCTCGTGATACGGCCTTGGTATCTGGTAGTTAGCCCTCGTACTTGCCCCGGTCAGCTACGTGACACGGCCTTGGTATCTGGTAGTCGGCTTTCGTACTTGCCCCGTATCAGCTTCGTGGCGGAGTCTCGTGATACGGCCTTGGTATCTGGTAGTTAGCCCTCGTACTTGCCCCGGTCAGCTACGTGACACGGCCTTGGTATCCGTAGTCGGCCGTACTTGCCGTGTCGACTCGTGATTTGGTTGTATAGTATTGTTAGTATGGCTCTGGTATCTGGTAGTTAGCCTTCGTACTTGCCCCATACGGTTTTTATGACTCAGGTAGGACTTGGTGTTCATATGTACTCATTGGTGTTATTATATCATGCATCGCCGCAGTGGCGGAAGGTAGTCCACGGGCATGATTGATGATGAGGGCGTGTGACCCATAGTTATAATTGAGTGATGACTTGGAGGGCGTGAGTCCCTGACTTACATGACTGCTTATTTATTGTGGACTGTAGTTTGGTTATCATACATGTCTCCTGCTTTATATAGACTACTATGATTTCATTTACAGTATTTTCGCCACATACTTGGTACTGTTATCTTGACCTCCTTGGGCCGCGTTCATGCCGCGGTAGAGGTACACGATCGTTGATCCTCGCCATAGGATCACGTCAAAGATATCGGGAAGCTCCGTTTCTCGGAGGCTTATCTTTTGGTATAGTCCTGTCATCAGTAGGTACTTGTACATTGGGGTATGGCGGGGCCCTGTCCCGTCATGTTGTATAAAAACTCTTAGAGGTCTGTAGTACTGTTGTGGGCAGGGTTTGTAAAAAGGATTAAACTGTTCGGTTTGAAATATTTGTATATATATTATTGGAAGGTGACCGTTTTGGTTATCCTGTTCTTATCATATATCTTGTTTCATATATTAAACTGATGTTGTATCACTAGGGTGCCCGGGATAAGGCACCAGTCACGGGCCTGGGATCAGGTCGTGACAGAAACGGTTTACTTATTTGTTTATAAAAGCCTTATAAATGATTTCTGAAGGTGTGGTTTGATAAGTAGACATATTATGATGCTACGTGTGTTAGTGTCTTGTAAACGGTTGTGTAAAAGGGGTTTCCTTGTTGTGCTTATGTTGTTTAACGATAAGCCCGTTGTGCTGGTATTATATCACTTTCCCCCCTGACTTGTTATGAGCCGCGGGTTAGCTACCCCGTCACGAGGAATACCTTTGCGGTCCGTGTGACCTATGCGGAGTGCGGAGTTCGGGATGATCACTCGGGTGTGTTACGCCGTCGAGGAATACCTCATGCGGTCGGTGACTATGCGGTGCGGAGTCGAGTTGATACCGCGGATAGCTACCCCGCGGCGAGAGTACCTCATGCGGTCAGAGGACCTATGCGGACTACGGTAGTCCAGGATTAGGCTCGCATAATGATACTATGGGCGATTGGCCTTGCTTCGATCATTAGCAGCCTAGAAAAGACCTGTAATGTTATATCTATTTTTGCTCTTGTTTATGCTGTGGCACTATGTGCGGTTAAATTGGTTGTTCGTGCGTACTTGTAATTGGTTTTAAAATGTTATGATTTCATTTCGATTTACGCTTCACATACTTGGTACATGTTGTACTGACCTCCTTCGGGGGGCTGCGTTCATGCCACAGGTAGAGGTACTCCTGTTGTTGATCCCCGTTCCTAGGATCACCGTTTCTGCTTTTGGGAAAGCCCCGTTTCTCCGGAGGCTTATCTTTTGGGTATGATCTCCCTGTCATTGTAGCTTTATGTACATTCAGGGTATGGCTGGGCCCTGTCCCGCCATAGTTGTTTACTTTCTTAGAGGTCTGTAGTCCTGTTGTAAATTTTGGGATGTAACTGTCAGACTTGTAATATATACATGCCGAAAGGCAACTTTTCTTGGATAAACTGTCTCTTATTTTACACTGTTTCATGTCTTTGATTTTATTTCCGCTGGTTACTCTGATGTATATCTACTTGGGTGCCCGGGGTAAGGCACCAGTCACGGGCCCACGATCGGGTCATGACAAAAGTGGTATCAGAGCAGTTAATCTTGGAAAGTGTCTACCGACCGTATCTAGTAGAGTCTTGATTATCGGTGTGTTGTGCACCACACCAATAATCAGGAGGCTTCAGGATATTTAGGATTGGTTTTCATTCTTCTCACTCTGAGATCGTGCCTTAGAGCTATGTTATAAGTTGGACTCTTTCTAACACATTCTTATGTACCAGCTATGCCTCCACGCAAGGCAACCCGGCCTGAAAGGCAAGGCGGTGAGGAGCTGCTAGTAGGACACAGAGGACCACGAGGGCACAGGCCCAGTCCTTACCAGGGGTGGTGCTACAGACGGCGAGTTCCACGACGCCACCAGCCCCAGCAGAGTTTAGAGCCGCAGCAGAGGCTACTGAGACCACAATACTGCGCCTCACCCCACACTGGAGCAGAGGAGATGGGTTCTGAGAGATGGCCCGATTACTAGCCGTGATCGTGGCGGCATGAGATAGGCCGGATGTAGCGATTCAGTAGTACCCGTGGTTCACCCGAGGTCGGATAGCTTGAGGCTACGGGATTTTCTGAGTTGTAGCCCACCTGAGTTCTACGGGTCGAGGCATGAGGATGATCCGCAGGAGTTCATCCTACGATTCCGGATCGTGAGAGTGATCAAGGCTTGAGACCGAGTCGTGGTCTTAGGTTCGCATCGGTTGCGTGATACCGCAATGATCGGTAGTTTTGATTTGTGGGAGCTGTCCCGGAGAGCACGCGCTCCAGTGTATGGGACGAGTTCTCCGAGGCATTCCTTGGCCATTTCTACCGCCACGATGAGAGCACGCGGTAAGCCAGATTTTTGATCTTTGAGAGCAGGCGCCGATCGAGTACAACGTTGAGTTCGATTCGTTGGCTCGATATGTCCCCTGCGTTAGTGCGATATGGAGGACAGAGTGCACCGCTACGTCACCGGGCTAGATGATTATTTGGCAGAGTCTTGCTCGGGTGTAGCTCTTCAGCCGGGCATGGACATTGCCCGCATGCAGGCTCATGCACTTGTGTGAGAGCATGAGGCGGCGGGTTGACAGATATCGCCAGCGAAGGCCGGGCGGGCAGGTCTTTTGGTAGCTCGGGGTGGGCGGTCTCGAAGCAGACTAGATTTGCACCACGCCGGCTGAGCACCTACACCGCCTTCGGGACGGCCAGGTATTCGGGCGTGTCGAGGCCCTGGACTTCGGACTTCCAGGGCAGCAGGGATACTAGCCGATCGAGACCACCCTCCACTCAGTGTGGCCGATGCGGTAGATCCCATTTCGGGAGATGCGGTGATACCTCAGGAGCTTGTTATACTTGTGGCCAGCAGGGTCATATTTCGAGGAACTGTCCGACCAGAGGCAGTGCAGATGGTAGGGCTCAGCCTACAGGGTCTTTTGCCGGGTCTTCATCTCCTACAGTTACTCGCCCCGGAGGGCAGGGTGCTCATGGACCAGCAGGTCGCGGCAGAGGTCGTGGCAGGGGTCCCAGTTCCAGCGGTCCTCAGAACCGCATTTATGCCTTGTCCAGCCGCCAGGACCAGGAGGCGTCACCGGATGTCGTCACAGGTACTTTATCAGTTTCTTGTTGTGACGTGTATGCCTTGATAGATCCGGGTTCTACCTTGTCCTATATATCTCCCCATATTGCTAGTAGGATAGGGATAGAGCCTGAGTCCATAGACCCTTTTGAGGTAGCTACGCCAGTGGGGGGTTCGGTGGTAGCTGAGCAGGTATATAGGGCTTGCCCAGTGACTATATGCAGTCGTCAGACCCTAGCCGACTTGATAGAGTTGGATATGACCGATTTTGATGTGATCATGGGTATAGATTAGTTAGATTCTTGCTACGCCAATGTAGACTGTAGGAAGCGGTTGGTACGGTTCCAGTTTCCTGGGGAGTCGGTTATCGAGTGGGAGGGGAACACTGTGTCGCCGAGGGGTAAGTTTATTTCTTACCTCAAGGCCAGAAAGATGGCTCAGAAGGGGTATATCTACCATCTCATTCGGGTATTTGATACTGAGGCGGTGAAACCATACCTTGATCCCAGTAGTCGAGAGTTTCGATGTGTTCCTGCACGACCTCCTGTATCCCTCCTGAGAGGGAGATAGAGTTTTGCATTGATATTCTGTCTGATACTCGACCTATATCCATTCCGCCATACAGAATGGCACCTGCCGAGTTGAGAGAGTTGAAGGACCAGCTGAGAGATTTGCTAGAGAAGGGCTTCATCAGGCCTAGTGTTTCTCCCTGGGGAGCGCCGGTATTGTTCGTGAAGAAGAAGGATGGGACGCTGCGTATGTGTGTTGATTACAGGCAGCTGAACAAGGTGACTATTAAGAACAGATACCCCCTTCCTAGGATTGACGATTTGTTCGACCAGTTGCAGTGTGCGAGATGTTTCTCCAAGATAGACCTGCGATCTGGTTACCATCAGGTGCGAGTTAGGGAGACGGATGTCCCTAGGACTGCATTCCGGACCCGTCACGGCATTATGAGTTCGAGGTCATGTCTTTCGCTTGACCAATGCTCGGCGATTTATGGATTTGATTAACCGAGTGTTCAAGCCATTTTTGGATACGTTTGTGATAGTATTCATTGATGACATCTTGGTTTATTCTCGCTCAGAGCAGGAGCATGCAGAGCATTTGAGGACGGTGCTGAGAGTTCTCCAGGACCGGTGGTTGTATGCCAAGTTTTCGAAGTGTGAGTTTTGGTTGACTTCGGTGGCGTTCTTAGGGCACATTGTCGGGGCCGATGGTATTCGGGTGGATACGGCAAAGATCGAGGCAGTCAAGACTTGGCCTAGACCTACTACACCGACAGAGGTACGCAGCTTTCTGGGCCTTGCAGGGTATTATCGGAGGTTCGTAGAGAAGTTTTCTTTTATTTCGGCACCTTTGACTAAGCTGACTCAGAAGGCAGCTAAGTTTCAGTGGACGGATGCTTGTGAGGAGGGCTTCCAGTTACTGAAGGAGAGATTGACGACCGCCCCAGTTCTTACTCTTCCAGAGGGTCCAGACGGCTATGTGGTTTATTGTGATGCGTCGGGCATCGGGCTGGGATGTGTGTTGATGCAGCAGGGCAAGGTTATAGCTTATGCATCTCGACAGCTCAAGAAGCATGAGAAGAACTACCCCACACATGACTTAGAGTTGGCAGCGGTGATTCATGCCTTGAAAATCTGGAGACATTATTTGTATGGAGTTCATGTGGATATTTACACAGACCACAAGAGCCTCCAGTATATCTTCAGCCAGAGGGAGCTGGATTTACGACAGAGACGGTGGTTAGAGCTACTCAAGGATTATGATGTCGATATCCTATACCACCCAGGGAAGGCCAATGTAGTGGCAGATGCCCTTAGTCGTAGGTCGATGGGTAGTCTATCAGAGGTGCAGCCAGAGATGAGGGGCATGGTCCGCGAGTTGCATCAGCTAGCGAGCCTTGGAGTCTGATTGATTGATTCTGATAGTAGTGGGGTTCGAGTTTGAGAGGTTGCCGAGTCTTCCATCGTCGAGGAGGTGAAGAGGCGACAGTTTGAGGATCCGAGTATGACCCGGTATCGTGATACGGCTCTTCGTGAGGGGAAGGGTCTATTCGAGGTAGCACCTGATGGGGTGCTAAGATTTGAGGGCAGGTTGTGTGTTCGGATATTGCGGGACTTGGCGGAGAGTTCTAGGGAAGCACACAGCGCGCGTTACTCTATCCATCCTGGGTCGATGAAGATGTACCACGACCTCAGATCTGTGTATTGGTGGGATGGTCTGAAGAGGGACGTTGCAGAGTTTGTTGCTCAGTGCCCGAGTTGTCAGCAGGTCAAGGCGGAGCACCAGAGGCCTGGAGGGTTGTTGCAGGCTATAGAGATTCCGACGTGGAAGTGGGAGGTAATCAACATGGACTTTATTACAGGGTTACCTCGCACTCAGAGGAAGAATGATTCTATCTGGGTTATCGTCGACAGGCTGACGAAATCAGCCCACTTTCTTCCCGTCAGGACGACTTTTTCGGCTGAGGATTATGCTAGACTTTACATCCGAGAGATCGTGAGACTGCATGGGGTCCCTATTTCTATCATATCAGACAGAGGAGCCCAGTTTACGGCTAACTTCTGGAGGTCTTTCGAAGGATTAGGACGCAGTGAGCCTCGATCGCATTCCATCCTCGCAGACGGACAGCAGAGCGCATCTATCCGCACTTGAGGATATGCTGCGAGCCTGTGTTATTGATTTCAGGGGTAGCTGGGAGGATCATTTGCCGCTAGTAGAGTTTGCGTATAATAACAGCTACCATTCCAGTATCCAGATGGCGCCTTATGAGGCCTTATATGGGAGGAAGTGCAGGTCGCCGATAGGCTGGTTTGATGTGGGCGAGGTTCAGTTGGTTGGGCCGGACTTGATACAGCAAGCAGTGGATAAGGTGAAGCTTATCCAGGAGCGGTTATTGACAGCTCAGAGTCGACAGAAGTCATATGCAGATCATCGTCGTCGGCATATGGAGTTCGAGGTTGATGATTAGGTTTTCTTGAAGGTGTCACCCATGAAGGGTGTGATGAGGTTTGGGAAGAAAGGGAAGCTCAGCCCAAGGTACATTGGGCCTTATCATATTGTTCGTAGGGTAGACAAGGTTGCCTATGAGTTAGATCTGACGTCCGATCTGGATGCAGTGCATCCGGTTTTTCATCTTTCTATGTTGAGGAGATGTATCGGGGATCCATCTAGAGTGCACCCGATTGATGATGTCCAGGTGACAGAGGAGTTGTCGTATGAGGAGATTCCCATAACGATACTCGATCGTCAGGTTAGGCGACTACGGACAAAGGATGTGGCTTCCGTCAAGGTCTTATGGCGGAACGAGAACAGAGAGGAGATGACGTGGGAAGCAGAGGAGGACATGAGGAAGAAGTATCCTCACTTATTCCCCACACCTCCAGGTAACTCACTTTCCTACTTGATTTTAATTTTCATATGTACTTAAGTGTTGTATTGTCGCCATGTGTGGCATTTGCAAACTGTTTAAGTTGGGAGGAGCTATGTCGTTTCTGATTTAATTGAATCTAGAAGGAACATTCGGGACGAATGTTTCTAAGGAGGGGAGAATGTTATACCCCGTAGTTCTCGAGTATGTATGTGAGGACGTACGTACAAATGTATAAGCCCTAATTAGGTTAAGGATGAAATTGTGAACTTCCAACGGAAAAGATTCCGAACCTTGTAGGAAATTTTACGTTTTTAATATTTTAACCAATTACGGATTTTTCCGAGAGATGAAATATTTTGGACCAATAGGAGGGCGACATGTGTCACCCTTAGGTGGCACATGTTGGACGAAAATTGTGGGCAAGTGGCCAAGTCAAATAGTCAAGTCTTGCAAGATATTTTTGTGGGCAAGTGGGAGGTGCCTTGGACGGTTTTTGGAGAGCAAGTGGCTAGCCACATGTCTTATTTTTGTGGTGGACATATGTCCCAAAGTTGTGGTGGACATATGTCCCAAAGTTGTGGTGGACACTTGGTTGGAAGACTCCACTCACACAAGCAACCAAATCCTCACCATACACATGGTTTAATCTTGACCCTTGAGTGTCCTATAAATACCCCCCTTAAGTGCAAGACTTCTTCATCCACTTAACAATTTCCAAGTCTCAAAAATCCTTCGCCCTTTGTAGTAAGCTCTCGTCCAAAACACCCTCCCCCCTTTGGAAAATCTTGTCCGAAATCACCCCCCCCCCTTGGTAGAAAAATTGTCTTCAAGTATTGTTACTATCCCAAATACCTTAGCCTAAAAATCCCTTGTAGTATTCCAAAGTTACCTCTATACTAAGAGACCGGAAATACTACTTTATTTCCTTTAGTCACAAAACGAAACCCTAGGAAAATCTTCATAGTTGGTTGAAGTATTGGGAGAAGTTGTTTAGAAACTTCTAAGGGTTTCTTGGAGCGTGCGGAATAGGAGCTAAACGTTGTTCAGGATCGACTTTTAATCTTGGATAATTTTGGGCTTATCGAGGTAATAATCTTTGTCCTTCTATTGTAATTGGAGATTACATATTGTAGTAGTTTAGAATTAAGTATAAGATATATAGAAGGATGATATAAAAGAAGAGAATTGAACTGTACTTACATGGAATTTGTATTCTGATGACTTGTGTAGTTTGTGGGTAGGGAAATCTTGCCCAATTTTAGTAGAATAGAGAACCTTCTGCTTAGAATATTCTACGAAGTAGTCTAGACGTTGATAGACGTATTTGACTATTATAGGTTGATACTCTGCGCGCGACATATTCGACTTGGCAGGTGGATTGAGCCGAGGAGGTATGTGATTCTTCCTATCCTCTTGAGCATGATATTTTTGAAATATATAGTACGGTAGACGTACGTGTGTTAACTAAATTTGGTTTTACTGTGATGTCTTTTGACTTGAGTTTTAAATGATAAGAATCTTGAAGTATTTCAAAAGAGTTATGAATCATTTTTGAAAGAAAAGTAATACTTGGTTTTTCAAAACAAAGCTTAGTGTTATACTAGCTTTATGGGAAGTTAGGTATAACGACTTGAGAAAGATAAGAGGAAACGGTTTACTTATCTGTTTATAAAAGCCTTATAAATGATTTCTGAAGGTGTGGTTTGATAAGTAGACATATTATGATGCTACGTGTGTTAGTGTCTTGTAAACGTTTGTGTAAAAGGGGTTTCCTTGTTGTGCTTATGTTGTTTAACGATAAGCCCGTTGTGCTGGTATTATATCACTTACCCCCCTGACTTGTTATGAGCCGCGGGTTAGCTACCCCCGATGCGAGGAATACCTCATGCGGGTCTGTGTGACCTATGCGGAGCTGCGGGAGTTCCAGGATGATCACTCCGGGTGTGTTACGCCGATGCGAGGAATACCTCATGCGGTCCAGGTGACTATGCGGACTGCGGGAGTCCAGGTTGATGCCGCGGGATAGCTACCCCCGATGCGAGGAGTACCTCATGCGGGTCCGAGGGACCTATGCGGACTACGGTAGTCCAGGATTAGGCTCGCATAATGATACTATGGGCGATTGGCCTTGCTTCGATCATTAGCAGCCTAGAAAAGACCTGTAATGTTATATCTATTTTTGCTCTTGTTTATGCTGTGGCACTATTGTCAAGACCCGAACCCGGGCCCGTGACTGGTGCCTTACCCCGGGCACCCTAGTGATACAACATCAGAGATAACCAGCGGAAAAAAAATAAAACTTTAACAAGAAACAAGATATATGATCATAAGACAGGTCAACCAAACGGTTACCTTCCAATAAAATATATGTATACAACTCTTTCAAAACGAACAGTTTAATCCTTTTTACAAACCCCGCCACAACAAGATTTCTGCACTCTAAGATTTACAATAACTATGGCGGACGGGCCCCGCCATACCACGAATGTACCAGAACCTACAACTCAGGGAACACATACCAAAGAATAAGCCTCCGGAGAAACGGAGCTTCCCAATACGCTGAACTGTGATCCTAAGAGCGAGGATCCACTACCGATGTACTCCTACCTGCGGCATGAACGCAGCCCCCCGAAGGAGGTCAGTACAACAGGTACCAAGTATGTGAAACTGAAAATACTGCAGTTAAATCATAACAGTCTATATAAAGCAGGAGACATGTATGATAACCAACATACAGTACGCAACATAAAGCAGTCAAGTCAGGGACTCACGCCCTCAACGTCATCACTCAATATAACTATGGGTCTCACGCCCACAACATCAATCATGCTTGCATCATGGCCACATGCCCGACTGCGCCGGTGTAGACATGTCCATGATGCAACAATAATAACAATGCCCCATGGCCACATGCCCCGAATCGTGACGGTAGACACGTCAATGTGACATCAACAATAATATACTGGTTGATCAACCCTGCCGCATGGCCACATGCCCCCGGAATTCTACCTCGGTGTAGACATGTCCATGTAACCACAATAACAATATATCGGGTAATCAACCCTGCCGCATGGCCACATGCCCCCGGAATTCTGCATCGGTGTAGACATGTCCATGTAACATCGACAACAAGACAGTAATCAAAATGGAAACATACCCGTGGAATTCTCCACATCGCCAAAGACGCCCAAGTAAGTTCTCAACAAGTCAACCGCCTCTATCGAGAGACGGTAACGTAAATACAACACTGGTACAACACAGGCTATCATCACAAGCATAGGCAAGTGACACACAACTCAAAGTACTTTCACATAAGTCACACAATACCCGTAGTATAAAAATCATGACTATCTTTTTAAGTAAACACGACACTTCCCTTTTCGTAAAATCTAGTTACAAAATTATTTTCCAAACGTTCAAGGTTGCCGAATTTAAAATGCTCAAGTCACTTATTTTAGAAAGGTTTCATAACTCATAGTCTTAATCTCTTTTGAAACAATTGAGTAACATATGTCATATATGTGAGTAGTTTATTCTTGTTTATAACGATCTTATTACGTGACCATGATCTAGAAAATGTAATATCATTTTGTCTCATCTTAGCTTCTGCGGATGGAGGTTTCTACTGGTTTTAATACAACACATCATTATTCAATACATTTTCCTTTATTAACGCTGCAGTTGGTGCTGATACACATTACGGTTCCCAAATCAAGAAACATTATCCCTTTAAAAACCAAGTACTCATTACTCACGAATGAGGTTTCACACAAACATCCACATTAAAACAAATAAGTTAAGTCTCTTATCTTATAAGATCAAGTCTCTTAACTTCTAACATCAGTAAACCATTTTCACCTACATAAGGTCGTTATAACTAACTTCCCATAAAGCTATTATAACACCCTATGTTTTAAACCAACCAACTCATTTAGCACGTATGCGTCACCGCACTACATAGTTTACAAAACATCATGCTCGAAGGGTAGGAAGAGGTTCACATACCTCGCATGAGTATCGACAATAAGCAAAATGCTCCAAGTACTACAACCTTGCTAGCCCTTTCCACTCCTCAAGTATAATACGCTACTCTTAGTAATTTCACCTAAAAAGGTCACAAACGTCTATTAACTTTTAAACATACGGTTCCATTTCTCTACAGAAAATTCAAAGACTCCCCTCCCCGCACAGCAGAAATCTCCTCCTCTATCGAGGCCGGCTACCAAGCCAACCAGGGGGGGGGGTTTACACGTCTAACCGGACGTGTACAATTCTACTCAGCAATACTACACAAGTCTACTGCAATACAGTCCTATGTAAATACAGTTCAGTTCTTTTCTTTACATTCAGGCTTAAGTCAAAAGACATTGCCGCACAATAATGTTCAGTTCTATATATAGTATACCTCAACTATATATTCCTACAACATGTAATCTCCAATTACAATAAGGGGACAAGAATATTTACCTCGACAAGCCCAAAATTATCCAAGTTATAATGTCGATCCTGAGCAAGGTTTAGCTCCTACTCCGTACGCTCCAATCCGCTCCAAACAACCCTTAGAAGTTCTAACCAACTTCTACTCAAATACTTCAACCAACTATGAAGATTTCCTTAGGGTTTCGGTTTGAGACTAAAAGGACAAAAGGTAGTATTTCCGGGCTCTACGTATAGAGGTAACTTTTGGAATACAACAAGGTAAAGGCTAAGGTATTTGGGCATTATAACAATACTTGGAGAGTATTTCTACCAAGAGGGGGGGTGTATTATACGAAACAACTAGGCTAGGGGGGGGTACCCCACGGCTAGCACCACAAAGGGGGGAGGGGGAGGCTCTCGGCCACAAGGCCACCTGAGGGGAGGAAGGCTTAGGACGAGAACACACTCAAAGGGAGGGAGAGGGACTCAAGACTTGAAAGATTTTTGGATGAAGAAGTCTTCAAGCTTAGGGGGGTATTTATAGGAAAACCAAAGGCCAACCAATGGCCAAGATCAAGCCATGTGTAAGGCAAGTGTAAGGCCAAGATATGCCCAAGTGCCCCCTAGTCCCTACTCCTTAAAACCCTCACAAATATCTACCAAAAATATCTTCCCACTTGACACCCTAAACGTCCAAGTTACGCTTCACTGCTTCCAATGTGAGGGTGACAAATGTCACCCTCCCGTTGGTCCAAAACGTTCCGCCGCTCGGAAAAATCCGCAAAAATACAAAACAACATAGCCGGAATTTTCCCTTCGCAAGTTACGCAAAACGTTTCGTCGAAAAACGACTCTAACCGGGTGTTGTGCACAAAGGTAAATTCGGCCAAGCCACCTAGGGGGGGGTGACACGTGTCGCCCTCCTACTAGTCCAAAATAATTCATCTTCTGAAAATATCCAAAATGGCCAAAATCTCAAAATCAAAGCGGGCCCCACAAAACCGTAAATTTCTCCCGTGGGCCCCACGTGACCATTTCCGAAAATAAAATCTCAAAATTCTAATATAATTTAAGAAGCCCATATTCCAAATCTGGGAACCCAATTCCCATCAACGAACATTTTTCTTTACAAAAACCGGAAACTTTTTCCGTGGAAAAATCACCTCTTTCTTCCTTTCCAATTTTTCTGTCGTGCTCTCGTACGTACGTCCTCGCATACATACCCTGAGAATACGGGGTATAACATTCTCCCCTCCTTAGAAACATTCGTCCCGAATGTTCCTTCTCAAGACGGATATCGATGAAGTTCCTCTAACAAGTTGCCAACGCCACAGCTTGGCCACAAAATAACACACGTCCTCTTCTTTCCTTACTCGTCGTGCCCTTCTCGAACACTTGAACTCTCCCAGTACGTACCATACTTCAGTCATTACTTCCGTTCCCAAAAAATCTCTGGAGTCACTACCTCCAAACTTGGTCATCTTACTAACCTCAAACTTCTTTAAGGCCATTCCCGGCCTTTACGAACCGCTTCTGGTCGAACGCGTCCACGAACTCATACGATGATTAAATAAACTGGGCCTAGCACCCTCGTGACCCTACCAATCTGGCGGGACCACCCAATCGACCCACCTAAACCGGCTACGGGTTGACCCGCAATATGCCCTCAACCCGACCCTCCGTCGCGCCAACTCTTGCTCCTCGATACGGAACAATCTTACTAACATACGTCATGAAAGCTACCACTCCCATCTCACATCACCCATGGACTTATCACACAAATAAATCCCACGTATACCACGCACTCTGATAAAGGTCAAACATAAAATAAATCTTTTACACAAGACGACCTTACCTCTAAGGTCTCAATCGTGGAATAGTCTAAGGTTCACCCTTTCCATACCCCCATACTTATCCTTTCAACTAACCATGTTCCTAAATCACATTTTAGCACAAAGCTATCCGAACATAACACTAAACACATCATCATAACAAGCATACAAAACTCTAGAGGGTTAAGGATATACCTGTCTCTACCGCTTTTCTAATCACAGTCCTGCCTGCAGGCGATAGCTGAAGGTGATGAACCACCATCGATCTGAAGCCGAGTCGCAACATCCGTGCTACCTTGGTCGACGGTTCCTCGCAAAATGGCCCTGCTGGCCGCAAAAATAACAAGCTCCCTTGGCACTACGACACTCCCCGAAATGCGGTCTACCACATCGACCACACCGAGGTAGGGGTGATCAGATCCGCCAACACCCCTACTTCCGAAACTCAACCTCGAGCCACGACCGCTCCAAGACGCGGAGGACCACTGCATCGGGCGGTGCAAAACTAGTTCGGCCGAGGCGGTCCGCCTCGAAAGTCGCCAAAAGACCACGATGTCTCGCCCTCTTACGCTGATCCAGTCATTCCGTCGACCTCTCCGCACTCACATCCTAGTGCATGAGCTGCATGCGGGCAATGTCCATGCCCACCAAGAGCTACACCGAACAAGCCTCTGGCAATCATCTAGCCGGTGACATAGCGGCACTCTATCCTCCATGGTTGCCACTAAAGCGGGACATACCGAGCCAACGAGTCAAACTCCACGTTGTACTCTCGAATCAGACGCCTCTCTGTCTCAAAGATCATAAATCTGTTACGCGCCTCCTCATCCGCGGAGGCAAGAAGTGAGTGAGGAATGCCTCGAGAACTCGTCCCATATCGCTAGAAGCGCATGCTCTCCCGACAACTCCCACGAATCAAACCGATCATTGCGGTATCACGCGCCGATGCGAACCTAAGACCACCGACTCGGTCTCCAAGCCTTGATCACTCACGACCAGAATCGCCGGATGAACTCCTGCGGATCATCCTCGTGCCTCGACCCATAAAACTCGGCGGGCTACTGACTCGGAAAGTCCGTAGCCTCAAACTATCTCGCTCGGGTGAACCATCGGTGCTCGAATCTGAATCGCCGTGATCCTATCCTCATATCTGCCACGACTTCGCCAAGAATCGGGCCATCTCTTGTACTTATCTCATCCGCTTCCAGCCGGTGGATGAGGCTCAGTACCGCGGTCTCGGCAGCCATTCTGCGCGCTCTAACCTCTCGCTGGGCCGGGCGTCCACAAAACCCGCCGTCAAGCACAACCTCGTATCTTGTCAGCGCTCGCATTCTCTCTCTCAGATCTCACTAGCAAGCACCCTCGCCGCTTGCCCTTCCGGGCTCGGTTGCCTCGCGGAGGCATAATCGTAAAACGAGATACGTCGGAGGGTCCAACTTACAACACGACTCTAAGGCACGATCTCGTAATGAGAAGAATGGAAACTAATCCTAAATGTCCTGCCTCTCGATTATAGATGTGGTGCACAACACATCGATAATCAAGACTTACTAGACACGTCTCAGACACCTTCCGAGGATTAATCGCTCACGATACCACTTTGTCAAGACCAACCTGCCCGTGGATCGTGCCTTACCCCGGGCACCCTAGTGATACAACATCAGAGATAACCAGCGGAAAAAATAAAACTTTAACAAGAAACAAGATATATGATCATAAGACAGGTCAACCAAACGGTTACCTTCCAATAAAATATATGTATACAACTCTTTCAAAACGAACAGTTTAATCCTTTTTACAAACCCTGCCCACAACAGTACTACAGACCTCTAAGATTTACAACAACTATGACGGGACAGGGCCCCGCCATACCCCGAATGTACGTAACCTACAACTCAGGGAACACATACCAAAGAATAAGCCTCCGGAGAAACGGAGCTTCCCAATACGCTGAACTGTGATCCTAAGAGCGAGGATCCACTACCGATGTACTCCTACCTGCGGCATGAACGCAGCCCCCCGAAGGAGGTCAGTACAACAGGTACCAAGTATGTGAAACTGAAAATACTGCAGTTAAATCATAACAGTCTATATAAAGCAGGAGACATGTATGATAACCAACATACAGTACGCAACATAAAGCAGTCAAGTCAGGGACTCACGCCCTCAACGTCATCACTCAATATAACTATGGGTCTCACGCCCACAACATCAATCATGCTTGCATCACGGCCACATGCCGGATTCTGACGGTGTAGACATGTCCATGATGCAACAATAATAACAATGCCCCATGGCCACATGCCCCGACCGTGACGGTGTAGACACGCCCATGTAACATCAACAACAATATATCGGGTGATCAACCCCGCGCACGGCCACATGCCCCGAATTCTACCTCGGTGTAGACATGTCCATGTAACCACAATAACAATATATCGGGTAATCACCCGCCGCGTGGCCACATGCCGGACCGACGGTGTAGACATGTCCATGTAACATCGATAACAAGACAAGAATCAAAATGGAAACATACCCGTGGAATTCTCCACATCGCCAAAGACGTCCAAGTAAGTTCTCAACAAGTCAACCGCCTCTATCGAGAGACGCAGAATACGTAAAATACAACTCTTGTACAACAAAGGCTATAATCACAAGCATAGTCAAGTTACACACAACTCTAAGTACTTTATCATAAGTCACACAAACCGTAGTATAAAAATCTTGACTATATTTTTAAGTAAACAAGACACTTCCCCTTTTGTAAAATCAAGTAACAACATTATTTTCCAAACGTTCAAGTTTGCCTAATTTCAAATGCTCAAGTCACTTATTTTAGAAAGGTTTCATAACTCATAGTCTTAATCTCTTTTGAAACAATTGAGTAACATATGTCATATATGTGAGTAGTTTATTCTTGTTTATAACGATCTTATTACAGCAGCCATGATCTAGAAAATGTAATATCATTTTGTCTCATCTTAGCTTCTATGCAGATGGAGGTTTCTACTGGTTTTAATACAACACATCATTATTCAATACATTTTCCTTTATTAACGCTGCAGTGGTTTGTCGATACACATTCTGATTCCCGAAATCAGTAAAACATTATCCCTTTAAAAACCAAGTACTCATTACTCACGAATGAGGTTTCACACAAACATCCACATTAAAACAAATAAGTTAAGTCTCTTATCTTATAAGATCAAGTCTCTTAACTTCTAACATGAAACCATTTTCACCTACATAAGGTCGTTATAACTAACTTCCCATAAAGCTATTATAACACCCTATGTTTTAAACCAACCAACTCATTTAGCACATGTACGTCTACCGTACTACATAGTTTACAAAACATCATGCTCGAAGGGTAGGAAGAGGTTCACATACCTCGCGACGAGTATCGACAATAAGCAAAATGCTCCAAGTACTACAACCTTGCTAGCCCTTTCCACTCCTCAAGTAGAATACGCTACTCTTAGTACTTTCACCTAAAAAGGTCACAAACGTCTATTAACTTTTAAACATACGGTTCCATTTCTCTACAGAAAATTCGGCAGCACCTCCCCCCCCCCCGCAACAGCGTAAATCTCCTCCTCTATCGAGGCCGGCTACCAAGCCAACCAGGGGGGGGGGGGTTTACACGTCTAACCGGACGTGTACAATTCTACTCAGCAATACTACACAAGTCTACTGCAATACAGTCCTATGTAAATACAGTTCAGTTCTTTTCTTTACATTCAGGCTTAAGTCAAAAGACATTGCCGCACAATAATGTTCAGTTCTATATATAGTATACCTCAACTATATATTCCTACAACATGTAATCTCCAATTACAATAAGGGGACAAGAATATTTACCTCGACAAGCCCAAAATTATCCAAGTTATAATGTCGATCCTGAGCAAGGTTTAGCTCCTACTCCGTACGCTCCAATCCGCTCCAAACAACCCTTAGAAGTTCTAACCAACTTCTACTCAAATACTTCAACCAACTATGAAGATTTCCTTAGGGTTTCGGTTTGAGACTAAAAGGACAAAAGGTAGTATTTCCGGGCTCTACGTATAGAGGTAACTTTTGGAATACAACAAGGTAAAGGCTAAGGTATTTGGGCATTATAACAATACTCGGAGAGTATTTCTACCAAGAGGGGGGGTGTATTATACGAAAAAACTAGGCTAGGGGTACCACTGGCTAGCACCACAGGGGAGGGGGAGGCTCTCGGCCACAAGGCCACTCAAGGGGGGGAGGGGGAAGGCTTAGGACGAGAACACACTCAAAGGGAGGGAGAGGGACTCAAGACTTGGAAGATTTTTGGATGAAGAAGTCTTCAAGCTTAGGGGGGTATTTATAGGAAAACCAAAGGCCAACCAATGGCCAAGATCAAGCCATGTGCAAGGCAAGTGTAAGGCCAAGATATGCCCAAGTGCCCCCTAGTCCCTACTCCTTAAAACCCTCACAAATATCTACCAAAAATATCTTCCCACTTGACACCCTAAACGTCCAAGTTACCGCCCCCACTTGCTTCCAATGTGAGGGTGACACATGTCACCCTCCCGTTGGTCCAAAACGTTCCGCCGCTCGGAAAAATCCGCAAAAATACAAAACAACATAGCCGGAATTTTCCCTTCGCAAGTTACGCAAAACGTTTCGTCGAAAAACGACTCTAACCGGGTGTTGTGCACAAAGGTAAATTCGGCCAAGCCACCTAGGGGGGGGTGACACGTGTCGCCCTCCTACTAGTCCAAAATAATTCATCTTCTGAAAATATCCAAAATGGCCAAAATCTCAAAATCAAAGCGGGCCCCACAAAACCGTAAATTTCTCCCGTGGGCCCCACGTGACCATTTCCGAAAATAAAATCTCAAAATTCTAATATAATTTAAGAAGCCCATATTCCAAATCTGGGAACCCAATTCCCATCAACGAACATTTTTCTTTACAAAAACCGGAAACTTTTTCCGTGGAAAAATCACCTCTTTCTTCCTTTCCAATTTTTCTGTCGTGCTCTCGTACGTACGTCCTCGCATACATACCCTGAGAATACGGGGTATAACAACTATGTGCGGTTAAATTGGTTGTTCGTGCGTACTTGTAATTGGTTTTAAAATGTTATGATTTCATTTCAGTACTTTACAGTTTCACATACTTGGTACATGTTGTACTGACCTCCTTCGGGGGGCTGCGTTCATGCCACAGGTAGAGGTACTCCTGTTGTTGATCCCCGTTCCTAGGATCACCGTTTCTGCTTTTGGGAAAGCCCCGTTTCTCTGGAGGCTTATCTTTTGGGTATGATCTCCCTGTCATTGTAGCTTTATGTACATTCAGGGTATGGCGGGGCCCTGTCCCGCCATAGTTGTTTACTTTCTTAGAGGTCTGTAGTCCTGTTGTAAATTTTGGGATGTAACTGTCAGACTTGTAATATATACATGCCGAAAGGCAACTTTTCTTGGATAAACTGTCTCTTATTTTACACTGTTTCATGTCTTTGATTTTATTTCCGCTGGTTACTCTGATGTATATCTACTTGGGTGCCCGGGGTAAGGCACCAGTCACGGGCCCACGATCGGGTCGTGACACGACTATCATACATAACATAAGCACTACCGACTTATCATACATAACATAAGCACTACCGGCTTATCATACATAACATACGCACTACCGGCTTATCATACATAACATAAGCAAGTTAAGAAATCACCCTAACTTCTTATTAGCCTTATTCATATACACTCTCATTTTAGTTTACTTAAGGCACTAACATGTCATTATAAAATCCGGGAATTTAACCCAAAGTACTACATACTTCTATTCTTTTAAAATGACTCTTTTTCATATAGAACTTCCAAGATACTAATAACCGTAGTATCAAGTCATATCTACTTTTCAAGACAAGTCACAATACCTTTTAGAAATACATTTATAGGCTTCTAAATCAAGTGACTTCTTTCTTTTAAAACCTTAAGCAATTGATGCCTCAAAATCAATTTGTCTTTCATTATTTCAAGTCATTTATCATACTTACATTACTTAGAGTAAACCACTCTTTTTTAACTTTCCATAAAGCTATTATAACCAACTTCACATAAAGCCGTTATATTAGCTTTATACTTTAGGCAAATACATTCTTCTTTATATCCAAGATACTTATACTTTCAAAACCAAGTATCATATACTTTTAAAATACTTTAAGTCTCTTAACTTTTAGAAACTAAGATATCCTTAATATTCTTAAACAAGTGAGTTAAGTCCCTAACTCAACCAACTTGGACATTCTTAAAATAAGCCAAGGATATCAAATGGACTAGATTGTCAAAATCTCGTACGTCTACCGTACTATATATTTACAACTTATTCATGCTAAAGAGATAAGAAAGTTCCACATACCTCTTCGGTTCAATCCACTTGCCAAGTCCAATATGCCGTACGTAGTATGTCAACCTATAATGACCATAATACGTTTATTAACTTCTAACTTCAAACGTAGAATATTCTAAGTGCAAAGTCACTATATTCTACGGAAAATCGGACAACACTTCCTTTGTTTCTACATACTTTTCCACCTTTTTCAAGGCCCGAATTCAATAACCAAACACGCCACATTTAAGGCTCAACAATGTAGTTATCAATAGGGGATTACACGCCTACAAGACGTGTAAAATTCCGCCCCACAAATTAATATCAAACTAGTCCAACATACAAAGTCATTCTCGACCAAAAGTGTAACAACATATCAACCTTTCCAATTCCTTTTCAATTCAAGTTGTTTAGTATAACATGTTATCAAGCCGCAATCGATTATAACTACTACAATCTTCAAGTAGGTAACATGCGACAATTCTAATTATCGACCAAAATTGTATTTCAATTTCAAATGGCTAATCAATGTCATTCCGTATTTTAGGCTTCCAATATCCATAACACTTATCAATATTATATACATATACTTCATGCTAGTTAAAATGTAAGGCTACAACAATATGTAATCTTATACACTTAAGAGAACAAAATTGTTACCTTAGTGAGCCTTAATCCACTTCAAGATCCGAAGTCGCTCCCTAGCAACTTAAAGCCTCTCCTTGACACTCCAATCCGCCACTTGAAGCCCTTAGAAGATCACAAACAACTTTCCTTAAGTTTCCAATCCAAACCTAGGAAAGTGACTAGGTTTTCACCTTGCGACTAATACGAAAACGCCACTTTTCCGGGATCTTTCTATTGAGATAACCTTACAATACTCTTAGGAACCTTGGTTTAAAGTATTGGGATTATTGAAGCAAGATTGCAAAATTTTTCTCCCTACTTTCTTACTAAAGCCGAGAGCCTCTCTTAGTTTCTCTAAAATTCTTGAATTTTTTTCTAAGTATGGAGACTAGTCTTGCACTAGTAGTAGTATATATAAATAAAACAAGGTCTAGGATTCATCCAAATGGAAGGTCAAGATGTGGTCAATTATCTCAAGCTATTGACCTCTTGACTTAGTCAATATTATCAAGCTCTAGCTTTAGCAAGACTTGGTCATCTTAACTTGGGTCAAATGACCATAACACCCATGGTCTATTTCGTCCAACCAACTAAGGGGGGGCGGGGGTGAAACGTGTCGCCCTCCCATTCGTTGCAATATTTCGTTTTCCGACATTTCCATAATTCCGATAAATTTTTACTAGTCTCAAATCTTAACATTTTTGAGTTCTTACGTACGTTCTTATAAACATGTCCTGGAATCACGGGGTGTAACACCTATGCTATTGACAGTCTTATCTACGCGATGGTATGTATGAGGCCATACATTACACATACAGTGGGAGTTGTTAGCATGTTTATGAGCAATCTAGGGAAGCAACAATAGGAAGTTGTAATGTGGATTTTTAGGTATTTTATGGGTAGCTCAAGTTCAGTGTTGTGTTTTCAGAAGTTAGAGGCATGATTGCAGAGATATGTTGATGCTGGCAATGGTGGTGATGTTAGAAAGAGTACTTCCGAGTATGTTTACATCTTCAGAGGTACTGTGATTTTCTGGGGTTTCAAAATTGTAGAAGATAGTAGCTCTCTCTAGCTGTGAGGCTGAGTACATTGCTATAACGGAGTCCACAAATGAGATGATATGGCTACAATCTTTTCTGTGGGAATTCGATCAGGACCACGAAAAAGTGTGCTATGCTGTGATAACTAGAGTGCCATTCATTTGGAAATGAACTTGATCTACCATGCTCTCAAGAAGCACATAAACCTCCGGTACCATTTCATCATATCAGTTTTGAAAGATGGATTATTAGTGCTTGAGAAGATCATAGAGAGTCGAATCAAATAAACATATTGACAAAGGTTGTGCCGAATGATAAACTGAAGTTGTGTGCAATTTCAGTTGGACTTCTTAGATGAGGATTGGAGTCGCCACTGAAGATAGAGACAGATGATTGAAATTAGTCTCCAAGTGGGAGATTGTTGAGTTGTCGAGCCTAATTTATCATCGACGCTCTAAAGACCCTGCACAGAGTGTGGAACACTGATCGACCTGAAGAAGGTGACACCGAGTTTGGTTTCATAAGAAGAATATATGAGCAATGTTCTCAAGAGGTTCAACATGTACAATGTTAATCTAGTTAGTACTCCCTTGGCTAGACACTATCGTTTGTCCAAAGATATGTCACCTGTGACTAAGGACGAGATGGAGCATATAGATAAGGTCATGTATGCCTATGCTATTGGAAATTTTATGTTTGTAATAGTATGTATGAGGACAAAGACTAAACATGTAATGGTAGTTGTTAGCTAGTTTATGAGAAATCAAGGAAAGCAACACTGGAAGGTTGTGAAGTGGATTTTTAGGTATCTGAAGGGCAACTCAAGTTCAGCATCATGTTTGCGGAAGTCAAAGATAGGATTGCAGGGACATGTTGATGCTGACAACGGTGGTGATATTGATAGCAGAAAGAGCACATACGGTATGTTCACACCTTCGAAGGTACTACGATTTCCTGGGTTTTAAAGTTGCAGAAGATAGTAGCTCTTTCGAGCTGTGAGGCTGAGTAGGTTACCGTGATGGAGGCCAAGAAGGAGATGATATGGCTATAACCTTTTTTGTGGGAATTGGATCAGGACTAATAGGGGAGTGTGCTATACTACGATATCCAGAGTGTCATTTATTTGGAAAAAAACCCGATCTACCATGCTCGCATGAAGCACATAAACCTCTGGTACCATTTCATCATATCAGCTTTGGAAGATGGAGTATTAGTGCTTGAGAAATCCCAGAGAGTCAGAATCCAGTAGACATGCTGACGAAGATCATGCTGAATGATAAACTGAAGTTGTGTGCAACTTCAGTTGGACTTCTTGGATAAGTGTCACGACCCGACCCCAGGCCCGCGACTGGTGCCCTACCCGGGCACCCCTTTCAGGTATACTTCAGAGAATAGCAGTTGAACATACAAATACTTAGACAACAAACAACAACAGGCTAGCCGATAAGGCCACCTTCCGTAAAAGATACATAATCCAAAAATAAATCAGTACATCTCTGTTCTTAAAACCCAATCCACAAATATGACTACAGACCTCTAGGAATAACAACTATGGCGGGACAGGGCCCCGCCATACCCCTGAATGTACATAAATCTACAACATCAGGGAAAACCGTACCAAAAGACAAGCCTCCGGAGAAATGGAGCTTCTGACATCTTATCAGTGATCCTAAGAATGATGATCCACCACCTGCTTACCCCTACCTGCGGCATGAACGTAGCCTCCCGAGGAAAGGGGTCAGTACATAATATGTACCAAGTATGTAAAACTGGAAAAATACTGCAATTTACATCATAAGTCTAAAATAAAGCTGGAGACATGTATGATAATCAAATTACAGTACACTGTGCCTTACTAACAATGAGAGTAAACAAGTGTATACTTTACTGCATAAAAATAGGAGGCTCATGATCAAAGTAGGGTCACCCGCAGTATCATTAAGCAATCCTACTCCTGGGACTATTTCACCGGCATAGGTCCTGTGGACCCGCAATGAGGTCATCCGCCGCATGAGACTATTTCACCCGCATAGGACTATTTCACCCGCATGGGCTCAGTGGGACCGCAATGAGTACAAACGCCACACTCGCATCATGGTTAGCAATTCCATGAAATAAGTAGTTACCCGGGGTCTACCCCGTAAGAATACATAACCTAGCACAACCGACTATCATACGTAACATAAGTACTACCGGCTTATCATACATAACATCAGCACCACCGACTTATCATACATAACATAAGCAAGTTAAGAAATCCCCTAACTTTTTATTAGCCTTATTCATATACACTCTCATTTTAGTTTACTTAAGGCACTAACAATTCATTATAAAAAATCTGGGAATTTAACCCAAAGTACTACGTACTTCTATTCTTTTCAAAATGACTCTTTTTCATATAAAACTTCCAAGATACTAATAACTGTAGTATCAAGTCATATCTACTTTTCAAGACAAGTCACAATACCTTTTAGAAATATATTTATAGGCTTCTAAATCAAGTGACTTCTTCCTTTTAAAACCTTAAGCAATTGATGCCTTCAAATCAATTTGCCTTTCATTATTTCAAGTCATTTATCATTATTTACCTTACTAGAGTGAACCACTCTTTCATCTTTCCATAAAGCTATTATAACCAACTTCCCATAAAGTCGTTATACTAACTTTATACTTTAGGCAATTACATTCTTCCTTATATCCAAGGGACTTATACTTTTAAAACGAAACAAGTATCATATACTTTCAAAATACTTCAAGTCCTTTAACTTTTAGAAGCTAAGACATCCTTAATCTTTTTAAACAAGTGAGTTAACTTCCTAACTCAACCAACTTGGACATTCTTAAGACAAGTCAAGGATATCAAATAAAACTAGCTTCGTCAAAATCCTGTACGTCTACCGTACTATATATTTACAACTACTCATGCTCAAGAGATAAGAAAGTTCCACATACCCCTTCGGTTCAATCCACTTGCTAAGTTCAATATTCCGTACGTAGTATGTCAACCTATAATTACCATAATACGTCTATTAACTTCTAACTTCAAACGTAGAATATTCTAAGTGCAAAGTCACTAAATTCTACGGAAAATTGGACAACACTTCCTTTGTTTCTACATACTTTTCCACCTTTTTCCAGGCCCGAATTCAATAACCAAACACGCCATATTTAAGGCTCAACAATGTAGTTAACAATAGGGGATTACACGCCTAACAAGACGTGTAAAATTCCGCCCCACAATTTATATCAAACTAGTCCAAAAGGCAATGCCATTCTCGGCCAAAAGGTGTAACAACATATCATCCTTTCCAATTCCTTTTCAAATTAAGTTGCTTAGTATAACATGTTATAAAGCCGCAATCGATTATAACTATAATCTTCAAGTAGATAACATGCGACGATTCTAATTATCGACCAAATTGTATTTCAATTTCAAATGGCTAACAATGTCATTTTGGATTTTAGGCTTCTAATATCCATAACACTTACCAATCTTTAAAACATATACTTCATGCTAGTTAAAATGTAAGGCTACAATAATATGTAATCTTATAACACTTAAGAGAACAAGATTGTTACCTTGACGAGCCTTAATCCAACTTCAAGATCCGAAGCCGCTCCCTAGCAACTTAACTCCTCTCCTAGACACTCCAATCCGTCACTTGAAGCCCTTAGAAGATCACGAACAACTTTCCTTCAATTTCCAATCCAAATCTATGAAAGTGACTTAGGTTTTCACCTTGCGACTAATGCGAAAATGATATTTTTCCGGGATCTTTCTATTGAGATACCCTTACAATACCCTTAGGAACCTTGGTTTAAAGTATGGACATTATTACTCAACAAACGAAATTTTTTTCTTGATCTTGGAACCCTAACCCGAGAGCTCAACTAGCAAGACAAGAGTTCTTCAAATTTTTCTAAGTGTTAAGAGCCTTGTCTTGCTACTAGTATACATATATAACACTATGGAGGGTCAAGATTTGAACAAATGGGTGGCTTAGATACAATTCAATAAAGATCAAGCCAAGTGGCCATTTGACTAAGTCAAATAACTCAAGCTCTAGCCTTAGCAAGACTTGCTCATCTTAATTATGGTCAAATGACCATTTAACCCATGGTCCATTCGACCATGACCAACCAAGAGAGGGTGACACGTGTCGCCCTCCCATTCGTCGCAATATTTTGTTTTCCGACAATTCCATAATTCCGATAATTTTTTACTAGTCTCAATCTTAACATTTTTGAGTTCTTGCGTACGTTCTTATAAACATGTCCTGGAATTTTGGGGTGAAACAATAAGGATCGGAGTCCCTACTGCAGATGGAGATAGATAATTTAAATTAGTACCAAGTGGAAGATTATTGAGTTATGAAGCCTAATTCATTGTCTACACTATGAAGACCCTACGTAGACTGTGGAATGCTGATCTACCTAAAGAAGGTGACATCAACTTTGTTTTCAAAAGAAGAATACGTGAAAAATGTTCTCAAGAGGTTCAACATAGATGATGCCAAGGCAGTTAGTACTCCCTTGGTTGGACAATTTCATTTGTCCAAAGATCAATCACATATGACTAAGGACGAGATAAAGCATATGGATAAGGTCATTTATGCCTATGTTA
The DNA here is from genome assembly GCA_029844215.1 of Przewalskia tangutica. Classification (NCBI taxonomy): domain Eukaryota; kingdom Viridiplantae; phylum Streptophyta; class Magnoliopsida; order Solanales; family Solanaceae; genus Przewalskia; species Przewalskia tangutica. The sequence continues at coordinate 53,941,886 of CM056736.1, forward strand.
TTGGCAGTCTTATCTACGTGATGGTATGTACGAGGCCATACATTGCACATGTAGTGGAAGTTGTTAGCATGTTTATGATCAATCCAGGGAAGCAACATTAGGAAGTTGTGAAGTGGATTTTCAGGTATTTGATGGGCATATCAATTCAGTGATGTGTTTTCAGAAGTAGGATTGTAAGGATACGTTAATGCAGACAATGGTGGTGATATTGGTAGCAGAAAGAGTACATCCGGGTATGTTTACATCTTCAGAGGTACTGAGATTTTCTGTGTTTCAAAGTTGTAGAAGATAGTATCTCTCTCTAGTTGTGACGCTGAGTACATTTCCATAACATAGGCCACAAATGAGATGATATGGCTATAATATTTTCTGCGGGAATTCGATCAGGACCACGAGAGGAGTGTGTTATGCTGTGATAGCTAGAGTGCTATTCATTTGGAAAAGAACTCAATCTACCATGCTCGCATGAAGCACATAAAACTCTAGTACTATTTCATCATATCAGTTTTGAAAGATGATATATTAGTGCTTGAGAAAATCCCACGGAGTCAGAATCCAGTAAAAATGCTGATGAAGGTCGTGTCGAATGATAAACTAAAGTTGTGTACAACTTTAGTTAGACTTTCGATAAGTAACAGAGTCGCTGCTGGAGATAGAGATAGAGTCTGTTTTGGAACAGAATAGCCATTTTCAATTAGTACCAAGTGGGAGATTATTGAGTGGTGGAGCCTAATTCATCGTCGACACAATGAAGACCCTATGTATATTGTGGGACACTGATCTACCTAAAAAAGGTGAAATCATGTTTGGTTTCACAAGAAGAACACGTGAAGCAGGTTCTCAAGAGGTTCAATATAGATGATGCCAATCCAGTTAGTACTCCTTTAGTTGGACAATTTCATTTGTCCAAAGATCAATCACATATGACCAAGTACGAGATAGAGCATATGGATAAGGTCATTTATGCATATGCTATTGGCTGTCTTATCTAGGCGATGGTATGTACGAGGCCATACATTGCACATCCAGTGGGAGTTGTTAGCAAGTTTATGAGCAAGGGTAGCAACAATAGGATGTTGTGAAGTGGATTTTCAGGTATCTGATGGGCAGCTCAAGTTCAGCATTGTGTTTTCAGAAGTTAGAGGCATGATTGCAGAGATATGTTAATGCTGACAATGGTGGTGATGTTAGAAAGATTACATCTGAGTATGTTTACAACTTCAGCGGTACAATGATTTTCTGGGTTTCAAAATTGTAGAAGATAGTAGCATTCTCTAGCTGTGATCCTGAGTACATTTCCATAACGGAGGCCACAAAAGAGATGATATGGCTACAATATTTTCTGTGGGAATTCGATCAGGACCACGAGAGAAGTGTGCTATGCTGTGATAGCTAGAGTATCATTCATTTTGCATTGAAATCGATCTACCATGCTCTCATGAAGCACATAAACCTCTGGTACCATTTCATCATATCAGTTTTGAAAGATGAAATATTAGTGCTTGAGAAGATCACAGAGATTCAGAATCCAACAGACATACTGACAAAGGTTGTGCCGAATGATAAACTGAAGTTGTATGCAACTTCAGGTGGACTTCTTAGATGAGGGTTGGAGTCGCCACTGCAGATAGAAATGGATGATTGAAATTAGTCTCCAAGTGGGAGATTGTTGAGTTGTCGAGCCTAATTTATCATCGACGCTATAAAGACCCTGCGCAGAGTGTGAATCACTGGTTGACCTGAAGAAGGTGACACCGAGTTTGGTTTCACAAGAAGAATCCTGAGCAATGTTCTCAAGAGGTTCAATATGCACAATGTTAATCTAGTTAGTACTCCCTTGGCTAGACACTATCGTTTGTCCAATGATATGTCATCTGTCACCAAGGACGATATGAAGCATATAGATAAGGTCCTGTATGCCTATGCTATTGGAAATTTTATTTTCGTAATGGTATGTACAAGGCCAAAGATTAAACATGTAGTGGGAGTTTTTAGCAAGTTCATGAGAAATCCCGGAAAGCAACACTGGAAGATTGTGAAGTGGATTTTTAGGTATCTGAAGGGCAACTCAAGTTCAACGTCGTGTTTGCGGAAGTCAAAGATAGGATTTCAGGGACATGTTGATGCTGACAATGGTGGTGATATTGATAGAAGAAAGAGCACATCCGATATGTTTACACCTTTGAATGTACTATGATTTGTTGGGTTTTATAGTTGCAAAAGATAGTAGCTCTTTCGAGCTGTGAGGCTGAGTAGGTTATCGTGATGGAGGCCAAGATGGAGATGATGTGGCTATATCCTTTTTTGTAGGAATTAGATCAGGAACATGTGGGGAGTGTGATATACCATGATATCCAGAGTGTCCTTCATTTTGCAAAAAACCCGATCTACCATGCTCGTAGGAAGCACATAAACCTCTGGTACCATTTCATCATATCAGCTTTGGAAGATGGAGTATTAGTGCTTGAGAAAATCCCAGGGAATCAGAATCTAGTAGACATGCTGACGAAGATCGTGCTAAATGATAAAATGAAGTTGTGTGCTACTTCAGTTGAACTTCATGGATCAGGATCGGAGTCGTTGCTACACATGGAGATATATGATTGAAATTATTACCAAGTGGGAGATTATTGAGTTATAGAGCCTAATTTATCATCGACACTATGAAGACCCTGCGTAGACTGTGGAAAGATGATCTACCTAAAATAGGTGACATCAAGTTTTGTTTCACAAGAAGAATATGTGAAGAAGGTTCTCAAGAGGTTCAACATGGATGATGCCAAGCTAGTTAGTACTCCCTTGGCTGGAAAATTTCGTTTGTCCAAAGATCAATCACATGTGACCAAGGACGAGATAGAGCATATGGATAAGGTTATTTATGCCTATGTTATTGGTAGTGTTATCTACGTGATGGTATATACGAGGCCAGACATTGCACATGCTGCGGGAGTTGTTAGCACGTTTATGCGCAATCCGAGGAACAACACTAGGAGGTTGTGAAGTGGATTTTCAGGTATTTGATGGGCAGCTCAAGTTCAGCGTTGTGTTTTCAGAAGTTAGAGACATGATTGCAGAGATATGTTGATGCTGACAATGGTGGTGATGTTAGAAAGAGTACATCCGAGTATGTTTACATATTCAGATATACTGTGATTTTCTGGGTTTCAAAATTGTAGAAGATATTAGCTCTCTCTAGCTGTGAGGCTGAGTACATTGCTATAACGGAGGCCACAAATGAGATGATATGGCTACAATCTTTTCTATGGGAATTCGATCAGGACCACGAGAGAAGTGTGCTATGTTGTGATATCTAGAGTGCCATTCATTTGGAAATAAACTCGATCTACCATGCTCTCATGAAGCACATAAACCTCTGGTACCATTTCATCATATCAGTTTTTAAAGATGGAGTATTAGTGCTTGAGAAGATCACAGAGAGTCAGAATCCGACAGACATACTGACAAAGGTTGTGCCGAATGATAAGCTGAAGTTGTGTGCAACTTCAGTTTGACTTCTTAGATGAGGATTGGAGTCTCCACTGCAGATAGAGACAGACGATTGAAATTAGTCTCCAAGTGGGAGATTGTTGAGTTTTCAAGCCTAATTTATCATCGACGCTCTGAAGACCCTGCGCAGAGTGTGGGACACTGATCGACCTGAAGAAGGTAACATCGAGTTTGGTTTCACAAGAAGAATATATGAGCAATGTTCTCAAGAGGTTCAACATGCACAATGTTAACCTAGTTAGCACTCCTTGGCTTGACACTATCGTTTGTCCAAAGATATGTCACCTCTCACCAAGGATGATATGAAGCATATAGATAAGGTCATGTATGCCTATGCTATTGGCAATTATGTTCGTAATGGTATGTATGAGGCCAAAGATTAAACATATAGTGGGAGTTGTTAGCAAGTTCTTGAGAAATACGGGAAAGCAACACTGGAAGGTTGTGAAGTGGATTTTTAGGTATCTGAAGGGCAGCTCAAGTTCTACGTCGAGTTTGCGGAAGTCAAAGATATGATTGCAGGTACATGTTGATGCTGACAATGGTGGTGATATTGATAGCATAAAGAGCACATCCGGTATGTTTACACCTTCGAAGGTACTACGATTTACTGGGTTTTAAATTTGCAGAAGATAGTAGCTCTTTCGAGCTGTGAGGCTGAGTAGGTTACCATGATGGAGGCCAAGAAGGAGATGATATGGCTATAACCTTTTTTGTGGGAATTAGATCAGGACCACGAGGGGAGTGTGCTATACTATGATATCTAGAGTTTCATTCATTTGGCAAAAAACCCGATCTACCATGCTCGCATGAAGCACATAAACCTCTGGTACCATTTCATCATATCATCTTTGGAAGATAGAGTATTAGTTCTTGAGAAAATACCATGGAGTCAGAATCCAGTAGACATGCTGATGAAGATCGTGCTGAATGATAAAATGAAGTTGTGTGCGACTTCAGCTGAACTTCCTGGATCAGGATCGGAGACGTTGCTACAGATAGAGGTAAATGATTGAAATTAGTACCAAGTGGGAGATTATTGAGTAGTGCAGCCTAATTTATCATCGATACTATGAAGACCCTACGTAGACTGTGGAACGATGATCTACCTAAAATTGGTGACATCATGTTTTGTTTCACAAGAAGAATATGTGAAGAAGGTTCTCAAGAGGTTCAACATGGATGATGCCAAGCTAGTTATTACTCCCTTGGCTGGACACTTTCGTTTGTCCAAAGATCAATCACATGTGACCAAGGACGAGATAGAGCATGTGGATAAGGTTATTTATGCCTATGTTATTGGTAGTCTTATCTACGTGATGGTATTGTTATACCCCGTATTTCCAGAGTATGTACGTGAGGACGTACGTACAAAAGTTTAAGCCTTAAGTTAGGAAAGGGATGAAATTGTTATACCCCGTATTTCCAGAGTATGTACGTGAGGGCGTACGTATAAAAGTTTAAGCCTTAAGTTAGGCAAGGACCGAAAATTTTGTGCACAACACACGAAAAGAATCGTTTTCCGACGAAACGTTTTCCAAACTTTGCGAAGGGAAAATTACGTCTATGACATTTATTATTTTTGCGGATTTTTCCGAGAGATGAAATATTTTGGACCAACGAGAGGGCGACACTTGGCCCTCAAGTGGACGGCAAGCCATGGGAGTTCTTGGCACGTTTTTGTGTTGATTTTTGGTCAAGGAGTTGGTAGGATATTTGTGAGATATTTGTGTGGTAGATGAGAAAGTGGGACCCACTTAACACATGTCCTAATCCACACCATCCATTTGCCCCCCACTTGTCTTGATCTTGGCCATTGGTTGGCCTATAAATACCCCCTTAGTTGATGAACTTCTTCATCCACAAAATGTTTTCTAAATCTTGAAATCCCTTCCCCCCTCTCTTGAGAGCTCTAGCCGAGAGCACCTCTTCCCCCCCTTCCTAGTTATGCTAGCCGAAACCCCTCCCCCTTTGTGAGCCTTGGCCGAAACTACCCCCCCCCCCTCTTCCTAAAGTTGTTTTTCGTGAAGTACCCCCCCCCCCTTGGTAGAAAAGTATTCTCCAAGTATTGTTACTATTCCAAAATACCTTGGCCCAATACCTTGTAGTATTCCAAGGTTACACCTATACTAAAAGCCCAGAAATACTATTATACTTCCCTTCAGTCACAAAACGAAACCCTAAGGAAAATCTCCATAGTTAGTTGGAGTATTAAGAAGAAGTTGCGTAGAACTTCTAAGGGTTGTTTGGAGCGGGTTGGAGCACCCAGTGTAGGAGCTAAACGTTGCTCAGGATCGACATTTAAACTTGGATAATTTTGGGCTTATCGAGGTAAATACTCTTGTCCTTCTATTGTAATTGGAAATTACATACTGTTGTAGTATAGAAATGAATATAAGATACATAGAAGGATATTACAGAAGAGAATTGAACTGTAATAGAAAGATATTACAGAAGAAGATTAAACTGTACTTACATAGGACTGTATTTGCAGTAGACTCGTGTAGTTTAACGGGTAGGGAAGTGCTGCCCAATTTTCCGTAGAATATTCTACAGAGTAGTGTAGACGTTGATAGACGTGTATGGCCTTTATAGGTTGAATGTTCTGCGAGTAGCATGTTCTACTTGCAAGGTGGACAAGGCTAGCCGGGTTATAGCCGTGGAGCGTTTTGCTAATAGTCGATAATCGTCGCGAGGTATGTCATTCTTCCTATCCTCTTGAGCATGATATTTTAAAAGAATATATATAGTACGGTAGACGTACATGTGTTAACTGAACGTAGTTTTACGGCAATGTCTTTTGACTTAAGCCTGAATAATAAGAATCTTGAAGTATTTCAAGAGAATTAAGAAACCTTTTTGAAAGAAGGATAATACTTGGTTTTGAAAGCTTAAGAAGTTATACTAGCTTTATGGAAAGTTAGGTATAATGACTTAAGAGAGATAAAAGGAACGGTTTACTTAATTATTTATGAAAGCCTTATATTGATTTCGGAAATGAGAATAAGTATCGAACAAACCACAGCAGCGCTAATAAAGGGAAATGTATTGACTAATAAAGTATTATTAAAACCAGTAGAAACCTCCATCTGCATAGAAGCTAAGATGAGACAAAATGATATTACATTTCCTAGATCATGGCTGCTCTAATAAGATTGTTATGAACAAGAATAACCTACTCACACATAAGGCATATGTTTCTCAAATTGTTTTAAAGGAGAATTATATTATTAAGTGATTAAGACTTTGAACTACGAAACCTTTCGAAAATAAAAGACTCGAGTAATTGAACTTAGGCAAACTTGGACGTTTGGAAAAGAATGTTGTTACTTGATATTAAAAAGGAAACTGTTTTGGTTTACTTAAAAAGATAGTCACTCTATTTTTTGATACTACGGGTATTGTGTGACTTTTGTAAAAGAAACGGATCTTTTTTTAAAGAATTAATGTATGAAGTACTTTAGGGTTAAAACCCGAACTTGTTGTCATAAAATAGAAAGTACCTTGGGTGAATAACTTGACTATGTTGATTTGTGATAGCCTTGTAATACTTTCTTGATTGGTTTGATAAATAATCATGTTATGATGCTACGTGTGTTAGTGTCTTATAATGTTTGTGTAAAGGGGTTTCCCTTGATGTGCTTATGTTGATTAACGATAAGCCGTTGTCTTTTATATTATCACATACCCTCGACTTGATATACAGGGCTTGCCACCCTTGATGCGGGTCTATACGGCTATGCGGTCTGTGTGACTATGCGGAGCGGCGGTATGCTCGGATTGATCATTCGGTGTTTTATCCGATCACGGGGATGCCCATGAGTGCGTGTGACTACGCGGTCTATGAGACTATGCGGTGCGGGAGTCGAGGAGAATGCAGGGGTTAGCTTCCCCGTCACGAGGAATATCTCATGCGGGCCTATGTGTGGCCTATGCGAGCGGCGGTATGCTCGGACTAGACGCGCATTGATGCGAGGCGAGTGGCGGCCGATCATGTGTTGCGGTCTAGAAAGACCGTGATATAGTTTTATAGCATTGTTGATGCGTGGGTTTTAGTAGTCGGCTATGCCTTCGTACTTACCCCGTACGGTTTTATTATGACACAGGTGGGACCTGGTGTTCATGTGTACTCCTTGGTGTTATTACATCATAGACTGCCGGCAGTGAGGAAGGTATTCCACGGGCATGATTGATGTGGTGGGCGTGAGACCCATCGTTGTATTTGGGTAATGACTTTGAGGGCGTGAGTCCCTGACTTGACGTGACTGCTTACATATTATGTATCGTAAATTGGTTATCATATATGTCTTCTGTTTATATAGACTATTATGATTTCATTTACAGTATTTTCAGTTTCACATACTTGGTACTGTTATCGACCTCCTTCGGGGCTGCGTTTATGCTGCGGTGAGAGTACACGATCGTCGATCCTCGCTCTTAGGATCACAGTTCAGCGTTTTGGGAAGCTCCGTTTCTCCGGAGGCTTATCTTTGGTATAGTCCCCTGTTGTTGTAGGTACTTACATTCAGAGGTATGGCGGGGCCCTGTCCCGTCGTTGTTGTTGTAAAACTCTTAGAGGTCTGTAGTCCTGTTGTAAAGTTGGGATGTAACTGTTCATTCTTGAGATATTTATATACTTGCCGGAAGAACCTCTTTTATTGGATAAACTGTGTCTCTTTTACATTGGTTTCATGTCTTGTTTTATATTCCGCTGATTACTCTGATGTATGTCTACTTGGGTGCCCGAGGTAAGGCACCAGTCACGGGCCCGGGTTCGGGTCGTGACAAAAGTGGTATCAGAGCAGTTAATCCTCGGAAAGCGTCTATAGACCGTATCTAGTAGAGTCTTGATTATCGGTGTGTTGTGCACCACACCAATAATCAGGAGGCTATAGGATATTTAGGGTTGGTTTCCATTCTTCTCACTCTGAGATCGTGCCTTAGAACTGTGTTATAAGTTGGACCCCTCTAACGTATTTCTTTCCCTTACCGTTATGCCTCCGCGTAAGGCAACCCGGGCCCAGTGGGGCAAGGCAGCCGAGGGAGCTGCGAGTAGAGCACAGAGGGTTACGAGGGCACAGGCCCAATCATCACTTGGGGTGGTGCTTCATTCGGGGAGTTCTGCGACGTCACCAGCCCCAGCAGAGTCTAGCACAGCGGCAGCAGTTCCTACTGCGGCCATGAGATTTGAACCTTCAGTTCCACGACCAGCAGCAGACAGTATAGATTGCAAAGAGACGACCCTGTTACTAGCTAGGGAGTTAGCAACCAGAGAGTATTTTAAGTATCGATTTATCACGGGTCTTAATGACTATTTAAGAGAGGGTTGTGCAAGAGTAGCTCTTCAGTCAGGCTTGAGCATGGCCTGTGTACGGGCTTATGCGCAGCAGGCCGAGAAACGTAAGGATCGACGGGTTAACCAAGATCAGCAGAAGAGGGCCAGAACAGCAGGGTCCTTTGGTAACTTTCGAGACGAATCGCCTCAGCAGCAGACTGGTTATGCGCCTCCGCCAGAGCAGAGTGGTCCTCCACAGACTTCAGGACGTTCGGGGTACGCCGGAGTTGGTCAGAGCTCCAGGGCTTCCGGTTCACAGATACACGTAGGTTCCAGCCAGCCGGATTCAGTTTTTCCCCAGTGTTCACAGTGTGACAGGCGTCATCCCGGGGAATGTCATCTTTTTGTTGGTGCTTGTTTTACCTGCGGCCGTCCGGGCCGTGTGTCGAAAGGATGTCCTAGTAGGAGGGATGTAAGTAGGAGGACTCAGCCTTCAGGATCAGTGACCAGTTCATCATCTTCCCTAGCTATGCGCCCAACAGGGCAGGTTTGATTAGAACGACAGAGGGGAGTGAAACAGTAGATTCAGGTATATCCTTAACCCTCTAGAGATTAGTATGTGTGATAAGATGAGTATATCTTAAGTGTATGTTCAGATATCATTGTGTTAATCATGATTAGAAATCATGGTTAGTTATCAGGGTAAGATTGGGGATAGGGAAAGTGTGAGCCTTAGAGTTTTATACGTAGAGACCTTAGAGGTAAGGCCATCTTGGGTAAAAGAGTTATTTTATGTTTGACCCTTATCGGAGTGCATTGTATGCGTGAGCTATGTTGTGGGATAAGTCCCTGAGTAGTGTGAAATGAAAGAGGGTAGTTGATCTAAGAAGACCACTAGGTTTTCGTGACTTGATTGTGAGATTGTTAGGATCGGGAACAAGAGTTTCTTGCGCGATAGCGGTCAGATTCATGGACGATTGCGGGTCAACCCGGCTTGTATTGTGGTGGGGTCAGTTCGAGGTGGTCCCGCCAGGTGGTGGGGTCACGAGGGTGTTAGGCCCAAGTTTAGTTAACCAGCGTACGAGTTCGTGGATGCGTTCGACCGATGATCGTCGAGGATCGATCCTCTTGTCTTTCAGTCAGGACCGTTTACTCGGCAGAGGGTTATGCGAGATGTTATATCAGGAAGGTTGTAAGGTTGCACGAGGTGCCTGCTTTCACCTTATGAACAGACAGTGGAGCCCAGGTTACGGCTGTTTCTTTCTGGAAGTTTTACCAGGCAGGGTTAGGAACTCAGGTGAGTCTCAGTATCGCATTCGCCCTCGGGCCAGTGTGTGGATTTCAGGGGTAGCTGTGAGGATTGTTGTCTCATGTTGAGGGAGTGTGTTATAGCTACCATTTCAGCATTCGGGTGTGACGAGTTTTGGAAAACAGAGGAAACTTAGCCCGAGTTACTTTGGGCCTTTCCAGATCATTTGGAAAATAGGCCAAGTTGCCTATAGGTTAGCATTGTCGTCCGACTTAGGAGGCAGTACGTCCGGTCTTTCATATTGTTATGTTCGGAAAAGTATCGGAGATCCATCCAGAGTGTTCCCAGTTAATGATGATCAAGTTGGAGGTAGTAACCCAGAGATTTTGGAAAAAGAAGCAGAATCAGAAATGTGATAAGTTATGAGAAAGAGTTCGAGTGTACGAGAAGGGTACGACGAGTAAGGGAAGAAGCGTGCATGTGTTAAGGACATAGAAGTGATCATTTCTTTTGTAAAGTGAACGTGCGAAGGGAGTATCTTTTAGCCTTTGGGTGGGAGTTTTTGTGATGTTAGAGGTGATTCCTCGTGGACTTGAATTAAGTATTTGCGCGTGTGTTATTTTATGGCCAGGTGTGGCATGATTGTTTTTTCCGGAGCATAGTAGTGAAGACTATACTGGCGCATGTATGTTTTGAGGCTCAGAAGGAACATTCGGGACGAATGTTTCTAAGGAGGGGAGAATGTTATACCCCGTATTTCCAGAGTATGTACGTGAGGGCGTACGTATAAAAGTTTAAGCCTTAAGTTAGGCAAGGACTGAAAATTTTGTGCACAACACACGAAAATAATCGTTTTCCGACGAAACGTTTTCCAAACTTTGCGAAGGGAAAATTACGGCTATGTCATTTATAATTTTTGCGGATTTTTCCGAGTGATGAAATATTTTGGACCAACGAGAGGGCGACACTTGGCCCTCAAGTGGACGGCAAGCCATGGGAGTTCTTGGCACGTTTTTGTGTTGATTTTTGGTCAAGGAGTTGGTAGGATATTTGTGAGATATTTGTGTGGTAGATGAGAAAGTGGGACCCACTTAACACATGTCCTAATCCACACCATCCACTTGCCCCCCACTTGTCTTGATCTTGGCCATTGGTTGGCCTATAAATACCCCCTTAGTTGATGAACTTCTTCATCCACAAAATGTTTTCTAAATCTTGAAATCCCTTCCCCCCTCTCTTGAGAGCTCTAGCCGAGAGCACCTCTTCCCCCCCTTCCTAGTTATGCTAGCCGAAACCCCTCCCCCTTTGTGAGCCTTGGCCGAAACTACCCCCCCCCTTCCTAAAGTTGTTTTTCGTGAAGTACCCCCCCCTTGGTAGAAAAGTATTCTCCAAGTATTGTTACTATTCCAAAATACCTTGGCCCAATACCTTGTAGTATTCCAAGGTTACACCTATACTAAAAGCCCAGAAATACTATTATACTTCCCTTCAGTCACAAAACGAAACCCTAAGGAAAATCTCCATAGTTGGTTGGAGTATTAAGAAGAAGTTGCGTAGAACTTCTAAGGGTTGTTGGAGCGGGTTGGAGCACCCAGTGTAGGAGCTAAACGTTGCTCAGGATCGACATTTAAACTTGGATAATTTTGGGCTTATCGAGGTAAATACTCTTGTCCTTCTATTGTAATTGGAAATTACATACTGTTGTAGTATAGAAATGAATATAAGATACATAGAAGGATATTACAGAAGAGAATTGAACTGTAATAGAAGGATATTACAGAAGAAGATTAAACTGTACTTACATAGGACTGTATTTGCAGTAGACTCGTGTAGTTTAACGGGTAGGGAAGTGCTGCCCAATTTTCCGTAGAATATTCTACAGAGTAGTCTAGACGTTGATAGACGTGTATGGCCTTTATAGGTTGAATGTTCTGCGAGTAGCATGTTCTACTTGCAAGGTGGACAAGGCTAGCCGGGTTATAGCCGTGGAGCGTTTTGCTAATAGTCGATAATCGTCGCGAGGTATGTGATTCTTTCTATCCTCTTGAGCATGATATTTTAAAAGAATATATATAGTACGGTAGACGTACATGTGTTAACTGAACGTAGTTTTACGGCAATGTCTTTTGACTTAAGCCTGAATAATAAGAATCTTGAAGTATTTCAAGTGAATTAAGAAACCTTTTTGAAAGAAGGATAATACTTGGTTTTGAAAGCTTAAGAAGTTATACTAGCTTTATGGGAAGTTAGGTATAACGACTTAAGAGAGATAAAAGGAACGGTTTACTTAATTATTTATGAAAACCTTATATTGATTTCGGAAATGAGAATAAGTATCGAACAAACCACAGCAGCGCTAATAAAGGGAAATGTATTGACTAATAAAGTATTATTAAAACCAGTAGAAACCTCCATCTGCATAGAAGCTAAGATGATTCAAAATGATATTACATTTCCTAGATCATGGCTGCTCTAATAAGATTGTTATGAACAAGAATAACCTACTCACACATAAGGCATATGTTTCTCAAATTGTTTTAAAGGAGAATTATATTATTAAGTGATTAAGACTTTGAACTACGAAACCTTTCGAAAATAAAAGACTCGAGTAATTGAACTTAGGCAAACTTGGACGTTTGGAAAAGAATGTTGTTACTTGATATTAAAAAGGAAACTGTTTTGGTTTACTTAAAAAGATAGTCACTCTATTTTTTTATACTACGGGTATTGTGTGACTTTTGTAAAAGAAATTGATCTTTTTTTAAAGAATTAATGTATGAAGTACTTTGGGGTTAAAACCCGAACTTGTTGTCATAAAATAGAAAGTACCTTGGGTGAATAACTTGACTATGTTGATTTGTGATAGCCTTGTAATACTTTCTTGATTGGTTTGATAAATAATCATGTTATGATGCTACGTGTGTTAGTGTCTTATAATGTTTGTGTAAAGGGGTTTCCCTTGCTGTGCTTATGTTGATTAACGATAAGCCGTTGTACTGTTATATTATCACATACCCCCTTGACTTGATATACCGAGGGCTTGCCACCCGATGCGGTCTATCACGGCCATGTGGTGTGTGACTATGCGGAGCAGCGGTATGCTCCAGGATTGATCATTCCGGGTGTTTTATCCCGATGCGGGGGATGCCCTATGCGGTCTGTGTGACTATGCGGTCTATGAGACTATGCGGACTGCGGGAGTCCAGGAGGGTACCGGGGGTTAGCTGCCCCCGATGCGAGGAATACCTCATGCGGGCCTATGTGTGGCCTATGCGGAGCAGCGGTATGCTCCAGGACTAGACGCGCACATTGATACTGAGGGCGAGTGGCCAGCTTCGATCATGTGTTGCGGTCTAGAAAGACCCCGTGATATAGTTTTATAGCATTGTTGGTACTGTGGGTTTTAGTAGTCGGCTATGCCTTCGTACTTACCCCGTACGGTTTTATTATGACACAGGTGGGACCTGGTGTTCATGTGTACTCCTTGGTGTTATTACATCATAGACTGCCGGCAGTGAGAAAGGTATTCCACGGGCATGATTGATGTGGTGGGCGTGAGACCCATCGTTGTATTTGGGTAATGACTTTGAGGGCGTGAGTCCCTGACTTGGCGTATTTGCACATATTATGTATCGTAAATTGGTTATCATATATGTCTACATTTATATAGACTATTATGATTTCATTTCTGATATTTTGATTTCACATACTTGGTACTGTTATCGACCTCGCCCGGGGCTGCGTTCATGCCGCAGGTAGAGGTACACCAGTCGTCGATCCTCGCTCTTAGGATCACAGTTCAGCGTTTTGGGAAGCTCCGTTTCTCCGGAGGCTTATCTTTGGTATAGTCCCCTGTTGTTGTAGGTACTTACATTCAGGGGTATGGCGGACCCTGTCCGTCGTTGTTGTTGTAAAACTCTTGAGTGCGTAGTCTGTTGTAAAGTTGGGATATAGCTATTTCATTCTTGAGATATTTATATACTTGCCGAAGGGCACTCTTTTATTGGATAAACTGTGTCTCTTTTACATTGGTTTCATGTCTTGTTTTATATTCCGCTGATTACTCTGATGTATGTCTACTTGGGTGCCCGGGGTAAGGCACCAGTCACGGGCCCGGGTTCGGGTCGTGACAGAAATTTGTGCACAACCCCCGAAAAGAATTGTTTTCCGACGAAACGTTTTCCAAACTTTGCGAAGGGAAAATTACGGTTGCAACATTAATAATTTTTGCGGATTTTTCCGAGAGATGAAATATTTTGGACCAACGGGAGGGTGACATGTGTCACCCTCAAAGTGGACGGCAAAGGGCTTGTGTTGGCACGTTTTTTGTGCTAAGACTTTGGTCAAGGAGTTGGTAGGATATTTGTGATATTTTGTGTGGTAGATGGATAAGGTACACTTGCCCAAATCCTCACCCTCCACTTGCCCCCCACTTGTCTTAATCTTGGCCATTGATTTCCCTATAAATACCCCCCTTAGTTGAAGACTTCTTCATCCACAAAATAATTCCCAAGTCTTGAAATCCCTCCCCCCCCCCCCCCCCTTAGTATAGCTCTCGTCCAAGAGCACCCTCCCCGAGAAGGCCCTTGGCCGAAAGTACCCCTACCTTGAGTTGCTCTCGTCCAAATACACCCCCCCCTTGGTAGAAAAGTATTCTCCAAAGTTTTGTTACTATTCCAAAATACCTTGGCCCAAATACCTTGTAGTATTCCAAGGTTACCCCTATACTAAAAGCCCAGAAATACTATTATACTTCCCTTCAGTCATAAAATGAAACCCTAAGAAAAATCTTCAAATGGGTTGAAGTATTAAGAAGAAGTTGCGTAGAACTTCTAAGGGCTGTTTGGAGCGGGTTGGAGCGCACGGAGTAGGAGCTAAACCTTGCTCAGGATCGACATTTAAACTTGGATAATTTTGGGCTTATCGAGGTAAATAATCCTATCCTTCTAGTGTAATTGGAGATTACATACTGTAGTGGTATAGAAGTATATATAAGATACATAGAAGGATATTACAGAAGAGAATTAAACTGTAATAGAAGGATATTACAGAAGAGAATTGAACTGAAATCACAACAGAAGAATATCAAAGAAGAAGATTAAACTGTACTTACATAGGACTGTATTTACAGTAGACTTGTGTAGTTTAACGGGTAGGGAAGTGCTGTCCGATTTTCCGTAGAATAGAGAACCCCCTGCTTAGAATATTCTACATAGTAATCTAGACGTTGATAGACGTATATGGCCTTTATAGGTTAAATGTTCTGCGAGTAGCATGTTCTACTTGAATGGTGGACAAGGCTAGCCGGGTTAGCCGTGGAGCGTTTTGCTAATTGTCGATAATCGTCGCTAGGTATGTGATTCTTCCTATCCTCTTGAGCATGATATTTTAAAAGAATATATATATATAGTACGGTAGACGTACGTGTGTTAACTGAACGTGGTTTTACTCCGATGTCTTTTGACTTGAGTTTTAAATAATAAGAATCTTGAAGTATTTCAAAAGAATTAAGAATCATTTTTGAAAGAAGAGTAATACTTGGTTTAAAAGCTTAAGGAGTTATACTAGCTTTATGGGAAGTTAGGTATAACGACTTAAGAAAGATAAAAGGAACGGTTTACTTAATTGTTTATGAACGCCTTATATTGATTTCGGAAATGAGAATAAGTATCGAACAAACCACAGCAGCGCTAATAAAGGGAAATGTATTGACTAATAAGTATTATTAAAACCAGTAGAAACCTCCATCTACATAGAAGCTAAGATGAGACAAAATGATATTACATTTCCTAGATCATGGCTGCTTTAATAAGATTGTTATAAACAAGAATAACCTACTCACACATAAGGCATATGTTTCTCAAATTGTTTTAAAGGAGAATTATATTATTAAGTGATTAAAACTATGAACTACGAAACCTTTCGAAAATGAGAAACTTGAGCATTTGAAATTAGGCAAACTTGAACGTTTGGAAAATAATGTTGATTACTTGATTTTACAAAGGGAAGTGTTTTGGTTTACTTAAAAAGATAGTCACTCTATTTTTATACTACGGGTATTGTGTGACTTTTGTGAAAGAAACGGATCTTTTAAAAAGTTAATGTATGAAGTACTTTGGGGATAAAAACCCAAACTTGTTAACATAAAGTAGAAAGTACCTTGTGTGAATAACTTGATTGTGTTGGTTTGTGATAACCTTGTAATACTTTCTTGTTGATTTGATAAGTAAACATGTTAGGATGCTACGTGTGTTAGTATCTTGTGATGTTTGTGTAAAGGGGTTTCCCTTGATTGTGCTTATGTTGTTTAACGATAAGTCGTTATGATAGTATTGTACCACTCACCTCTTGACATGATACCGGGGGTTAAGCTGCCCTCCGATGCGGGGTATACCTCAGGCAGTCTGGGACTATGATTCGAGAATACCTCATGCGGGTCCAGGGGACCTATGCGGAGCTACGAGTTCGAGGTTAGTGTGCGGTCTATATGGCCACGCGGTCTATGTGGCCACGCGATGCGAGTCGAGGCGATGCGGGAGTAGCTACCCCGTCGCGGAATACCTCATGCGGGCCTATGTGTGTGGCCAATGCGGAGCTGCGAAGTTCGAGATTAGACGCGCACATTTGATCTGCGCGCGAGTGGCGGCGCCGATCATGTGGCGGTCAGACGGACCTCGTGATACGATTTATGACTTTGTTGGTGCTGGGTTTTAGTAGTCGGCTATGCCTTCGTACTTACCCCGTACGGTTTTATTATGACACAGGTGGGACCTGGTGTTCATGTGTATTCCTTGGTGCTTTTATATCATAGACTGCTGGCAGTGAGGAAGGTATTCCACGGGCATGATTTATATGGTGGGCGTGAGACCCATAGTTATATTTGAGTGATGACTTTGAGGGCGTGAGTCCCTGACTTGACATGACTGCTTATTTATTGTGAACTGTAGTTTGGTTATCATATATGTCTCCTGCTTTATATAGACTACTATGATTTCATTTACAGTATTTTCAGTTTCACATACTTGGTACCTGTTGTACTGACCTCCTTCGGGGGGCTGCGTTCATGCCGCAGGTAGAGGTACACCAGTTAAACCAGGATGTCATCAATGAATACTATAACAAACGTATCCAAAAATGGCTTGAACACCCGGTTCATCAAATCCATAAATACCGCTGGAGCGTTGGTCAGAACGAAAGACATCACCCTAAACTCATAGTGCCCATACCGGATCCTGAATGCAGTCTTTGGGATATCTGCCTCTCTAACTCGCACCTGATGATAACTAGACCGCATGTCTATCTTGGAGAAACACCTCGCACCCTGCAACTGGTCAAACAAATCATCAATCCTGGGGAGGGGGTATATATTCTTGATGGTTACCTTATTTAGCTGCCTGTAATCAACACACATACGCAGCGTCCCATCCTTCTTCTTTACAAATAAAACCGGCGCTCCCCAGGGAGAAACACTAGGCCTGATAAAGCCTTTTTCCAACAAATCTTTCAGCTGGTCCTTCAACTCTCTCAACTCAGCAGGTGTCATCCTGTATGGCGGAACAGATATAGGTCGAGTGTCTGGCGACATTTCAATACAAAACTTAATCTCTCTCACAGGAGGGATACCCGGGAGATCGTCTAGGAATACATCTGGAAACTCTCTAACCACCGGAACTGACTGAATAGCTGGCACCTCACCCAGATCGAATACGAACGGATGATAGATGTACCCCTTCTGCACCATCTTCCTAGCCTTGAGGTAAGAAATAAACCTACCCCTCGGCGACGCTGTGTTGCCCTTCCACTCGATAACCGGCTCACCAGGAAACTGGAACCGTACCAATCTCTCCCTACAGTCCACATTGGCGTAGCAAGAAGCCAACCAATCCATACCCATAATCACATCAAAGTCTGTCATATCCAACTCTATCAAGTCGGCTAGGGTCTGACGACTGTATATAGTCACTGGGCAAGCCTTATATACCCGCTCAACTACCACCGAATCACCTACTGGCGTAGCTACCTCAAAAGGTTCTATGGACTCAGGCTCTATCCCTATTCTACAAGCAATATGAGGAGATATATAGGACAAGGTAGAACTCGGATGTCACGACCCGACCTTGGGCCCGCGACTGGTGCCTTACCCCGGGCACCCTAGTGATACAACATCAGAGAAAAATCAGCGGAATTAAAAACTTAAACATATGAACAATATGAAAAGAAATAGGCTAACCAAAACGGTCACCTTTCTGCATATATATATATATAATCGAACAGTTATATGAGCGAGGATCAACAACTGGTGTACCTACACTGCGGCATGACGCGGCCCGAAGGAGGTCAAGATCAACAGTACCAAGTATGTGAAACTGAAAAATCGTAAATGAAATCATAACGATCTATATAAAGCAGAGACATGTATGATAACCAAAGCTGCGATACCTGACATATATTAGCGATCGTGTCAAGTCGTGGACTCACGCGCGTAAAGTCATCACTCAAATATAACCCGAATTTAACCGCAACGGACGCGTGCCCCGATCTTACCTCGGTATAAGCATGGCCATGGAACCATCCTAATGGACGCATACCCGTGGACCATACATCGTGTCAGTATGTCCAAAGGAAATGACAATATAGCACTCATAGTGGAAGCATACTCGTAGGCCACCCAACGTGTCAGTATGTCCAAAGAAAATAACAAGATAACACTCCTAGTGGAAGCATACCCGTGGGCCACCCATCGTGTCAGTATATCCAAAAGGAAATAACAAGATAACAATCATAATGGAAGCATACTCGTGGGCCACCCAACGTGTCAGTATGTCCAAAGCAAATAACAAGATAACACTCCTAATGGAAGCATACCCGTGGGCCACCCATCGTGTCAGTATGTCCAAAAGGATCGATATAGTGGAAGCATACCCGTGGGCCACCCATCGTGTCAGTATGTCCATCAATCAACCAGATAGTCGGCCCTCCATCGAGAGACGCGGTAGCACAGAAATACAACACTTGCACAACAAAGGCTATCACCACAAGCATAGGCAAGTTCAACATACTTTTAGACATTCATTTTATGACCACAAATCCGGGTTTCAACCCCAAGGTACTACGTACTTTAAATATTTAAAAAGATCCATTTCTTTCACAAAAAGTCACACGATACCCTTAGTATCAAATAGAGTAACTATCTTTTTAAGTAAACCAAAACAATTTCCATACCTTCTTTTTAAACCATCTTAAGACAAAACCATGCCTTTCTTTTAAACCAAAACACTTCAAATTCCTCAAGTCTCTTTTCTTTTAGAAAACAAGTTCCTTACTTTGGAATTTAAGAAAAATCAATACTTGTTATTAATGATCTTATTAAAGCAGCCATGATCTAGGAAATGTAATACAATTTTATCGTATCTTAGCTTCTATGCAGTTGGAGGTTTCTACTGGTTTTAATATAATTAATTATTTGTCAATATATTTTCCTTTATTAACGCTGCAGTGGTTTGTTCGATACTTATTCTCATTTCCGAAATCAATAAAACATTATCCTTTTAAAGACCAAGTACCCATTACTCATGAATGCGGTTTCACAACTTTTTAACAAAATTCAAGTTCTTAACATTATAACAAGTCAAATATAAGTCAAGTCTCTTGCCTTTTAAAATCAACAAACCATCCTTTTACCTACATAAAGTCGTTATAACTAACTTTCCATAAAGCTATTATAACACTTTATGTTTTTAAACCAACCAAATTCGTTTAGCACACGTACGTCTACCGTACTATATAGTTCACAACAATCATGCTAGAAAAGATAGGAAGAGGTTCACATACCTCGCGACGATTATCGACAATTAGCAAAAAGCTCCACAGTACTATAACCCTGCTAGCCTTTTCCACCCTTCCAGTAGAATACGCTACTCGTAGTATTTCAACCTATAAAGGCCACAAAACGTCTATCAACTTCTCGATCTCTTCGTAGAACATTTCCAAGTACAAGGTTCCTTATTCTACGGAAAATTCGGCAGCACCTCCCCCCCCCGCAACCACATAAATCTCCTCCTCTATCAAGGCCCGCTACCAAGCCAACAACTCCAAGGGGGTTACACGTTTAACCGGACGTGTACAACACTGCCACACAATAATACTACTACCATCAGAATTACGGTCAATGTAAATACAGTTCAATTCTTTTTAATCATCCTTCCATAAATCTTATACGCAATTATAAACTACTACAATATGTAATATCCAATTACAATAGGGGGACATAGATCATTACCTCGATAAGCCCAAAATTATCCAAGATTTATAAGTCGATCCTGAGCAACGTTTAGCTCCTATTCCTTACGCTCCAATCCGCTCCAAGCAACCCTTAGAAGTTTCTAAACAACTTCTCTTAACACTTCAACCAAGCTATGAAGATTTTCCTAGGGTTTCATTTTGCGACTAAAGGAATAAAGTAGTATTTTCGGGCTCTTATGTTGGGATTACTTAGAATTCTACTAGGGATACTAGGCTAACATATTTGGGATTATACAACAACAATTGGAGTATTTTCTACACAAGTGGGGGGGTGGACGAGAGCAACTTAAGGGAGGGAGTATATTTTTGCCTTGGAAATCTTTAAGTGTGGGATGAATAAAGTCTTGCATTAAGGGGGTATTTATAGAGAAATCAAAGGCTAGGATGAGAGCAAGTTTGTGGTGAGATTGGGGGACAAGTGTGTGTGGGTCCCACCCACCACATGTCTACACAAAGAAGAAGACAAGTGGCTTGCCACTTGTAAGGCCATTTCGGCCAAGGGACAAGTGTCTAGCCACTTGTCTGTCACGACCCGACCCCGGGCCCGTGACTGGTGCCTTACCCCGGGCACCCTAGTGATACAACATCAGAGAAAATCAGCGGAAATAAAAACTTACACATGAAACAAGATATACAATAATGAAATAAGAAAACAGGCTAACCAAAACGGTTACCTTTCTGAATATATAAATAAAAATTTGAACCCGAACAGTTACATCCCTTTTACAAACTCTGCCCACAACAGTACTACAGACCTCTAAGAATGTTATAACAACAACGACGGGACAGGGCCCCGCCATACCCCTGAATGTAAGTACCTACAACGACAGGGGACTATACCAAAGATAAGCCTCCGGAGAAACGGAGCTTCCCAAACGTGAACGTGATCCTATGGCGAGGATCGACGGCGTGTACCTCACTGCGGCATGAACGGCCCCAAGAAGGTCGATAACACAGTACCAAGTATGTGAAACTGTAAAGTACTAAAATAAAATCAAAGCATTTTTAAAACCACTTAAAAATACTACCAATTCAACGCGCATAGTGCGCAACATAAACAAGAGCAAAAATAGATATAATGTAATCGTCTTTTCTAGGCCGCTAATGATCGAAGCAAGGCCAATCGCCCATAGTATCATTATGCGTGCCTAATCTCGAACTCCGCATCCGCATAGGTCACGCGCACCGCATGAGGTATTCCTCGCATCGGGGGTAGCTAACTCGCGGCATCATCCTGGACTCCCGCAGTCCGCATAGTCACACAGACCGCATGAGGCATTCCTCGTGACGGTAACACACCCGGAGTGATCATCCTGGAACTCCCGCAGCTCCGCATAGTCACACAGACCGCATGAGGTATTCCTCGCATCGAGGGTGGCAAGTCCTCGACATAATAACAAGTCAGGGGGGTATGTGATATAATAGCAGTATAACAGGCTTATCGTTTAACAACGTAAGCACAACAAGAATAACCCCCTTACACAAACATCACAAGACACTAACACACGTAGCATCATAACATGTTTACTTATCAAACCATCTTACTACACTTCCCAGAAATCAATACAAGTCTTTCATAAACAAATAAGTAAACCGTTCCTTTTATCTTTCTTAAGTCGTTATACCTAACTTCCCATAAAGCTAGTATAACACTTAAGCTTTTAAAACCAAGTATTTCTTTTCTTTCAAAAATGATTCATAACTCTTGTGAAATACTTCAAGATTCTTATTATTTAAAACTCAAGTCAGAAGACATCAAAGTAAAACCAAAACAATTTCCATACCTTCTTTTTAAACCAATCTTAAGACAAAAGCATGCCTTTTTTTTTTAAAGTCAAGTAGCAATATACTTTTTAAACCAAGTGTCTTACTCTTTTAAAAACAAGTGACCTTATACCTTTAAATCAAGTTACTTCTCCTTTCCCCAAAATCAAGTTGTTTATGAGTCAAGTTATCATTTTAAATCCAATGATAAAACCATTCTTATTTTCGAAATCAAGATAACTTTATTCTTTAAAAGACCACACACCCATTACTCATGAGTGAGGTTTTACAACTTTTTAACATAATTCAAGTCCTTAATAATTCATAACAAGTCACTTAACTTTGGAATCAAGTCAAGGAAACAAAAGGAAAATCAAATTCCTTTAAACACACGTGCGTCTACCGCACTAAATATATTTCACAAATATCATGCTAGAAAGGATAGGAAGAGGTTCACATACCTCGCGACGATTATCGACAATTAGCAAAACGCTCCAAAGTACTCTAACCTTGCTCGCCTTTTCCACTCTTCAAGTAGAATACGCTACTCGTAGTATCTCAACCTATAAAGGCCACAAAACGTCTATCAATTTCTCGATCTCTTTGTAGCACAATTCCAAGTACAAGGTTCCTATTCTACGGAAATTTGGCACCTCCCGCACATGACCACATAAATCTCCTCCTCTATCAAGGCCGGCTACCAAGCCAACAACTCCAGGGGGGGTTACACGTCTAACCGGACGTGTACAATTCTACTTCACAATAATACTACAAGTCTACTGTAAATACAGTCCAATGTAAATACTGATTCAATTCTAGCCAATACTATTATTACTAAAACATGTAATTTCCAATTACAATAGGGGGATAAAGATCATTACCTCGATAAGCCCAAAATTTATCCAAGATTAAATGTCGATCCTGAACAACGTTTAGCTCCTAATTTGCACGCTCCGATAGCTCCAAGAAACCCTTAGAAGTTTCTAAACAACTTCTACTTAATACTTCAACCAACTATGAAGGTTTTCCCTAGGGTTTCGTTTTGTGACTAAAGGGAATATAGTAGTATTTCCGGGCTCTTAGTATAGAGGTAACTTTGGAAATACCACAAGGGATTTGGGCTAAGGTATTTTGGAATAGTAACAATAATTGAAGACCTTTTCTACCAAGGGGGGGTATTTCGACGAGAGCTTCTAAGAGGGGGAGTGTTTTGGACGAGAACAACTACAAAGGGAGGGAGTATTTTTGCCTTGGAATTTCTCAAGTGTGGAATGAAGAAGTCTTGCACTTAAGGGGGGTATTCATAGAACCTTCAATGGCCAAGATTCAAGCAAGTGGAGGATGGAGATTTGGTAGCTTGAGCAAGTGAAGTCTTCCACCAAGTGTCCACCACAACATTGGGACATATGTCCCCCACAACTTTGGGACATATGTCCACCACAAAAATGAGCCATGTGGCCATCCACTTGCACCAACAAAACCGTCCAAACCTACTCCCACTAACCCAAAAAAAACATCTTGCAAGACTTGACTTATTGACTTGGCCACTTGCCCACAATTTCGTCCAACATGCCACCTAAGGGTGAAACATGTCGCCCTCCTATCGGTCCAAAATATTTCATCTTCCGAAAATATCCGTAATGCCAAAAATCCGAAAATAAAGTGGGCCCCACAAAACCGTAAATTCCTCCCGTGGGCCCCACGTGACCAATTCCGGAAATAAAATTCCAATACTTCTAAAATAATCCCAGAAGTCCGAATACCAAATATGGAAATCCAATTCCCATTAACGAACCTTTTTCCTTCACAAAAACCGGAAACTTTCCCGTCGAAAAATCACATCTTTCTTCCTTTCCAATTTTAATGTCGTATCCTCGTACGTACGTCCTCGTATACATACTCTGCAATTACGGGGTGTAACATTCTTCCCCCCTTAGAAACATTCGTCCCGAATGTTCCTTCTATGTCTCAAAACATACATGTGCCGGTATAGTCTTCACTACTATACTTACGAAACCAATCATGCCACACCTGGCCATAATATAACACACGCGCAAATACTTAATTCCAGGTCCACGAGGAATCACCTCTATCATCACAAAAGCTCCTACCCAAGGTCCGAAGGATACTTTCTTCGCACCAGAAATGATCACTTCTATTCTCTTAACACATTCTCGCTTCTTCCCTTACTCGTCGTACCCTTCTCGTACACTCAAACTCTTCCTACTATACGTACCACATTCCTGTCATTGCTTCATTTTCCAAAATCTCGGGGTTACTATCTCCAACTTGGTCATTATTAACTGGGAATACTCTGGATGGATCTTCGATACTCTTCTGAAACATAGCAACATGGAATGCCGGACGTACAGCCTCCTAAGTCGGACGACAGTGCTAACTTATAGGCAACCTGGCCTATTCTACAACGATCTGAAAATGCCCAAAGTACCTCGGGCTAAGTTTCCCCTGCTTTCCAAATCTCGTCACACCCTTCCGGGGTGGTACCTTCAAGAAGACCCACCGTCAACCTGAACTCCAAGTGTCGACGCCGATTATCCGCACGACTTCTGTTGACTCTGAGCTGCTAATAACTTCTTCTGGATAAGCTTCACCTTATCCACATCCTGCTGAAACAAGTAGGGACCAACTATCTGAACCTTGCCAACATCGAACCAATCGACCGGCAACCTACACATCTGCCCATACAAGGCTTCATAAGGCGACATCCGAATACTGAAATGGTAGCTATTTTAATACTCACTCAACAAGAGGCAAATAATCCTTACAGCTACCCCTGAAATCAAAACATCGGCCCGCCACCTGTCCTCAAATGTTTGGATAAAACGCGTTGTTTGGCCGTCGGCCCGAGGGTGAATGCAATACTGAGACTCACCTGAGTTCCTAACCCCGCCTGGTAACACCTCCAGAAAAAGAAATAGACGTAAACTGGGCTCCACTGCCCGTCATAAAGTAAAAAAAATAGGAACCCCGTGCAGCCTTACAACCTTCCTGATATATAACATCTCGCATAACCCTCCGCCGAGTAAACAGTCCTGACTGAAAGACAAGATGGGCTGATCTCATCGGCCCGACTACTGGTCGAATATATCCACGAACTCGTACGATGGTTAACTAAACTTGGGCCTAACACCCTCGTGACCCTATCACATAGCGGGACCACCACGAATTTTCCTTACTTCAAACCGGGCTGCGGGTTGACCCGCAATCTGGCCTCAACCTGACCCATTTATCGCGCCAAGCTCCTGTTCCCCGATCCGGAACAATCTCACTAACCAAGTCACGAAAACCTAGTGGTCTTCTTAGCTCAACTACACTCTTTCATTTCACACCACTCAGGGACCTATCACACAATTATATCCCACGATATATATCACGCATACCTAGTACTTCGACAAAGACCAACCATAACATCCACTCAGGACGGCCTTGCATCCAAGGTCCCAACTGTTATAAATTCTAAGGCTCCCCATTCTCTCGTCCCCAGACTTACCCTTTTCCACTACCCATGTTTTCTAATCACAACTTACACAATGCTAACCTGTTACACCCCGTTTGTGCAGGACATGTTGTAAGAACGTACGTAAGAACTCACGAGTGTTAAGATTTGAGACTTGTAAAAAATTTATCGGAATTATGGAATTGTCGGAAAACGTAATATTGTGACGAATGGGAGGGCGACACGTGTCACCCCCCCTCATTGAGGTCTTGGACGAAATCACAAGGGCACAAGGGTCATTTGACCCTTGTTAGGAAGACAAGTCTTGCAAGTAGTAGAGCTTGAGATAATTGACTTGGTCAATGGGACCACAAGCTTGATATTTAAGAGAACCTCATCCTAGCCACCCATTTGGTTACATCTTGACCCTCCATGTCCCTATATAATACTACTAGTAGCAAGAGAGAGCCCAACACTTAGAAAAAATTTCAAGAAATTGGATGAAACTCACTAAGAGCTCTCGGGTTCCTTGCATTTGAAAAGAAAATTTTTTTGTTCCTTGTCCATTAAGCTCCACACTTTAAACCAAGGTTCTTGAGTGTATTGTAAGCATATCTCAATAGAAAAATCTCAGAAAAAGATAGTTTTCGGGTTAGTCGCAAAGTGAAAACCTAGTTGTCTTTCTAGGTTTTGTTTGGAGATTTGAAGGAAGTTTGTTGGTATTGTTCTAAGGGTCTCAACTAGCGGATTGAAGCGTCTTGAAGAGGCTCTAAGTTGCTAAGGAGCAAATTCGGATTTGGAGTTGGATTGAGATTCGTTGAGGTATAATCTTGTCTCTTAATAGTGTTACAAGATTATATATATATTGTTGTTGTTAGCTTTACATGTTGCTAGCATGAAGTTGATATGTTGAAGTTCATAAGTATTATGGATTGCTTGTAGCTTAAATCCAAAATGTTATATTAGCCACTTGAAGTTGGATTACTAATTGGTCGTTTATTAGAAATCGTCGCATGTTACTTACTTGAAGATTATAGTAGTTATAATCGATTGCGACTTGATATCATGTTATGCTAACAATTTGGATTGAAATGGAAATTGGATAAGCATTGGTATTGCGGTACTCAATATGGCCGAAATTGGACTAGTAGTTGTGTTAGTTTGATATCTATTGTTGGGCGGAATTTTACACATCTAGTAGGCGTGTAATCCCCTATTGTTGATTGCATTGTTTGGGCCTTAAAATGTGGCGTGTTTGGTTATTGTATTCGGCCTTGAAAAAGGTTGCAAAGTAAGTAGAAACAAAGGAGGTGATGTCCGATTTTCCGTAGAATTTAGTGACTTAGCACTTAGAATGTTCTACGTTTGAAGTAAGAGATTAATGGACGTATTGTGACCATTATAGGTTGAAGTACTAAGTATAGCGTATCCTACTTGAAGGATGGATTAGCTATCAAGGTTGAAGTACTTTGGAGCATTTTGCTACTTGTCGATAATCGTCGCGAGGTATGTGAACCTCTTCCTTCCTTTGGCATGATTCTATGTATGGAATATACCTGTGGTATCATTTCATGTTTCCTTCTACTCTTAGAAGTTAAGAGGTAGTTGTGTGATTTACTCTATGTAGAACTTTTCCTATCTTTTGAGCATGACTAGTTGCACGTATGTAGTACGGTGAGCGTCTGACAACACCTTGATATCCTTTACTAGTTTTATGAATAGCCTAGTCGGGTGAGTTAGGAGAGTAACTCACTTCTTTGAAAGAATAAAGGATGTCTTAAGTTTTATTAAGTTAAGGGACTTGAAGAGGTTTAAAGTATGTGATACTTGTTCCGTTTTAAACGTATAAGTCCCTTGGATAGGAAATTATATTTTGGCTAAGGTATAAAGTGAATATAACGACTTTATGGAAAGTTGGTTATATTTGCTTTATGGAAAGATAAATGACTTGATTTTAGTGAAAAGGCAACTTGATTTTAAGGCATGAATTGCCTAAGGTTTTATAATAAAAGGAGTCACTTGATTTCTAAGGTTAAGAGACTAATGGTACTTTGAAAGTTAAGAGAATTGATTTGAAAATATATAATACTTGGTTTTAAAAAAAAGTATAAGTCTCTTAGTTATAAAAGGAATGGGTTTGCCTAAAACCATAAAGGGTTATAACGGCTTTATGGGAAGTTGGTTGTAACGGCTTTATGGAAGGTTAAGAGAATGGTTTTCTCTAATAAAGAAATCAAAGAAATAACTTGAATTAAGGAAGGGCAATTTGATTTAAGGGTATCACTTGCTTAAAGCTTTAAGGTAAGGGTCACTTGATTTAGCCAGAAATGTATTTCTAAAGTATAGTGACTTATGTGAAATGTACACAAGCCTTGTGTCACGACTGCCCGGGGCGTGACGGTGCCTTAGGGCACCTGCGATCATACATCAGAGTAACCAGCGGAATATAAAACAAGACAGGAAACAGTTTATAAAATAAGACACAGTTTATGTGAGAAAACGTCGCCTTTCGGCATATATATATATAAACATGATTTAGCAGTTACATCCGATACTGTACAACATGACTACAGACCTCTAAGGAAATATACAACTATGGCGGGGCCCTGTCCATACCCTGACTGTACAAACTATCTACAATACAGGGAGATCATACCAAAAAGTAGAGTCTCCGGAGAAGATGGAGCTCCTGACACCAATGCAAAGAGATCCTAAGGATGCGGATCTAGCACCTGCTTGCCCTTACCTGCGGCATGAACGGCCCCAAGGAGGTCAAGACAGTACTAAGTATGCAGCGTAAAGTACTTAAATGAAAACATATCATTTTTAAAACCAGTATACAAATATGTGTGAACAACCAAGGAAACCGCACATAGTGCCACATCACAAACAAGAGCAACAATAGGTAAACTGTAATAGGTCTTTTCTAGGCTGCGAATGATCGAAGCAGGGCCACTTGCCCGTATTATCACTCTGCAAGCCTAATCCTGGACTCCCGGAGTCCGCATAGGCCACTCACATGGGCCCGCATGAGGTATAACCCCGCATCGAGGGTAGCTACTCCTCGGCATCGTCCTGGACTCGTTGTCCGCATGGCCACATAGACCGCATGAGGCATAACCCCGCATACTAACCTGGAACTCTCGTAGCTCCGCATAGGCCCCCTGGACCCGCATGAGGTATTCTCGAATCATGGTCCCAGACCGCCTGAGTCTACCCCGCATCGGAGGGCAGCTTAACCCCCGGTATCATCTCAAGAGGTGAGTGATATAGTACTAACACAACAGCTTATAGTTCAAACAACATAAGCATAAGTAAGACTGACCTCTTTACACAAACGTTACAAGATACTAACACATAGCGTCACAATATGTCTACTCACCAAAACCATCTTATTATACCTTTCAGAAATCAATACAAGTCTTTTATAAAACACATAAGTAAACTGTTCCTTTTTATAAAACTTAAGCCGTTATACTTAACTTCCCATAAAGCTAGTATAACCCTTAAGCTTCTTGTTTTAAAAACAACTATTCTTCTTCTTTCAAAACTGTGTTATAATTCTTTTGAAAGACTTTTTAAGATCTTTATTATTCAGGCTTAAGTCGCAAGACATTGCCGTAAGTATTATTCAGGCTTAAGTCGAAAGACATTGCCGTAGTTATTATTCAGTTAACACATGTACGTCTACCGTACTATATATATATTTAAAATATCATGCTTTAGGAAGAATCACATACCTTCTCGGCGAAAACCTCCTGCCAAGTTGAATATGTCGCGCGCAGAGAATCAGCCTATAATAGTCACAGACATCTATCAAAGTCTAGACTACTCTGAAGGTCATTCTAAACAGAGGGTTCACAATTCTACGGAAAGTCGGGCAGCACAACCCTACCCGGTGAGCTATATGAGTCTACTGTGAAAACAGTCCTATGTGAGTACAGTTTGATTATTCTTCTTTTAAACCCTTCTACTGTGATAACAGTTCAATTCTATTCTGTAATATTCTTCTAAGTATTTAATACTTATTCTTATACTACTACAGTATGAATTCTCTAATACAAAAGAGGGTTAGGATTATTTACCTCGGTAAGCCCAATAATATCCTAGATAAAAGTCGCGCCTGAGCAAAGTTTAGCTCCTAAGTTGTATGCTCCGGTAGCTCCAAGAAAACCTTAGAAGTTCTTCACAACTTCTACTAAGGACTAAGGGATTTGGGCTAGGGTATTTTGGGCATTATAACAATACTAGAAGGCAACTTTCTACCAAGGGAGGGGGGTAGGTTTTGGCTAGGCTAGGGGGGCCTCGGCCAAACCACTTAGGCTAGAGGGGGGGTATTCGGCCAAGGGCCTTCACAAGGGGAGGGGGGAGGTGTTTGGACGAAAAGCTACAAAGGGAGAGGAGAGGATTTTTAGACTTGGAAGCTTTTGTGGATGAAGAACTCTTCATCACAAGAGGGGTATTTATAGGTCAAGGGATGGCCAACCAAGGGCCAAGATGTAGCCAAGTGCTAGGCAAGTGTAAGGCCAAGATTAGGGCAAGTGTACCTAGCCAACTTGCACACAAAATATCCTACCAACTACTTGACAAAGTTGGCACTCCAATCGGCCCTAATGCCGTCCACACATCCACCAAGGAGAGGGTGACAAGTGTCGCCCTCTCGTTGGTCCAAAGTGTTTCGTCTCTCGGAAAAATCCGCAAAAATTAGAAATGGCATAGCCGGAATTTACTCTACGAAAGCTGTGGAAACGTTTCGTCGGAAAACTATTTGCTTTGTGAGTTGTGCCCAAAAATCGTCCAAGGCCTAAACTTTAAGGCCAAACTTTTTGTACGTATACCCTTACGTACATACTCTGGAAATACGGGGTATAACATTCTCCCCTCCTTAGAAACATTCGTCCCGAATGTTCCTTCCCAAGACAGTTAACGATAAGGTTCTACATAACCTAAACAGTTTGCAAAAGCCACACACGGCCACAAAACAACACTTAGGCAAAAACGATAACGAAAATTTACAAGTAGGAAAGTGAATTACCTGGAGGTGTGGGGAATAGGTGAGGATACTTCTGCCTCATGTCCTCCTCGGCTTCCCACGTCATCTCCTCCCGAGCTCGTTCGCCATAAGACTTTGTGGAAGCCACGCCCTTGGTCCGCAGACGCCTAACTCCGACGATCGACTATCGCTATGGGAATCTCCTCATACGATAACCCTCGGTCACTGGACATCGTCCAATCGGTGTACCCTAGATGGATCCCCGATGCATCTCCTCAAGATAGATACGTGAAAACCGGATGCACCGCCTCCGGATCGGACGGCAGATCCAACTCATAGCAACCTTGCCTACCTGCGACAATGCGAAATGCCCAATGTACCTTGCCGAAGTTTCTTCTTCCCGAATCTCATCACACCGCCATGGGTGACACCTTTAGGAAAACCCAATCATGAACCTCGAACTCCGGATCATGCCGACGACGATGATCTGCGTACGACTTGTCGACTACGAGTGTCAATAGCCGCTCTCGGATAAGCTTCACCTTATCCACTGCTTGCACCAAATCTGGTCCCACTAATCGCACTCGCCCACATCGAACCAGCCTATAGGCGTCTGCACTTCCTCCCATACAAGGCCTCATAAGGCGCCATCCGAATCTGGAGTGGTAGCTATTATTATACGCGAACTCAACTAGAGGCAAATGATCCTCCCAACTACCATCGAAGTCAATAACACGGGCTCGCAAAGATATCCTCGAAGAGTGCGGATAGTGCGCTCTGCTGTCCGTCTGCATGCGTGGATGAAATGCGACTTTCGAGCTCACTGCGTCCCTAAACCTCTGGAAGGACCTCCGAAGTTAGCCGTAAACCGGGCTCCTGCATGCGATATGATCGAAATAGGGACTCCATGCGATCGGCGATCTCTCGGATGTAAAGTCGCATAATCCTCGGTAGAAAAGTCGTCTGACGGAAGAAAGTGGGCTGATTTTCGACCGTCGACGATAACCCATATAGAATCATGTCTCCTCCGAGTGCGAGGTAATCCCGTGATGAAGTCCATGTTGATCACCTCCCACTTCCGGTCGGGATCTCTATCGTCAGTAACAAACCACCGGCCTCCGGTGCTCTACCTTCACTGCCGACAACACGCACCGAGCTACGAACTCGCAACGTCCTCTTCAAGCCATCCCACCAATACAGATCTAAGGTCGTGGTACATCTTGGTCGACCACGGATGGATAGAGTAACGCTTGTATTGTGTGCTTCCCCAAGAACTCTTGCCAAGTCACGAAACATCTGGAACACACAACCTGCCCTCAAACCTTAGCACCCCATCAGGTGCTACCTCAGAAGGACCCTTGCCCTCACGAAGAGCTGTATCACGATAACGTGTCAAAACTGGATCCTCGAACTACTGCCTCTTCACCTCCTCGACGATGGAAGACTCGACAACCTCACGAACTCGAACCCCACTGCTATCAGAATCAACCAAACGGACACCAAGGCTCGCTGGCGATGCAAATCACGAACCATGTCCTCCTCTCTAGCTGCACATCCGATAGGCTCCCATCGACCTCGACTAGAGCATACGCCTGACATTGGCCTTCCGGGTGGTACAGGATATCAACATCGTAATCCTTAAGCAACTCTAACCACCGTCTCGCCGTAAGTTCGACTCCCTGCTGAAGATATCTTGGAGGCTCTTGTGGTGCGTATAAATATCCACGTGAACCCCATACAAATAGTGCCTCCAGATCTTCAAAGCGTGAATCACTGCCGGCTCCAAATCATGGGTGGGGTAGTTCCTCCGTGTTTCTTAAGCCGTCGGGACGCGTGCGCTATAACTCGCCTCTGCATCAACACATCCCAACCCGATGCCCGACGCATCACAATACACTACGAAACCATCCGACCTCGGGAAGAGTAAGAACGGGGCGGCCGTCGCCTCCTTCAAAGAATCGAAACCCCGCCACAAGCATCAGTCCATGAAACTTGGTTGCCTTACGAGTCACCTAGTCAATGGTGCAGATAGAAGCAAACTTCTACGAACCGATAATAACTGCAAGGCCCAGAAATCGCGAACCTGCGCCGGAGTAGTAGGTCTAGGCCAACTCCGGACTGCCTCGATCTTGGCCGTATCTACCTGAATACCATCGGCCCCGACAATGTGCCCAAGAAAAGCCACCGAAGTTAACCAAAACTCACATTTGGAAAACTTGGCGTCACATTTCTGTCCCGAGAAGCTATCGGCCTCAAATGCTCGCATGCTCGCTCTGGCGAGAATAAACCAAGATATCATCAATGAACACTATCACAAGCGTGTCCAAAATGGTTTGAACACTCGGTTCATCAAATCCATGAATACCACGAGCATCGTCAACCAAAAGACATGACCGAACTCATAATGCGTCTGGTCCGGAATGCGATCTAGGGACATCCACCTCTCTGACACGAACCTGATGATAGCCCGATCGCAGATCAATCTTGGAGAAACATCTCGCGCCCTGCAACTGGTCTGTCACGCCCCGAAACCCGGGCCCGTGACTGGTGCCTTACCCCGGGCACCTTAGTGATACAACATCAGAGTAATCAGCGGAACATAAAAAAAACATAACATGAGACAACAGAAGTATAAAACAATAATCTGTGAAAACTTGCCTTTCGGCATATATAACCAATCTTTTAAAGAGAACAGTTTAATCCTTTTTACAAACCCTGCCCACAACAGTACTACAGACCTCTAAGATTTGCAACAACTATGATGGGACAGGGCCCCGCCATACCCCTGAATGTAAATACCTACAACGACAGGGGACTATACCACCGACAAGCCGAGAGAAGCGGGCTTTCCCAAATCTGGTGTGACCCTAAGAGCGAGGATCATCGACTGGTGTACCTTTTCCTGCGGCATGAACGCAGCCCCCCGAAGGAGGTCAGTACAACATGTACCAAGTATGTGAAACTGTAAAGTAATACTGTAACTGAAATCATAGTAGTCTATATAAAGCAGGAGACATGTATGATAACCAAACTACAGTTCACAACAACTAAGCGATCATGTCAAGTCGAGGACTCACGCCTCAAAGTCATCACAATAAGGCCGTGCGGGGTAAGTGCGAAGGCATAGCCGACTACTAAGACCCCAGTACCACAAATGCCACAAATCGTATCACGAGGTCTCTCTGGCGCACCAGGATCGAAGGCGCACCGCCCGCGGTATCAATGCTTGGCGTCTATTCTGGAACTCTCGCGATTCCGCATAGGTCACACACGGACCGCATAAGGTATTCCTCGAATCACGGTCCTAGACCACCCGAGGTATACCGCGTCGAAGGCGGCCTAACCACGGTATCCGTCCCGGACTTCCGCGGCCGCATAGCCGCCGAGGACCGCATAGTCCTCGGAGACCGCATAGGGAATCCCCGCATCGGGATAAACACCGGAATGATCGGTCAATCACGGAGCATACGCGGCTCGCATAGTCTCAAGGACCGTAGCCGTAAAGACGCGTCAGGGTGGCAAGCCTCGGTATACGATCGAGGGTAGGTGATATAATATGATACAATGGACTTACCTTTTAACAATGTAAGCCAGCAAGAATGACCCCCTTACATAACAATCACAAGATACTAACACAAGTAGCATCCTAACATGTTTACTTATCAAATCAACAAGAAAGTATTACAAGGCTATCACAAACCAATACAATCAAGTTGTTCACACAAGGTACTTTCTACTAACAAGTTCGAGTATCTAACCCCAACGTACTTCATACATTAAATCTTTAAAAGATCCGTTCCTATCACATAAGTCACACAATACGTAGTATAAAATAGAGTATTGTCTTTTAAGTAAACCAAAACACTTACCTTTGTAAAATCAAGTAACAACATTATTTTCCAAGCGTTCGAGTTTGCCTAATTTCAAATGTTCGGTTCTTATTTTAAAAGGTTTCGTAGTTCATAGTCTTATTCATTCAAGAATAAAATCCTTTTTATTAACCAATTGAAACATAAGCCTTACATGTAAGTAGGTTATTCTTATTTATAACAATCTTATTACAATGACCATGATCTAGGAAATATCATTTTGTCTTATCTTAGCTTCTATGCGGATGGAAGTTTCTCTTTAGTTTTAATCATACTTAATTATTCAAAACATTTCCTTTTTGTTAACTGCGATGGTTTGTCGATACACATCCCGATTTCCAAAATCGATAAAACATTCTTAAGCCGTTATACCTAACTTCCCATAAAGCTAGTATAACTCTTAAGTTTTCAAAAATACATTACTACACATATTCTTTCAAAATGATTTATAAACCTTTTGAAATACTTCAAGTTCTTCGTTAACACATAACAAGTCGGTTATAATCAAATCGATTACCTTTGAAAACCACAACCCATTTTCTTACCTACATAAAGTGTTATAACCAACTTCCCATAAAGCGTTATAACACTTTATGTTTTACAACAATCAAACACGTACGTCACCGTACTACATAGTTCACACATATCATGCTAGGAGAGATAGGAAGAGGTTCACATACCTCGCGACGAGTATCGACTAATAGCAAAACGCTCCAGCGATCGGCTACTCCTTAAGCCAAGTGGATCATTCCACACGTAGCACTTCAACCTATAAGGCCACGCGCGCTTTATTAACATCGTAGAACATTCTACGTAAAATTCGGCACCTCCCCGCCACGGCGTAAATCTCCTCCTCTATCGAGGCGGCTACCAAGCCAACCGGGGTTATACATCTAACCCGACGGGTACAATTCTACTATACCGTAATACTACACAAGTCTCATGTCTGATCTATGTAATTACAGTTGATTCGATTCCTTATTCTTGAGCTTAAGTCAAAAGACATTGCCAACAACTACGTTGATTCTATATATAGTATACTTCAACTATATATTCTAACAACATGTAATATCCAATTACAATAGGGGACAAGATAATTACCTCGATAAGCCCATAATTATCCGAGTTTAAAGTCGATCCTTAGCAATGTTTCGCTCCTACAGGGTGCTCAGTCGCTCCAAACAACCCTTAGAAGTTCTAACCAACTTCTACAAAGCACTCGACTAACCATGGAGATTTTCCTTAGGGTTTCGGTTTTTTGACTGACGGGAAGTATGATAGTATTTATGGGCTTTTAGTATAGATATAACATTAGAATACTACAAGGTATAAGGCTAAGGTAGTTGGGCATTATAACAATACTTTTGAGAGTATTTCTCGACCAAGGGGTACCCACGAGAACACCCAAGGTAGGGGGTGCTCTGCCACAAGGCCACGTGAAGGGGAGGAGGCTCTTGGGCGAGAGACAAGAGGAGGAGAGGGTTCTCAAGACTTAGAGATTTGAGGATGAAGAAGTCTTCAAGGGAGGTATTTATAGGGTAAGCAAAGGCCAACCAAGGGCCAAGATCTAGCCAAGTGCTATGCAAGTGTAGGGCCAAGATGTGCCCAAGTGCCTAGTCCCTACTCCACAAATCCTCACAAAATATCTCACCAACTTGACCGCTTCAAACGTCGAGGTGGCCGTCCAACTCCACTCAACAGGGTGACAAGTGTCGCCTCTCGTTGGTCCAAAACATTTCTTCTCTCGGAAAAATCCGCAAAAATAAGAAAAGACATAGCGAATTTTCCTCGCAAGTTATGTAAAACGTTTAGTCAAACGACTTAATCGGCACTTGTGCCCAAATGTCGTCGGCGAGCCACGCAGGGGTGCCACGTGTGCCCCTCCTCATGGCCCAAAATAAAACATCTTCAGAAAATATCCACAATTGACAAAATCTCGAAAAATAAGATGGCCCCACAAAACCGTAAATTTCACAGTGGGCCCACGTGACCATTTAAGAAACTAAAATTCCATAATTCTCTAATATTCCAGGAAGTCCGAATACCAAATCTGGGAATCCAATTCCCATTAACGAACCTTTTTCCTTTACAAAAACCGGAAACTTTTCCGTGGAAAAATCACCTCTTTCCTCCTTTCCAATCTTTCTGTCGTATTCTCGTACGTACGTCCTCGCATACATACCCTGGAACTACGGGGTATAACATTCTCCCCTCCTTAGAAACATTCGTCCCGAATGTTCCTTCTAAGTCTCAAAACAACCGTGCGCCGATGTAGTCTTCACTACTATACTTACGAGAACAATCCTGCCATACCTGGCCCCAGAAACAACTGCGCAAAAAAATGCTTACCTCCAAGTCCACGGGGAAACACCTCTAACATCACCAAAATGATACCACTTTTGTCACTTTGCCTGAGGCATTAACCTTCTCAGGCGACCCAACAAATGGTACCGGACTGCATGCGATCACTGAAGCTGTCGCACACTCGAACTCTTACCACATTTCTGATACTGCTTCAGTATCCAAAACTCGGGGTTACTATCTCTAACGTGGTCATTATTACTGGGAACACTCTGGATGGATCTTCGATACTTCCCCGAACATAACAATACGAAGGACCGGACGTACTGCCTCCTAAGTCGGACGGCAAATGCTAACCTATAGGCAACCTGGCCTATTCTTCACATGAACTCAAAAAGGCCCAATGTAACTCGGGCTAAGTTCCTCTGTTCCTCAAAACTCGTCACACCCTAACCACCGTCTGCTGGAACAAACCTGAACCAACTACCTGAGCCTTGCCAACATCGAACCAATCGACCGGCAACTTGCATTTCTTCCCCTACAAGGCTTCATAAGACGACATCCGATCACTGAAATGGTAGCTTAAACACTCACGGCCGAGACAACGATCCTGCGGCTACCCCATCGGCCCGACCATCGGTCGAGCATCCACGAACTCGTCTGTTTGGTTAACTAAATTTGGGCCTAACACCTCATGACCCTATCAGACGGCGGGACCACCACAAACCCCCACCACCATACGGGCGCGGGTTGACCGCAACGTGGCCTCAACCCGACCGGCGCCTTGACACCTAGCTTCCCGGAGAAAACTCTCGCTAATCACGTTACGAAAACCTAGCGGTCTTACGAGCTCAACTACCTCTCTCATTTTACGCTACTCGAGGACTTATCCCAAAAACATAGCTCACGTGTACAATGCACTCTATAAGGGTCAAACATCAACATACGTCTCTTACTCGAGATGGCCTTACCTCTAAGGTCTCTGCGTAAAACTCTAAGGCTCACACTTTCTCTATCCCCAACATCTTACTCGGTTAAACAACCATGATTTCTAATCACAACTAACATCTCGCTACGAACATAGCACTTAAGGTATACTCACCTTATCACCTAAACAAAATTCTAGAGGGTTTAGGAGATGCTGCATCTCTTGCTTCACTCCCTATGTCGTTCTAATCGAACACGTGTAGGCAGATTAAGGAAGGTGACGAACTACCCACGATGCGAAGACAAAATCCTTCTACTAGGTCACCTATTCGACATATGGCCACAGCGGCCAGTACAACAAGTATCAATCTAAAGACGACATTCCCGGGATGGCGTGCATCACCTGATGGTCGAAAACCACGGAGTCTCGACCAACTCCTGCATACCGAACGTCTGAATCCGTGGGGACCTCTTTTGCTTGGCGGATGTGCATAATCTAATCTGTGGTGAGGCGACTTGCCTCGAAGTTACCAAAGGACCTAGCCGCTCTGGCCCTTACGATGTCGCCCGTTAACGTCGATCTCTACGTTTCTCGGCTGCTGCGTATAAGCCCGTTCATAGGCCATGCTCACGCTGGCGAAGAATTACTCTTGTACAACCCTCTCTTTAGATAGTCATCAAGACTCGCGGTACATCGGTATATTCTCTGGTAGCCATATCCATGCTAATGTGGTCGTCTCTGCAATCTATATTCTCTGTTCCCAATCGTGGGCGAAGGTTCAAATATCATGGCGCGATGAAGGCTGCTGCCGTGCTAAACTCTGCGGGGCTAGTGACGTAGCATAACTCCCGAACAAAACACCGCCCGGTGGTGGTGGGCTGTGCCCACGCAACCCTCGAACTCAACTCGCGGCTCCGCCGGCGCCTTGCCCTCACGGGCGGGTTGCCCTACGCGGAGGCATAACGATAAGGAAAGAATTTCGTCGGAGGTCGACTTTCAACACCGCTCTAAGGCACGATCTCGAGTGAGAAGAATAGAAACCATCCTAAATATCCTATAGCCTCACGATTATTGGCGTGGTGCACAACACATAATCAAGACTCTCTTGAATCGGCTGTAGACACTTTCCGAGGATTAATCGCTGCGATACCACTGCCACGCCCGAAACCGGGCGTGATGGTGCCTTACCGGGCACCTTAGTGATACAACATCGAGTGTAATCGAACATAAAAACATAACATGAGACAACAGTATAAAACAATAATCTGTGAAAACTTGCCTTTGGCATATATAACCAATCTTTTAAAGAAACAGTTTAATCCTTTTTACAAACCACGCCTGCAGATTACTCTGACCTCTAAGATTTGCAACAACTATGACGGACGGGGCCCGCCATACCACGAATGTAAATACCTACAACGACAGAGGACTATACCACCGACAAGCTTAGGAGAAAGCGGAGCTTTCCCAAATCTTGGCGTGACCTAGGCGAGGATCATCGGCGGTGTACCTTTTCTGCGGCATGACGCGGCCCGGAAAGTCGGTCTGATATGTACCAAGTATGTGAAGCGTAAAGTATCATGGCGAAATCATAGTAGTCTATATAAAGCGGGAGACATGTATGATAACCAAACTACGATTCCACAACAACTAAGCGATCATGTCAAGTCGGGGACTCGCGCCTCAAAGTCATCACAATAAGGCCGTGCGGGGTAAGTGCGAAGGCATAGCCGACTACTAAGACCCCGGTACCACAAATGCCACAAGCGTATCACGAGGTCTCTGACCGCACGAGATCGAAGGCGGCGGCGCGGTATCAATGTCGCGTCTATTCTGGAACTCTCGATTCCGCATAGGTCACTGAGACCGCGTAAGGTATTCCTCGAATCACGGTCCTAGACCACGAGGTATACCGCGTCGAAGCGACCTAACCCTCGGTATCCGTCACGGACTTCCGCGGCCGCATAGCCCCTCGAGGACCGCATAGTCCTCGAGAGACCGCGTAGGAATCCCGCATCGGGATAAACACCGGAATGATCGGTCGATCACGGAGCATACCGCGGCTCGCGTAGTCTCAAGGACCGCGTAGTAAGACCCGCGTCAAGGGTGGCAAGCCTCGGTATACTGATCGAGGGTAGGTGATATAATATGATCTGATGGACTTACCTTTTAACAATGTAAGCACGAAGAATGACCCCTTACATAACAATCACAAGATACTAACACAAGTAGCATCCTAACATGTTTACTTATCAAATCAACAAGAAAGTATTACAAGGCTATCACAAACCAATACAATCAAGTTGTTCACACAAGGTACTTTCTACTAACAAGTTCGAGTATCTAACCCCAGTACTTCATACATTAAATCTTTAAAAGATCCGTTCCTATCACATAAGTCACACAATACGTAGTATAAAATAGAGTATTGTCTTTTTAAGTAAACCAAAACACTTACCTTTGTAAAATCAAGTAACAACATTATTTTCCAAGCGTTCGAGTTTGCCTAATTTCAAATGTTCCAGTTTCTTATTTTAAAAAGGTTTCGTAGTTCATAGTCTTATTCATTCAAGAATAAAATCCTTTTTATTAACCAATTGAGAAACATAAGCCTTACATGTAAGTAGGTTATTCTTATTTATAACAATCTTATTACGACCATGATCTAGGAAATATCATTTTGTCTTATCTTGGCTTCATGCGGATGGAAGTTTCTCTTGGTTTTAATCATACTTAATTATTCAAAACATTTCCTTTTGTTAGCACTGCGGTGGTTTGTCGATACACATCACGATTTCCAAAATCGATAAAACATTCTTAAGCCGTTATACCTAACTTCCCATAAAGCTAGTATAACTCTTAAGTTTTCAAAAATACATTACTACACATATTCTTTCAAAATGATTTATAAACCTTTTGAAATACTTCAAGTTCTTCATTAACACATAACAAGTCAGTTATAATCAAATCAGTTACCTTTCGAAAACCACAACCCATTTTCTTACCTACATAAAGCTGTTATAACCAACTTCCCATAAAGCCGTTATAACACTTTATGTTTTACAACAATCAAACACGTATGCGTCTACCGTACATAGTTCACACATATCATGCTAGGAGAGATAGGAAGAGGTTCACATACCTCGCGGCGAGTATCGACTAATAGCAAAACGCTCAACGATCGGCTACTCCTTAAGCCAAGTGGATCATTCCACACGTAGCACTTGAACCTATAAGGCCAAGGCGCTTATTAACATCGTAGAACATTCTGAGAAAATTCGGCGACCTCCCCGCCACAGCGTAAATCTCCTCTATCGAGGCCGCTACTGCAAGCCAACGAGGGGTTATACATCTAACCCGAGCGGGTACAATTCTACTATACCGTAATACTACACAAGTCTCATGTCTGATCCTATGTAATTCTGATTCGATTCGATTCCTTATTCTTCAGCTTAAGTCAAAAGACATTGCCAACAACTACGTTGATTCTATATATAGTATACTTCAACTATATATTCTAACAACATGTAATATCCAATTACAATAGGGGACAAGATAATTACCTAGATAAGCCCATAATTATCCGAGTTTAAAGTCGATCCTTAGCAATGTTTCGCTCTACACGGGTGCTCAGTCGCTCCAATCAACCCTTAGAAGTTCTAACCAACTTCTACAACGCACTCCACCTCACCATGGAGATTTTCCTGCGGGTTTCGGGTTTGTAGTCACGGGAAGTATGATAGTATTCGGGCTTTCGTATAGATATAACCTTAGAATACTACAAGGTATAAGGCTAAGGTATTTGGGCATTATATGATACTTTTGAGAGTATTTCTCAACCAAGGGGTACCCGAGAACACCCAGGTAGGGGGTGCTCGGCCACAAGGCCACAGGAAAGGGAGGAGGCTCTTGGACGAGTCAGCAAGAGGGAGGAGAGGGGTTCTCAAGACTTAGAGATTTGAGGGATGAAGAAGTCTTCAAAGGGAGGGGGGTATTTATAGGGTAAGCAAAGGCCAACCAAGGGCCAAGATCTAGCCAAGTGCTATGCAAGTGTCGGGCCAAGATGTGCCCAAGTGCCCAGTCCTACTCCACAAATCCTACAAAAATATCTCACCAACTTGACCATGACGTCGAGGGTGGCGTCAACTCACCAACTTGGGGTGACAAGTGTCGCACTTTGGTTGGTCCAAAACATTTCTTCTCTCGTAAAAATCCGCAAAAATAAGAAAAGACATAGCGAATTTTCCTCGCAAGTTATGTAAAGCGTTTGCGTCGAAAAAGCGACTGTCGGCACTTGTGCCCAAATGTCATTCGGCGATGCCACACAGGGGGTGACACGTGTCACCCTCTAATGGCCCAAAATAAAACATCTTAGAAAATATCCACAATGGCCAAAATCTGAAAACAAAGTGGGCCACAAAAGCAGTAAATTTCACGTGGGCCCAGCGTGACCATTTCAAAATAAAATTCCATAATTCTCTAATATTCGGGAAGTCAGAATACCAAATCACGGGAATCCAATTCCCATTAACGAACCTTTTCCTTTACAAAACCGGAAACTTTTCCGTGGAAAAATCACCTCTTTCCTCCTTTCCGATCTTTGCATGCGTATTCTCGTGCGTGCGTCCTCGCATACATACCACGGAACTACGAGGGTATAACATGGTCGAACAAATCATCAATCACGGGAAGGGTATCATTCTTAATGGTCACCTTGTTCATTTGCTGTAGTCAACACACACGTGCGCGGCGTCCGCCCTTCTTCCGCGAACAATACGGCGCCTGCGGAGAAACACTAGGTGCGATAAAACCCTTCTCGGCCAAATCTCTCACCTGGTCCTTGACTCTCTCAACTCGGCAGTGCCATTACGTATGGCGGAATGGAAATAGGCGAGTGTCCGCAACACATCTATACAAAACTCGATCTCCTCTCGGGAGGATACGAGGTCGCGTCTGAAACACGTGCGGGAACTCTCGACTCTCGGATCGAAAATCTGGCACTGCGACCTCGATTATCAAACACGAGCGAGATGGTAGATATACCATTCGCACCATCTTCCAGCCTTGAGGTAGGAAATAAACCTACCACTCGGCGATCCGTGCTCCCACTCAACAACCGGCTCGCCAGCTGGAACCGTACTCTCTCTGCGATCTACATTGGCGTAGCAAGAAGCTAGCCAATCCATCCCGTAATCACGCGTCGAAGTCAATCATCTCCAACTCTATCAAGTCGGCTGGTGCAAGGCGTAAATGGTCACGAGACAAGCTCTATATACCCGCGAGCTACCACCGAGATCACCCATGGCGTAGCTACCTCGAAAGTGTCTATGGACTCGGGCTCTATCCCTATCCTACTAGCAACAAGGGGAGATATATAGGGCCAGTAGAACCGGATCTATCAAAGCATAAACATCAAACCCGAAGCGATAAGGTACTGTGGCGACATCGGTGAGGCCTCACGATCTGTCGGTGGACAAAGCATAAATGCGGTTACGAGGACCGCTAGGCCGGGACGAGCCACGACCTCTGCCGCGACCTGTGACCCGTGTACCGCCTCGGGCGAGTAAGCGTAGGAGATGATGAAGCGACAGAACACGAAGGTGAGCCTACCACCGGTGCCGGTCGGACAGTCCTGCAAAGTGACCTGCTGGCCTGGCGTAACAAGCTCCAAAAACGATACCACACTTCCGTAATGGGATCTGCGTCGGCCGCGGCTGGGGTGGTCGATCGGCGCACTCTGCTACTCTCGACGCCCGAAGCCACAGGGCCACAGCGCCCTCGGATACTCTGGTGTCTTGAGGCGGTGCGAGTTCTCGAGCTGGTGTGGTGCAAATCTGAAGCTTTCTTGAGCCGCCCACCACGATAGCCACGGAAGACCCTCCCGTCCCGGCGCCTTCTTGCTGTCGTCCACTCGTCGACCTCTGCGCTCGCCGCATCAGGCGTGAGCTGCGTGCGGGTAATGTCCATACGGTGAAGAAACACCCGCACATGACTCGACCATGTAATCATCTAGCCCGGTGACATAGCGGTGCACCCTATCCTCCATATCTGCTACCAATGCTGGGACATATCGAGCCAACGAATCAAACTCAACGTTGTTGTAACGACCCGTTCCGGGGCCCGTTACTGGTGCCTTACCCCGGGCACCCTAGTGATACATACATCAGAGAAAATCAGCGGAACATAAAACATGAGTCATTTAACAAAATATATAATAAATAAGCGAGCAACCAAAGCAGTTGCCTTGGTATATACATAAAACACGAGCAGTTTAATCCTTTTACAACCCCGCCACAAGATTACAGACCTCTAAGATATCTGATGACTATGACGGGACGGGGCCGCCATACCCCAGAATGTACAAGAACCTACAACTCGAGGAACACCTACCAAAAGATAAGCCTCGGAGAAGCGGAGCTTCAAATCTGTTGAGCAGTGATCCTAAGGCGAGGATCCACGGCCGTGTACCTCTACTGCGGCATGAGCGCGGCCCGAAAGTCGAGGTCACAAGGTACCAAGTATGTGGCCTGCATAATCGTAAATGAAATCATACTAGTCTATATAAAGCGGGAGACATGTATGATAACCAAACTACGATTCCTGACATAAAAGCGATCATCACTCGATATAACTATGGGTCTCGCGCGACATCAATCGAGTTCGCGTTATGGCGCGTGCCGGAATCTTGCATCGGTGTAGACATGTCCATGATGCGACAATAATACCAATGTCCCATGGCCCACGTGCCCGGAATTGCATCGGTGTAGACGTATGTCCATGTGACCTCAACAACAAGACAAATCCAAATGGAAGCATACCCGTGCGCTACGCATCGTGTCGGTATGTCGAAGGAAACAATAAGACAACATTCCAAATGGAAGCATACGATGCGCTACGCGTCGTGTCGGTATGTCGAAGAAACAATAAGACAACATTCCAAATGGACGCATACCCGTGCGCTACGATCGTGTCGGTATGTCAAAAGGAAATCCTGGCGATAATCAAAATGGAAACATACGTGCGCTCGCGTCGTGTCGATATATCCAAAGCGATTAACCACAAGACCTTAGCAAAATGGAGGCATGCGTGCGCTACGCATCGTGTCGGTATGTCCAAAGTGATTAACAACAATAATACTATCAGCGAGGCGTGCGTGGAATTTCTCGTCATCGCCAGACGCGTCAAGTAAGTTCTCGACAAGTCAACCGACCTCCATCGAGACGCGGTAACACGAAATACAACGCTTTGCACAACAAAGGTTATCACAATAAGCATAGCCAAGCTTCACAACAACAAGCATAGGCAAGTTTCACAACAACACAAAGTACTTTCATT
The DNA here is from genome assembly GCA_029844215.1 of Przewalskia tangutica. Taxonomy (NCBI): domain Eukaryota; kingdom Viridiplantae; phylum Streptophyta; class Magnoliopsida; order Solanales; family Solanaceae; genus Przewalskia; species Przewalskia tangutica. The sequence goes on from CM056736.1 coordinate 53,986,866, forward strand.
TTATACCAAAGTCGGGTTTTAACCCCAAAGTACTACATCGTTAAGTTTTGTAAAGAGATCCATTACTTTTATCAAAGTCACCCGATACGTAGTATTAGAATGACCAACCCACATTTTTAAGTAAGCGAGAACACTTTCCTTTTAAAATCAAGTACCAACATTCTTTTCCTAAGTTCGGTTTGCCTAGTTTCAATTACTCCAACTTCTCGTTTTCAAAGGTTTCATAGTTCCCAAACTTAATCACTTGATTCCTTTTTGAACAATTGAGTAACATATGTCATATATGTGAGTAGTTTATTCTTGTTTATAACGATCTTATTACAATGACCATGATCTAGAAAATGTAATATCATTTTGTCTCGTCTTAGCTTCATGCGGATGGAGGTTTCTTGGTTTTAATACAACACATCATTATTCAATACATTTTCCTTTATTAACGCTGCGGTGGTGCGCCGATACACATTCGATTCGAAATCGGTAAAACATTATCCCTTTAAAACCAAGTACTCATTACTCACGAATGAGGTTTCACACAAACATCCACATTAAAACAAATAAGTTAAGTCTCTTATCTTATAAGATCTAGTCTCTTAACTTCTAACATCAGTAAACCATTTTCACTTACATAAGGTCGTTATAACTAACTTCCCATAAAGCTATTATAACACCCTATGTTTTAAACCAACCAAATCACTTAGCACATGTACGTCTACCGTACTACATAGTTCACAACAATCATGCTAGAAAAGATAGGAAGAGGTTCACATACCTCGCGACGATTTATCGACAATAAGCAAAATGCTCCAAGTACTACAACCTTGCTAGCCCTTTCCACTCCTCGAGTAGAATACGCTACTCTTAGTACTTTCACCTATAAAGGTCACAAACGTCTATTAACCCCAAAACACAAGTTTCTATCTTTCTATAGAAAATTCGGCAGCACCTCCCCCCCCCGCAACAGCGTAAATCTCCTCCTCTATCGAGGCCGGCTACTAAGCCAACCAGGGGGGGGGTTTACACGTCTACCCGGACGTGTACAATTCTACTCAGTAATACTACACAAGTCTACCGCAATATAGTCCTATGTAAATACAGTTCAGTTCAGTTCTTTATTCTTCAGGCTTAAGTCAAAAGACATTGCCGAATACTAAGTATAGTTCCATATATAGTATACTTCAACTATATATTCTAACAAACATGTAATTTCCAATTACAATAGAGGGACAAGATAATTACCTCGACAAGCCCAAAATTATCCAAGTTATAATGTCGATCCTGAGCAAGGTTTAGCTCCACTCCGTGCGCTCCAAACCACTCCAAACAACCCTTAGAAGTTCTAACCAACTTCTACTCACATACTTGACCAACTATGAAGATTTCCTTAGGGTTTGGTTTGAGACTAAAGGACAAAAGGTAGTATTTAGGACTCTACGTAAGAGGTATCTTTGGAATACTACAAGGTCTGAGGCTAAGGTATTTTGGGCATTATAACAATCTAGGGAGTATTTCTATACCACAACAAAGGGTATTATCACGAAAACAACTAGGCTAGGGGGTACCCACGGCCAAAGCCTCGCTCAAAGGGGGCCTCTCGGCAAAGCTCCATGAGGAGGGCTTTGGACGATTTCAACTCACAAAGGGGGAGAGATTTCAAGACTTGGAAAATGATTTTTGGATGAAGAAAGTTCATCAACTAAGGGGGTATTTATAGCAAACCCAAAGGCCAACCAATGGCCAAGATCTAGCCAAGTGCTACACAAGTGTAAGGCCAAGATATGCCCAAGTGCCCCCTAGTCCCTACTCCTTAAAACCCTCACAAATATCTACCAAAAATATCTACCCACTTGACACCCCAATCGTCCAAGTGCCGCCCCACCTAGCTTCCAATGTGAGGGTGACACATGTCACCCTCCCGTTGGTCCAAAATGTTCCGTCGCTCGGAAAAATCCGCAAAAATACAAAACGACATAGCCGGAATTTTCCCTTCGCAAGTTACGCAAAACGTTTCGTCGAAAAACGACTCTAACCGGGTGTTGTGCACAAATGTAACTTCGGCCAAGCCACCTAGGCGGGGGTGACACGTGTCACCCTCCTATTGGCCCTCATAAAACGTCTTTCGAAAAATATCCACAATACCGGAAATCTCAAAAACAAAGCGGGCCCCAAAACCGTAAATTTCTCAGTGGGCCCAGCGTGACCATTCAGAAAATAAAATCTCAAAATTCTAATATAATCTATGAAGTCAAATACCAAATCGGGAATCGATTCCCGTTAACGAACCTTTTTCTTCACAAATAACGGAAACTTTTAAAGTCGAAAACTCACGTCTTTCTTTCTTTTCAAAATTTTACCGTACTCTGCGTGCGTCGTCCCCCACATACATACCCTGCAACTACGGGGTATAACATTCTCCCCTCGAAACATTCGTCCCGAATGTTCCTTCTCAAGTCGAATAACGATAAAGTTCCTCTAGCAAGTTGCGATGCCACACAGCCCGCGAAATAACATACGTCCTCTTCTTTCCTTACTCGTCGTGCCCTTCTCGAACGCTTGAACTCTCCCAGTACGTACCATACTTCCGTCATTACTTCCGTTCCCGAAAATCTCTGGAGTCACTACCTCCAAACTTGGTCATCTTACTAACCTCAAACTTCCTTAAGGCCATTCCCGGCCTTTACGAACCGCTTCTGGTCGAACGCGTCCACGAACTCATACGATGATCATACAAACTTGGGCCTAGCATCCTCGTGACCCTACCATCTGGCGGGACCACCCAGAACTGACCCCACCCCAAACCGGGTTACGGGTTGACCCGCAAATGGTCCTCAACCCGACCCCCAACCGCGCCAAACTCTTGTTCCCCGATCCGGAACAATCTTACTAATTCACATCATGAAAGCTACCACTTCCATCTCACACTACCCACGGACTTATCACACAAATAAATCCCACGTACTACTACTCTGATAAGGGTCAAAAATAAATCTTTAACTCAAGACGACCTTACCCCTAAGGTCTCAGTCGTGACATAGTCTAAGGTTCACACTTACCATGCCCCCATACGTATCCTTCCAACTAACCATGCATTCTAACTCACACATATCACAATGCTATCCGTACATAGCACACAATAATGAGATCATCATAACAAGCATACCAAAACTCTAGAGGGTTAAGGATATACACGGCTACCGCTCCACTCTAATCATAGGCACGCCTGCAGTATGGCGTATGAAGGTGATGAACCAGACCCGAGATCACGAAGGTGAGTCGTAACATCCGCTTCCCTTGGTAGGACAGTTCCTCGCAAAATGGCCCTGCTGGCCGCATGCAAAACAAACTCCCAATCTAGCACGACACTCTCCAAAATGGAGTCTACCACAATGGTCACAACGAGGTAGGGGTGGCTTCAGCTGGTTAACACCCCTGCTCTGCCGAAAATCTGAACCCTTGGAGCCCTGACCTGCTCCTGAAGACGGTGGAGGACCACTCTGTACCGGTGGGGGTATATAACTAGCCTGCTGCTGAGGCGGTCCGCCTCGAAAGTCACCAAAGGACCTGCCGTCACGGCCTCTTGGCGATCGGTCATTCCGTCGACCTCCGTGCCTCGCATCCTGGTGCGTGAGCTGCGTGCGGGCAATGTCCATGCGGTGAAGAGAAACACCGCACAAGATTCGCCATATAATCATCAAGCGGTGGCGTAGCGATGCACCTATCCTCCATATCTGCAACTAAGCGCAGGACATATCGAGCCAAAGAATCGAACTCGACATTGTACTCACGGCGGTGCGCCTCTGCTGTCTCAAGAACAAAAATCTGCCGGCGTGCCCTCGCCATGCGGAGGCAAGAAGTGCGTGAGAAAAGCCCGAAAACTCATCCCATATCTGCGGAGTGCGTACTCTCGGGAAAGCTCCGTGAATCAAACCAATCGATTGCGGTATCACGCGGCCGATGCGAACCAAAGGTCCAGACTCGGTCTGAAGCCTTGATCACCGCGTGATCCGTAGCTGCCGGATGAACTCCTGCGGATCATCCTCGTGCCTCGACGCGTAAAACTGCGGGCTCTGACTCAGAAAGTCCGTAGCCTCAAACTATCGCTCGGGGTGAACCGCTGGTGCTCTGGGCCAGGCTACTGCGTCCGGCTATCTCATATCCGCCACGACCACGCCAATAATCGGGCCATCTCGCGTGACCCGTCTCCTGCTCGGTGTGGGGTGGAGGCTCGTGTCTTGTAGTCTCGACCATCGCTGCGGCTCTAAACTCTTCTTTGGTCTTTGGCGGCGTCGCGAAACCCGCCGTCTGAAGCCTGACCTCAGTCTTGTATGCGGGCTGCGCCTCGTACTCCTCTGTATCTCACTAGCGGCACCACCGGCCTTGCCGCCTCGGGCTCTGGTTGCCTTGCGCGGAGCATAGCGGTAAAAACGAGATACGTCGGAGGGTCGACTTACAACTGACTCTAAGGCACGATCTCGGGATGAGAAGAATGGAAACCAATCCTAAATGTCCTGTGACCTCCACGATTATAGATGTGGTGCACAACATCGATAATCAAGACTCTACTAGACACGGTGCGTAGACACTTTCAGAGGATTAATCGCTCACGATACCACTTTTGTAACGACCCGTTCGGGGCGATTCTTAGTGCCTTACCGGGCACCCTAGTGATACATACATCGGAGAAAATCAGCGGAACATAAAACATGAGTCATTTAACAAAAGATATAATAAATAAGCAGGCCAACCAAAGCGATTGCCTTGGTATATACATAAAACACAGCAGTTTAATCCTTTTACAACCCGCCCACACTTGCGATTACTACGGACCTCTAAGATATCTGATGACTATGGCGGGACAGGGCCGCCATACCACAGATGTACAAGAACCCTGACTCGGGAACACCTACCAAAAGATAAGCCTCGGAGAAAGCGGAGCTTCAAATCTGTTGGCTTAGTGATCCAAGAGCGAGGATCCACGACCGATGTACCTACTGCGGCATGAACGCAGCCCGAAAGGAGTCGATGCAACAGTACCAAGTATGTGAAAGCATGCAATCAGTAAATGAAATCATACTAGTCTATATAAAGCGAGAGACATGTATGATAACCAAACTACGATTCACAACATAAAGCGATCATCACTCGATATAACTATGGGTCTCACGCCCACAACATCAATCGAGTTCGCATTATGGCGCGTACCGAATCTTGCATCGGTGTAGACATGTCCATGATGCAACAATAATACCAATGTCCCACGCATGCCGGAATTCTGCATCGGTGTAGACATGTCCATGTGACCTCAACAACAAGACAATCCAAATGGAAGCATACGTGCGCTACGCATCGGTATGTCGATGTCCAAAGGGAAACAATAAGACAACATTCCAAATGGACGCATACCCGTGCGCTACGCATCGTGTCAGTATGTCCAAAGGGAAACAACAAGACAACATTCCAAATGGACGCATACCCGTGCGCTACGCATCGTGTCAGTATGTCTAAAAGGAAATCACAAGGCGATAATCAAAATGGAAACATACCCGTGCGCTACGCATCGTGTCAGTATATCCAAAGCGATTAACCACAGACCTTAACCAAAATGGAGGCATACGTGCGCTACGCGCGTCGTGTCGGTATGTCCAAAGTGATTAACAACAATAATACTATCAGCGAGGAGCGTGCGTGGAATTTCTCGTCGCTGAGACGCGTCAAGTAAGTTCTCAACAAGTCAACCGACCCTCCATCGAGGCAGCGGTAACACGAAATACAACGCTTTGCACAACAAAGGTTATCGCGATAAGCATAGCCAAGCTTCACAACAACAAGCATAGACAAGTTTCACAACAACACAAAGTACTTTCATTTTATACCAAAGTCGGGTTTTAACCCCAAAGTACTACATACGTTAAGTTTTGTAAAAGAGATCCATTACTTTTATCAAAGTCACGATACAGTAGTATTAGAATGACCAACCCAGCGTTTTAAGTAAGCGAACACTTTCCTTTTAAAATCAAGTACCAACATTCTTTTCCTAAGTTCGGTTTGCCTAGTTTCAATTACTCCAACTTCTCATTTTCAAAGGTTTCATAGTTCCCAAACTTAATCACTTGATTCCTTTTTTGAACAATTGAGTAACATATGTCATATATGTGAGTAGTTTATTCTTGTTTATAACGATCTTATTACAATGACCATGATCTAGAAAATGTAATATCATTTTGTCTCATCTTAGCTTACATGCGGATGGAGGTTTCTACTTGGTTTTAATACAACACATCATTATTCAATACATTTTCCTTTTATTAACGCTGCGGTGATGCTGCCGATACACATTCTCGATTCGAAATCAAGAAACATTATCCTTTAAAAACCAAGTACTCATTACTCACGAATGAGGTTTCACACAAACATCCACATTAAAACAAATAAGTTAAGTCTCTTATCTTATAAGATCAAGTCTCTTAACTTCTAACATCGATAAACCATTTTCACTTACATAAGGTCGTTATAACTAACTTCCCGTAAAGCTATTATAACACCACATGTTTTAAGCCAACCAAATCACTTAGCACGTATGCGTCTACCGTACTACATAGTTCACAACAATCATGCTAGAAAAGATAGGAAGAGGTTCACATACCTCGCGACGATTTATCGACAATAAGCAAAATGCTCCAAGTACTACAACGCGCTAGCCCTTTCCACTCCTCGAGTAGAATACGCTACTCTTGTACTTTCACTATAAAGGTCACAAACGTCTATTAACCCCAAAACACAAGTTTCTATCTTACTACAGAAAATTCGTGACACCTCATGGCGGCGTAAATCTCCTCTCTATCGAGGCTGCAAGCCAACGGGGGTTTACGTCTACCGGGACGTGTACAATTCTACTCGATGTCTTACACAAGTCTACCGCAATATAGTCCTATGTAAATCTGATTCGATTCGATTCTTTATTCTTGAGGCTTAAGTCAAAAGACATTGCCGAATACTAAGTATAGTTCCATATATAGTATACTTCAACTATATATTCTAACAAACATGTAATTTCCAATTACAATAGAGAACAAGATAATTACCTCGATAAGCCCAAAATTATCCAAGTTATAATGTCGATCTGAGCAAGGTTTAGCTCATTCAGTGCGCTCAAACCACTCCAAACAACCCTAGAAGTTCTAACCAACTTCTACTCACATACTTGACCAACTATGAAGATTTCCTTAGGGTTTGGTTTGAGACTAAAGGACAAAAGGTAGTATTCCGGACTCTACGTAAAGAGGTATCTTTGGAATACTACAAGGTACAAGGCTAAGGTATTTTGGGCATTATAACAATACTAGGGAGTATTTCTATACCACAACAAGGGGTATTATCTGAAAACAACTAGGCTGGGGTACCCCACGGCCAAGCCTCGCTCAAAGGGGGCCTCGGCCAAAGCTCATGAGGGAGGGCTTTGGACGATTTCAACTCATGAGGGGAGAGATTTCAAGACTTGGAAAATGATTTTGGATGAAGAAAGTTCATCAACTAAGGGGGTATTTATAGCAAACCCAAAGGCCAACCAATGGCCAAGATCTAGCCAAGTGCTACAAGTGTAAGGCCAAGATATGCCCAAGTGCCCCTAGTCCCTACTCCTTAAAACCCTCACAAATATGTACCAAAAATATCTACCCACTTGACACCCCAATCGTCAGTGCGCCCCACCTAGCTTCCGATGTGAGGGTGACACGTGTCACCCTCCGTTGGTCCAAAATGTTCGTCGCTCGGAAAAATCCGCAAAAATACAAAACGACATAGCCGAATTTTCCGCCGCAAGTTACGAAAGCGTTTAGTCGGCGACTCTAGGGTGTTGTGCACAAATGTAACCGGCAAGCCACTGGCGGGGTGACACGTGTCACCCTCCTATTGCCCTCATAAAGCGTCTTTGAAAAATATCCACAATACCGAAATCTCAAAAACAAAGCGGGCCCACAAAGTAAATTTCTCCGTGGGCCCACGTGACCATTCGAAAATAAAATCTCAAAATTCTAATATAATCTATGAAGTCCAAATACCAAATCTGGGAATCAGATTCCCATTAACGAACCTTTTTCTTCACAAATAACAGGAAACTTTTCCGTGAAAACTCACATCTTTTCTTTCTTTTCAAAATTTTCTGTAGTACTCTCAAATGCGTCGTCCCCACATACATACTCCGCAACTACGGGTATAACATTGTACTCCCTAACGGTGCGTCCTCTGCCTCGGCGTCAAGAATCTATCGGCGTGCCCTCATAAATGTGGAGGCAAGAAATGAGTGAAAGGCCTCAAAACTCGTCCCATCTGTTGGAGTGCATGCTCTCCCGGGAAAGCTCCCATGAATCAAACCAATCGGCTGCGGTATCACGCGGCCGATGCGACGAGTCGGACTCTGTCTCGAGGCCTTGATCACGGATGATCCTCTGTAGGCGGCGGATGAACTCCTGCGGATCATCCTCGGCCTCGACCCGTAAAACTCTGGCGGGCTACAACTCAAGAAATCTCGTAGCCTCGGACTATACGCCTCGGGTGCACGCGGTGCGGCCCAGGCTGGGGCTGGAGCTGCGGCGATCCGGCCTTTCTCGTATCGGCCTGACTCAGCGATAGTGGGCCGTCTCGCGCCTAACTCCTCCGCCCGGTGTGGGGCGGGGAGGTGTGGGTGCGTGGCTAGCGGGCGTCCTGGGGGGGTGGCGTCATAGAACTCGCCGTCTACGGTATGGGCGGGCACGAGCCCTCGTGACTCTGGGTGTCTGCTAGCGGCTCGCCATTTGCCTTGCCGCCGGGCGGGTTGCCTACGTGGAGGCATAAGCATTACGGGGAAAGGAATACGTTAGAGGTCCACCTATAACACGGCTCTAAAGCACGATCTCGTAATGAGAAGAGCGAAACCAATCCTAAATATCCTATAGCCTCACGATTATCGGTGTAGTGCACAACACACGATAATCGAACTACTAGATACGATGCAGTAGACACTTTCCGAGATTAGCGCTCACGATACCACTTTTGTCACGACCCGTTCGGGGCCCGTGATCGTGCCTTACAAGGGCACCCAGCGATCAAACATCGAGTAACGTGGAATATAAAACAAGGCGAAACTTGATTTATAAAATAAGACACGATTTATGTGAAAACGTCGCCTTTCGGCATATATATATATAAACATGATTTAGCGATTACATCAAATCTTGTACAACATGACTCTGAGACCTCTGAAATATACAACTATGGCGGGACGGGGCCTCGCGTACACTCGATTACAAACTATCTACAATACGGGGAGATCATACCAAAAGTAGAGTCTCGGAGAAGATGGAGCTCACGACACCAATGCAAAGAGATCCTAAGGATGCGGATCTAGCACTGCTTGCCACCTGCGGCATGAACGCAGCCCAGAAGGAGGTCGATCTGGTACTAAGTATGCGAAAGCGTAAAAGTACTTAAATGAAAACATATCATTTTTAAAACGGTATACAAATATGTGTGAACAACGAGAAACCGCATAGTGCCACATCACAAACAAGAGCAACAATAGGTAAACTGTAATAGGTCTTTTCTAGGCTGCGAATGATCGAAGCAGGGCCACTTGCCCGTATTATCACTCTGCAAGCCTAATCCTGGACTCCCGGAGTCCGCATAGGCCACTGACATGGGCCCGCATGAGGTATAACCCCGCATCGAGGGTAGCTACTCCTAGGCATCGTCCTGGACTCGTTGTCCGCATGGCCACATAGACCGCATGAGGCATGACCCCGCATACTAACACGGAACTCGTAGCTCGCATAGGCCCCTGGACCGCATAGGTATTCTCGAATCATGGTCCTGCATCGCTGAGTCTACCCGCGTGGAGGCGGCTTAACCCGGTATCATCTCAAGAGGTGAGTGATATAGTACTAACACAACAGCTTATAGTTCAAACAACATAAGCATAAGTAAGACTGACCTCTTTACACAAGCGTTACAAGATACTAACACATAGCGTCACAATATGTCTACTCACCAAAACCATCTTATTATACCTTTAAATCAATACAAGTCTTTTATAAAACACATAAGTAAACTTGTTCCTTTTTATAAAACTTAAGCCGTTATACTTAACTTCCCATAAAGCTAGTATAACCCTTAAGCTTCTTGTTTTAAAAACAACTATTCTTCTTCTTTCAAAGCGTATTTATAATTCTTTTGAAAGACTTTTAAGATCTTTATTATTCAGGCTTAAGTCGCAAGACATTGCCGTAAGTATTATTCGGGCTTAAGTCGAAAGACATTGCCGTAGTTATTATTCGGTTAACACGTATGCGTCTACCGTACTATATATATATTTAAAATATCATGCTTTAGGACGTATCACATACCTTCTCGTGAAAACCTCGCGAGTTGAATATGTCGCGTGAGAATCAGCCTATAATAGTCACAGACATCTATCAAAGTCTAGACTACTGAAGGTCATTCTAAGCAGAGGTTCACAATTCTACGGAAAGTCGGGCAGCACAACCCTACCGGTGAGCTATATAAGTCTCGTGAAAACAGTCTATGTGAAATGAGTTTGATTATTCTTCTTTTAAACCCTTCTACTGTGATAACAGTTCAATTCTATTCTGTAATATTCTTCTAAGTATTTAATACTTATTCTTATACTACTACAGTATGAATTCTCTAATACAAAAGAGGGTTAGGATTATTTACCTCGGTAAGCCCAATAATATCCTAGATAAAAGTCGCGCCTGAGCAAAGTTTAGCTCCTAAGTTGTATGCTCCGGTAGCTCCAAGAAAACCTTAGAAGTTCTTCACAACTTCTACTAAGGACTAAGGGATTTGGGCTAGGGTATTTTGGGCATTATAACAATACTAGAAGGCAACTTTCTACCAAGGGAGGGGGGGTAGGTTTTGGCTAGGCTAGGAGGGGCCTCGGCCAAACCACTTAGGCTAGAGGGGGGGGTATACGGCCAAGGGCCTTCACAAGGGGAGGGGGAGGTGTTTGGACGAAAAGCTACAAAGGGAGAGGAGAGGATTTTTAGACTTGGAAGCTTTTGTGGATGAAGAACTCTTCATCACAAGAGGGGTATTTATAGGTCAAGGGATGGCCAACCAAGGGCCAAGATGTAGCCAAGTGCTAGGCAAGTGTAAGGCGAGATTAGGGCAAGTGTACCTGGCCAACTTGCACACAAAATATCCTACCAACTACTTGACAAAGTTGGCACTCCAATCGGCCCTAATGCCGTCCACACATCCACTAGGAGAGGGTGACAAGTGTCGCCTCTCGTTGTCCAAAGTGTTTGTCTCTCGGAAAAATCCGCATAAAAATTAGAAATGGCATAGCCGGAATTTACTCTGAAAAGTGGAAACGTTTCGTCGGAAAACTATTTGCTTTGTGAGTTGTGCCCAAAAATCGTCCAAGGCCTAAACTTTAAGGCCAAACTTTTTGTACGTATACCCTTACGTACATACTCTGGAAATACGGGGTATAACACCTTGATACTACGGGTGTTAGTATCTTGGGGTTTTATATGAAAAAGGAATCTTTTGAAAAGAATGTAAGCATGTAGTACTTGGGGTTAAATTACTGGATTTTTATGTGTGAAACGGAAGTGCCATGAGTTTATAAAAATGGAAGTCTAAAGGTTTAATGAACTTGCCTGTATTTGCTTGTGATAGCTTTAAGTGCAAGTATTATATGTTACGTTGTCGTGACTCTCAGTTGGAGGGCCCACTGTCTTGTTATAGGTTTACTTGGACGTACTGACAGTGATGTGGGATTCCACGGGTATGCTTCCATTGTGATTGATCTTGGCCTTGCTTATACGATGAGGGATGTCGGGGCATGCAGCCAGGATGCGGGTTAGATGCCCGCACGTTTTATTACTCCATGGCCATGCTTATACGATGTGGGATTCCGGGGCATGCGACCATATTATATTTTACTCCATGGGCTAGCTGCCCATGAAGACATGTACCCACGATGAGGGATTCCGGGGGCATGTTATATTATTACTCCATGGGCTAGCTCCCCATGAAGACTTGCACCTACGATGAGGGAGGCCGAGGGCACGTTATGGCCATGCTTATACGATGTGGGATTCCGGGGCATGCGGCCGCGTTATATATATATATATATATGTGTTGTATATGTGTACGCCGACAGTGAGGTGGGATGCCACGGGCGCGACACATGGTTATATGTTACACCTACGGCTGTCGGCAGTGATGTGGGATTCCACGGGCAGGGGATATATATATATATATGTTGTATATGTGTACGCCGACAGTGAGGTGGGATGCCACGGGCGCGACACATGGTTATATGTTACACCTACGGCTGTCGGCAGTGATGTGGGATTCCACGGGCAGGGGATATATATATATGTGTTGTATATGTATGCAGCGGTGAGGTGGGATGCCACGCGCGACACATGGTTATATGTTACACCTACGGTGTCGGCGGTGATGTGGGATTCCACGCGGGGATATATATATGTGTTGTGTATGTATGCGCACGGCGGTGAGGTGGGATGCCACGGGCGCGTCATGGTCATATTTTACACTTATAGCCGCGGTGATGGGGATTCCACAGCATGCTTTGATATTTGTGTGACTTGATCGCGTCTAGATTGGGTAGTATATCGTCCCTCCCAAAGGGCGGATTATGTTATGAAAGATAAGTAAGTTATATGGTAATGAACTTAATGATTTTCCTAATCATGCGTAAGAAGGTGACTATAACTTTTATTGAAAATGGGAAAGATAATAAGGTGCGATTAAGTTCATAAGTGGTAATGACACGGCAGGATCGGTATGTACTTTTATACTTGTCCTGTCATTTCTTTATCTGATTATGATCTGCATTTCTTGACGTTATTTACATTCCATATTAAATTTTTGTTATGCGGCCCGCCGAGGCTGCGTTCATGCCCGCAGGTTTTAGGTACCCAGGTTGGTGATCCTTACTCTTAGGATCTCGGTTCAGTTTTTGGGAAAAAGCTCCATTTGCTCCTGAGGCTTATCTCTTGGCACGTTTTTGTCACGACCCGACCCCGGGCCCGCGACTGGTGCCCTAGCTGGGCACCCTTACAGGTATACATCAGAGAAAAATCAGCGGAACATACATGAAACTTATAAAATAAAACAACAGGTTAGCCGATAGGGCTACCTTCCTGGACATATATATAAATAACCGAAGCAGTTGCCTCCTTTCCTTTACAAACTGACCCACAATATGTGACTACAGACCTCTAAGAGTTTTAACATAACAACTGTGGCGGGACAGGGCCCCGCCATACCCCTGAATACACATGAATCTACAACCTCAGGGGAAACCGTACCAAGAGATAAGCCTCCGGAGCAAATGGAGCTTTTTCCCAAAAACTGAACTGAGATCCTAAGAGCAAGGATCACCAATCTGGGTACCTAAAACCTGCGGGCATGAACGTAGCCCCAGAAGTCGATAACAGTGCGAATATGGAGCAGAAATAACGTCTGATGTGGATCATAACTGTACAAAAGAATGACAGGGACAAGTATAAAAAAAATACATACCAGATCCTGCCGTGTCATTACCACTTATGAACTTAATCGTACCTTATTATCTTTTCCCATTTTCAATAAAAGTTATAGCCACATTCTTATGTACATGATTAGGAAAAATCATTAAGTTCATTACCATATAACTTACTTATCTTTCATAACATAATCCGGCCCCTTATGGAGGGACGCATATACTACCCGGCCCAATCTGGGACGCGATCAAGTCACACAAATATCAAAGCGTGCCCGTGGAATCCCCCCATCACTGCCGACAGCTATAAGTGTAAAATATTGTTATACCCCGTATTTCCAGAGTATGTACGTGAGGACGTACGTACAAAAGTTTGAGCCTTAAGTTAGGCATAGGACGAAAATTTGTGCACAACCCACGGAACGAATTGTTTTTCGACGAAACGTTTTCCGAACTTTGCGAAGCGAAAATTACGGCTATGTCATTTATAATTTTTGCGGATTTTTCCGAGAGATGAAATATTTTGGACCAACGGGAGGGTGACATGTGTCACCCTCAAAGTGGACGAAACTTGGGCGTTTTTGGCCTTGTTTTTGGTCAAGGGTTAGGTAGGATATTTTGGTGGTAGATGGATAAGGTACACTTGCCCAAATCCTCACCCTACACTTGCCCACCACTTGTCTTGATCTTGGCCCTTGAATGTCCTATAAATACCCCTTTAATGCAAGACCATTTCTTCATCCACACTTGTGAAAATCCAAGGCAAAATCCATCTCCCTCCCTCTTAAGCTCTCGTCCTACCTTTCCCCTCCCCCTTTGTGAGGCCTTGGCCGAGAGTACCCCCCCCCCCTCTTGAGTGTTGTCTCGTATAAATACCCCCCCCCCTTGGTAGAAAAATACTCTCCAAGTATTGTTACTATTCCCAAATACTTTAGCCCAAATACCTTGTAGTACTTTCCAAAGTTACCTCTATACGTAGATCCCGGAAATACTACTATATTCCCTTAAGTCACAAAAACGAAACCCTAAGGAAATCTTCATAGCGGGTTGAAGTATTAAGAAGAAGTTGCGTAGAACTTCTAAGGGTTGTTTGGAGCGGGTTGGAGCGCCCAGAGTAGGAGCTAAACGTTGCTCAGGATCGACATATAAACTTGGATAATTTTGGGCTTATCGAGGTAAATACTATTGTCCTTATTGTAATTGGAAATTACATCTTGTAGTAGTATAGAAATAAGTATAAGACATTTATAAGGATGGTATAAAGAAGAGAATTGAATTGAAATCACATCGGAAGAATACTAAAGAAGAAAGTAGGCTGTACTTACATAGAATTTGTATTCTGATGAGACTTGTGTAGTTTGGCGGGTAGGGAAGTGCTGCCCAATTTTCCGTAGAATAAAGGAATCTGTATCTAGACATTGATAGACTTATATGACCGATATAGGTTGAAGTACTGCAAGTAGCGTATTCTACTCGAAGGGTGGAAAGGGCTAACAAGATTACAGTACTTTGGAGCGTTTTGCTAATAGTCGATAATCGTCGCGAGGTATATGATTCTTCCTATACTCTTGAGCATGATATTTTAAAAGAATATATATATAGTACGGTAGACGTACGTGTGATTAACTGAACGTAGTTTTACGGCAATGTCTTTTGACTTAAGCCTGAATAATAAGAATCTTGAAGTATTTCAAAGAAACCTTTTTGAAAGAAGAGTAATACTTGGTTTTGAAAACTTAAGAGTTATACTAGCTTTATGGGAAGTTAGGTATAACGACCTAAGAGAGATAAAAAGAATGGTTTACTGATTTTAGAAGTTAAGAGGCTTGATCTTAAAAGATAAGAGACTTGACTTAATTGAATTGATATGAATTTTGTTAAAAGTGTGAAACCTCATTCGTGAGTAATAAGTACTTGGTTTTTAAAAGGAATAATGTTTTACTGATTTCGGAAATCAGAATAAGTATCGAACAAACCACTGCAGCGTTAATAAAGGGAAATGTATTGAATAATTAAGTATTATTAAAACCAGTAGAAACCTCCATCTGCATAGAAGCTAAGATGAGACAAAATGATATTACATTTCCTAGATCATAGCTGCTTTTATAAGATTGTTATAAACAAGAATAACCTACTCACACATAAGGCTTATTGTTTTAAAAGAGAGTACGTTATTTGATTAAGACTATAAACTATGAACTCTTTCGAAACTAAAAGACTTGAGTATCCGAAGTTAGGCAAACTTGAACTTTCGGAAAAGAATGTTGTTACTTGACGTTGTTCTAAAAACGTAAGCCACTTGGTTTAAAATAGTGTAAAGTACTTGATTTTAAAACATGAACGTATTTGGTACTACGGATAATAGTATCGAGTTGTTTTTACGTAAAAAGAGGTCTTTTTGAAAGGATTAATGTATGTAGTACGTTGGGGTTAAAACCCGGATTTGTTATAATAACATAAGAGTCTATAAGTATGTTGAACTTGCCTATACTTGTAGTAATAGCCTTTGTTGTGTAAGTGTTGTATTTTTGTGCTACCGCGTCTCTCGTTGGAGGGCCGGCTATCTGACTGATTGATGGACATACTGACACGATGGGTGGACCACGGGTATGCTTCCACTATATCAATCCTCTTGGACATACTGACACGATGGGTGGCCCACGGGTATGCTTCCATTAGGAGTGTGATGTTGTTGTTGTTACATGGGCGTATACGCAGATGAAGAATTAGGGGCATGCGGCCCACGGCGGATTAATCACCCGGTATATTGTTATCATTGTTACATGGACATGTCTGCACCGATAAAGAATTCCGGGCATGCGACACGTCTGGCGGGTTAATCACGGTATATTGTTATCATTGTTACATGGACATATGCGCGATGAAGAATTCCGGGGGCATGCGGCCATGCGGCGGGTTGATCACCCGGTATATTGTTATCATTGTTACATGGACATGTCTGCACCGATGCAGAATTAGGCATGCGGCCCGTCTGGCGGGTTGATCACCGGTATATTATTATCATTGTTACATGGACATGCGCCGTCACGAAATTAGGGGCATCGGCGTGCGGAAGGGTTGATTACCCGGTACATTGTTATTATTGTTGCATCCTGGACATGTCTACACCGATGGAGAATTCCGGGGACATGTGGCCATGATGCGAACATGATTGATGTTGTGGGCGTGAGACCCATAGTTATAATTGAGTGATGACTTTGAGGGCGTGAGTCCCTGACTTGACTGCTTTTATGTTGTGTACTGTATTTTGGTTATCATATATGTCTCCTGCTTTATATAAACTGTTATGATTTAACTACAGTATTTTCAGTTTCACATACTTGGTACCTGTTGTACTGACCTCCTTCGGGGGGCTGCGTTCATGCCGCAGGTAGAGGTACATCGGTTGTTGATCCTCGCACATAGGATCACAGTTCAGTGTTGGGAAGCTCCATTTCTCCGGAGGCTTATCTTTTGGTATGTTACCCTGAGTCGTAGGTTCTTGTACATTCAGGGGTATGGCGGGGCCCTGTCCCGTCATGTTGTTTAAAAACTCTTAGAGGTCTGTAGTACTATTGTGGGCAGGGTTTGTAAGGATGTAACTGTTCAAAGTTTTTAGTTATATATGTTCAAGAAGGTAACCGTTTGGTTGGCCTGTTTTATTATCATATCTCTTGTTTCATATCTGTATGTTTTAATTTCCGCTGATTTCTCTGATGTATGACTACTTGGGTGCCCGGGTAAGGCACCAGTCACGGGCCCGGGTTTGGGTCGTGACAAATATAACCATGTGACGCGCCCGTGGCATCCCACCTCACTGTCGGCGTACACATACACAACACATATATATATATATCTCCTGCCCGTGGAATCCCACATCACTGCCGGCAGCCGTAGGTGTAACATATAACCATGTGACGCGCCCGTGGCATCCCACCTCACTTTCGGCGTACATACATGCACACATATATATATATATATATATATATATATATATAACGCGGTCGCATGCCCCGGAATCCCACATCGTATAAGCATGGCCATAACGTGCCTCGGCGTCCTCATCGTAGGTGCGGTCTTCGTGAGCTAGCCCATGGAGTAATAATATAACATGCCCCCGGAATCCCTCATCGTGGGTACATGTCTTCATGGGGAGCTAGCCCATGGAGTAAAATATAACATTGTCGCATGCCCCGGAATCCCACATCGTATAAGCATGGCCATGGAGTAAAAACACGCGGGCATCTAACCCGCATCCTGGCTGCATGCCCCGGCATCCCTCATCGTATAAGCATGGCCAAGATCAATCACAATGGAAGCATACCCGTGGAATCCCCCGTCACTGCCGGTACGTTCAATAAAATGTCCGGGCATCTAACCCGCATCCTGGTCACATGCCCCGGAATCCCACATCGTATAAGCATGTCCAAGGATCATGTTATACCCCGTAGTTCCAGGGTATGTATGTGAGGATGTACGTGTTATACCCCGTATTTCCAGAGTATGTACGTAAGGGCGTACGTATAAAATTTGAGCCTTAAGGATTTGGCAAATTCGAAATTTGGGCACAAGTGCCAAAAAGAGTCGTTTTCCGACGAAACGTTTCCACAGCTTACGTAGGAAAAATTCCGGCTATGTCATTTATAATTTTTGAGGATTTTTCCAAGAGACGAAACATTTTGGACCAACGGGAGGGTGACAAGTGTCACCCTCACATTGGAAGGAAGGGGCGGCATTGTGGACGAAAAAGAGAGCACTTTAGTTGGTAGGATATTTGTGTAAGTTGGTGTGGTAGATGGATAAGGTGCACATGGCTTAATCCTAGCCCTACACTTGCCTAACACTTGTCTTCATCTTGGCCATTGGTTGGCCTTTGCTTGACCTATAAATACCCCCCCCTTTGGAATCCTTCTTCATCCTAAAACATTCTTAAGTCTTTAAAGCCCTCTTCCTCACCCCCCAGTGTTGTAGTTCGTCCAGGCCCCCTCGGTGAGCCTTGGCGAGAGCCACCCTCCCTTGTGGTGTCTATCCGTGGGGTACCCACTAGCCTAGTTGTTTCGTATAATACCCTTGTTGAGGTATAGAAATACTCTCAAGTATTGTTATAATGCCCAAATACCTTGGCCCAAATACCTTGTAGTATTCCCAAGGTTACACTTTTACAAAAGCCCAGAAAATACTATTATACTTTCCCTCAGTCACAGAGTGAAACCCTAGGAAAAATCTTCACCCGTAGTTGAAGTGATAAGTAGAAGTTGCGTAGAACTTCTAAGGGTTTCTTGGAGCGGATTGGAGCGCGGGTAGGAGCTAAACCTTGCTCAGGATCGACATTAAACTCGGATAATTTTGGGCTTATCGAGGTAAATAAACTTGTCCACCTACTGTAATTGGAAATTACATGTTATTGTAATATATAGTTGAAATATACTATATATAGACTGATTATTGAATAGAACTGAACATAGTATTGTGGCAATGTCTTTTGACTTAAGCCTGAAGTTATAGAAGAGAATCGTAATTACATAGGGTGTATTCTGAGACTTGTGTAGCATTACTGTGTGGTAGAATTGTACACGTCCGGTGAGTCCCTTAATTACATAATTCTAAAATGTAAATCGGGAATACGTGTTAACCCCCCCCCCCGGTTGGCTTGGTAGCCGGCCTCGATAGAGGAGGAGATTTACGCTGGTGTTGCGGAGGTCTTCTTGCGAATTTTCTGTAGAATATTCTACATTGAGATCTAAGATGTTAATAGGCGCCTTGTGGCCTCTATAGGTTGAAATACTACGTGTGGCGTGGTCTACTTGGCTTAAGGAGTAGCCGACGGTTTGAGGTACTTGGAGCATTTTGCTATTAGTCGATAATCGTCGCGAGGTATGTGAACCTCTTCCTATCTTTTCTAGCATGATATGTGTGAACTATGTAGTACGGTAGACGTACATGTGTTAAATGTATTTGATTGGTTTAAAACATAAAGTGTTATAACGGATTTATGGGAAGTTGGTTATAACAAGCTTTATGTAGGTAAGAAAATGCCAGTGGTTTTAAAAGGTAACTGATTTGACTTATAACTGATTTGATGTGTGTTAATAAGGAACTTGAAGTGTGTCAAAAGTTAAGAAACCATTTTTGGAAGAAGAATAACACTTGGTTTGAAAAGGTTTTAAAAAGAGTTATACTAGCTTTATGGGGAGTTAGGTATAACATCTTAAGAGAAGTAAAGAAAATGGTTTACTGATTTTAGAAGTTAAGAGACTTGATCTTATAAGATAAGAGACTTAACTTAATTAAATTAAATTAATATGAATTTTGTGTGAAACCTCATTCGTGAGTAATGAGTACTTGGTTTTTGAAAGGAATAATGTTTTACTGATTCGGAAATCAGAATGTGTATCGACAAACCACTGCAGCGTTAATAAAGGAAAATGTATTGAATAAATGAAGTATTATATTAAAACCAGTAGAAACCTCCATCTGCATAGAAGCTAAGATGAGACAAAATGATATTACATTTTCTAGATCATGGCTGCTTAATAAGATTGATTATGAACAAGAATAACCTACTTGCCTATGGCATATGTTACTCAATTGTTTTAAAAAGATATTAAGACATTGAACTACGAAACCTTTTCTAAAATGAGAAACTTGAGCATTTGAAATTAGGCAAACTTGAACGGTTGGAAAATAAGGGTGATACTTGATTTTACAAAGGAAAGCATTTTTGTTTACTTAACAATGTTCGTCACTCTATTTTTATACTACGGGTATCGGGTGACCTTTGTAAAAGAAATGGATCTTTAAAAGGAATTTAACGTACGTAGTACTTTAGGGTTAAAAACCCGGACTTTGTCATAAAATGAAAGTACCTTGAGTTGTGTAACTTGCCTATGTTTGTTGTTGTGTAACTTGCCTATGCTCGTTGTTGTGTAACTTGCTTATGCTTGTGGTGATAGCCTTGTTGTGCAAAAATGGTGTTCTATATAACCGCGTCTCTCAATGGAGTGCCGGTTGACTTGTTGAGGACTTACTTGGACGTACCGGCAGTGACGGAAAATTCCACGGGTATGCTCCTGTTGATAGTGATATTCCATGGACTAGCTCTCCATGAGGTTTCTTACTGTTCGGCCTTGGTACCCGGTGGTCGGCTTTCGTACTTGCCCCGTCTCGTGGCTGATTCGGCCTTGGTACCTGGTAGTTAGCCCTCGCACTTGCCCCGTTCAGTGTAGTGACGAAGTCTCGTGATCTGACGCTCAGTACGGTGGTCGACCGTACTTGCCCCGGTCAGCTACGTGACCGGCCTTGGTATCTGGTAGTCGGCTCTCGCACTTGCCCCGTGTCAGCTTCGTGTTTTGGTTGCATTGTATTATTGGTACGGTCGGATATGGTAGTTATACTTGTCCTGTACGGCTTTTATGACACAGGTGGGACCTGGTGTTCATGTATACTCCTTGGTATTGTTATATCATAAACTGCCGGCAGTGAGGAAGAAATTCCACGGGCACGAGTGATAATTTGGAGGGTGTGAGTCCACGACTTGATGTAGCGGTTATATGTTATGTCTTGTAGTTTGGTCATCATACATGTCTCCGCTTATATAGACTATCATGATTTCATTTACGATATTCTGATTTCACATACTTGGTACTGTTGTCTTGACCTCGCTTGGAAGTGCGTTCATGCCGCAGTAGAAATCGTCGGTCGATCCATTATTAGGATCACCTTTCAGATATTGGGAAGCTCCGTTCCTTGGAGGCTTATCTTTTGGTATGTGTTCCACGAGATGTAGGTTCTTGTACATTCGGGTATGGCGGGCCTGTCCGTCATAGTTGTTGTAAATCTTAGAGTGCATGAAATCTTTGTTGTGGGCAGGGTTGTAAAAAGGATTAAACTGTTCGGGTTTGTATGTATATATGCAGAAGGCAACTGTTTTGGTTGGCCTGTTTATTTATTATATCTCTCATTTCATGTCAATGTTTTATTTCCGCTGATTTTTCTCTGATGTTGTATCACTAGGGTGCCCGGGGTAAGGCACCAGTCACGGGCCCGGGTTCGGGTCGTGACAAAAGTGGTATCAGAGCAGTTAGTCCTCGGAAAGTGTCTACAGACCGTGTCTAGTAGAGTCTTGATTATCGATGTGTTGTGCACCACATCTATAATCGGGAGGTGCCAGGACATTTAGGATTAGTTTCCATTCTTCTCATTACGAGATCGTGCCTTAGAGCGTGTGATAAGATTGGACCCTCCGACATACCGTTTTCACGATTATGCCTCGCGTAAGGCAACCCGGCCCGAAGGGCGGCGAAGGAGGCGTGAGTAAAGCGGCCAGTAGAGACCACGATACTGAGCCTCGATCCGCTGATGCAGGCGGAGAGTTGAGTTACAAGGAGTGGGCGATTGATGGCGAGGGTTGTGGCGGACTTGAGGATAAGTGGAAGCAGCGGTTCGATGCACCAGATGGTTCACCCTAGATCGGATAGTTCGAGGCTACGGGATTTTCGAGTTGTAGGCGCCCGAGTTTTATGGGTGAGGCACGAGGATGATCCGCGAGAGTTCATCAAGCGATTCTGACGGATCGTGAGTGATCAAGGCATCGGAGACCGAGTCGGTGGTCTAGGTTCACATCAGTGCGTGATACCGCTTGATCGGTAGTTTGATTCATGGAGCTGTCGGGAGAGAATGCACTTCCAACTATATGGGACGAGTTCTCGGAGGCATTCCTTGCACATTTCTTGCCTCGCGGATGAGGAGGGCTCGGGCGCAGATTTTTGGTGTTGCGGCGAGCAGGCGACGGTTCGGGAGTACAATGTGGAGTTCGACTCATTGGCGATGCGTCCAGCGTTGGTAGCTAGTATGGAGGATCGAGTGCACCGATTTATTCTGAGGCTCGATGATCACCTAGCCGAGAGTTGTTCGGGTGTAGCTCTTGGTAGGGCATGGACATTGCCGCGTGCAGCGTATGCACCGGATGTGAGCGGATAAATCGGCGGAATGACCGTGGTCGCAGAAGAGGGCGAGCAGCAGGGTCCTTTGGTGACTTTCGAGGCGGACCGCCAAAGGCGAGCGATTATGCGCCTCGCGATCTGAGTGGTCCTCCACGCCCGGGACCTTTGGGATATTCGGAGCGGTCGGGGCTCCTGTGTTTTAGATTTTCGGGAGTAAGTGCTCGCCGGATGAGGTTGCCACTTGTCTCGGTGTGGCGTTGTGGAAAACTTCAAGGGAGAGTGTCGTCTTGACTCGGGAGATTGTTATTCTGCGGCCCAGCAGGGCCATCGGCAAGAGATTGTCCGACCAGGTAGCTCGGTAGGATAGCATGGACTCTTAGAAGCGATTGCGGGTTCTTCACCTTCCATGCTTGAGCAGGATGTTCGTACCGTGAGGCCGGTAGAGGTCGCGGTGGTAGTTCCCAGTTTTAGCGGTCCTTTGAACCGCCTATTTTCAGGTATATCCTTAACCCTCTAGAGACTTATATGTATTGATGTTGATGATGTGTTTAGCGTTATGTTGGTTATGAGTTAGAAAGCTTGGCTAGTTGAAAGGATATGTATGGGGGCATGGAAAGTGTGAACTTTAGAATATTTCATGTTGAGACCTTAGATGTAAGGTCATCTTGAATAAAAGATTTTACGGTTAGTCCTTGTTGAAATACTTGGTTTGTGTATAAATGTGATTGTGGGATAAGTCCATGGGTAGTGTGAAATGGAAGTGGTAGCTTTCATGACCTGTATAGGTAAGTTTGTTCCGAAGCGAGAAACGAGAGAGTCGGCGTGACAGAGGCTCGGGTTGAGGACGTGTTGCGTGTCAACCCGTAGCCCGGAATGAGGTGGGGTCAGATCGAGGTGGTCCCGCCAGGTGGTAGGGTCACGAGGGTGCTAGGCCCAAGTTTAGATGACCGTCGTATGAGTTCGTGGATATGTTCGACCAAAAGCGGATCGTGAAGGCCGGGAATGGCCTTAAAGGAGATTGAGGTTAGTAAGATAACCAAGTTTGGAGGTGGTGACTCCAAAGTTTTGGAAACTGAAGCAATGACTGAAGTGTGGTACGTATACTAGAAGAGTTCAGGTGTTCGAGAAGAGTACGACGAGTAAGGGTAGAGGCGAGCATGTATTGCGAGCATAGATATGATCATTTCTTGTGAAGGGAGAAGGTGCGAAGGATGTATATTTTAGACCTCAGGGATCGCATGCAGTCCGGTACCATTTGTTGGGTCTCCGGAGTGAGACTCGCGGCAAAGTGACAAAAGTTTGTGATGTTAGAGGTGTTTCCTCGTGGGCTTGGATTTAAGTAATTGCGCGCATGTGTTATTTCGTGGCCAGTTGTGGCGTTGGCGACTTGTTAGAAGAACTTTATCGTTAGCCGTCTTGAGAAGGAACATTCGGGACGAATGTTTCTAAGGAGGGGAGAATGTTATACCCCGTATTTCCAGAGTATGTACGTAAGGGCGTACGTATAAAATTTGAGCCTTAAGGATTTGGCAAATTCGAAATTTGGGCACAAGTGCCAAAAAGAGTCGTTTTCCGACGAAACGTTTCCACAGCTTACGTAGGAAAAATTCCGGCTATGTCATTTATAATTTTTGCGGATTTTTCCGAGAGACGAAACATTTTGGACCAACGGGAGGGTGACAAGTGTCACCCTCACATTGGAAGGAAGGGGCGGCATTGTGGACGAAAAAGAGAGCACTTTAGTTGGTAGGATATTTGTGCAAGTTGGTGTGGTAGATGGATAAGGTGCACATGGCTTAATCCTAGCCCTACACTTGCCTAACACTTGTCTTCATCTTGGCCATTGGTTGGCCTTTGCTTGACCTATAAATACCCCCCCCTTTGGAAGACTTCTTCATCCTAAAAACTTCTTAAGTCTTGAAAGCTCTCTTCCTCCCCTTAGTGTTGTAGTTCGTCAAGCCCCCTCGAGTGAGCCTTGGCGAGAGCCACCCCTCCACTTGTGGTGTCTAGCCAGTGGGGTACCCCACTGCCTAGTTGTTTTCGTATAATACCCCTTGTTGAGGTATAGAAATACTCTCCAAGTATTGTTATAATGCCCAAATACCTTGGCCCAAATACCTTGTAGTATTCCCAAGGTTACACTTTTACAAAAGCCCAGAAAATACTATTATACTTTCCCTCAGTCACAGAGTGAAACCCTAGGAAAAATCTTCACCCGTAGTTGAAGTGATAAGTAGAAGTTGCGTAGAACTTCTAAGGGTTTCTTGGAGCGGATTGGAGCGCACGGAGTAGGAGCTAAACCTTGCTCAGGATCGACATTAAACTCGGATAATTTTGGGCTTATCGAGGTAAATAAACTTGTCCCCCTACTGTAATTGGAAATTACATGTTATTGTAATATATAGTTGAAATATACTATATATAGACTGATTATTGAATAGAACTGAACATAGTATTGTGGCAATGTCTTTTGACTTAAGCCTGAAGTTATAGAAGAGAACTGAACTGTAATTACATAGGACTGTATTACAGTAGACTTGTGTAGCATTACTGTGTGGTAGAATTGTACACGTCCGGTTATAAGTGTTAACCCCCCCCCCCCCCTGGTTGGCTTGGTAGCCGGCCTCGATAGAGGAGGAGATTTACGCTGTTGCGGGGGGGGAGGTGCTGCCGAATTTTCTGTAGAATATTCTACATTGAGATCTAAGATGTTAATAGGCGCCTTGTGGCCTCTATAGGTTGAAATACTACGTGTGGCGTGGCCTACTTGGCTTAAGGAGTAGCCGACGGTTTGAGGTACTTGGAGCATTTAGCTATTAGTCGATAATCGTCGCGAGGTATGTGAACCTCTTCCTATCTTTTCTAGCATGATATGTGTGAACTATGTAGTACGGTAGACGTACATGTGTTAAATGTATTTGATTGGTTTAAAACATAAAGTGTTATAACGGCTTTATGGGAAGTTGGTTATAACAAGCTTTATGTAGGTAAGAAAATGCCAGTGGTTTTAAAAGGTAACTGATTTGACTTATAACTGATTTGATGTGTGTTAATAAGGAACTTGAAGTGTGTCAAAAGTTAAGAAACCATTTTTGGAAGAAGAATAACACTTGGTTTGAAAAGGTTTTAAAAAGAGTTATACTAGCTTTATGGGGAGTTAGGTATAACGTCTTAAGAGAAGTAAAGAAAATGGTTTACTGATTTTAGAAGTTAAGAGACTTGATCTTATAAGATAAGAGACTTAACTTAATTAAATTAAATTAATATGAATTTTGTGTGAAACCTCATTCGTGAGTAATGAGTACTTGGTTTTTGAAAGGAATAATGTTTCTTGATTGGAATCAGAATGTGTATCGACAAACCACTGCAGCGTTAATAAAGGAAAATGTATTGAATAAATGAAGTATTATATTAAAACCAGTAGAAACCTCCATCTGCATAGAAGCTAAGATGAGACAAAATGATATTACATTTTCTAGATCATGGCTGCTTAATAAGATTGATTATGAACAAGAATAACCTACTCGCCTATGGCATATGTTACTCAATTGTTTTAAAAAGAGATTAAGACATTGAACTACGAAACCTTTTCTAAAATGAGAAACTTGAGCATTTGAAATTAGGCAAACTTGAACGGTTGGAAAATAAGGGTGATACTTGATTTTACAAAGGAAAGCATTTTTGTTTACTTAACAATGTTCGTCACTCTATTTTTATACTACGGGTATCGGGTGACCTTTGTAAAAGAAATGGATCTTTAAAAGGAATTTAACGTACGTAGTACTTTAGGGTTAAAAACCCGAACTTCGTCATAAAATGAAAGTACCTTGAGTTGTGTAACTTTCCTATGTTTGTTGTTGTGTAACTTGCCTATGCTCGTTGTTGTGTAACTTGCTTATGCTTGTGGTGATAGCCTTGTTGTGCAAAAATGGTGTTCTATATAACCGCGTCTCGATGGAGTCTGGTTGACTTATTGAGACTTACTTGGGCGTCGCGTGTGGGAAAATTCCACGGGTATGCTCGCATTGATAGTGATATTCCATGGACTAGCTCTCCATGAGGTTTCTTCTTGTTCGCCTTGGTACGGTGGTCGGCTTCGTACTTGCCGTCTGCGTGGCTGATTCGGCCTTGGTACGGTAGTTAGCCCTCGACTTGCCCGTTCGGTGTAGTGACAAAGTCTCGTGATCTGACCTTGGTACGGTGGTCGACCCTGCGTACTTGCCCGATCGACTCGTGACCGGCCTTGGTATCTGGTAGTCGGCTCGCACTTGCCGTGTCGACCGTGTTTTGGTTGCATTGTATTATTGGTACGGTCGGATATGGTAGTTATACTTGTCCTGT
Organism: Przewalskia tangutica; assembly: GCA_029844215.1. Classification (NCBI taxonomy): domain Eukaryota; kingdom Viridiplantae; phylum Streptophyta; class Magnoliopsida; order Solanales; family Solanaceae; genus Przewalskia; species Przewalskia tangutica. Next base: position 54,013,659 of record CM056736.1, read on the forward strand.
ACGGCTTTTATGACACAGGTGGGACCTGGTGTTCATGTATACTCCTTGGTATTGTTATATCATAAAGCGCCGTGATGAGGAAGAAATTCCACGGGCACGAGTGATAATTTGGAGGGTGTGAGTCCCTGACTTGATGTAACTGGTTATATGTTATGTACTGTAGTTTGGTCATCATACATGTCTCCTGCTTATATAGACTATCATGATTTCATTTACAGTATTTACAGTTTCACATACTTGGTACCTGTTGTACTGACCTCCTTGAAGTGCGTTCATGCCGCGGTAGAAATCATTGGTGTCGATCCATTATTAGGATCACCTTTCGGCATATTGGGAAGCTCAGTTCCTTGGAGGCTTATCTTTTGGTATGTGTTCCACGAGATGTAGGTTCTTGTACATTCGAGGTATGGCGGACCTGTCCGTCATAGTTGTTGTAAATCTTAGAGTGCAGTAGTAATCTTGTTGTGGCGGGGTTGTAAAAAGGATTAAAGCATTCGGGTTTGTATGTATATATCACGGAAAAAGCTTTTTTTAGTTGCTGTTTATTTATTATATCTCTCATTTCATGTCAATGTTTTATTTCGTGATTTTTCTCGATGTTGTATCACTAGGGTGCGGGTTAAGGCACGATCCGCGGCCGGGTTGGTCGTGACGATGCGTCTGAGAATCTGACGAAATTTTTGGAAAGAAAGAAAGATGTGATTTTTCGACGGAAAAGTTTCCGGTTTTTGTGAAGAAAAAGGTTCGTTAATGGGAATTGGATTCCCAGATTTGGTATTCGGGCTTCTTGGATTATTTTAGAATTATGAGATTTTATTTTCGGAAATGGTCACGTGGGGCCCACGGGAGAAATTTACGGTTTTGTGGGGCCCGCTTTGTTTTTGAGATTTCCGGTATTTTGGATATTTTCGGAAGACGAAATATTTTGGACGAGTAGGGGGGGACACGTGTCACCCCCTTAGGTGGCTTATTGCCGATTTGGCTTGACATGTGGCCTATGGCCGATTTGTTCTTCCATGTGGCTAGCCACTTGTCTTGCTTAGACAAGTGGCTCGTGGCACCACACTTGTCCCAAGATCTCACCACACACCTTGCATTGATCTTAGCCCTTGAATCCTCTATATAAACCCCTTAAGTTGAAGACTAAAATTCATTCCACACTTGAGCTTTTCCAAGCAAAATACTCCCTCCCTTGTAGCCTTGTTTCGTCCCCCTCTCCCCCTCTTGAGTAGAAATACTTCATGTATTGTTGTATAATCCCAAATACCTTGGCCTAGTATCCCTAGTTGTATTCCAAAGTTATTTCAATACTAGGAGCCCGGAAATACTACTTTTTTTCCAATAGTCACAAAGTGAAGCCCTAGAGAAATCTTTCTAGCTTGGTGGAAGTATTTAGAGAAGTTGTTTAGAAACTTCTAAGGGTCGCTTGGAGCGGGTTGGAGCGTAGGAATTGGAGCTAAACGTTGCTCAGGATCGACTTATAATCTTGGATAATTTTGGGCTTATCGAGGTAATGATCCATGTCCCCCTATTGTAATTGGATATTACATGTTGTAGTAGTTATACTTGAGTATATTATATGAGAAAAGAAGATTGATAGAATTGAACTGTATTTACATTGGACTGTACTTACAGTAGACTTGTGCAGTATTATTGTGAAGCAGAATTGAACACGTCCGGTTAGACGTGTAGTCCCCTGGGAGTTGTTGGCCTGGTAACGGGCCTTGATAGGGGAGGAGATTTATGTGATAGCGGGGAGGTCTGCGAATTTTCTGTAGAATAAGGAATCTTGTATTTAGAATATTCTACGAAGAGAACTAGAAGTTGATAGATATATTGTGGCCTTTATAGGTGGATCTTCTACGCGCGGCATACTTGACTTACCTTGTGGTTTAAGCTAAAAAGGTATGTGATTCTTCCTATACTCTTGAGCATGACTGTTGTGAACTATATAGTACGGTAGACGTACGTGTGTGAAATGAGTTTTGATTGTTTTAAACATAAGGTGTTATAATGGCTTTATGGGAAGTTAGTTATAACGACCTTATGAAAATAAAAGAAAGATTTGATTTTGAAGTTTAAGAGACTTGATCTTGAAAGATAAGAGACTTGACTTATAAACGACTTGTTTTCGGAAAAGGAGAAGTAACTTGATTTAAGTATAGGTTACTTGTTTTGGAAAGAGTAAGTTATTGGGTTTTAAAAAAGTATACTTGATGTTGTTTAAAAGAAAAGCACTTGGTTTTAAAAGTATAGAGTACTTGATTTTAAAAAATCTTATAAAGATTTTCGGAAGGTGTAGTAATTTGGTTTGAAAGGAGAACGTGTTTTTAATACTACGAGTATTATTATCATGTGGCTTTTACGTAAAAAGAGGTATTTTTGAAAGAATGAAAGTATGTAGTATTTTGGGTTTGAAACCCGGATTGTTGATTAAAATGAATGTATGTTGAACTTGCCTATGCTTGTTGTGATAGTCTTTGATGTGCAAGTGTTTTGTTGATGTCTTCTTAGTGACTCTGGGAGGTAGGCTATCGATAGATTGATTGGACATCTTGGCGTTGGGTGGTCCGAGTATGCGTCCACTTTGAGTATTATTGGTTGTTTACATGCTGCGTGACTCCAGGGAGGGCTATCTCGATTGATTTCCTTTGGACATGCGACGATGGATGGTCTACGGGCATCGTCGATGATGGTTTCATGGCCATGACTTAGGTGAGATCTTGGGGCATGCGGTCATTGTGAGGTTCGGGTTGTTAGTCCATGGACCGCTAATCCATGAAGCTTTCCACGGTGACGGCGATCACGGGCTTGATTTATGCGTGTGGTTCGAGCACACGCTTTAGATACTGGTGCGGTCATTTTCGTGTACGGTAGCCTCGGTAGATAGCTTAAGATACTTGCCTCGGTCATATCTTGTGAGGCGGTAGGCTATTATGCGTTAGCTTAAGATACTTGCCTCGGCGATTCGTGGCTAGCTTTTGGGTGATAGTTGGCTTAGTACCTTGCGTGATGGGATATGACTAGCTTTTGGACGGTAGTTGGCTATTCTACTTGGCCCGTCGGTTTTGATAGCCTTGAGGATCTAGTGTTGAGTTCACATATGGGTGTTGTTTTACATCATATGCTGGCGGTGAGAATGAGTTCCACGGCATGAGTGATATTATGGGCGTGAGACCCATAGTTATGTGTGAGTGATTATTACGGGGATATCGTCCCCTTACTTGACATAATTTACTTATTGCAAAATGGTTTTATAAAATGATGAAATGTGATTTCATTCTGATATTTTGATTTCACATACTTGTACTGTTATGCGACCTCCTTGAAGCTGCGTTCATCTGCGAGTAGAGTACACGATTGTTGATCCTCGCTCTTAGGATCGCGATTCGGCGTTAGGAAGCTCCGTTCTCGGAGGCTTATCTTTTAGTATAGTCCCTGTCAGTAGGTACTTGTACATTCGGGGTATGGCGGGGCCTGTCCGTCATAGATGTTGTTACATTCTTAAGTGCTGTAATCTTGTTGTGGCGAGTTTGTACAAGGATAAGCGTTCGGGTTTTTATGTATGTATCTGAAAGCATTATTTTAGTTGCTTTGTTTATCTATCATATCTCTTGTTTCATGTTTATGTTTTATTTCGTGATTTTCTCGATGTTGTATCACTAGGGTGCGGGGTAAGGCACGATCCGCGGGCAGGTTGGTCGTGACAGATCAATCATAATGGAAGCATACGTGGAATCCACATCAGCTGATGCGTCCAAGTAAAACTTACAACCCCAACCGCCCTCAGTGAGAACCGACCGTAGACATATAATATGTCACACCGAAAATCGGGCGTGGTAGTGCCTTACCGGGCACCCTAGTGATACATACATCGAGAAAATCAGGAACATAAAACATGAGTCATTAAACAAGAGATATAATAAATAAGCAGCAACCAAAGCAGTTGCCTGGTGTATACATAAAACACGAGCAGTTTAATCCTTTTACAACCACCGCAGTGATTACTACGGACCTCTAAGATATACAACAACTATGACGGCGGGCCGCCATACCTGAATGTACAGAACCTACAACTCAGGAAACATACCAAAGATAAGCCTCAGAAGAGAGCTTTCCGGCACGCTGAAATGAGATCCTAAGGCGGGGATCCACGGCGATGTACCTCTACTGCGGCATGAAACGCAGCCCCGAAGAGGTCGATACAGTGTACCAAGTATGTGAAAGCTTGTCAAATCGTAAATGAAATCATAATAGCCTAAAAGCGAGACATGTATGATAACCAAAATACGATGCAACACATAAGCGATCAAGTCGTGACTCACGCCTCAAAGTCGCCACTCAAATATAACTATGGGTCTCGCCCACAACATCCATCATGTTCGCATCATGGCGCGTGCCGAATCTTGCATCGGTGTAGACATGTCCATGATGCAACAATAACAAGGCGTGGCGCGTACCGAATCGCGCCGGTGTAGGCATGCCCGTAACCTCAATATGATATCTTGGGTGGTCAACCGCGCGTGGCCACATGCCCCCGGAATACTGCATCGGTGTAGACACGTCCATGTGACATCAACAACAAGACAGTAATCAAAATGGAAACATACCCGTGGAATTCTCCATCACTCCAAGTAAGTTCTCAACAAGTCAGGCCTTCATCGAGAGCGGTAACACGATACCACACTTGCACAACAAAGGCTATCATCACGGCATAGGCAAGTTTCACAACAACAAGCATAGGCAAGTTTCACAACAACAAGATAGCAAGTTTCACAACAAGCATAGGCAAGTTTCACATCACTCAAAGTACCTTCCGTTTTATGCCAAAGTCGGGTTTTAACCTAAGTACTACGTCGTTAAATTCTTTAAAGAGATCCATTACTTTTATCAAAGTCACCCGATACGTAGTATTAGAATGACCAACCCACATTCCTTTTCAAAATCAAGTAACAACATTCTTTTCCTAAGTTCGGTTTGCCTAGTTTGATTACTCGAAAACCGTTTTCAAATGGTTTCATAGTTCATAAACTTAATCACTTGATTCCTTTTTAGAACAATTGAGTAATATATGTCTCCGTGAGTAGGTTATTCTTGTTTACAACATTCTTATTACGTGACCATGATCTAGAAAATGTAATATCATTTTGTCTCATCTTAGTTTCTATGCGGATGGAGGTTTCTCTTGGTTTTAATACGATACATCATTATTCAATACATTTTCCTTTATTAACTGCGGTGCTGTCGATACACATTCGATTTCAAATCGTAAAACATTATCCCTTTAAATAAAACCAAGTACTCATTACTCACGAATGAGGTTTCGCACAAACATCCACATTAAAACAAATAAGTTAAGTCTCTTATCTTATAAGATCAAGTCTCTTAACTTCTAACATGATAAAACCATTTTCTTTACCTCTCTTAAGACATTATACCTAACTCCCATAAAGCTAGTATAACTCTTTTTTAAAACCTTTAAAACCAAGTGTTACTCTCCTTCAAAACGATTTATAAATCTTTTGAAATACATCAAGTTCTTTATTATAACTAGCCGATTATAATTCACATCGATTACCTTTTAAAACCACAAAGTATTTTCTTACCTACATAAAGTTTATAACCAACTTCCCATAAAGCCGTTATAACACTTTATGTTTTAAAACAATCAAACACAGTTAACACGTATGCGTCTGTACTACATAGTTCACACATATCATGCTAGAAGAGATAGGAAGAGGTTCACATACCTCGCGATTATCGACAATAAGCAAAAAGCTCAAGTACTACAACTAGCCACTTTCCACTCTCGGTAGAATACGCTACTCTTAGTACTTTCACCTATAAAGGCCACAAACGTCTATTAAATCTTAAACACAAGTTCCCATCTTTCTGAGAAAATTCGGCACACCTCCCCGCAGCGTAAATCTCTCCTCTATCGAGGCTGGCCTAAGCCGACTGGGGGTTTATAGCAAAACCAAAGGCCAACGAGGCAAGATCCTTCCAAGTGTATAGCAAGTGTAAGGACAAGACTAAGCCAAGTGCACCCAAACCCTACTCCACAAAACACTCCACAAAACAAGCCACAAAGCAAGGCACAAATCAAGGGGCGGCCAAGGCGACCAACCTTGGCCCGCCAAATCGTCCATGAGGGTGACAAGTGTCACCTCCCGCTGGTCCAAAAATGTTTCGTCTCTGGAAAAATCCGCAAAAATATAAATGACATAGCGAATTTTTCCAACGTGGCAATGAAACGTTTAGTCGAAAACGACTCAAATCGCACTTGTGCCCAAAATGAATCGGCCAAGCCTAATGAAGTTCGAAAATTTCTACGCACGTCCCCACGCATACTGCGAAATACGGTATAACATTCTCCCTCGTAGAAACATTCGTCGAATGTTCCTTCTAAGTCTCAAAACAAGCGTCGCGATAGTATTCACTACTATACTTACGAGAATCAAACATGCCACACCTGGCCACAAAATAACATGCGCGCAAAACCCAAATCCACGCCAACGAGGAACCACCTCAGTTAGCACAAAAGTCCCCACCAAGGTCTAAAATATACTCCCTTCGCACCTACATTTCACAAAAGAAACGATCACACACGTTCACTTCTCCTCTATCTCGTGCCATTCTCGAACACTCGAGCTCTTTCTAGTATCCGTACCACACTTAATCAGCGTTTACGTTTCCAACCCTTGGAGTTACTACCTCCAACTTGGTCATCTTACTACCCCGATTTCCTAGGCCATTCTCGGCCTCACGATGATTCTGGTCGAACATATCTATGAACTCATACGATGGTCATCTAAACTTGGGCCTAGCACCCTCGTGACCCTGCCACCTGGCGGGACCACCCAGAGCTGACCCTTCCTCGAAACGGGACGCGGGTTGGCCCGCAACATGGCCCCAACCCGACCATCGTAGCGCCACTCCCGCCGACACGGAACACATCATGGAAGCTACCACTTCCATCTCACACTAACAGATTTTTAAATCACACTAGCACAAAGCTATCCGAACATAACACTTAACACATCATTAACATCAACACATACAAGTATCTACGAGGTTAAGGATATACGAAACTAGGCGGTTCAAGGACCGCTAAAGCGAACTTCCGCGACCTACCGTGGCGCCATAATCTAGTAGTCATGCTATCCTACCGCGCTACCAGTGGACAGTCTCGTCATATGGCCTGTTGGCGCAAGAATAACAAGCTCCTTGGTACTACGACACTCCCGAAATGCGGTCTACATCGACCACACCGAGGTAGGGGTGATGCGTCGGCAACACCCCTACTCGCGAACATCCCGAAACACAGGAGCCACGACACGCTCCGAATATCCTGGAGGTCCGAAGGCTGCGGAGGACCACTGCAATGGCGGAGGTACATAACTAGTCTCTTCTTGAGGCGGTCGCCTCGAAAGTCGCCAAAATATCCGTGTCTTGGCCTTAACCTGTGCCTCTGCCGTCGATCTGCGCTCGCCGCGCAGTCGTGAGCACGAATGCGGGCAATGTCCATGCCGGTGAAGAAACACCCGCACAAGACTCGGCCATATAATCATCTAGCGTGACGTAGCGATGCACCTATCCTCCATATCCGCAACAAGCGCGAGGGACATATCGAGCCAAAGAATCGAACTCGACATTGTACTCACGACGGTCGCGCCTCTGTCTCGATAACAAAAATTTGTCGGCGTGCCCTCGCCTCATGCGGAGGCAAGAAGTGCGTGAGAAAAGCCCCGAAAACTCATCCCATACTGCTGAGGTGCATGCTCTCCCGGAAAGCTCCGAATCAAACTAATCGATTGCGGTATCGCGGCCGTCGCGAATCAAGGTCATGCACGGTCTCTGAAGCCTTGATCACCGCATGATCCTTTATGGCGACGGATGAACTCCTGCGGATCATCCTCGGGCCTCGACCCATAAAACTCGCGGGCTACAACTCGAAAGTCAGTAGCCTCAAACTATTCGCTCGGGTACACCAGTCTTCTTTGGGCTGAACCGAATCGGCTGATCCTCATATCCGCCACAACCTCGCCAATAATCGCCATCTCGTGACCCGTCTCCCTGCTCGGTGTGGATGGAGGCTCAGTCTTGTAGTCTCATCGACCACGGCGCGGCTCTAAACCTGCTTTGGTCTTTGGCGTCGAAACTCGCCGTCCGGCCTTGTCTCAGTCTTGGCGACTGCGCCTCGTACTCCTGTATCCCAGCAGCTCCTGGCTGCCTTGCCCTGGCACCGTCGCCATGCGGAGGCATAGCGGTAAAATGAAACACATCGGAGGGTCCAACTTACAACTCGACTCTAAGGCACGATCTTAGAATGAGAAGAATAGAAACCAATCCTACATGTCCTATAGCCTCACGATTATAGATGTGGTACAACACACCGATAATCAAGACTCTACTGACACGGTGCGTAGACACCTCCGAGGACTAGCTCACGATACTACTATGTCACCCGAAAATCGGGCGTGGATGGTGCCTTACCGGGCACCCTAGTGATACATACATCGAGAAAATCAGCGGAACATAAAACATGAGTCATTAAACAAGAGATATAATAAATAAGCAGGCCAGCAGCTTTGCCTTCGGTGTATACATAAAACACGAGCAGTTTAATCCTTTTACAACCACACTGTGATTACTACTGCACTTAAGATATACAACAACTATGACGGACGGGGCCCGCCATACCTGAATGTACAAGAACCTACAACTCGGGGAAACATACCAAAGATAAGCCTCGAAGGAACGGAGCTTTCCGATTTGAAATGAGATCCTAAGAGCGGGATCCACGACCGATGTATACCTCTGCAGATGAACGCAACCCCGAAGGAGGTCGATAACAGTACCAAGTATGTGAAATCACAAATCAGTAAATGAAATCATAATAGCCTAAAAGCGGAGACATGTATGATAACCAAAATACGACGCAACATAAAGCGATCAGTCGGGACTCACGCCCAAAGTCGCCACTCAAATATAAATATGGGTCTCGCCCACAACATCCATCATGTTCGCATCATGGCGCGTGCCGAATCTGCATCGGTGTAGACATGTCCATGATGCAACAATAATAACCGCGTGGCCACGTACCGGAATCGCCTCGGTGTAGACATGCCCGTGTAACCTCAATAACAATATCTGGGTGGTCAACCCCGCGCGTAGCCACATGCCGGAATCTTGCGTCGGTGTAGACACGTCCATGTGACATCAACAACAAGACAAGAATCAAAATGGAAACATACGTGGAATTCTCCATCACCAAGTAAGTTCTCGACAAGTCAACCTACCTCTATCGAGAGCGGTAACACGAAATACCACACTTGCACAACAAAGGCTATCATCACAGCATAGGCAAGTTTCACAACAAGCATAGGCAAGTTTCACAACAACAAGCATAGGCAAGTTTCACAACAACAAGCATAGCAAGTTTCACATCACTCAAGTACCTTCATTTTATGCCAAAGTCGGGTTTTAACCACTAAAGTACTACGACGTTAAATTCTTTAAAAGAGATCCATTACTTTTATCAAAGTCACCCGATACGTAGTATTAGAATGACCAACCCACATTCCTTTTCAAAATCAAGTAACAACATTCTTTTCCTAAGTTCGGTTTGCCTAGTTTCAATTACTCAAGCTTCTCATTTTCAAATGGTTTCATAGTTCATAAACTTAATCACTTGATTCCTTTTAGAACAATTGAGTAATATATGTCTCCGTGAGTAGGTTATTCTTGTTTACAACATTCTTATTACGACCATGATCTAGAAAATGTAATATCATTTTGTCTCATCTTAGTTTCTATGCGGATGGAGGTTTCTCCGGTTTTAATACGATACATCATTATTCAATACATTTTCCTTTATTAACTGCGTTGGTGCTGTCGATACACATTACGATTTCCAAATCGGTAAAACATTATCCTTTAAATAAAACCAAGTACTCATTACTCACGAATGAGGTTTCACAAACATCCACATTAAAACAAATAAGTTAAGTCTCTTATCTTATAAGATCAAGTCTCTTAACTTCTAACATCGAGAAACCATTTTCTTTACCTCTCTTAAGACATTATACCTAACTCCCATAAAGCTAGTATAACTCTTTTTAAAACCTTTAAAACCAAGTGTTACTCTCCTTCAAAACGATTTATAAATCTTTTGAAATACATCAAGTTCTTTATTATAACTAGCCGTTATAATTCATCGATTACCTTTTAAAACCACAAAGTATTTTCTTACCTACATAAAGTTGTTATAACCAACTTCCCATAAAGCCGTTATAACACTTTTATGTTTTAAAACAATCAAACACAGTTAACACGTAATGCGTCTACCGTACATAGTTCACACATATCATGCTAGAAGAGATAGGAAGAGGTTCACATACCTCGGCGATTATCGATAATAAGCAAAAAGCTCCAATCTCTACAACCTGCTAGCCGCTCCACTTCGAGTAGAATACGCTACTCTTAGTACTTTCACCTATAAAGGCCACAAACGTCTATTAAATCTTAAACACAAGTTCCCATCTTTCTGAAAATTCGGCAAGACCTCCCCACACATTGGCGTAAATCTCCTCCTATCGAGTGGCCAAGCGACCGGGGTTTATAGCAAAACCAAAGGCCAACCAAGGGCCAAGATCCTTCCAAGTGTATAGCAAGTGTAAGGACAAGACTAAGCCAAGTGCACCCTAAACCCTACTCCACAAAACACTCCACAAAACAAGCCACAAAGCAAGGCACAAATCAAGGGCAATCGACGAGGCCAACCAACCTTGACCGCCCTCCAAATCGTCGATGAGGGTGACAAGTGTCACCTCCCGTTGGTCCAAAATGTTTCGTCTCGGAAAAATCCGCAAAAATATAAACGACATAGCCGAAATTTTACCAACGTAAATTGGAAACGTTTCGTCGAAAAACGACTCAAATCGGCACTTGTGCCCAAAATGAATTCGGCCAAGCCTAATGAAGTTCGAAAATTTCTACGTACGTCCCCCACGTACATACTCTGGAAATACGGGGTATAACATAATACTTGCACTCAAAGCTATCACAAGCAAACCTAGGCAAGTTCATTAAACCTTTAGACTTCCATTTTTATAAACTCATGGCACTTTCGTTTCACACATAAAAATCCGGGAATTTAACCCCAAGTACTACGTGCTTACATTCTTTTCAAAAGATTCCTTTTCATATAAAACCCCAAGATACTAACACCCGTAGTATCAAGGCTTGTGTACATTTCACATAAGTCACTATACTTTAGAAATACATTTCTCGGCTTCTAAATCAAGTGACCCTTACCTTAAAGCTTTAAGCAAGTGATACACTTAAATCAAATTGCCCTTCCTTAATTCAAGTTATTTATCTTTCTATAAAGCAAATATAACCAACTTCCCATAAAGTCGTTATATTCACTTTATACCTTAGCCAAAATATAATTTCCTATCCAAGGGACTTATACGTTTAAAACGGAACAAGTATCACATACTTTAAAACTCTTCAAGTCCCTTAACTTAATAAAACTTAAGACATCCTTTATTCTTTCAAAGAAGTGAGTTAATCTCCTAACCCACCCGACTTGGCTATTCATAAAACTAGTAAAGGATATCAAGGTGTTGTACATCTACCGTACTACATACGTGCAACTTGTTATACCCCGTATTTCCAGAGTATGTACGTAAGGGCGTACGTATAAAATTTAAGCCTTAAAGTAGGCATAGGTTCGAAATTTGGGCACAAGTGCCGAAAAGAGTCGTTTTTCGACGAAACGTTTTACTAGACTTGCGAAGGGAAAATTCCGGCTATATCATTTCTAATTTTTGCGGATTTTTCCGAGAGACGAAATATTTTGGACCAACGGGAGGGTGGCGTGTCACCTCACATTGGAAACATTAATGTGACGGCAGGGACGATTGGGAGCACTTTAGTTGGTAGGATATTTTTGTGCAAGTTGTTGTGGTAGATGGATAAGGTGCACTTGGCTTAAATCTAGCCCTACACTTGCCTTACACTTGGATGAATCTTGGCCATTGGTTGGCCATTTCTTGACCTATAAATACCCCCCCTAAGTGATGAACTTCTTCATCCTAAAATCATTTCCAAGTCTCAAATACTCCCTCTCCCTCTTGCTTGTCTCGTCCAAACACCACCTCTCTCCCCTTGAGGCCCCTCGGAACCCCCTTGCCTAGTGGTTCTAGCCGAACCCCTCCCTAGCCTATTTGTGCTAGTCGAAATACTACCCCCCTTTGTGGTATAGAAATACTCTCCAAGTATTGTTATTATGCCCAAATACTTTAGCCCAAATACCTTGTAGTACTTTCCAAAGTTTCCTCTATACGTAGAGCCCGGAAAATACTATTATACTTCCTTTAGCCACTAAACGAAACCCTAAGGAAAACCTTCATAGTCGGTTGAAGTGTTAAGTAGAAGTTGCGTAGAACTTCTAAGGGTTGTGTGGAGCGGATTGGAGCACTCGGAGTAGGAGCTTAACGTTGCTCAGGAGCGACTTTATACTTGGATAATTTTGGGCTCATCGAGGTAAATACTACTGTCCTTCTATTGTAATTGGGAATTACATAATGTAGTTGTATAGAAATGAATATAAGATTCATAGAAGAGTATTGAACTGTAATGGAAGGATATTACAGAAAAGACTTGAACTGAAGAAGAATATAAGTAGAAGATTAAACTGTATTTACATAGGACTGTATTTACAGTAGACTGATAACCTTTATTGGTTAAATGTTCTGCAAGTAGCATGTGCTACTTAGAAGGTGGACAAGGCTAGCCGGGTTATAGCCGTGGAGCGTTTTGCTTATAGTCGATAATCGCGAGGTATGTGATTCTTCCTATACTCTTGAGCATGATATTTTAAAGATATATATATATATATATATATATATATATATATATATATATATCGTGTGCTAATTGAACGTAAATGCACGGCAATGTCTTTTGACTTAAGCTGAATAAAATATATATATATATATAGTACGGTAGGCGTCGTGTGCTAATTGAACGTGGTTATGCAATGTCGTTTGACTTAAGCCTGAATAATAAGAATCTTGAAGTATTTCAAAAGAATTAAGAAACCTTTTTGAAAGAAGAGTACTTGGTTTGAAAACATAAGAGTTATACTAGCTTTATGGGGATTTAGGTATAACGTCTTAAGAGAGATAAAAAGAATGGTTTACCGATTTTAGAAGTTAAGAGACTTGATCTTAAAAGATAAGAGACTTAACTGAATTAAATTAATATGAACTTTGTGTGAAGCCTCATTCGTGAGTAATGAGTACTTGGTTTTAAAAGGAATAACGTTTTACTGATTTCGGAAATCAGAATGAGTATCGACAAACCACTGCAGCGTTAATAAAGGAAAATGTAATGAATAATGAAGTATTATTAAAACCAGTAGAAACCTCCATCTGCATAGAAGCTAAGATGAGACAAAATGATATTACATTTTCTAGATCATGGCTGCTTTAATAAATGGTTATAAACAAGAATAACTGCCACACATATGGCCTATGTTACTCAATTGCTTTAAAAGAGATTAAGACATTGAACTATGAAACTTTTCTAAAAAGAGACTTGAGTAATTGAAATTAGGCAAACTGGAACTTTAGGGAAAAGAAAGGCGTTGTTTTGTCTTAAATTGGTTTAAACATAAAGTGTTATAACAGCTTTATGGGAAGTGAGTTATAACGACTTTATGAAAAAGGGTTTTATCATTGGTTTTAATGTGGTAACTTGACTTTAAAAAGAGAAGTGTTTTGGTCTAAAAAGAAGGCATGGTATTGCCTTGATTTGGTTTTAAAAAGGAAAGTATGGAAGTTGTTTTGCTTTACTTAAAAGATGTAAGTCACTCTATTTTTATACTACGGGTATTGGGTGACTTTTATAAAAGGAATGGATCTCTTTGAAAGGAATTTAACGTACGTAGTACTTTAGGGTTAAAACCCGGACTTTGACATAAAATAAAAGTACCTTGAGTTGTGTATAACTTGCCTATGCTTGTTGATGTGAAACTTGCCTATGCTTGTTGTTGTGAAAACTTGCCTATGTCTGTTGTTGTGAAACTTGCCTATGCTTGTTGTGAAAGCCTTGTTGTGCAAGGATTGTGTTTCTATTCTACCGCGTCTCTCGATGGAGGGTCGGTTGACTTGTTGAGAACTTACTTGGGCGTCTTGCGTGATGGCGGAGAATTCCGCAGTGCGCTCCTGTTGATAGTGTTATTTCTGCTAATCGCTTTGGACATACTGACACGATGCGTGGCGCACGGGTATGCTTCCATTTTGATTGTTGTCTTGTTATTTCCTTTGGGACATGCTGACACGATGCGTGGCGCATGGGTATGGTTCCATTGGGATTGCTGTCTTGATTGTTTCCTTTTGGACATCACGACCGATCGTGGCGCCGCGGGTATGGTTCCATTGGGATTGTTATTCCATGGACTAGCTCTCATGAGGTTTCTTGTTTGGCCTTGGTATCGGTAGTCGGCTTCGTACTTGCCCCGTGTCGCCCGTGGTTTGGTTGTATTGTATTGTTAGTACGGCTTTGGCATCGGTAGGACTTGGGGTGCAGTGTACTTCGGTGTTATCATATCATAATTGCCGTGATGAGGAAGGTATTCCACGGGCATGATTGATGTGGAGGGCGTGAGACCCTGACTTAATATAACTGTTATATGTGTGTACTGTAGTTTGGTTATCATACATGTCTCCTGCTTTATATAGACTGCCATGATTTCATTTACGATTTTCTGATTTCACATACTTGGTACTGTTATCGACCTCCTTGAGGCTGCGTTTGTTATACCCGTATTTCAGTATATGCGTGGGGCGTCGTAGAAAATTTGAAACTTGTACTAAGGCTTGGCGATTTAATTTTGTTCACAACACCCGCTTAGAGTCGTTTTTCTGAAACGTTTTCCACGACTTTAGGGAATTTCGGCTATGTCATTTTTAATTTTGCGGATTTTAGAGAGGCGAAACATTTTGGACCAACAAGAGGCGCGCTTGGCACCTCCGATTGGTTTGAAATCGTCCAACTTGGACGAAATGGCAAGGTAAGGCGTTTTTGTGCCTTGACAAAGTCAAGGTAGGTAGGATATTTGTGTTTGGTAAATCCTAGCCTACACTTGCCTAACACATGGATTGATCTTGGCCTTTGGTTGGCCATCCCTTGACCTATAAATACCCTCTCCCTTTGATGAATTCTTCCTCCTTTCCACAAATCTTTAAGTGTTAAACTCTCCTCCTTGTTGTGTTTCGTCCCCCTTTGTGAGGCTTAGCAGAGCACCCTTCCCCTTGGCCGAGTACCACCCTAGTGGGAGTGGGTATACATCCACTCATGGGGTGCTAATAGTACCACTAGCCTAGTTGTTTTCATATAATACCACTCTTGTTAGAAATACTCTCAAAGTATTGTTATAATGCCCAAATTACCTTAGTAGTATACCTTGTAGTATTCTAAGGTTATACTTATCTGAAAAGCCGAAATACTATTATACTTCCTTGATCACAAAACCGAAACCCTAAGGAAAATCTCCATAGTTAGTTGGAGTAATAAGTAGAAGTTGGTTAGAACTTCTAAGGGTGGTTTAGAGCGGGTCGGAGCGCACGGAGTAGGAGCTAAACCTTGCTCAGGACCGACATTAAACTCGGATAATTATGGGCTTATCGAGGTAATTATCTTGTCCCTCTATTGTAATTGGAAATTACATATTGTTAGAATATATAGTTGAAGTATACTATATATAGTACTGAACGTAGTTATCGGCAATGTCTTTTGACTTAAGCCTGAATAATACTTACGGCAATGTCTTGCGACTTAAGCCTGAATTTAAAGAAGAATACTGAACTGTAATTACTTAGGGTCAGACATAAAGAGACTTGTGAAGTAGTACCGTTGAGTAGAATTGTACCCGTTAGGGTTAGCGGTATAACCCTGGTTGGCTTGGTAGCCGGCCTCGATAGAGGAGGAGATTTACGCTGTTGCGGGGGGGGGGGAGGTGCTGCCGAATTTTCTGTAGAATGTTCTACGAGGGGATCTAAATGTTAATAAGCGCCTTGTGGCCTTATAGGTTGAAGTACTACGTATGGCGCGATCTACTGGCTAAGGAGTAGCCGACGGTTTGAAGTACTTGGAGCGTTTTGCTATTAGTCGATACTCCTCGCGAGGTATGTGAACCTCTTCCTATCTCTTCTAGCATGATATGTGTGAACTATGTAGTACGGTAGACGTACATGTGCTAAATGTATTTGATTGGTTTAAAACATAAAGTGTTATAACAGCTTTATGGGAAGTTGGTTATAACAGCTTTATGTTGGTAAGAAAATACTTGTGGTTTTTAAAGGTAACTGATTTGAACTATAACTGGCGTGTTATGTGTTAATAAAGAACTTGAAGTATTTCAAAAGATTTTTGAATCATTTCGAAAGAAGAAGTAGTACTTGATTTGTTTTGAAAACTTAAGAGTTATGCTAGCTTTATGGAAAGTTAGGTATAACGTCTTAAGAATGTTTTACTGATTTTGGAAATCAGAATGTGTATCGACAAACCACTGCAGCGTTTATAAGAGGAAATGTTTTTAATAATTAAGTATTATTAAAACCAGTAGAAACTTCCATCTGCATAGAAGCTAAGATGAGACAAAATGATATTTCCTAGATCATGGCTGCTGTAATAAGATTGTTATAAACAAGAATATCCTACTCACATATAAGACTTATGTTTCTCAGATAGTTTAAAAGAGAATTATATTCTTAAATGAATAAGACTATGAACTACGAAACCTTTCTAAAATGAGAAACTTGATCATTGGAAAAGAATGTTGCTACTTGATTTTACAAAGAGAAGTAATTTGATTTACTTTAAAAGGATAGTCACTCTATTTTATACTACGGGTATTGTGTGACATTGTGAAAGTAACGTATCTTTTAAAGAGTTAATGTATGAAGTACTTTGGGGATAAAACCCCGAACTTGTTGGCATATAGTAGAAAGTACCTTGTGTGTATAACTTGATTGTGTTGGTTTGTGATAGCCTGGTAATACTTTCTTGTTGATTGATAAGTAAACATGTTAGGATGCTACGTGTGTTAGTATCTTTTGATGTTGTGAAAAGGGGTTTCCTTTGTTGTGCTTATGTCGCTTAACGATAAGCTGTTGTGTTAGTATTTTACATCACTCATCTCTTGAGATGATTCCGGGGGTTAAGTTGCCCTCCGATGCGGGGTAGACTTCAAGTCGATGGACCTATGATTCAAGAATACCTCATGCAGTCCTGGGGGCACATCGCGGAGCTACGAGTTCCGTGTTAGTGTCGTCCTTTATGGGCATGCGGTCCATGTGGCCATGCGGTGCGAAGTCGGGGCGATGCCGGAGTAGCTACCCTCGATGCGGGAATACCTCATGCGGGCGATGAGATTGGCCTATGCGGGTGCGGGAGTTCGAGGTTAGACGCGTACATTGATCTGCGGGCAAGTGGCCGCTTTGATCATGTATGGTGCAGACAGATCTTATGATCTGATTCATGACCTTGTTGGTACTGTGGGTTTTAGTTGTTATACCGTATTTCCAGAGTATGTACGTAAGGGAATACGCACGAAAAGCCTTAAAGATAAGCCTCGACGCGTTTTTATTTGTACACAACTCACTAAAAGAATCGTTTCGACGAAACGTTTCCACGCTTTTCGTAGTAAATTCCGGCTATGCCATTTCTTATTTTGCGGATTTTTCCGAGAGACTAAACATTTTGGACCAACGGGAGGGCAACACTTGGCACCTCCCATTGGTGGACTTGAATCGCCATTTGGACGAATGAAGAACCTTGGCACGCGTTTTTGTGCCTTGTGACAAGCTTCGGTTGGTAGGATATTTGTGTTTAGTTAATCCTCACTACACTTGCCTTGCACTTGTCTTAATCTTGGCCATTGGTTGGCCACTTGACCTATAAATACTTAGAGATGAAGAGTTCTTCATCCACAAATCTTCCAAGTCTTGAAAAATCCTCTCCTATCCCTTTGTAGTCTTTTCGTCCAAACACCTCCTCCTCGCAAGGCCCTCGCCGAATACCCCCTCTAGCCTAGTAGTTTGGCCGAGGCCCCAGCCTAGCCAAAAATCTACCCCTCCTTGGTAGAAAAGTTACCTTCTTGTATCGTTATAATGCCCAAAATACCTAGCCCAAATACCTTAGTACTTAGTAGAAGTCATGAAGAACTTCTAGGGTTCTTGGAGCATACAACTTAGAGCAAAACCTTGCTCAGGCGACTTTTCTAGGATATTATTGGGCTTAGAGGTAACTAATCCTAACCCTCTTTGAATTAGAAAATATATCTGTTGTAGTATAAGGATAAGTATAAATACTTAGAAGTATATCACGAGAATAAATTGAACTGTTATCATGATGAAGGGTTTAAAGAAGAATAATTGAACTGTACTTACATAGATCGGTTCATGAGACTTATATAGCTCATGGGTAGGAAGTGCTGCCCGACTTTCCGTAGAATTGTGAACCCTCTGCTTAGAATGACCTTGAGTAGTCTTTGATAGATGTCTGTGACTATTATAGGCTGACTCTCTGCGCGACATATTCAACTTGGCAGGTGGTTTTCGCTGAGAAGGTATGTGATTCTTCCTAAAGCATGATATTTTACAATATATATATAGTACGGTAGACGTACATGTGTTACTGAATATAACTACGGCAATGTCTTTGACTTAAGCTCGAATAACACTTACGCAATGCCTCAATGGCTTAAGCCTGAATAATAAAGATCTGAAAGCATTTCAAAAGAATACTGAATCATTTTAAAGAGAACTAATTGGTTTTTAAAACAGAAGCTTAAGAGTTATACTAGCTTTATGGGAAGTTAAGTATAACCACTTAAGATTGATAAAAGAAACAAGTTTGCCTATGTGTGTATAATGGACTTATATTGTGAAAAGAATAATAAGATGGTTTGATAAGTAGACATGATATGATGCTATGTGTGTTAGTATCTTGTAACGCTTGTATAGGTGAGTATCCTTGTTGTGCTTATGTTGTTTAAAGATAAGTTGTTATGTTAGTATACTATCACTCACCTCTTGAGATGAGCAGGGGTTGTGCCCTCCGACGGGGTAGACTCGGTGATGCAGGACCATGATTCGAGAATACCTCTGCGGGTCCAGGGGCCTATGCGAGCTACGAGTTCGAGTTAGTATGCGGGGTTATGCCTCATGCGGTCTGTGGCCATGCGGACGGCGAGTCCAGGCGATGCCGAGTAGCTACCTCGACGCGGGGTTATACCTCATGCGGGCCCGTGTGAGTGGCCTATGCGGACTCGGGAGTCGAGATTAGGCTTGCGAGAATGATGATGGGGCGAGTGGCCTGTTTCGATCATTCGCGGCCTAGACAAGACTCATTCTGATTACCTATTATTGCTCTTGTTTGTGATGTGGCACTATATGCGGTTTCCTTGGTTGTTCATACATATTTGTAAACTGGTTTTAAAATGATATGTTTTCATTTAAGTACTTCTGATTCGCATACTTAGTACTGTTATCGACCTCCTTGGGGCTGCGTTCATGCCGCAGTGGCGGCAGTGCTAGATCCGCATCCTTAGGATCTACGTTGGTGTCGGGAGCTCCATCTCTTGGAGGCTCTACTTTTGGTATGATCTCCTGTTGTAGATAGTTTGTACGATCGAGTATGGCGGGCCCTGTCCGCCATAGTTGTATATTTCCTTAAGTGCAGTAGTCATGTTATGCGATTGTCGGATGTAGCTATTTGAACTATGATTATATATATATGACGAAAGCGATGTTTTCTCACATAAAGCGTGTCTTATTTTATAAATCTGTTTCATGTCTTGTTTTATATTTCATTGATTTCTGATGTATGACTACTTGGGTGCCGGTAAGGCACGATCCACGCCCCGGGCAGTCGTGACAAAAGTGGTATCGTGAGCGCTTAATCCTCGGAAAGTGTCTCTGCATCGTATCTAGTAGAGTCTTGATTATCGGTGTGTTGTGCACCACCACAATCGAGAGGCTATAGGATATTTAGGATTGGTTTCCATTCTTCTCATTCCGAGATCGTGCTTTAGAGCTATGTTATAGGTTGGACCCCTCTAACGTATTCCTTTCCTGTAACAGTTATGCCTCCACGTAAGGCAACCCGGGCCCAGAAGGGCAAGGCGGTGAGAGTCGCTAGCAGACACCCAGTCACGAGGGCTCGTGCCCGTCTATACGAGACGGCGAGTTCTATGACGCGCCCGGCCCGGCCAAAGACCACAGTACCCACCTCATCCCCACGGCTGGGGCGGAGGAGTTAGGGTACTGAGAGATGGCCCGACTTTGGCTAAAGTTGTGGCCGTCGAGAGAGATTAGATGCGGCGATTCAGTTCGGCTCGGCTCGATCGCACCGTGGTACACCCGAGCGTATAGTTTGAGGCTACGAGATTTCTTGAGTTGTAGCACGGAGTTTTATGGGTCGAGGCGGAGGATGATCCGCGTGAGTTCATCCGTCGGCTTGAAGGATTTTGAGAGTGATCGGGCGCCGGAGACCGAGTCCGTGATCTTTGGTTCACATAGGCTGCGTGATACCGCGATCGATTGGTTTGATTCATGGGAGTTATCGGGAGAGCACGCGTCCCGCCTACTTGGGATGAGTTCTCGAGGCTTTCCTCACTCACTTGCCTCACGGATGAGGAGCGCGGGCCGATAGATTTTTCGGCGAGAGAGGGCCTTGTCGGAGTACAATGTCGAGTTTGATTCATTGGCTCGATATGTCGGCATTGGTAGCAGATATGGAGGATAGGGTACACGCTATGTCACCGGGCTAGACGACTATATGGCCGAGTCATGTGCGGGGTTTCTCTCGGCCGGTATGGACATTACCGCGTGCGAGCTCACGCCTGGATGCGAGGCGCAGAGGTCGGCGAGTGGACGCAAGCGGCAGAAGAAGGCGGGGCGGGAGGTCTTACGGTGGTTATCGTGGTGGCGGCCTCGGCAGATCTAGATTCGCACCACGGCCAGCTGAGCACTCTGCACGTCCTCGGCCACGGAGTTTTGAGGCGTACTGGGCCCAGTGGCTTCGGCGTCGAGTAGCGAGTGCGGCGACGGGACCACCCGATGTGGCCGATGCGGTAGATCCCATTACGGGAAGTGTGGTACTACTTATGGATCTTGTTACGATTGTGGCAGCAGGTCACTTTGCGAGGATCAGGCCAGGCGCGGTGGTAGGGCCCACGCCGTGTTACGTGGCCGCCATCATCTCCTACGATTACTCGCCCGAGGGCGTGGTGCTCATGGGTCAGGTCGCGGAGGTCGTGGCTCGGTCGATTCTAGCGGTCCTCGACCGCGTTTATGCTTTGTCGGTAAGCGGGATCGTGAGGCCTCACCGATGTCGCCACGAGTACCTTATCGGTTTGGTTTGATGTTTATGCCTTGATAGATCCGGTTCTACTCTGTCTATATATCTCCCTTGTTGCTAGTAGGATAGGGATAGAGCACGAGTCCATAGACCCTTTCGAGGTAGCTACGCGTGGGTGATTCGGTGGTAGCTCGGCGGGTATATAGGGCTTGTCTGTGACCATTCTGATCGTCGGACCACAGCCGACTTGATAGAGTTGGAGATGATTGACCGACGTGATTATGGGGACGGATTGGCTAGCTTCTTGCTATGCCAATGTAGACCGAGAGAGAGAGTAATGCAGTTCGGTTTCCGAGGCCGGTTGTTGAGTGGGAGAGCACGGTATCGCCGAGGTAGGTTTATTTCCTACCTCGAGGCTAGGAAGATGGTGCGAAGGGTATATCTACCATCTAGTTCGAGTGTTTGATCTCGAGGTTGCGGTGCCAGATTTTCATCGATTCCGTAGTCGTGAGTTCCAGACGTGTTCCCGCATGACCTCGGGTATCCTCCCGAGAGGAGATTGAGTTTTGTATTGACATATTGCGGATACTCGGCCTATTTCCATTCCGCCATACGTAATGGCACCGCCGAGTTGAGAGTCAAGGATCGGCTTAGGGATTTGCTAGAGAAGGGCCATTAGGCCCGGTGTTTCTCCTGAAGCGCGGTATTGTTCGTGAAGAAGAAGGGCGGGACGCTGCGCATGTGTTGATTACGAGCGGTGAACAAGGTGACCATTAAGAATGTATACCCTCCCGTGATTGATGATTTGTTCGACCAGTTGCAGTGCGAGATGTTTCTCCAAGATTGATCTGCGATCGGGCTATCATCAGTGCGAGTCGAGAGAGGTGGATGTCCACAGATCGCATTCGGACGTGCGGGCATTATGAGTTCAGTCATGTCTTTTGGGTTGACCAATGCTCGTGGTATTCATGGATTTGATGAACCGAGTGTTCAAACCATTTTGGACACGTTTGTGATAGTGTTCATCGATGATATCTTGGTTTATTCGCTCAGCGGAAGCGTGCGGAGCATTTGAGGCTATCTTGTGATTCTCAGGACCGATTTACGCCAAGTTTTCCAAATGTGAGTTTTGGTTGACTTGATGGCGTTTCTTGGGCATATTGTGGTGATGGCATTCGAGTTGATACGCCAAGATCGGCGATCGGGACTTGGCCGAGACCTTACTCGGCAGAGGTTCGCGATTTTACGGGCCTTGCGAGTTATTATCGGTTCGTGGAAGTTTGCTTCTATCTACGCACCATTGACTAGGTGACTCGAGCGGCCAAGTTTCATGGTGATGCTTGTGGCGAGGTTTCGATTCTTTGAAAGAGAGGCGACGACCGCCTCGCTTCTTACTCTTCCGGAGGGTCGGATGGTTATGTCGTGTATTGTGATGCGTCGGGCATCGGGTTGGGATGTGTATTGATGCAGCATGGCGGGGTTATAGCATATGCATCCCGACAAGCGAAGAAACACGAGAGGAACTACCCCCCCATGATTTGGAGTGCGGTAGTGATTCACGCTTTGAAGATCTGGAGGCACTATTTGTATGGGGTTCACGTGGATATTTATACAGACCACAAGAGCCTCCGGATATCTTCACCAGAGGAGCCGAACTTACAGCAGACGGTGGTTAGAGTTGCTTAAGGATTACGATGTTGATATCCTATACCACGGGAAGGCCAATGTTGTGGCGGATGCTCTTGTCGTAGGTCGATGGGAGCCTATCGGATGCGCAGCTAGAGAGGAGGACATGGTTCGTGATTTGCATCGATTAGCGAGCCTTGGTGTCCGCTTGATTGATTCGATAGCGATGGGGTTAGAGTTCGTGAGGTTGCCGAGTCTTCCATCGTCGAGAGGTGAAGAAGCGGCGATTCGAGGATCCACTTTGATTCGATATCGTGATCTGACTCTTCGTGAGGCAAGGGTCCTTTTGAGGTAGCACTGATGGGGTGCTAAGGTTTGAGGGCGGTGTGTGTTCGGATGTTTGAGGACTTGTTCTTGGGAAGCACACGCGGTAGCGTTACTCTATCCATCCGGTCGACGAAGATGTACCACGACCTTAGATCCGTGTATTGGTGGGATGGCTTGAAGAGGACGTTGCGAGTTCGTAGCTCGGTGCGTGTTGTCGGCGGTGAAGGTAGAGCACGAGGCACGGTGGTTTTATTCTGACGATTTATCGAGATCCCGCACGGAAGTGGGCGGTAATCAACATGGAGTTCATCACAGGGTTAGCTCGCACTCGGAGACATGATTCTATATGGGTTATCGCCGACAGTCGCGAAATCAGCCCACTTTCTTCCGTCGGGCGACTTTTCGGTGAGGATTATGCGGACTTTACATCCGAGAGATCGTCGGTCGCATGGAGTCCCTACTGATCATATCGCATGCAGGAGCCCGCGGCTAACCAGAGGTCCTTCCAGAGGGTTTAGGGGCGGTGAGCACAGTCTGCATTTCATCCGAGCAGCACGGACAGCGAGCGCACTATCCAGACTCTTGAGGATATGCTGCGAGCCTGTGTTATTGACTTTAGTGGTAGTTGGGAGGATCATTTGCCTCTAGTTGAGTTCGCATATAATAATAGCTACCACTCCAGTATTCAGATGGCGCCTTATGAGGCCTTGTATGGGAGGAAGTGCAGATCGCCTATAGGTTGGTTCGATGTGGGCGAGGGACAGCTAGTGGGACCAGATTTGGTACAGCGATGGATAAGGTGAAACTTATCAAGGCGGCTATTAATGACTCGAGTCGGTAAGTAGTATGCAGATCATCTTCGTCTTCATCTTGTGTTAGAGGTTCATGATTGGGTTTTCCTAAAGGTGTCACCCATGAAGGGTGTGATGAGATTCGGGAAGAAGGGGAAGCTCAGCCCAAGGTCCATTGGGCGTTTCATTGTCGCGAGGTAGGCAAGGTTGCTACGAGTTGGATCTGTCGTCCGATCCGAGGCGGTGCATCCGGTGTTTCACGTATCTATCTTTGAGGAGATGTATCGGATCCATCTAGGGTGCACCCGATTGACGATGTCGTGTGACCAGGGGTTATCGTATGAGAGATTCCCATAGCGATAGTCGATCGTCGGAGTTAGGCGTCTGCGGACGGGGCGTGGCTTCGTCAAAGTCTTGTGGCGGAACGAGCTCGGGGAGGAGATGACGTGGGGCGGAGGACATGAGACGGAAGTATCCTCACCTATTCCCCACACCTCCAGGTAAATTCACTTTCCTACTTGTAAATTTTCGTTATCGTTTCTGCCTAAGTGTTGCTCTGTGGCCGTGTGTGGCATTTACAATTGTTTAAGCTTCTTCGATAACTGTCTTGGGAAGGAACATTCGGGACGAATGTTTCTAAGGGGGGGAGAATGTTATACCCCGTATTTCCAGAGTATGTACGTAAGGGAATACGTACGAAAGTCTAGCCTTAAAGATAAGCCTTGGACGTTTTTTATTTGTGCACAACTCACTAAAGAATCGTTTTCGATGAACGTTTCACGACTTTCGTAGAGTAAATTCCGCTATGCCATTTCTTATTTTGCGGATTTTTAGAGGCGAAACATTTTGGACCAACGGAGGGCAACACTTGGCACCTCCCATTGGTGGACTTGAATCGTCCATTTGGACGAATTGAAGAACCCTACGTTTTTGTGCCTTGTGCACAAGTCAAGGGTTGGTAGGATATTTGTGTTTAGTTAATCCTCACCCTACACTTGCCTTGCACTTGTCTTAATCTTGGCCATTGGTTGGCCACTTCTTGACCTATAAATACCCCCTTAGAGATGAAGAGTTCTTCATCCACAAATCTTCCAAGTCTTGAAAAATCCTCTCCTCTCCTTTGTAGTCTTTTCGTCCAAAACACCTCCTCCCCTTGTGAAGGCCCTTGGCGAATACCCCTCTAGCCTAGTAGTTTGGCGAGGCCCCTAGCCTAGCCAAAAATCTACCCCCCTGGTAGAAAAGTTACCTTCTATCGTTATAATGCCCAAAATACCTAGCCCAAATACCTTAGTACTTAGTAGAAGTTGTGAAGAACTTCTAGGGTTCTGGAGCATACAACTTAGAGCAAAACCTTGCTCAGTAGCGACTTTTCTAGGATATTATTGGGCTTACCGAGGTAACTAATCCTAACCCTCTTTGAATTAGAAAATATATCTTGTTGTAGTATAAGGATAAGTATAAATACTTAGAAGTATATCACGAATAGAATTGAGCTGTTATCATGAAGGGTTTAAAGAAGAATAATTGAACTGTACTTACATAGGGTAGTTCACGATGAACTTATATAGCTCATGGGTAGGAAGTGCTGCACTTTCCGTAGAATTGTGAACCCTCTGTTTAGAATGACCTTGAGTAGTCTTTGATAGATATCTGTGACTATTATAGGTGACTCTGCTGCGCGACATATTGACTTGGCGGTGGTTTTATTTGAGAAGGTATGTGATTCTTCCTAAAGCATGATATTTTACAATATATATATGAAATGCGGTGAGCGTACATGTGTTAACTGAATAATAACTACGGCAATGTCTTTGACTTAAGCCTGAATAACACTTACGGCAATGCCTCACGGCTTAAGCCTGAATAATAAAGATCTGAAAGCATTTCAAAAGAATACTGAATCATTTTAAAGAGAACTAATTGGTTTTTAAAACAGAAGCTTAAGAGTTATACTAGCTTTATGGGAAGTTAAGTATAACCACTTAAGATTGATAAAAGAAACAAGTTTGCCTATGTGTGTATAATGGACTTATATTGTGAAAAGAATAATAAGATGGTTTGATAAGTAGACATGATATGATGCTATGTGTGTTAGTATCTTGTAACGTTTGTATAGGTGAGTATCCTTGTTGTGCTTATGTTGTTTAAAGATAAGTTGTTATGTTAGTATACTATCACTCACCTCTTGAGATGATACCGGGGGTTAAGCGCCTCCGTCACGGGGTAGACTCGGTGATGCAGGACCGTGATTCGAGAATACCTCATGCGGGTCGGGGGCCTATGCGGAGCTACGAGAGTTCCGTGTTAGTATGCGGGGTTATGCCTCATGCGATGCTGTGGCCCATGCGGACGAGTCGGGGCGATGCCGAGGAGTAGCTACCTCGATGCGGGGTTATACCTCATGCGGGCCCGTGTAGTGGCCTATGCGGACTCGGGAGTCGAGATTAGGCTTGCGAGAATGATGATGGGGCGAGTGGCCTGTTTGATCATTCGCGGCCTAGACAAGACTCATTCTGATTACCTATTATTGCTCTTGTTTGTGATGTAGCACTATATGCGGTTTCTTGGTTGTTTCATACATATTTGTAAACCGGTTTTAAAAATGATATGTTTTCATTTAAGTACTTCTGATTTCGCATACTTAGTACTGTTATCGACCTCCTTGGGGCTGCGTTCAATCGCGGTAAGCGGCAAGGTGTGCTAGATCCGCATCCTTAGGATCTCTACGTTGGTGTCGGGAGCTCCATCTCTTCCGAGCTCTACTTTTGGTATGATCTCCTGTTGTAGATAGTTTGTATGCAGATCGGTATGGCGGGGCCTGTCCGCCATAGTTGTATATTTCCTTAGAAGTGCGTAGTCATGTTTATGCGATGTCGGATGTAGCTTTGAACTATGATTATATATATACGCCGAAAGCGATGTTTTCTCATAAAGCGTATGTCTTATTTTATAAAGCTGTTTCATGTCTTGTTTTATATTTCCGCTGATTTCTCGATGTATGACTACTTGGGTGCCGGAAGGCACGATCCACGAGCCGAACGGTCGTGACATTAGTAGTCGGCTATGCTCGTATTTACCGTCAGTTTATTATACACAGTGGGACACGTGTTCATGTGTTCCTTGGTGCTTTTATATCATAGGCTGGCGGTGAGGAAGGTATTCCAGGCATGATTGATGTTGTGGGCACGAGACCCGTTGTTATACTTGAGTGATGACTTGAGGCGTGAGTCACGACTTAGCATGGCCGCTTTATTGTAAAGCGTAGTTTGGTTATCATAAATGTCTCTGCTTTATATGATGCTATGATTTCATTTCTGATATGTATTTTCGATTTCACATACTAATTACTGTTATCTTGACCTCCTTGGGGCTGCGTTCATGCGCGAGTTGAGGTACACGATCGTTGATCCTAGCTCTCGGTCGCGATTTCAGCGTTAGGAAGCTCCGTTTCTCGGAGGCTTATCGGTGGTATAGTCCTGTCGTAGTAAGTGTTTACATTCGGGGTTTGGCGGGGCTGTCCCGCCATGGTTGTCATATCATTCGTAGAGTGCAGTAATCTTGATGTGGGCGGGGTTTGTAAAAGGATTAAGCGTTCATGTTGAAAAAGTTGTCATTTATATATCTGTAGAAAAGGCAAGTTTTCTCAGTTATTGTTTCATATTTCATAATATGTCTTGTATCGTTTATGTTCGTGATTACTCGATGTTGTATCACTAGGGTGCGGGGTAGGCACGATCACGGGCCGGAATCGGTCGTGACAAAAGTGGTATCGAGCGATTAATCCTCGGAGAAAGTGTCTCTGAACCGTATCGATGAAGTCTTGATTATCGGTGTGTTGCGCACCACCAATAATCGAGGAGGCTATAGGGTATTTAGGATTGGTTTCTATTTTTCTCACTCGAGATCGTGCCTTAGAGGTGTGTTGTAAGTTGGACCCTCGGCGTATTTCTTTCCACTGCCGTTATGCCTCGCGTAGTGCAACGGGCCCGGGAGGGCAAAGCGAGGAGGCTGAGTAAATCTGAGAGGTTACGTGGGCACGAGCCCAATTATCACCTGGTGGTGCTTCGTTCGGGAGTTCTGCGGCGTCGCTAGCCCTAAAGAGTTTAGCACGGCGGCCGATTCCTCTGCGGCCATGATATTTGAACCTTGATTCCACGGCCAGGAGCGAGAGAATATAGATTTCAAGGAGGCGACCACATTACTAGCTATAGATTTGGCTACGGAGAGTATACGATGTCTGCGAGTCTTGAGGACTATCTAAGAGAGGTTGTGCAGAAGTAATTCTTGATTGAAGCTTGAGCATGGCACGTATGCGGGCTTATGCGCGTGGCCGAGGCGATGTAGAGATCGGCGGGTTAACGAAGGGCGAAGAGGGCGAGCGGCAAGTCCTTTAGTAACTTTTGAGGCGAGTCGCCTCACGGCCAATTAGATTATGCACATCCACGGTCAGCGAGTCCTCGCGAATTTCGGGGCGTTCGGGGTACGCGGGAGTTGGTCGAGCTCGAGCTTAGGTTCCGCGGCTCTGCGTAAGTTCGACCATCCGGATTGATTTTTCTCGGTGTTCACGATGTGGCGGGCGTCGTCGAGGAATGTCGTCTTTTGTTGGAACTTGTTGTACACATGACCGTCAGTGTCCGATGTCGAAAGGGTGTCCTTGTAGGAGGACTTAGCGCCGAGATCGATGGGTAGTCGTCACCTTCCAGCTATCGCCTACAGGCGAGTTTGATTAGACGACTACGAGGAGTGAAGCGATGAATATAGATATATCTTTAACCTCAGAGATCGGTATGTGTGATAAGGTGAGTATACCTAAGTGATATGTTACGATAGTAGTGTGTTAGTCGTGATTAGATCATGGTTGTTTAACCGAGTAAGATTTTGGGGGATAGAGAAGGTGTGAGCCTTAGAGCTTCTTACGTAAAGACCTTAGAGGTGAGGCCATCTCGAGAAAAGGTGTAGTGTTATGTTTGACCCTTATCGGAAGTGCATAGTGCACGTGAGTTATGTTGGGATAGGTCCCTAGTAGTGTGGAATGAAAGGGGGTAGTTGAGCTAAGAAGACCGCTAGTGTTGTGCGCATTGCCGGGTCGGGTTGAGGCCACGTTGCGGGTCAACCCGCGGTAGGTTTGGTGGTGGGGTCAGGTTGTGGTGGTCCCGCCTTGTGTTAGGGTTGTGAGGGTGTTAGGCCCAAGTTTAGTTAACCAGCGTACGAGTTCGTGGATGCGTTCGACCAGTGGTCGGGCCGATGGGGGCAGCCCATCGTGTTCTTCGGTCAGGACCGTTTACTCGGCTGTGTTGTGTTATCTGAAAGGTTGAAAGGCTGCACGGGGTGCCTACCTTCACCTTATGTCAGACAGTGAAGCCCAGGTTGTGGCTATTTTCGTTTTCTAAAAGTTTACGAGCAGGTTAGGAACTGGTGAGTCTCGAATCGCATTCGCCCCGGGCCGTGTTTGATTTCGGGGATAGTTGTAGGGATTGTTGTCTCTGTGGAGGTAGTGTTTGATCTACCATTTCAATGTTCGGATGTCGTCCTTTGAAGCTGGTAGGGCGAAAGTGTAAGTTGCCGGTCGATTGGTTCGATGTTGGCAGTGCAGATAGTTAGTTGAGCTTGTTCCACAGCCAGTGGATAGGGGAAGTCGTCAGAGAGGTTTTGGCGGCTCGGAGAAATCGTATGATAATCGGCGACGACGCTTAGAGTTCAAGTCGACGGTCTTCTTGAAAGTACCACCGGGTTGGGTGTGACGAGTTTTGAAAAAAGAGGAACTTAGCCCGAAATTTTGGGCCTTTTTAAGTCCATGTGAAGAATAGGCGGGTTGCTATATGTTAGCTTTGCCGTCCGACGTAGAGGCAAGCGTCCGTCTTTTCGTATTGTGATGTTCGGGAAGTATCGAAGATCCATCAGTGTTCGGCTAATGATGACCACGTTAGAGATAGTAACCCAGTTTTGGAAACCAAGCGATGTAAATGTGGTAAGAGTTCGAGTGCACGATGACCTCAGGGATCGCATGTAGTCCGGTACCATTTGTTGGGTCGCCGGAGTGACACTAGAACCTCGCGGCAAAGTGACAAAAGTGGTATCGGGAAGAAGCGAGCATGTATGGCGAGCATTGTTGTGACCATTTCTTTTGTTTGGAAAAGTGTGGAAGAAGTATATTTTAGACCCCGGAGAGAGGTGTTTGTGGTGATGTTAGAGGTGATTCCTCGTGGACTTGGATGTAAGTATTTTTGTGATTGTTTACGTGGCCATTATGGCGAGATTGTTTCGTAAGTATGGTAGTGAAGACTATCTTGGCGACGTTTGTTTTGAGACTTAGAAGGAACATTCGGGACGAATGTTTCTAAGGAGGGGAGAATGTTATACCCCGTATTTCCAGAGTATGTACGTAAGGACGTACGTAGAAAATTTGAAACTTGTACTAAGGCTTGGCCGATTTAATTTTGTTCACAACACCCGGTTAGAGTCGTTTTTAGGCGAAAACTTTTCACAGCTTTAGTAGGGGAAATTACGGCGATGTCATTTTTAATTTTTGCGGATTTTTCCGAGAGACGAAACATTTTGGACCAACAAGAGGGCGCCACTTGGCACCCTCCAATTGGTGGCTTGAAATCGTCCAACTTGGACGAAATGGCAAGGTAAGGCACGTTTTTTGTGCCTTGACAAAGTCAAGGGTAGGTAGGATATTTGTGTTTGGTAAATCCTAGCCCTACACTTGCCTAACACATGGATTGATCTTGGCCTTTGGTTGGCCATCCCTTGACCTATAAATAACCCTCTCCTTTTGATGAATTCTTCATCCTTTCCACAAATCTTTAAGTGTTAAACTCTCCTCCTTGTTGTGTTTCGTCCCCCTTTGTGAGGCTTAGCCGAGAGCACCCTTCCCCTTGTCGAGAGTACCCCAGTGGGAGTAGGCCGAGGGTATACACCCCCTCCGGGTGCTAGCTGGTACCCCCCCCTAGCCTAGTTGTTTTCATATAATACCCCCTCTTGTTAGAAATACTCTCAAAAGTATTGTTATAATGCCCAAATTACCTTAGCCGTATACCTTGTAGTATTCTAAGGTTATACTTATACGAAAAGCCCAGAAATACTATTATACTTCCCTTCAGTCACAAAACCGAAACCCTAAGGAAAATCTCCATAGTTAGTTGGAGTAATAAGTAGAAGTTGGTTAGAACTTCTAAGGGTGGTTTAGAGCGGGTCGGAGCGCACGGAGTAGGAGCTAAACCTTGCTCAGGACCGACATTAAACTCGGATAATTATGGGCTTATCGAGGTAATTATCTTGTCCCTCTATTGTAATTGGAAATTACATATTGTTAGAATATATAGTTGAAGTATACTATATATAGTACTGAACGTAGTTATCGGCAATGTCTTTTGACTTAAGCTGAATAATACTTACAGAATGTCTTGCGACTTAAGCCCGAATTTAAAGAAGAATCTTGAATTGTAATTACTTAGGTCAGACACAAAGAGACTTGTGAAGTAGTACCGTGGAGTAGAATTGTACCGTAGGGTTAGATGTATAACCCCGGTTGGCTTGGTAGCCTCGATAGAGGAGGAGATTTCTGTCATTGCGGGGAGGTCTGCCGAATTTTACGTAGAATGTTCTACGAAGGGATCTAAATGTTAATAAGCGCCTTGTGGCCTTATAGGTTGAAGTACTACGTATGGCGCGATCTGGCAAGGAGTAGCGGGTTTGAAGTACTTGAGCGTTTTGCTATTAGTCGATACTCGCGAGGTATGTGAACCTCTTCCTATCTCTTCTAGCATGATATGTGTGAACTATGTAGTACGGTGACGCATACGTGCTAAATGTATTTGATTGGTTTAAAACATAAAGTGTTATAACGACTTTATGGGAAGTTAGTTATAACGACTTTATGTTGGTAAGAAAATACTTGTGGTTTTTAAAAAGGTAAATCGATTTGAACTATAATCGGCGTGTTATGTGTTAATAAAGAACTTGAAGTATTTCAAAAGATTTTTGAATCATTTCGAAAGAAGAAGTAGTACTTGATTTGTTTTGAAAACTTAAGAGTTATGCTAGCTTTATGGAAAGTTAGGTATAACGTCTTAAGAATGTTTTACTGATTTTGGAAATCAGAATGTGTATCGACAAACCATCGGCGTTTATAAGAGGAAATGTTTTTAATAATTAAGTATTATTAAAACCAAGAGAAACTTCCATCTGCATAGAAGCTAAGATGAGACAAAATGATATTTCTAGATCATGGTCTGTAATAAGATTGTTATAAACAAGAATATCCTACTCACATATAAGACTTATGTTTCTCAGATAGTTTAAAAGAGAATTATATTCTTAAATGAATAAGACTATGAACTACGAAACCTTTCTAAAATGAGAAACTTGATCATTGGAAAAGAATGTTGCTACTTGATTTTACAAAGAGAAGTAATTTGATTTACTTTAAAAGGATAGTCACTCTATTTTATACTACGGGTATTGTGTGACATTGTGAAAGTAACGTATCTTTTAAAGAGTTAATGTATGAAGTACTTTGGGGATAAAACCCCGAACTTGTTGGCATATAGTAGAAAGTACCTTGTGTGTATAACTTGATTGTGTTGGTTTGTGATAGCACGTAATACTTTCTTGTTGATTGATAAGTAAACATGTTAGGATGCGTGTGTTAGTATCTTTTGATGTTGTGAAAAGGGTTTCCTTTGTTGTGCTTATGTCGCTTAACGATAAGTCATTGTGTTAGTATTTTACATCACTCATCTCTTGAGATGATTCCGGGTTAAGTTGCCTCCACGCGGGTAGACTTCGCGTCGATGGACCTATGATTCGAGAATACCTCACGCAGTCCTGAGGGCCTATCGCGAGCTACGAGAGTTCCGGTGTTATCGTCCTTTATGGGCATGCGGTCCATGTGGGCTGCGCGATCGCGAAGTCGGTGACGCCGGGGAGTAGCTACCGACGCGGGAATACCTCGCGGGCCGATGAGATTGGCCTACGCGGAGTCGGGAGTTCGAGGTTAGACGCGTACATTGATCTCGCGGGCAAGTGGCGGCTTTGATCATGTGACGGTCCAGACAGATCTTATGATACGATTCATGACCTTGTTGGTACCGTGGGTTTTAGTAGGCTATGCCTTCGCACTTACCCCGCATGATTTTATTATGACACGAGTGGACACGTGTTCATGTGTGTTCCTTGGTGTTTTATATCATGATCGCCATGGCGAAGGTATTCCACGCATGATTGATGTTGTGGGCCGAGACCCATTGTTATACTTGAGTGATGACTTGAGGCGTGAGTCCCGACTTGACATGATCGCTTTGTTGTAAATCGTAGTTTGGTTATCATACATGTCTCCCGCTTTATATGATCGCTATGATTTCATTTACATTATGTATTTTCGCCATACTCTGCACTGTTATCGACCTCCCGGGCCGCGTTCATGCCGCAGTTGAGGTACACGATCGTTGATCCTAGCTCGTGGTCACAGCGTTGGGAAGCTCCGTTTCTCGAGGCTTATCAGTGGTATAGTCCCCTGTCGTAGTAAGTGTTTACATTCAGGGGTTTGGCGGGGCCCTGTCCCGCCATGGTTGTCATATCATTCGTAGAGGTCTGTAGTACTGATGTGGGCAGGGTTTGTAAAAAGGGATTAAACTGTTCATGTTGAAAAAGTTGTCATTTATATATACGTAGAAAAGGCAAGTTTTCTCAGTTATTGTTTCATATTTCATAATATGTCTTGTATCGTTTTATGTTCCGCTGATTACTCTGATGTTGTATCACTAGGGTGCCCGGGGTAAGGCACCAGTCACGGGCCCGGAATCGGGTCGTGACAGCGTTCATGCCGCAGGTAGAGGTACATCGGCTGTCGATCCCCGCTTTTAGGATCACCTTTCAGCGTCTTGGGAAGCTCCGTTCCTTCGGAGGCTTATCTTTGGTATGTTACCCGAGTCCGTAGGTTCTTGTACATTCGTGGTATGGCGGCCCCGTCCGTCATAGTTGTTGTATAAATCTTAGAGGTCTGTAGAGTTGTGGCGGTGGTTGTAAGGATTGTAACTGTTCAAATGTTTATATATATATATGTTGAAAGACAACCGTTTTGGTTGGCCTATTTTCTTTATCTTGATCCATGTCTATTTAAATGTTTAAGTTTTATTTCCGCTGGTTTTTCTCTGATGTTGTATCACTAGGGTGCCCGGTAAGGCACGACCACGGCCCGGTTCGGTCGTGACAATCGTTATACCCGTATTTCCAGGTATGCACGTGGGACGTAGAAAATTTGAAACTTTTAATTAGGCGGCGATTTAACTTTGTTCACAACACGGTTAGAGTCGTTTTTCGATGAAACGTTTTCCACGCTTTCGTAGGAAAATTCGCTATGTCATTTCTAATTTTTGCGGATTTTTCCGAGAGGCGAAACATTTTGGACCAACGAGGGTGACATGTGTCACCCTCACATTGGAAGCAAGTGGGCGACACCAAAGGGAATTGTTGGGCACGCTTTTTGGCATTTTGTTGCCTAAAACATTTGGTCAATGTTTGGTAGGATATTTGTGTGGTTGATGACCAAGTGGGACCCACACAACACATGGCTTAATCTACACCTTACACTTGCCTAACACTTGGAAGAATCTTGGCCATTGGTTGGCAATTTCTTGACCTATAAATACCCCCCTTTGTTGATGAAAATCTTCATCCAAAAATCATTTCGAAGTGTTAAAACTCCACCCCCTCTCTTTGTAGTGTTATCGTCCACCACCATCCCCCTCCCCCTGGGCCGAGAGCCCACCCCCCCCCTCCGAGTAGTGGGGCGGTGGGGTACTCCCCCCCCCCTAGCCTAGTTGTCTCGTATAAAACACCCCCCCTCTTGGTAGAAATACTCTCAAAAGTATTGTTATAATGCCCACATTACCTTAGCCAGATACCTTGTAGTATTCTAAGGTTATACCTTACAAAAAGCCAGTTATACTATTATACTTCCCACACCACAAACCGAACCCTAAGTAAATCTTCACCCGTAGTTGAAGTTATAAGTAGAAGTTAGAACTTCAAGGGTTGTTTGGAGGCCTGAGCGCACTGAGTAGGAGCTAAACCTTGCTCAGGATCGACATTTAAACTCGGATAATTATGGGCTTATCGAGGTAAATATCTTGTCCCTCTATTGTAATTGGAGATTACATGATTGTTAGACTATATAGTTGAAGTATACTATATATAGAACTGAACGTTGTTGTCGCAATGTCTTTTGACTTAAACTGAATAATAAGAAACCTTTTGAAAGAAGAGTATCGAATTGTATTTACATAGGATCGTATTACTGAGACTTGTGTAGCTTTTCTGTGAGGTAGAATTGTGCACGTCCGGATTAAACGTATAACCCCCCCTGGTTGGCTTGGTAGCCGGCCCCGATAGAGGAGGAGATTTACGCTGTTGCGGGGGGGGGGGGGGGGAGGTGCTGCCGAATTTTATTTAGAATTTTATACGAAGGGATCTAAATTTTAATAAGCGCCTTGTGGCCTTATAGGTTGAATTACTACGTATGGCGCGATAAACTTGGCTTAAGGATTAGCCGGTTGGAAGTACTTGGAGCGTTTTGCTATTAGTCGATACTCGTCGCGAGGTATGTGAACCTCTTCCTATCTCTTCTAGCATGATATGTGTGAACTATGTAGTACGGTAGACGTACATGTGCTAAATGTATTTGATTGGTTTAAAACATAAAGTGTTATAACGGCTTTATGGGAAGTTGGTTATAACAGCTTTATGTTGGTAAGAAAATACTTGTGGTTTTTAAAAGGTAACTGATTTGAACTATAACTGGCTTGTTATGTGTTAATAAAGAACTTGAAGTATTTCAAAAGATTTTTGAATCATTTTGAAAGAAGGAGTAATACTTGATTTTGAAAACTTAAGAGTTATACTAGCTTTATGGAAAGTTAGGTATAACGGCTTAAGAATGTTTCTTCGATTTGGAAATCGAATGTATCGACAAACCATCGCAGCGTTAATAAAAGGAAATGTTTTGTGATTTAGTATTATTAAAATCGGTAGAAACTTCCATCCGCATGTAAGCTAAGATGAGACAAAATGATATTTCCTAGATCATGGTCATTGTAATAAGATTGTTATAAACAAGAATATCCTACTCACATATAAGGCTTATGTTTCTCGATGGTTTAAAAGAGAATTATATTCTTAAATGGGTAAGACTATGAACTACTGAAACCTTTCTAAAATAAGAAACGTGAACATTTGAAATTAGGCAAACTTGGACGTTTGGATAATAATGTTGTTACTGATTGTACAAAGATAAGTGTTTTGATTTACTTCAAAAGATAATCACTCTTTTCATATATCATGGGTATTGTGTGACTTTTGTGAAAGTAACGTATCTTTTAAAAAGTTAATGTATGGAGTACTTTGGGGATAGCAACCCAACATGTTGACTTATAGTAGGAAGTACCTTGTGTGTATAACTTGATTGTGTTGGTTTGTGATAGACTTGTAATACCTTCGTGTTAATTGGATAAGTAATCATATTAGGATGCTACGTGTGTTAGTATTCGGTGATGTTTGTGTAAAAGGGTTTTTCCCTTGATTGTGCGTATGTTGGTTAAACGATAAAGCGTTATGTTGGTATTATACCACCACCGTGGTTTCGGGGTTAAGCCGCCTCCGACGCGGGTAGACTCAGCGATGCAGGACCATGATTCGAGAATACCTCACGCGGTCCCGGGCCTATGCGAGCTACGAGTTCCGTGTTAGCGCGCCTTTATGGTCACGCGGTCTATGGCATGCGGATGCGAGTCGGGGCGATGCCGGGAGTAGCTACCTCGATGCGGGTTATACCTCACGCGCCTATGATATTGGCCTATGCGAGTCGCGGAGTTCGTGGCTAGACGCGCACATTTGATATTGCGGGCGAGCGACCAGCTTTGATCATGTGACGGTCTAGACAGATATCATGATACAGTTTATGACCTTGTTAGTACTGTGGGTGTTAGTAGTCGGCTATGCCTTCGTACTTACCCTGTACTGTTTTATTTGGACACAGGTGGGACCTGCTGTTCATGTGTATTCCTTGGTGCTTTTCTATCATTGACTGCCGGCAGTGAGGAAGGTATTCCGCGGGCATGATTGATGTTGTGGGTGTGAGACCCATGTTTATATTTGAGTGATGACTTTGAGGGCGTGAGTCCCTGACTTGATATGATCGCTTATTTATCAGGAACGTAGTTTGGTTATCATACATGTCTCCCGCTTTATATAGACTACTATGATTTCATTCTGATTTTCGCCACATACTTGCACTGCTGTTATCGACCTCCTTGGGGCCGCTCATGCCGCAGTAAAGGTACACCGCCGTTGATCCTCGCTCAGGGTCACGCTCGCTTGGGAAGCTCCGTTCCTCCGAGGCTTATCTTGGTATAGTCCCTGTTGTAGGTGCTTACATTCGTGGTATGACGGGCCCTGTCCGTCGTTGTTGTCATATCATTCGTAGAGGTCTGTAGTATCGCTGCAAGGTGGTTGTAAAGAAAGGATTAAACTGCTCATTTTGAAAGAGTTGTTATTATTATTTATGCCGAAAGGCAACTTTCTTCGATATCCGTGTCTCAATTTATACCGATTCATATCTTGGTTATTTTATATTCCACTACGATTACTACTCTTGGGGTGCGGGTAAGGCACGATCCACGCCCCGAACGGGTCGTGACAAAAGTGGTATCGAGCGATTAATCCTCGGAAAGTGTCTACGCATCAGATCGATGAGAGTCTTGATTATCGGTGTGTTGTGCACCACATCAATAATCGTGAGGCTATAGGATATTTAGGATTGGTTTCTATTTCTTCTCACTCGAGATCGTGCCTTAGAGCCGCGTTGTAAGTTGGACCTCTAACGATTTCTTTCCCTTACCGCTATGCCTCCGCTGCAGGCAACCCGCCCAGAGGGCAAGGCAAATGAGGAGCTGCGAGTAGTACTGAGAGGGTTACGTGGGCACAGACCCAATTATCACCTTGGGTGGTGCTTCATTCGGGAGTTCTGCGACGCCACTAGCCCCAAAGAGAGTTTAGCACGGCGGCAGATTCCTCATCGCGCCATGATATTTGAACCTTCGCCCACGATCGAACAGAGAATATAAACTTCAAGGAGACGACCGCATTAACTATGGATTTAACTACGAGAGTATACCGATGTACCGCGAGTCTTGATGAATATCAACGAGAAGGTTGTGCAAGAGTAAGTTCTTGATTAGGCTTGAGCATGGCACGTATGCGGGCTTATGCGCAGCAGTCGAGAAACGTAGAGATCGGCGGGTTAACGAAGGGCGAGAAGAGGCCGAGTAGAAGGTCCTTTGGTAACTTTCGAGGCAGTCACCTCACCAATGGATTAGATTTGCACATCCACGGTGCGAGAGGTCCTCCACGAATTTCGGGACGTTCGGTATGCAGGAGTTGGTCAGAGCTCCAGATCTTCCGGTTCACAGTGTGACAGACGTCATCCCGGGGAATGTCGTCTTTTTGGTACTTGTTGTACCTACGACCGTCAGGGTCTGATGTCGAGAGAGTGTCCTAGTAGGAGGACTTAGCCTCCGTGATCGGTGGGTAGTTCATCATCTTCCTAGCTGCCTACAGGCGCATTTGATTAGAACGACTAAGGGGAGTGAAACAGTAGATATAGATATATCCTCTAGAGATCAGTATGTATGATAA
Source organism: Przewalskia tangutica (assembly GCA_029844215.1). Taxonomy (NCBI): domain Eukaryota; kingdom Viridiplantae; phylum Streptophyta; class Magnoliopsida; order Solanales; family Solanaceae; genus Przewalskia; species Przewalskia tangutica. Next base: position 54,052,481 of record CM056736.1, read on the forward strand.
GGTGAGTATACCTTAAGTGTTATGTTCAGATAAACATGAGTGTTTATTGTGATTAGAAATCTTGGTTAGTTAACCAAGTAGGATTTGGGGGATAGAGAAGGTGTGAGCCTTAGAGTGTTATACGTAGAGACCTTAGAGGTAAGGCCATCTGGAGCGAAGGTGTAGTGTTATGTTTGACCCTTATAGGAGTGCATAGTGCACGTGAACTATGTTTATGGGATAAGTCCCTGAGTAGTGTGGTATGAAAGAGGGTAGTTGAGCTAAGAAGACCGCTAGGTTTTCGTAACGTGGTTAGTGAGAGTTTTCCTTCGGGGAGCTAGCGTTTTGCGCGTTGCCGGGTCGGGTTGAGGCCACGTTGCGGGTCAACCCGCGGCATGTATGGTGCGGGTCGGTTGTGGTGGTCCCGCCGTGATAGTGGTCACGAGGGTGTTAGGCCCAAGTTTAGTTAACCAAACAGACGAACTCGTGGATGCTTTCGACCGATGGCCGGCGAGGTCACCGCCTTGTCTTCTAGCAAAGCACCGAGTGCTCGTGATGTTGTTTATATCGTAAAGGTTGTAAGGCTGACGGTGCCTACCTTCACCTTTGGCGCAGTGAAGCCTGTGTGGTGGCTATTTTCGTTTTCTAAAAGTTTTACCAGCAGGTTAGGAACTCGCGAGTCTCAGACCGATCCGCCTGCCGGTGTGGATTTCGAGGATAGTTGTGGGGATTGTTGTCTCTGTGGAGGTAGTGTTTAAGCTACCATTTCAATGTTCGGATGTCGTCTTTTGAAGCCTTGGGGCGGAAGTGTAAGTTGCTTGGTCGATTGGTTCGATGTTGGCAAGGTGCAGATAGTTGGTTCAGGCTTGTTCCAGCAGACTGTGGATAGGGGGAAGTTGTCTAGGAGAGGTTTTGGCAGCTCAGAGAAATCGTGCGGATGATCGGCGACGACGCTTAGAGTTCAGCCGACGGTCGGTCTTCTTGAGTACCACCCCGGTTAGGGTGTGGCGGGTTTTGGAACAGAGGGAACTTAGCCCGAGTTACTTTGGGCCTTTTTGAGTTCATGTGAAGGAGATAGGCCAGGTTGCCTATAGGTTAGCTTTTGCCGTCCGACTTATGAGGCAAGACGTCCGGTCTTCAGATTGATATGTTCGGGAAAGTATCGAGACCCATCGAGTGTTCCCGCTAATAATGACCACGTTAGAGATAGTAACCCGAGTTTTGGAAATCAAGCGATTCGAATGTGGTAAGAGTTCGAGGGTATGATGACCTCGGGGATCGTGACGCGCCTTGTACCATTTGTTGGGTCGCCGGAGTGACACTAGAACCTCGCGGCAAAGTGACAAAAGTGGTATCACGACGAGTAAAGGGAGAAGCGAGCATGTATGGCGAGCATAGATGTGATCATTTCTTTGGTAAAAAGAAGGTGCGAAGGAAGTATATTTTAGCCCCGGAGGGAGGTGTTTGTGGTGATATTGGAGGTGTTTCCTCGTGGACTTGGATGGAAGTATTTGCGCAAGTTGTTTCGTGGCCATTGTGGCGGATTGTTTCGTAAGTATAGTAGTGAAGACTATCTTTGGCGCGCTTGTTTTAACAACAGAAGGAACATTCGACGAATGTTTCGGCGAGGAGAATGTTATACCGTATTTCGCAGTATGCACGTAAGGACGACGTAGAAAATGTGAACCTTTTAATTAGGCTTGGCCGATTTAACTTTGTTCACAACACCCGGTTAGAGTCGTTTTTCGACGAAACGTTTTCACAGCTTTCGTAGGGAAAATTCCGGCTATGTCATTTCTAATTTTTGCGGATTTTTCCGAGAGACGAAACAATTTGATTAACGGAGGGTGACATGTGTCACCCTCACATTGAAGCAAGTGGACGCACCAAAGGGAATTGTTGGGCACGCTTTTGGCATTTTTGTTGCCTAAAACATTTGGTCAATTTTTGGTAGGATATTTGTGTGGTTGATGACCAAGTGGGACCCACACAACACATGGCTTAATCTACACCTTACACTTGCCTAACACTTGGAAGAATCTTGGCCATTGGTTGGCCATTTCTTGACCTATAAATACCCCCCTTTGTTGATGAAATTCTTCATCCAAAAATCATTTCTAAGTGTTAAAAATCCTCCTCTCTTTGTAGTGTTCTCGTCCAACACCATCCCCTCCCTCGCCGAGAGCCCTCCCCCCCTCCTAGTAGTGTGGCCGTGGGGTACTCCCTAGCCTAGTTGTCTCGTATAATACACCCCCCCTCTTGGTAGAAATACTCTCAAAAGTATTGTTATAATGCCCAAATTACCTTAGCCATATACCTTGTAGTATTCTAAGGTTATACCTTTACAAAAGCCCAGTTATACTAATATACTTCCGTCATTCACAAACCGAACCCTAAGTAAATCTTCACCCGTAGTTGAAGTTATAAGTAGAAGTTGGTTAGAACTTCTAAGGGTTGTTTGGAGCGGTCGTAGCGCACGGAGTAGAGAGCTAAACCTTGCTCGGGATCGACATTTAAACTCGGATAATTATGGGCTTATCGAGGTAAATATCTTGTCCTCTATTGTAATTGAGATTACATGATTGTTATACTAAATAGTTTAAGTATAATATATATATAACTGAACGTTGTTGTCGGCAATGTCTTTTGACTTAAGCCTGAATAATAAGAAACCTTTTCGAAAGAAGAGTACCGAATCAGATTTACATAGGATCAGACATGAGACTTGTGTAGCTTTTACGTGAGGTAGAATTGTGCACGTCGATTAACGTATAACCCCTCCCCTGGTTGGCTTGGTAGCGGCCCGTTAGAGAGAGATTTACGCCATGTTGCGGGGAGGTCGCCGAATTTTCTGTAGAATGTTCTACGAAGGGATCTAAATGTTAATAAGCGCCTTGTGGCCTTATAGGTTGAAGTACTACGTATGGCGCGATCTACTGGCTGGGAGTAGCCGGTTGGAAGTACTTGGAGCGTTTTGCTATTAGTCGATACTCGTCGCGAGGTATGTGAACCTCTTCCTATCTCTTCTAGCATGATATGTGTGAACTATGTAGTACGGTAGACGTACATGTGCTAAATGTATTTGATTGGTTTAAAACATAAAGTGTTATAACGGCTTTATGGGAAGTTGGTTATAATGACTTTATGTTGGTAAGAAATACTTGTGTTTTTAAAAGGTAACTGATTTGAACTATAACTGGCTTGTTATGTGTTAATAAAGAACTTGAAGTATTTCAAAAGATTTTTGAATCATTTTGAAAGAAGGAGTAATACTTGGTTTTTTGAAAACTTAAGAGTTATACTAGCTTTATGGAAAGTTAGGTATAACGGCTTAAGAATGTTTCTTGATTTGAAATCGAATGTGTATCGACAAACCAACGCAGCGTTAATAAAAGGAAATGTTTTGTGATTTAGTATTATTAAAATCGGAGAAACTTCCATCCGCATAAAGCTAAGATGAGACAAAATGATATTTCCTAGATCATGGTCTTTGTAATAAGATTGTTATAAACAAGAATATCTTACTCACATATAAGGCTTATGTTTCTCAGATGGTTTAAAAGAGAATTATATTCTTAAATGGGTAAGACTATGAACTACGAAACCTTTCTAAAATAAGAAACGTGAACATTTGAAATTAGGCAAACTTGACGTTTGGATAATAATGTTGTTACTGATTGTACAAAGATAAGTGTTTTGATTTACTTCAAAAGATAATCACTCTTTTCATATATCATGGGTATTGTGTGACTTTTGTGAAAGTAACGTATCTTTTAAAAAGTTAATGTATGGAGTACTTTGGGGATAGCAACCCAACATGTTGACTTATAGTAGGAAGTACCTTGTGTATAACTTGATTGGGTTGGTTTGTGATAGCCTTGTAATACCTTCGTGTTAATTGGATAAGTAATCATATTAGGATGCTACGTGTGTTAGTATTCTGTGATGTTTGTGTAAAAGGGTTTTTCCCTTGATTGTGCTTATGTTGGTTAAACGATAAACCGTTATGTTGGTATTATACCACTCACCGTGTTTCCGGGTTAAGCCGCCTCCGACGCGGGGTAGACTCGCGTGCAGGACCATGATTCGAGAATACCTCATGCGGTCCCGGGGCCTATGCGCGAGCTACGAGTTCCGGTGTTAGTGTGCGGCCTTTATGGTCACGCGGTCATGTGGCCATGCGGTGCGAGTCGGGGCGATCGCCGGAGTAGCTACCCTCGACGCGGGTTATACCTCACGCGCCTACGATTGGCCTACGCGAGTCGCGGAGTTCGGGCTAGACGCGCACATTTGATATTGGCGAGCGACCAGCCTTTGATCATGTGACGTCTAGACAGATATCATGATACGATTTATGACCTTGTTAGTACTTGTAGGTGTTAGTAGTCGGCTATGCCTTCGCACTTACCCCGCATCGCTTTATTTGGACACAGTGGACATGCTGTTCATGTATTCCTTGTGCTTTTCTATCATCGATCACGGCAGTGAGGAAGGTATTCCGGGCATGATTGATGTTGGGTGTGAGACCCATGTTTATATTTGAGTGATGACTTTGAGGGCGTGAGTCCCGACTTGATATGATCGCTTATTTATCAGGAATCGTAGTTTGGTTATCATACATGTCTCCCGCTTTATATAGACTACTATGATTTCATTTACGATTTTCGGTTTCACATACTCTGCACTGTTATCGACCTCCTTCGGGGCTGCGCTCATGCCGCAGTAAAGGTACACCGATCGTTGATCCTCGCTCTTAGTGGTCACGATCAGCGTTTGAAGCTCCGTTCCTCGGAGGCTTATCTTGGTATAGTCCCCTGTTGTTGTAGGTGCTTACATTCAGGGGTATGACGGGGCCCTGTCCCGTCGTTGTTGTCATATCATTCGTAGAGGTCTGTAGTACTTTTGTGGGCAGGGTTGTAAAGAAAGGATTAAACTGTTCATTTTGAAAGAGTTGTTATTATTATTTATGCCGAAAGGAAACTTTCTTCAGATATCTGTGTCTCAATTTATACTGATTCATATCTTGGTTATTTTATATTCCGCTGATTACTCTGATGTATGACTACTGGGGTGCCCGGGTAAGGCACCAGTCACGGGCCCCGGAACGGGTCGTGACAGACACAACTAGTCATGCTCAAAAGATAGGAAAAGTTCTACATAGAGTAAATGTTACACCCCGTAATTTCAGGACATGTTTTAAGAACGTAAGTAAGAACTCACAAGTGTTAATATTTGAGACTTGTAAAAATTTTTATCGGAAATTATGGAATTGTCGGAAAATGTATTATTGTAACGAATGTGAGGGCGACACGTGTCACCCCCCTTATGTGATGCCTTGGTCGAAATGTGCAAGGGCAAGAGGGTCATTGGACCTTTGTTGCAAGACAAGTCTTGCAACTTGTGTAGCATGAGAATGTTGACTAAGTCAAGGTCAATTAGTCTTGATTTTTATGTAAGACTTCATCCTAGCCACCCATATGGTTGTATCTTAACCCTCCATGACCCTTTATATTACTACTAGTAGCACTACTAGTGCCAACACTTAGCTAAAATTCACAACAAATTGGATGATCATAGAGCAAAGCTCTCGGGTTCTATAGCAAGAAAAAAAAGAAAAATCTTTGTTCCTTGTCCATTTGATCCCACACTTTAAACCAAGGTTCTTAGGTGTATTGTAAACACATCTCAATGGAAAAATCTTGGAAAAAGATTGTTTACGGGTTAGTCGCAAACGAAAACTAATGGTTTTTCTAGGTTTTGTTTGGAGATTTGAAGGATAATTGTTGGTGTTGTTCTAAGGGTCTCAACAAGCGGATTGAAGTGTCTTGGAGAGGCTATAAGCTACTAAGGAGCGACTTCGGATTGGAGTTGGATTAAGAATCATTGAGGTATAATCTTGTTCTTTGAAAGTATTACAAGATTATTTATATTGTTGTTGTTAGCTTTGTATGTTGCGAGCATGAAGTTGTTATATTGAAGTTATAGGGATTATGGATTTATTATAGCCTTGGAAATCCGAAATGTAATGTAAGCCATGACTAAGTTGAATTACAATTTAATCGTTGTTAGAACCGTCGCATGTCATTGACTTAAAGATTATGGTTATTATAATCAAATGCGACTTGATATCATGTTATGCTACAAATTTGGATTGAAATGGAAATTGGACAAAAGTTGGTATTGATGAACTCAAGGTGGCCGAATTTGGACTTGTAGTTTGCATTAGTTTGGTTAGTCATTTGTATTGGACTACCTTCTATATAATTGTGAGCCAATTGGGGCTGTTTGGTTATTGTATTTTCAGCCTTGAAAAAGGTGGCAAAGTAAGTAAAAACAAAGGAGGTGCTGTCCGATTTTCCGTGGAATATAGAGACTTAACACTTATAATATTCTACGATTAAAGTAAGGCTTTAATAGACGTATTGTGAATATTATAGGTTGACATACTACGGGCGGGATTTTGTACTTGGCAAGTGGTTTGACCCGGCGAGGTATGTGGAACTTTCTTATCTCTTGAGCATGATTAAGTTGTAAATGTATAGTACGGTAGACGTACAAGATTTTGACAATCTAGTCTATTTGATATCCTTGGCTTATTTTAAAGAATGTCCAAGTTGTTTGAGTTAGGGAATTAACTCACTTGTTTAAATATTAAGGATATCTTGGTTTTCAAAAGTTAAGAGACTTTAAGTATGTTGAAAGTATTTTGATACTTGTTTTGTTGGAAAGTTTAAGTCTCTTGGTTAAAAAGAAGTATGTAAGTTGCTAATGTATAAAGCTAGTATAACGGCTTTATGGGAAGTTGGTTATAATAGCTTTATGGAAAGTTAATAAGAGAATGGTTTACTCTAAGTAATTTAAGTATGTTAAGGGACTTGAAGAGTTTTAAAGTATTGTGATACTTGTTTCGTTTTAAACGTATAAGTCCCTTGGATAGGAAATTGTACTTGACTAAGGTATAAAGTGAATATAACGACTTTATGGGGAGTTGGTTATATTGGCTTTATGGAAAGATAAATGGCTTGATTTAATGGAAGGCAATTCGATTTTAAGGCATCAATTGCCTAAAGTTTTATAAGAAAAGGAGTCACTTGATTTAGAAACCTAACTTTATTTCTAAGAGTATTGTGACTTGTCTTGAAAAGAAATTGTAACTTGATACTACTATTAGTGTCTTGGAAGCTTTATAATGAAATGAGTCTTTTTAAAAAAGAATAGAAGTACGTAGTACTTTGGGTTAAATTCCCGGATTTTATAAAAGACCTGATAGTGCCTTAGGTAAACTAAAATGAGAGTGTATATATGTATAACAAGAATAATAAGAAGTTAGGGGATTTCTTAACTTGCTTATGTATTGTATGATAAGCGGTAGTGCTTATGTTATGTGATAGCGGATTTGTGCTAGTAATATATTATTTGTCATGGTCATTCCCGGGTTTGTGGCATTGCATATTTCCGTGGATTTGCTACCCACGATGCGGAATACCTCACGCGAGTCCGTAGGGCTTATGCGGTGAAATAGTCCCACGCGGCGTCCAACCTATGCGAGGAATACCTCACGCAGTCCGTAAGTGGCTTATGCGGGTGAAATAGTCCCATGCAAGAATACCTCACGCGGTCCACCGGATCTACGCGGTGAAATAGTCCCGGAATAGGATTGCTTAATGACATCGCGGGCGTGGTCCCGCTGAGCGTGAGCTTTCCTACTTTATATTGTAAGTATACCCTATTTACTCTCATTGTTAGTAAGGCACGATGCAATCGTTAATCGAGTTATCATACATGTCTCCGCTTTATTTTAGACTTATGATTTCATTACGCATTTCTGGTTTCACATATTTGGTACATGTTATCGACCTCTGGGCCGCGTTCACGCCGCAGTAGAGTACGTGCTGTCGATCCTCGCTCTTAGGATCACCGTTCACCGTTGAGAAGCTCCTTCATTTCGAGGCTTATCCCTGGTATTGTCGGTTATTGTACATTCAGTGGTATGGCGGGGCCCTGTCCCGCCAGAGTTGTTATTCTTAGAGGTCTGTAGTCACATTGTGGATTGGGTTGTAAAGAAATAAAAAAATGTACTGTTCTATTTCTGGATTGAGTATGTTTTTTTTTCGGAAGGTGGCCTTATCGGCTAGCCTGTTGTTGTTTACTGTCTAAGTTATATGTATGTTCCGCTGCTATTCTCTGATTTATACAGCAGGGTGCCTGTAGGGCACCATCATGGCCTGGGTCGGGTCGTGACAATAAATCACACAACTACCTCTAAACTTCTAAGAGTAGAAGGAAACATGAAATGATACCACAGGTATATTCCATACATAGAATCATGCCAAAGGAAGGAAGAGGTTCACATACCTCGCGACGATTATCGACAAGTAGCAAAATGCTCCAAAGTACTTCAACCTTGATAGCTATTCCATCCTTCAAGTAGGATACGCTATACTTAGTACTTCAACCTATAATGGTCACAATACGTCCATTAACCTCTCACTTCAAACGTAGAATATTCTAAGTGCTAAGTCACTAAATTCTACGGAAAATCGGACAGCACTTCCTTTGTTTCTACTTACTTTGCCACCTTTTTCAAGGCCGAATACAATAACCAAACACGCCACATTTAAGGCCCAATCAATGCAATTAACAATAGGGGATTACACGCCTACTAGACGTGTAAAATTCCGCCCCACAATAGATATCAAACTAATACAACTACTAGTCCAATTTCGGCCATATTGAGTACCATAATACCAATTCTTATCCAATTTCCATTTCAATCCAAATTGTTAGCATAACATGGTATCAAGTCGCAATCGATTATACTACTATAATCTTCAAGTATGTAACATGCGACGATTCTAATAAACGACTAAATTGTAATCCAATCTTCACAAGGCTTACATTACATTTCAGATTTTAAGGCTACAAGCAATCCATAATACTTATAAACTTCAACACATATACTTCATGCTAGCAACATGTAAATCTAACAACAATATAAATAATCTTGTAACACTTTTAAGGGTCAAGATTATACCTTAATGAATCTTAATCCAACTCCAAATCCGAAGTCGCTCCTTAGCAACTTAGAGACTCTTCAAGACACTTCAATCCGCTACTTGAGACCCTTAGAACCATACCAACAACTTTCCTTCAAACTTCCAATCCAAAACCTAGAAAGCAACTAGGTTTTCACTTTGCGACTAACCCGAAAACTATCTTTTTCCGAGATTTTTCTATTGAGATATGCTTACAATACACTCAAGAATCTTGGTTTAAAGTGTGGAGCTTAATGGATAAGGAACAAAAAAAATTCTTTTTCTTTTAAAGGGAACCCGAGAGCACCATTGTTGCTCATCCAAATCTTTAAATTTTTTTCTAAGTGTTGGACTCTCTCTTGCTACTAGTAGTATTATATAGGGACATGGAGGGTCAAGATGTAACCAAATGGGTGGTTTGGATGAAGTCTAATTAAATATCAAGACTAGTGGACCCTTTGACTTAGTCAAAATTCTCAAGCTCACAACTTGCAAGACTTAGTCATCCTAAGACTATGGTCAATGACCATTTTGGCCATGACATTTTCGTCCAAGGCAACAATAAGGGGGTGACACGTGTCGCCCTCCCATTCGTCACAATATTACGTTTTCCGACAATTCCATAATTCCGATAAATTTTTACTAGTCTCTAATCTTAACATTTGGAATTCTTACGTACGTTCTTAAAGCATGTCCTCAGAAATACTGGTGTAACATTCTTCCCCCCTTAGAAACATTCGTCCCCGAATGTTCTTTCGGAGTCAAACTTATAATTAGCGACATAGTTTCCTTTTTACCACCCCAAAATACCAATAATGCCACACATGGCCCTAATACCTCGCACACGCATATCCGTCCATCATAAGCCCAAAAGAGATTATATTTTCATACTTCCAACTCTTTCTAGCATATACATAGTCTCAATATAATCTGCTCGTGATATTTAAACATACCACAACTTTATCATGCATACAAGTTTCTAAAGGGCCAAAGACATACCTGAAATCATATAGGCGGTTCAAAGGACCGCTAAAACTGGGAACTTCCACCACGACCTCTGTCACGGCCTGACGGTGCATAAACATCCTGCCTAGCTATGGAAGGCGAAGAACCCGCAACTGATCCAGTAGACTGCGCTATCCCACCAGTGCCACCTTTGGTCGGACAGTCTCTCACGAAATGGCCCTGCTGGCCGCAAGCATAACAAGCTGTCGAAGTAGTACGACACTCCCCAAAATGGAATCTACTACAGTGACCACACCGGGGCAAAGGTGGCTTCCCCTGACTACTATCCTCTGACATCTGTGAACTCAGAGCCACAGAGCCCCGACCGCTCCCGAATATCCTCAGTGACCAAACCTCCGGCCAGAAGACCGGGAAGGAGCACTCTGTGCCGGCTGAAATGTAGACCTAGTATGCTGCTGAGGCTGTCCGCCTCGAAAGTTACCCCGAACCCCGCCCCAGCCCTCTTGGGCCGGCCCGAGTCTAGCCGACCTCTCTCTCTCGTCCTCTATCTCCCGCGCATAAGCTTGCATCTCGCAATATGCATACCGGCTGAAGCGGCCACTCCTGTGCATGCAAGAATCATATAATGGTCTAGCCCAATCACATAACGGTGAACTCGTCCGCCATATCGCCCACAATAGTGTGCGATACCGCCAACGAGTCAAACTCTGTGTTGTATTCACGATGGTTCTCCCATTCGCCTCAATGACAATAACCTATCAACACGGGCTCTCTCATTTCGTGGAGGCAAAAGTGATCAAGAAAGTCCTCCGTGAACTCATCCCAAATCGGACGAGCACCCACACCTCTCGACAGCCTCCCAAGACTCAAACCAGTTCAACGCAATATCGCGTAATCGGTAAGCTAACACAATCGACTCGTCTCCGAGGCCCTAAGCACTGTATAGTCCGTAGAGCCGAACGAACTCTTGAGGATCATCCTCGATCTCGAACCATAAAACTCGGGTGGACTACAATCGAAAATCCCAATCCTCAAACCGGCTCTAGGGTTAGCTACCGCTTCCTGCCGTTTGCCGCCTACCACTATGCTAGTCAATAGCCCGACCGCTCTCCATAATCTCTAAACTCGCTCGTCGCGGATCGAGGCTCTGCAGGAACCTCTCGAGCTACGCCGCCTCGCCTCTAATACCGCCGTGATGTTATACATTTCATAAAAGTTTAAAGCCTTGAGTAGGCAAAGTGGCTTGGCGAATTAAATTTGTTCACAACACCCGATTAGAGTCGTTTTAGGGAATTTTCGCTATGTCATTTTTAATTTTGCGGATTTTTCCGAGAGCCAACAGAGGGTGCCACTTCCCATACGTGAGAGCTCGATTGGAATGGCTTTAGTTGGTAGGATATTTGTGTGTTAGTTGGTTAAGGGCAGCTGGCAAGATCTCGCCCTACACTTGCCTTGCACTTGGCAAGATCTTGGCCATTGGTTGCCATTGGTTGCCTATAAATACCACCCTATGTTGAAGACTTTCTTCATCCTAAAATCTTCTAAGTGTTAAAATCCCTCCCTCTCCGTGGTTCTCGTCCCAAAAGCCTTCCAGAGTCCCCTAGTGGTAGGCCGAGGGGTAGACACCACCCCTCTAGCCTAGTTGTTTTCATATAATACCCCCCCCTCTTGGTAGAAATACTCTCAAAAGTATTGTTATAATGCCCAAATTACCTTAGCCGTATACCTTGTAGTATTCTAAGGTTATACTTATCTGAAAAGCCAAATACTATTATACTTCCCTTCACAAAACCGAAACCCTAAGGAAAATCTCCATAGTTAGTTGGAGTATTAAGTAGAAGTTGGTTAGAACTTCTAAGGGTTGTTTGGAGGAGTTGAGCTAAACCTTGCTAAGGATCGACATTAAACTTCGGATAATTATGGGCTTATCGAGGTAATTATCTTGTCCTCTATTGTAATTGGAAATTACATAATGTTAGAATATATAGTTGAAGTATACTATATATAGTATCGAACTTAATGTTGTGGCAATGTCCTCGACTTAAGCTCAAGAATCAGAATTACATGTGATCAGGTGAGCACTTGTGTAGTTTGGGTAGGGAAGAAATTGCCCAATTTCGTAGGATCTTGCATCTAGATTTATTCTACCGAGTAGTCTAGACTTTGATAGACTTGTGTAACTGTATAGGTTGAATGTTCGGGTTATAAGCGAGCGATTTGCTAATAGTCGATAATCGTCGCGAGGTATGTGAACCTCTTCCTATCTCTTCTAGCATGATGTGTGTATAACTATGTAGTACGGTGACGACGTATGTTATTTGAACGTGCAATGTCTTTTGACTTAAGCCCGAATAATAATAATCTTGAAGTAGTTCGAGAATTAAGAATTTTAAAAGAAGAGTGTACTTGGTTTTAAAAGCTTAAGAGTTATACTAGCTTTATGGGAAGTTAGGTATAACGGCTTAAGAAAGATAAAACGAATGATTTTAATTATTTTAGAAGTTAAGAGACTTGATCTTGTAAGATAAGAGACTTAACTTAAATGAATTATATGAAATTTGTGTGAAACCTCATTGGTGAGTAATGCGTACTTGATTTTTAAAAGGGATAATGTTTCCGATTTGAAATCAAATGTGTATCGACAAACCTTAATAAAGGAAAATGTATTGAATAATTAAGTATTATTAAAACCAGAGAAACTTCCATCTGCATGGCTAAGATAAGACAAAATGATATTTCCTAGATCAGTAATAAGATTGTTATAAACAAGAATATCCTACTCACATATAAGGCTTATGTTTCTCGATTGTTTAAAAGAGAATTATATTCTTAAATGAATAAGACTATGAACTAAACCTTTCTAAAATAAGAAACGTGAACATTTGAAATTAGGCAAACTTGACGCTTGGAAAATAATGTTGTTACTTGATTTTACAAAGGTAAGAGTTATGGTTTTCTTAAAAGGTCTATTTTTATACTACGTATTGTGTGACTTATGTGAAAGAGACAGATCTTTTAAAGATTTAATGTGTGAAGTACTTTGGGGTTAGACACGAACTTGTTAGCATAAAGTACGTGTGAATAACTTGATTGTGTTGGTTTGTGATAGCCTTGTAATACTTTCTTGTTGATTTGATAAGTAAACATTTAGGATCTTCGTGTTAGGTCTAGGTGTGTTAGTATCTTGTGATGTTGAAGTGGTTATTTGTTGTGCTTACGTTGTTAAACGTTAAGCGTTTGTACTATTATTGTATCACATACCGACTTATTATAGAGGGCTTGCCACCTGATGCGGTCTCTACGGCTATGCGGTCCTTGTGACTACGCGGTAGCTCGTGATTGATCATTCCGTGTTTAGACTATGCGTCTTTGAGACTAGCGGATACCGAGGGTTTGCGGGGTATACCTCGGCGATGCACTGGGACCATGATTCGAGGAATACCAGAGTTCGAGGATAGACGCGCATGCATTGCGAGGCAGTGGCGTGCCCGCACGATGGTGCGGTGCAGAAAGACCTGTATTTTTGGGTCTTAATAACGGCTTGAGGTCCCCACTTGATACGATCGCTTATTTGTTTGGAATCGTAGTTTGCTTACGCTTTATAGACTATTATGATTCATTTACGATTTTTAGTTTCAGGTTTGTAAAGAAAGGATTAAACTGCTCATTTTGAAAGAATTGTTATTCTTATTTACGCCACAAAAGTTTTCTAAAGATAATCATCGCTTCTTGTTATTTCATGTTGTTGTGTTATGTGATGTTGTCTCACCAGGGTCGTGACAAAAGTGGTATAGGCTATAGGTATTTAGGATTGGTTCCTATTCTTCACTCGAGATCGATTTCTTTCCTTATTATATTACTCCGCAGGGCAACCCGGCCCCGGAGGGCAAGGCACCAGAGGAGCCGCAGTTGAGTACAGAGGGTCACGAGGCGGGCCCCCATCTTTACCTAGGTAGTGCTTCCATGATATTTGAACCCGGTTCGCGCAGAAGCAGTGAATTTTGGCTACCGAGAGTATAGTCTTGATGACTATCTAAGAGAGTAATTCTTCATTGGTAAAACATAGAGATCGACGTTAACGGGTCCTTTAGTAACTTTTGAGGCTAGTCATTAGATTATGACACCACCAAAGGCATGGTGTCCTCCACGAATTTCGTGACGCTCGGTACGCAGGAGTCGGTCGAGCACGCCATCCCGGAATGTCTACTTGTTCCGTGTCGAAGAGTGTCCTCAGGAGGACTTAGCCTTCAGATCGCAGTTCGTCATCTTCCTTAGCTACGCGCTTAGGCGGGTGCTTGATTAGAACGACTAAGTCTGTAGATATAGATATATCTTTAACCCTCTAGAGTTTTGTTTATGTGATGAAGTGAGTATACCTTAAGTGCTTTGTGTTAGTTGTGATTAGAAATCCCGGTTAGTTAACCAAGTAAGAATCGGGGGATAGAGAAGGTGGAGACCTCGAGGTAAGGTCATCTAGATGCATGGTTATGTTGATCTCATCGGGGTGCCTAGTGCACGTGAGCTATGTTTGGGATAGTCCCAGTAGTAGCCGCGGAATGAAAGAGGGTAGTTGAGCTAAGAAGACCGCTAGGTTTTCAAACATGATTAGTGAGATTGTTCCGATCGTGAGCTAGTATTGTGCGCGTTCTTGGTCGGGTTGAGGCCACGCGGGTCAACCCGCGGCATGTTTGGTGGTCCGCTTGTGGTAGTGGTCACGAGGGTGTTAGGCCCAGTTTAGTTAACGATGAGTTCGTGGATGCATCGTGTTCTTGAGTTATCGAAGGTTGAGCGACGGGGTGCCTACCTTCACCTTATGTCGGAGCCGTTTTGTTTAAGCTTTGCCAAGCATGTGTTAAGAACTAATTTAGATTGTTGTCTCCTGTGGAGCTACCATTTTGTTCGGATGTCGCCTTATAAAGCCTTGTAGGCGGATGTGAGTGGTTCGATGTTGGCAAGCGTTTTGGTTCAGCTTGTTCGGAGAGTAAAGCTTGTCTAGAAGAGGTGGATAATCTGTGACGAGTTTTGGAAAGCAGAGGAAAACTTAGCCCGAGTTACTTTGGGCCTTTGTGAGTTCATGTGAAGAATAGGCGGCCTATATGTTAGCATTGTATTGTTATGTTCGAAAGTATCGAAGATCCATCCAATGTTCCTGTAAATGATGCCCACGTTAAGAGATAGTAACCAGTTTTGGATATGAGATCGTAAATGTGGTAAGAATTCGGGTACGACATCTTCTGATCGACCATTTGTTGGTCGCCGAGCGACACTAGAACCTCGCGCAAAGTGACAAAAGTGGTATGCTTTATGATGTTAGAGGTGTTTCCTCGTGGACTTGGAGATAAGTATTGATTGTTTCATAAGTATAGCTGAAGACTATCTGCGGCGCTTGTGTTGAGATTTAGAAGGAACATTCGGACGAATGTTTCGGCGAGGAGAATGTTATACCATTTCCGCAGTATGTTGAGGGCGCACGATAAAAGTTTAAAGCCTTGAGTAGGCAAAGTGGCTTGGCGAATTAAATTTGTTCACAACACCCGATTAGAGTCGAAACGCTTTCACAAATTTTCGTAGGGAATTTCTATGTCATTTTTAATTTTATGGATTTTTCCGAGAGACGAACGTGTCAACAAGAGGGTGCCACTTGGCACCCTCCGACGTGAGAGCGGCCGATTGGAATGGCTTTAGTTGGTAGGATATTTGTGTTAGTTGGTTAAGGGGCACTTGGCAAGATCTCGCCCTACACTTGCCTTGCACTTGGCAAGATCTTCGCCATTGGTTGGCCATTGGTTGGCCTATAAATACCACCCTATGTCAAGACTTTCTTCATCCTAAAATCTTCTAAGTGTTAAAATCCCTCCATCCCTTTGTGGTTCTCGCCCAAAGCCTTCCGAGTCCCAGGGCAGACACCCCCTAGCCTAGTTGTTTTCATATAATACCTCTTGGTAGAAATACTCTCAAAAGTATTGTTATAATGCCCAAATTACCTTAGTCAGATACCTTGTAGTATTCTAAGGTTATACTTATACGAAAAGCCTGTAAATACTATTATACTTCCTTCACCACAAAACCGAAACCCTAAGGAAAATCTCCATAGTTAGTTGGAGTATTAAGTAGAAGTTGGTTAGAACTTCTAAGGGTTGTTTGGAGCGCACGAGTCGAGCTAAACCTTGCTAAGGATCGACATTAAACTCGGATAATTATGGGCTTATCGAGGTAATTATCTTGTCCTCTATTGTAATTGGAAATTACATAATGTTAGAATATATAGTTGAAGTATACTATATATAGTAACTTAATGTTGTGGCAATGTCCTTGGACTTAAGCTCAAGAATGACCGAATCAGAATTACATAGATCATTAACTTGTAGTTTGAGCCCAATTTCGTAGGATCTTGCATCTAGATTTATTCTACCGAGTAGTCTAGACTTTGATAGACTTGTGTAACTCAGATAGGTTGAATGTTTCGCGAGTAGCATGTGCTACTTGAGAAGGTGGACGTTATAGCCAGGAGCGATTTGCTAATAGTCGATAATCGCCGCGAGGTATGTGAACCTCTTCCTATCTCTTCTAGCATGATGTGTGTATAACTATGTAGTAAGACGTCGTATGTTATTTGAACGTAGTTGTACGGCAATGTCTTTTGACTTAAGCCCGAATAATAATAATCTTGAAGTAGTTCAAGAGAATTAAGAACTGTTTTTAAAAGAAGAGTGTACTTGGTTTTAAAAGCTTAAGAGTTATACTAGCTTTATGGGAAGTTAGGTATAACGGCTTAAGAAAGATAAAACGAATGATTTTAATTATTTTAGAAGTTAAGAGACTTGATCTTGTAAGATAAGAGACTTAACTTAAATGAATTATATGAAATTTGTGTGAAACCTCATTCGTGAGTAATGAGTACTTGATTTTTAAAAAGGGATAATGTTTCCGATTTGGAAATCGAATGTATCGACAAACCACTGCAGCGTTAATAAAGGAAAATGTATTGAATAATTAAGTATTATTAAAACCAGTAGAAACTTCCATCTGCATAGAAGCTAAGATAAGACAAAATGATATTTCCTAGATCACGGCTGCTGTAATAAGATTGTTATAAACAAGAATATCCTACTCACATATAAGGCTTATGTTTCTCAGATTGTTTAAAAGAGAATTATATTCTTAAATGAATAAGACTATGAACTACGAAACCTTTCTAAAATAAGAAACGTGAACATTTGAAATTAGGCAAACTTGGACGTTTGGAAAATAATGTTGTTACTTGATTTTACAAAGGTAAGAGTTATGGTTTTCTTAAAAGGACAGTCACTCTATTTTTATACTACGGGTATTGTGTGACTTATGTGAAAGAGACAGATCTTTTAAAGATTTAATGTGTGAAGTACTTTGGGGTTAGACACCCGAACTTGTTAGCATAAAGTACCTTGTGTGAATAACTTGATTGTGTTGGTTTGTGATAGCCTTGTAATACTTTCTTGTTGATTTGATAAGTAAACATGTTAGGATGCTACGTGTGTTAGTATCTTGTGATGTTGTGTAAGGGGGTCATTCTTGTTGTGCTTACGTTGTTAAACGTTAAGCCCGTTGTACTATTATTGTATCACATACCGACTTATTATACCGAGGGTTTGCCACCGATGCGGGTCTCTACGGCGCGGTCCTTGTGACTACGCGGAGCGGTAGCTCGGGATTGATCATTCCGGTGTTTAGCCCGACGCGGGATTCTGGGACTATGCGGTCTTTTGAGACTACGCGGGTTGCGGAGCCTAGGCGGATACCGAGGGTTAGCCGCCGACGCGGTATACCGGACCATGATTAATACCTCATGCGGGTCCGTGTGACCTATGCGAGCGCGCGAGTTCGGATAGACGCATTGATATTGGGCGTCATGCGGTCTAGAAAGACCTCGGATAACTTTGTGGTATTTTTGGTCTTAGTAGTCGGCTATGCCTTTATTGTGATAACTCGAGGCGTGAGTCATCGCTATTTGTTGTGAATCGTAGTTTGCTTATCATACATGTCTCCCGCTTTATAGACTATTATGATTCATTTACGATTTTTAGTTTCATCACGCCGCAGTCGAGGTACACCCGTTGATCCTAGCTCGTGGTCAGTTTGGGAAGCTCCGCTTCTCCGAGGCTTATCGGTATAGTCCCCGTCGTAGTAAGTGTTTACATTCAGGGCCCCGCCCCGCCATTGTTGTCGTATCATTTCTTAGAGTGGTTTGTAAAGAAAGGATTAAACTGCTCATTTTGAAAGAATTGTTATTCTTATTTACGCCGCAAGTTTTCTAAAGATAATCTTGTTATTTCATGTTGTTGTGTTATGTTCCCGACACACTGATGTTGTCTCGGTGCTCGGTAAGGCACCGCCACGCCCGGTTCGGTCGTGATACCGAGTTCGCCGATCCGCTTACTACCTCGTGCATCGTCTGCGCCCGAGTCCCGTAACCTCTGCGCACCACTAGCGCCTCCCGCCGCTTTGCCCTTCTCGGGCCCCGGTCGCTCCGCGAGGCATAATCATACATAAGCGGGTCGAGAGGATTCAACCTACTAGACACTCTCTACTACACGATCTCAAAGAGAGAAAATGGAAACCAATCCTAAATGTCCTGCACTCCTCGATTATAGATGTGGTGCACAACACACCGATAATCAAGACTATACTAGACACGGCCTCAGACACTTTCCGAGGACTAATCGCTCGATACCACTTTTGTCACGACCCGACCGGGCTCGCATCGGTGCCCTAGCCGGCACCCTTACAGTATACATCGAGAAAATTCAGCGAACATACATGAAACTTATAAAATAAAACAACAGTTAGCCGATAGGCTACCTTTCCAGACATATATATAAATAATCAAGTAGTTGCCTTCCTTTCCTTTACAAACCGACCCACACATGTGACTACTGCACTCTAAAAGTTTTAACATAACAATCGTATGGACAGGCCCCGCCATACCCCTGAATACACATGAATCTACAACCTCAGGGGAAACCGTACCAAGAGTGCCTCCGGCGCAAATGGAGCTTTTTCCCAAAAACTGAACCGAGATCCTAAGAGCAACCAATCTGGGTACCTAAAACCTGCGGGCATGAACGCAGCTTCGAAGGGGTCGATAACAGTACGAATATGAAATGAAATAACGCATAAAGAAATGTGATCATAATCAGACAAAAGAATGACAGGGACAAGTATAAAAAAAATACATACTAGATCCTGCTGTGTCATTACCACTTATGAACTTAATCGTACCTTATTATCTTTTCCCATTTTCAATAAAAGTTATAGCCACATTCTTATGTACATGATTAGGAAAAATCATTAAGTTCATTACCATATAACTTACTTATCTTTCATAACATAATCCGGCCCCTTATGGAGGGACGCATATACTACCCGGCCCAATCTGGGACGCGATCAAGTCACACAAATATCAAAGCGTGCCCGTGGAATCCCCCCATCACTACCGACAGCTATAAGTGTAAAATATAACCATATGACGCGCCCGTGGCATCCCACCTCACTGTCGGCGTACACATACACAACACATATATATATATCTCCTGCCCGTGGAATCCCACATCACCGCTTGGCCGTAGGTGTAACATATAACCACGTGACGCGCGCGTGGCATCCCACCTCACCGTCGGCGACACATACACAACATATATATATATATATATATATAACGCGCCGCATGCCGGAATCCCACATCGTATAAGCATGGCCATAACGTGCCTCGACATCCTCATCGTAGCGCAGTCTTCGCCGGGAGCTAGCCCATGGAGTAATAATATAACATGCCCCTAATCCTCATCGTGGTACATGTCTTCATGGGAGCTAGCCCATGGAGTAAAATATAACATGGTCGCATGCCGGAATCCCACATCGTATAAGCATCATGGAGTAAAAACACGCATCTAACCCGCATCTCGGCCATGCCCGGCATCCTCATCGTATAAGCATGGCCAAGATCAATCACAATGGAAGCATACCCGTGGAATCCCCCGTCACTGCCGGTACGTTCAATAAAATGTCCGGGCATCTAACCCGCATCCTGGTCACATGCCCCGGAATCCCACATCGTATAAGCATGTCCAAGGATCAATCATAATGGAAGCATACCCGTGGAATCCCACATCACTGTCGGTACGTCCAAGTAAAACTTACAACCAGCCAACCGGCCCTCCAACTGAGAGACACGACAACGTAGACATATAATACTTGCACTCAAAGCTATCATAAGCAAACCTAGGCAAGTTCATTAAACCTTTAGACTTCCATTTTTATAAACTCATGGCACTTTCGTTTCACACATAAAAATCCGGGAATTTAACCCCAAGTACTACGTGCTTACATTCTTTTCAAAAGATTCCTTTTCATATAAAACCCCAAGATACTAACACCCGTAGTATCAAGGCTTGTGTACATTTCACATAAGTCACTATACTTTAGAAATACATTTCTATTTCTAAATCAAGTGACCCTTACCTTAAAGCTTTAAGCAAATGATACACTTAAATCAAATTGCCCTTCCTTAATTCAAGTTATTTATCTTTCTATAAAGCAAATATAACCAACTTCCCATAAAGTCGTTAAATTCACTTTATACCTTAGCCAAAATATAATTTCCTATCCAAGGGACTTATACGTTTAAAACGGAACAAGTATCACATACTTTAAAACTCTTCAAGTCCCTTAACTTAATAAAACTTAAGACATCCTTTATTCTTTCAAAGAAGTGAGTTAATCTCCTAACCCACCCGACTTGGCTATTCATAAAACTAGTAAAGGATGTCAAGGTGTTGTACATCTACCGTACTACATACGTGCAACTAGTCATGCTCAAAAGATAGGAAAAGTTCTACATAGAGTAAATCACACAACTACCTCTTAACTTCTAAGAGTAGAAGGAAACATGAAATGATACCACAGGTATATTCCATACATAGAATCATGCCAAAGGAAGGAAGAGGTTCACATACCTCGCGACGATTATCGACAAGTAGCAAAATCCTCCAAAGTACTTCAACCTTGATAGCTATTCCATCCTTCAAGTAGGATACGCTATACTTAGTACTTCAACCTATAATGGTCACAATATGTCCATTAACCTCTCACTTCAAACGTAGAATATTCTAAGTGCTAAGTCACTAAATTCTACGGAAAATCGGACAACACTTCCTTTGTTTCTACTTAATTTGCCACCTTTTCAAGGCCGAATACAATAACCAAACACGCCACATTTAAGGCCCAATCAATGCAATTAACAAGGGGATTACACGCCTACTAGACGTGTAAAATTCCGCCCCACAATAGATATCAAACTAATACAACTACTAGTCCAATTTCGGCCATATTGAGTACCATAATACCAATTCTTATCCAATTTCCATTTCAATCCAAATTGTTAGCATAACATGGTATCAAGTCGCAATCGATTATACTACTATAATCTTCAAGTATGTAACATGCGACGATTCTAATAAACGACTAAATTGTAATCCAATCTTCACAAGGCTTACATTACATTTCAGATTTTAAGGCTACAAGCAATCAATAATACTTATAAACTTCAACACATATACTTCATGCTAGCAACATGTAAAGCTAACAACAATATAAATAATCTTGTAACACTTTTAAGGGTCAAGATTATACCTTAACGAATCTTAATCCAACTCCAAATCCGAAGTCGCTCCTTAGCAACTTAGAGACTCTTCAAGACACTTCAATCCGCTACTTGAGACCCTTAGAACCATACAAACAACTTTCCTTCAAACTTCCAATCCAAAACCTAGAAAGCAACTAGGTTTTCACTTTGCGACTAACCCGAAAACTATCTTTTTCCGAGATTTTTCTATTGAGATATGCTTACAATACACTCAAGAATCTTGGTTTAAAGTGTGGAGCTTAATGGATAAGGAACAAAAAAAATTCTTTTTCTTTTAGAGGGAACCCGAGAGCACCATTGTTGCTCATCCAAATCTTTGAATTTTTTTCTAAGTGTTGGACTCTCTCTTGCTACTAGTAGTATTATATAGGGACATGGAGGGTCAAGATGTAACCAAATGGGTGGTTTGGATGAAGTCTAATTAAATATCAAGACTAGTGGACCCTTTGACTTAGTCAAAATTCTCAAGCTCACAACTTGCAAGACTTAGTCATCCTAAGACTATGGTCAATGACCATTTTGGCCATGACATTTTCGTCCAAGGCAACAATAAGGGGGGTGACACGTGTCGCCCTCCCATTCGTCACAATATTACGTTTTCCGACAATTCCATAATTCCGATAAATTTTTACTAGTCTCTAATCTTAACATTTGGAATTCTTACGTACGTTCTTAAAGCATGTCCTGTAAATACGGGGTGTAACATTCTTCCCCCCTTAGAAACATTCGTCCCCGAATGTTCTTTCGGAGTCAAACTTATAATTAGCGACATAGTTTCCTTTTTACCACCCCGACATACCAATAATGCCACACATGGCCCTAATACCTCGCATACGCATATCCATCCATCATAAGCCCAAAAGAGATTATATTTTCATACTTCCAACTCTTTCTAGCATATACATAGTCTCAATATAATCTGCTCGTGACATTTAAACATACCACAACTTTATCATGCATACAAGTTTCTAAAGGGCCAAAGACATACCTGAAATCATATAGGCGGTTCAAAGGACCGCTAAAACTGGGAACTTCCACCACGACCTCTGTCACGGCCTGCCGGTGCATAAACATCCTGCCTAGCTATGGAAGGCGAAGAACCCGCAACTGATCCAAAGAGATCGCGCTATCCCACCGCCACCTGCCTGGACGATCTCTCACGAAATGGCTCACCGCCGCAAGCATAACAAGCTGTCGAAGTAGTACGACACTCCCCAAAATGGAATCTACTACAGTGACCACACCGGGGCAAAGGTGGCTTCCCCTGGCTACTATCCTCTGACATCTGTGAACCTGTAGCCCTGGAGCCCTGACCTGCTCCCGAATATCCCCGGCGACCAAACCTCCGGCCAGAAGACCGGGAAGGAGCACTCTGTGCCGGCTGAAATGTAGACCCAGTCTGCTGTTGAGGCTGTCCGCCTCGAAAGTTACCCTGGAACCCTGCCGTCCTGGCCCTCTTGGGCTGGCCTGAGTCTAGCTGACCCTCTCTCTCTCTGTCCTCTATCTCCTGCGCATAAGCTTGCATCCTGGCAATATCCATACCGGGCTGAAGGGCCACTCCTGTGCACGCAGTAATCATATAATGGTCTAGCCCCATCACATAACGGTGAACTCTGTCCGCCATATCAGCCACAATAGTGTGCGCATACCTGGCCAACGAGTCAAACTCCAGGTTGTATTCCCTGATGGTCCTCCCATTCTGCCTCAATGACAAGAACCTATCAACACGGGCTCTCCTCATTTCAGGAGGCAAAAAGTGATCAAGAAAGGCCTCCGTGAACTCATCCCAAACTGTCGGACGAGCACCCACACCTCTCGACAGCTCCCAAGACTCAAACCAGTTCAACGCAATATCGCGTAACCGGTAAGAAGCTAACACAACTGACTCTGTCTCCGAGGCCCTAAGCACCTGCATAGTCGTCGTAGTCGCCGAATGAACTCTTGAGGATCATCCTCGGATCTCGAACCATAAAACTCGTGGACTACAACCCGGAAAATCCCAATCCTCAAACCGCTTGGCCAGGGTTAGCTACTGCGCCGGCGCCGCCTACCACTATGTTAGTCAATAGCCCGACCGCTCTCCATAATCTCTAAACTCGCCTCGGTTGGGATGAAGGCTCTGCACGAACCTCTGAGCTACCGCCGCCTTGGCCTCCTATAATACCGGCGTGGTGAGTTCGCCGATCCGCTTACTACCTCGTGCATCGTCGTGCCCGAGTCCCGGTAACCCTCTGCGTGCCACTAGAAGCTCCTCGCCGCTTGCCCTTCTAGGCCCCGTCGCCTCCGTGAGGCATAATCGTACATAAAAGGGTCGAGAGGATTCAACCTACTAGGACTCTCATCGCACGATCTCAAAGAGAGAAAAATGGAAACCAATCCTAAATGTCCTGCAGCCTCATGATTATAGATGTGGTGCACAACACACCGATAATCAAGACTCTACTAGACACGGTCTGTAGACACTTTCCGAGGACTAACTGCTCTGATACCACTTTTGTCACGACCCGACCCCGGGCCCGCGACTGGTGCCCTAGCTGGGCACCCTTACAGGTATACATCAGAGAAAATTCAGCGGAACATACATGAAACTTATAAAATAAAACAACAGGTTAGCCGATAGGGCTACCTTCCTGGACATATATATAAATAACTGAAGTAGTTGCCTCCTTTCCTTTACAAACTGACCCACAATATGTGACTACAGACCTCTAAGAGTTTTAACATAACAACTGTGGCGGGACAGGGCCCCGCCATACCCCTGAATACACATGAATCTACAACCTCAGGGGAAACCGTACCAAGAGATAAGCCTCCGGAGCAAATGGAGCTTTTTCCCAAAAACTGAACCGAGATCCTAAGAGGAAGGATCACCAATCTGGGTACCTAAAACCTGCGGGCATTTAACGCACTTCGGGGAAGTCGATAACAACAATTTAATATGGAACAAAAATAACGCATGAAGAAATGATCATAATCAGACAAAAGAATGACAGGACATGTATAAAAAAATACATACGAGATCCTGCCGTGTCATTTGCAGTTATGAACTTAATCGTACATTATTATCTTTTCCCATTTTCAATACAAGTTATAGCCACATTCTTATGTACATGATTTGGTATAATCATTAAGTTCATTACCATTTAACTTACTTATCTTTCATAACATAATCCGCCCCTTATGGAGGACGCATATACTACCCGCCCAACTGGGACGCGATCAAGTCACACAAATATCAAAGCGTGCGTGGAATCCCCATCACTACCGATGACTATAAGTGTAAAATATAACCATGTGACGCGCCATGGCATCCCACCTCACCGGTTGTACACATACACAACATATATATATATCTCCCGCCTGGAATCCCACATCATCGCTTGTAGGTGTAACATATAACCATGTGACACGCCCGTGGCATCCCACCTCACCGTCGTACATACACACAACATATATATATATATATATATATATATATATATATATATATATATATATATATATATATATTACGTGGCCGCATGCCCCGGAATCCCACATCGTATAAGCATGGCCATAACGTGCCCTCGGCATCCCTCATCGTAGGTGCATGTCTTCATGGTAAGCTAGCCCATGGAGTAATAATATAACATGCCCCCGGAATACCTCATCGTGGGTACATGTCTTCATGGGGAGCTAGCCCATGGAGTAAAATATAACATGGTCGCATGCCCCGGAATCCCACATCGTATAAGCATGGCCATGGAGTAAAAACACGCGGGCATCTAACCCGCATCCTGGCTGCATGCCCCGGCATCCCTCATCGTATAAGCATGGCCAAGATCAATCACAATGGAAGCATACCCGTGGAATCCCCACCGCGCAGACGTTCAATAAAATGTCCGGGCATCTAACCCGCATCCTGGTCACATGCCCCGGAATCCCACATCGTATAAGCATGTCCAAGGATCAATCATAATGGAAGCATACCCGTGGAATCCCACATCACTGTCGGTACGTCCAAGTAAAACTTACAACCAGCCAGTCGGCCCTCCAACTGAGAGACACGACAACGTAGACATATAATACTTGCACTCAAAGCTATCACAAGCAAACCTAGGCAAGTTCATTAAACCTTTAGACTTCCATTTTTATAAACTCATGGCACTTTCGTTTCACACATAAAAATCCGGGAATTTAACCCCAAGTACTACGTGCTTACATTCTTTTCAAAAGATTCCTTTTCATATAAAACCCCAAGATACTAACACCCGTAGTATCAAGGCTTGTGTACATTTCACATAAGTCACTATACTTTAGAAATACATTTCTCGGCTTCTAAATCAAGTGACCCTTACCTTAAAGCTTTAAGCAAATGATACACTTAAATCAAATTGCCCTTCCTTAATTCAAGTTATTTATCTTTCTATAAAGCAAATATAACCAACTTCCCATAAAGTCGTTAAATTCACTTTATACCTTAGCCAAAATATAATTTCCTATCCAAGGGACTTATACGTTTAAAACGGAACAAGTATCACATACTTTAAAACTCTTCAAGTCCCTTAACTTAATAAAACTTAAGACATCCTTTATTCTTTCAAAGAAGTGAGTTAATCTCCTAACCCACTCGACTTGGCTATTCATAAAACTAGTAAAGGATATCAAGGTGTTGTACGTCTACCGTACTACATACGTGCAACTAGTCATGCTCAAAAGATAGGAAAAGTTCTACATAGAGTAAATCACACAACTACCTCTTAACTTCTAAGAGTAGAAGGAAACATGAAATGATACCACAGGTATATTCCATACATAGAATCATGCCAAAGGAAGGAAGAGGTTCACATACCTCGCGACGATTATCGACAAGTAGCAAAATGCTCCAAAGTACTTCAACCTTGATAGCTATTCCATCCTTCAAGTAGGATACGCTATACTTAGTACTTCAACCTATAATGGTCACAATACGTCCATTAACCTCTCACTTCAAACGTAGAATATTCTAAGTGCTAAGTCACTAAATTCTACGGAAAATCGGACAGCACTTCCTTTGTTTCTACTTACTTTGCCACCTTTTTCAAGGCCGAATACAATAACCAAACACGCCACATTTAAGGCCCAATCAATGCAATTAACAATAGGGGATTACACGCCTACTAGACGTGTAAAATTCCGCCCCACAATAGATATCAAACTAATACAACTACTAGTCCAATTTCGGCCATATTGAGTACCATAATACCAATTCTTATCCAATTTCCATTTCAATCCAAATTGTTAGCATAAAATGGTATCAAGTCGCAATC
Source organism: Przewalskia tangutica (assembly GCA_029844215.1). Classification (NCBI taxonomy): domain Eukaryota; kingdom Viridiplantae; phylum Streptophyta; class Magnoliopsida; order Solanales; family Solanaceae; genus Przewalskia; species Przewalskia tangutica. The sequence continues at coordinate 54,079,429 of CM056736.1, forward strand.
GATTATACTACTATAATCTTCAACACATATACTTCATGCTAGCAACTAAATTGTAAAGCTAACAACAATATAAATAATCTTGTAACACTTTTAAGGGTCAAGATTATACCTTAACGAATCTTAATCCAACTCCAAATCCGAAGTCGCTCCTTAGCAACTTAGAGACTCTTCAAGACACTTCAATCCGCTACTTGAGACCCTTAGAACCATACCAACAACTTTCCTTCAAACTTCCAATCCAAAACCTAGAAAGCAACTAGGTTTTCACTTTGCGACTAACCCGAAAACTATCTTTTTCCGAGATTTTTCTATTGAGATATGCTTACAATACACTCAAGAACCTTGGTTTAAAGTGTGGAGCTTAATGGATAAGGAAAAAAAAAAATTCTTTTTCTTTTAGAGGGAACCCGAGAGCACCATTGTTGCTCATCCAAATCTTTGAAATTTTTTCTAAGTGTTGGACTCTCTCTTGCTACTAGTAGTATTATATAGGGACATGGAGGGTCAAGATGTAACCAAATGGGTGGTTTGGATGAAGTCTAATTAAATATCAAGACTAGTGGACCCTTTGACATAGTCAAAATGCTCAAGCTCACAACTTGCAAGACTTAGTCATCCTAAGACTATGGTCAATGACCATTTTGGCCATGACGTTTTCGTCCAAGGCAACAATAAGGGGGGTGACACATGTCGCCCTCCCATTCGTCACAATATTACGTTTTCCGACAATTCCATAATTCCGATAAATTTTTACTAGTCTCTAATCTTAACATTTGGAATTCTTACGTACGTTCTTAAAGCATGTCCTGTAAATACGGGGTGTAACAGGTTTTCCCTAAGGTTGTAGATTCATATATATTTAGGGGTATGGCGGGGCCTTGTCCCGCCACAGTTGTTATGTTAAAACTCTTAGAGGTTTGTAGTCATATATTGTGGGTCAGTTTGTAAAGGAAAGGAGGCAACTGCTTTCGGTTGTATATATATATGTCCAGGAAGGTAGCCCTATCGGCTAACCTGTTGTTTTACTTCTGTTGTTTTATTTTATATGTTTCATGTATGTTCCGTTGATTATCTCTGATGTATACATGTAAGGGTGCCTGTGTAGGGCACGATGCCCGGGTCGGGGTCGTGACAAAAGTGGTATCGAGCGATTAGTCTCTCGGAAAGTGTCTACGCATCCGTGTCTAGTAGAGTCTTGATTATCGGTGTGTTGTGCACCACATCTATAATCAGGAGGTTGCAGGACATTTAGGATTGGTTTCCATTCTTCTCTCTTTGAGATCGTGCAGTAGAGCTGTCCTAGTAGGTTGAATCCTCTCTGACCCCTTCTTATGTAACAGTTATGCCTCCACGGAAGGCGACCAGGGCCCAGAAGGGCAAGGCAGCAGCAGGAGCTGCTAGCGCTACTCAGAGGGTTACACGGACTCAGGCACAGACTATGCCTGAGGTAGTAGGCGGATCGGCGAACTCAGCCACGCCGGCCAGACAGAGAGCCGAGTGGCGGTAGCTCCAGAGGTTCCTGCACGAGCCTCGAGCCGCGCAGCGTAGTTTAGAGATTATGGAGAGCGGTCGGGCTATTGACTAGCATAGTGGTAGGGCAGCGCCGACAGGAGCAGGTAGCTAACCCTAGAGCCGACAGTTTGAGGATTCGGGATTTTCTGGGTTGTAGTCCACCCGAGTTTTATGGTTCGAGATCTGAGGATGATCCTCAAGAGTTCGTTCGGCAGCTACAGCGGACTATGCAGGTGCTTAGGGCCTCGGAGACAGAGTCAGTTATGTTAGCTTCTTACCGGTTATGCGATATTGCGTTGAACTGGTTTGAGTCTTGGGAGCTGTCGAGGGGTGTGGGTGCTCGTCTGGCAGTTTAGGATGAGTTTATGGAGGCCTTTCTTGATCACTTTTTTCCTCCTGAAATGAGGAGAGCCCGTGTTGATAGGTTCTTGTCATTGAGGCAGAATGGGAGGACCATCAGGGAATACAACCTGGAGTTTGACTCGTTGGCCAGGTATGCGCACACTATTGTGGCTGATATGGCGGACAGAGTTCACCGTTATGTGATGGGGCTAGACCATTATATGATTACTGCATGCCTGGGAGTGGCCCTTCAGCCCGGTATGGATATTGCCAGGATGCAAGCTTATGCGCAGGGGATAGAGGACAGAGAGAGAGAGGGTCAGCTAACGGCAGGATTCCAGGGTAACTTTCGAGGCGGACAGCCTCAACAGCAGACTAGGTCTACATCTCAGCCGGCACAGAGTGCTCCTTCCCGGTCTTCTGGCCGGAGGTTTGGTCGCCGGGGATATTCGGGAGCAGGTCAGGGCTCCAGGGCTACAGGTTCACAGATGTCCGAGAATACTAGCAAAGGGAAGCCACCTTTGCCCCGGTGTGGTCACTGTAGTAGATTCCATTTTGGGGAGTGTCGTACTACTTCGACAGCTTGTTATGCTTGCGGCCAGCAGGGCCATTTCGTGAGAGACTGTCCGACCAGAGGTGGCACTGGTGGGATAGCGCAGTCTACTGGATCAGTTGCGGGTTCTTCGCCTTCCATAGCTAGGCAGGATGTTTATGCACCGGCAGGCCGTGACAGGGGCCGTGGTGGAAGTTCCCAGTTTTAGCGGTCCTTTGAACCGCCTATATGATTTCAGGTATGTCTTTGGCCCTTTAGAAACTTGTATGCATGATAAAGTTGTGGTATGTTTAAGTTTCATGAACAGATTATATTGAGACTATGTATATGTTAGAAGGAGTTGGAAGTACGAAAAGATAATCTCTTTTGGGCTTATGATGGACAGATATGCGTGTGCGAGGTATTAGGGCCATGTGTGGCATTGTTGGTATGTCGGGGTTGTGAAAGGAAACTATGTCGCTACTTATAAGTTTGACTCCGAAAGAACATTCGGGGACGAATGTTTCTAAGGGGGGAAGAATGTTACACCCCGTTTGTGCAGGACATGTTGTAAGAACGTACGTAAGAACTCACGAGTGTTAAGATTTGAGACTTGTAAAAATTTATCGGAATTATGGAATTGTCGGAAAACGTAATATTGTGACGAATGGGAGGGCGACACGTGTCACCCCCCCTCATTGAGGTCTTGGACGAAATCACAAGGGCACAAGGGTCATTTGACCCTTGTTAGGAAGACAAGTCTTGCAAGTAGTAGAGCTTGAGATAATTGACTTGGTCAATGGGACCACAAGCTTGATATTTAAGAGAACCTCATCCTAGCCACCCATTTGGTTACATCTTGACCCTCCATGTCCCTATATAATACAACTAGTAGCAAGAGAGAGCCCAACACTTAGAAAAAATTTCAAGAAATTGGATGAAACTCACTAAGAGCTCTCGGGTTCCTTGCATTTGAAAAGAAATTTTTTTTGTTCCTTGTCCATTAAGCTCCACACTTTAAACCAAGGTTCTTGAGTGTATTGTAAGCATATCTCAATAGAAAATCTCGGAAAAAGATAGTTTTCGGGTTAGTCGCAAAGCGAAAACCTAGTTGTCTTTCTAGGTTTTGTTTGGAGATTTGAAGGAAGTTTGTTGGTATTGTTCTAAGGGTCTCAACTAGCGGATTGAAGCGTCTTGAAGAGGCTCTAAGTTGCTAAGGAGTAAATTCGGATTTGGAGTTGGATTGAGATTCCTTGAGGTATAATCTTGTCTCTTAATAGTGTTACAAGATTATATATATATTGTTGTTGTTAGCTTTACATGTTGCTAGCATGAAGTTGATATGTTGAAGTTCATAAGTATTATGGATTGCTTGTAGCTTAAATCCAAAATGTTATATTAGCCACTTGAAGTTGGATTACTAATTGGTCGTTTATTAGAAATCGTCGCATGTTACTTACTTGAAGATTATAGTAGTTATAATCGATTGCGACTTGATATCATGTTATGCTAACAATTTGGATTGAAATGGAAATTGGATAAGCATTGGTATTGTGGTACTCAATATGGCCGAAATTGGACTAGTAGTTGTGTTAGTTTGATATCTATTGTGGGGCGGAATTTTACACGTCTAGTAGGCGTGTAATCCCCTATTGTTGATTGCATTGTTTGGGCCTTAAAATGTGGCGTGTTTGGTTATTGTATTCGGCCTTGAAAAAGGTGGCAAAGTAAGTAGAAACAAAGGAGGTGCTGTCCGATTTTCCGTAGAATTTAGTGACTTAGCACTTAGAATGTTCTACGTTTGAAGTAAGAGATTAATGGACGTATTGTGACCATTATAGGTTGAAGTACTAAGTATAGCGTATCCTACTTGTAGGATGGATTAGCTATCAAGGTTGAAGTACTTTGGAGCATTTTTCTACTTGTCGATAATCGTCGCGAGGTATGTGAACCTCTTCCTTCCTTTGGCATGATTCTATGTATGGAATATACCTGTGGTATCATTTCATGTTTCCTTCTACTCTTAGAAGTTAAGAGGTAGTTGTGTGATTTACTCTATGTAGAACTTTTCCTATCTTTTGAGCATGACTAGTTGCACGTATGTAGTACAGTAGACGTACAACACCTTGATATCCTTTACTAGTTTTATGAATAGCCTAGTCGGGTGAGTTAGGAGAGTAACTCACTTCTTTGAAATAATAAAGGATGTCTTAAGTTTTATTAAGTTAATGGACTTGAAGAGTTTTAAAGTATGTGATACTTGTTCCGTTTTAAACGTATAAGTCCCTTGGATAGGAAATTATATTTTGGCTAAGGTATAAAGTGAATATAACGACTTTATGGGAAGTTGGTTATATTTGCTTTATGGAAAGATAAATGACTTGATTTTAGTGAAAAGGCAACTTGATTTTAAGGCATGAATTGCCTAAGGTTTTATAATAAAAGGAGTCACTTGATTTCTAAGGTTAAGATACTAATGGTACTTTGAAAGTTAAGAGAATTGATTTGAAAATATATAATACTTGGTTTTAAAAAAAAGTATAAGTCTCTTGGTTATAAAAGGAATGGGTTTGTCTAAAACCATAAAGGGTTATAACGGCTTTATGGGAAGTTGGTTATAACGGCTTTATGGGAAGTTGGTTATAACGGCTTTATGGAAGGTTAAGAGAATGGTTTTCTCTAATAAAGAAATCAAAGAAATAACTTGAATTAAGGAAGGGCAATTTGATTTAAGGGTATCACTTGCTTAAAGCTTTAAGGTAAGGGTCACTTGATTTAGAAGCCGAGAAATGTATTTCTAAAGTATAGTGACTTATGTGAAATGTACACAAGCCTTGATACTACGGGTGTTAGTATCTTGGGGTTTTATATGAAAAAGGAATCTTTTGAAAAGAATGTAAGCATGTAGTACTTGGGGTTAAATTCCCGGATTTTTATGTGTGAAACGGAAGTGCCATGAGTTTATAAAAATGGAAGTCTAAAGGTTTAATGAACTTGCCTGTATTTGCTTGTGATAGCTTTAAGTGCAAGTATTATATGTTACGTTGTCGTGACTCTCAGTTGGAGGGTCGGCTGTCTTGTTATAAGTTTACTTGGACGTACCGACAGTGATGTGGGATTCCACGGGTATGCTTCCATTGTGATTGATCTTGGCCATGCTTATACGATGAGGGATGCCGGGGCATGCAGCCAGGATGCGGGTTAGATGCCCGCGCATTTTATTACTCCATGGCCATGCTTATACGATGTGGGATTCCGGGGCATGCGACCATGTTATATTTTACTCCATGGGCTAGCTCCCCATGAAGACATGTACCCACGATGAGGGATTCCGGGGGCATGTTATATTATTACTCCATGGGCTAGCTCCCCATGAAGACCTGCACCTACGATGAGGGATGCCGAGGGCACGTTATGGCCATGCTTATACGATGTGGGATTCTGAGGCATGCGGCCGCGTTATATATATATATATGTGTGTGTTGTATATGTGTACGCCGACAGTGAGGTGGGATGCCACGGGCGCGACACATGGTTATATGTTACACCTACGGCTGTCGGCAGTGATGTGGGATTCCACAGCAGCGAGGATATATATATATGTGTTGTATATGTATCACGACAGCGAGGTGGATGCCACAGCGCGACACACGGTTATATGTTACACCTACGCCTGTCGCAGTGATGTGGGATTCCACGGCACGGATATATATATATATATTTGTATATGTGTACGCGGTGAGGTGGGATGCCACGCGCGACACATGGTTATATGTTACACCTACTAGTGTCGGCGATGATGTGGGATTCCACGCGGGGATATATATGTGTTGTGTATGTACGCCGGCGGTGAGGTGGGATGCCACGCGCGTCACATGGTCATATTTTACACTTATAGTCGGCGGTGATGGGGATTCCACGCACGCTTTGATATTTGTGTGACTTGATCGCGTCTAGATTGGTAGGGTAGTATATGCGTCCCTCCTTAAAGGGCCGGATTATGTTATGAAAGATAAGTAAGTTATATGGTAATGAACTTAATGATTTTTCCTAATCATGTACGTAAGAAGGTGACTATAACTTTTATTGAAAATGGGAAAAGATAATAAGGTACGATTAAGTTCATAAGTGGTAATGACACGCAGATCTGTATGTACTTTTATACTTGTCCTGTCATTTCTTTTGTACGATTATGATCCGCTTATCAGACGTTATTTCTGTTCCATATTCGCATTTTTGTTATCGACCCCTTCGGGGGGCTGCGTTCATGCCCGCAGGTTTTAGGTACCCAGGTTGGTGATCCTTGCTCTTAGGATCTCGGTTCAGTTTTTGGGAAAAAGCTCCATTTGCTCCGGAGGCTTATCTCTTGGTACGGTTTTCCCTGAGGTTGTAGATTCATATATATTCAGGGGTATGGCGGGGCCCTGTCCCGCCACAGTTGTTATGTTAAAACTCTTAGAGGTCTGTAGTCATATATTGTGGGTCAGTTTGTAAAGGAAATGAGGCAACTGCTTTCGGTTGTATATATATATGTCCAGGAAGGTAGCCCTATCGGCTAACCTGTTGTTTTACTTCTGTTGTTTTATTTTATAAGTTTCATGTATTTTCCGCTGATTATCTCTGATGTATACCTGTAAGGGTGCCCAGGTAGCGCACCAGTCGCGGGCCCGGGGTCGGGTTGTGACATAACCGAACATAGCACTCCACTTGTATCTACCATAACGACCTAAACAAGTCTCTTAAGGCTGAAGATATCTCTGTAACTACTACCTCACTTTCCCTTTGTCGCTCTAATCAAATTCTGCTCTGCTGGGCGCATAACTACAGACGGTGATGAACCACCATCGATCCCGGTGAGTCGTAACATCCGCGCCACCTCTGTTCGGACAATTTCTCGCAAAATGGCCCTGTTGGCCGCAAGCCTAACAAGCTATCTAAGTAGTACGACACTCCCCATAAGAACACCTACCACAAAGGCCATACCGAGGTGGGGGCGGCCTCCTCTGGCTAACACCCCTTCCTCTCCGAACCACTGAATCTGCAACTGACCTGGTAGGCTGAGTCCTCATACTTGCATCCCTCTTACTAGGACATCCTCTCCTCATATGGCCCTGACGGCCGCAGGTAAAACAAGCACTAGCAAAAAGACGACATTCCCCGGGATGACGTCTGTCACATCGTGAATCTCGAAGAAAAAGCGAACGGTGGCTAGAACCTATGTAAATCGTGAACGAAGCCACGAGCTTTGACCAACTCCTGCATACTCGGAACGTCCTGAACCCTGTGGAGGACCACTCTGCACTGGCGGAGGCGCATAACTAGCCTGCTGCTGAGAAGATCCGCCTCGAAAGTTACCAAAGGACCCAGCGGATCTGGCCCTCTTCTGCTGATCTTGGTTAACCCGTCGATCTCTACGTTTCTCAGTCTGCTGCGCGTAAGCCTGTACGCGGGCAATGTCCATGTCTGACTGAAGAGCTACTCTTGTACAACTCTCTGCTAGATAATCATCAAGTCCTGTGACATATCGGTGCACTCTATGCTCCAAGGCTGCCACTAAAGCGGGGACATAACGAGCCAATGAGTCAAACTCTATACTGTATTCCCGAACCGTCCGCCCGTTCTGGCTCAACATAAAAAATCTAACTGCCACTGCCCGAGCTCTCCTCATCTGCGAGGGCAAGAAGCGTGTAGGAAATGCCTCTAAGGTCTCGATCACATTCATGATCCGCTGCAACTGTCGAATAAACTCCTGAGGATCTTTCTCAGTTCTCAATCCATAGAACTCGGGTGGACTGCAACTCAAGACGTCCCGAAGTCTCAAAACTATCGGATCTAGGGTGAACCATGCATCGCCGGAACCACCGGCTCCCGTCCGTCCTCATTCCCAGCCACCAGACTAGCTAGTAACTGGGTCATCTCCTTGTAACTCATATCCTTTGTTCCTGGCCGTGGAACTGAAGACTCAGGTATCGTGGTCTCTGTAGTTACTGCTGCTGCTCTAAACTCTCCTGGGGCTAGCGGCGTCGCCGAACTCCCCGAATGAAACACTATTTCAGGTGAAGACCAGGCCTGTGCCCTCGTAACCCTCCGTGCTCTACTCGCAGCTCCCTCTGCTGCCTTGCCCTTCTGGGCTCTGGTTGCCTTGCGTAGAGGCATAACGGGTGAAAAGAATACGTCAGAGGGAGTCCAACTTATAACACAGCTCTAAGGCACGATCTCAGAGTGAGAAGAATGGAAACCAATCCTAAATATCCTGCAGCCTCCTGATTATAGGTGTGGTGCACAACACACCGATAATCAAGACTCTACTAGATACGGTCTGTAGACACTTTCCGAGGATTAACTGCTCTGATACCACTTTTGTCACGACCCAACCCCGGGCCCGGGACTGGTGCCTTACCCCGGGAACCCTAGTGATACAACATCAGAGAAAATCAGCGGAAATAAAAACTTACACATGAAACAAGATATACAATAATGAAATAAGAAAACAGGCTAACCAAAACGGTTACCTTTCTGAATATATAAATAAAAATTTGAACCCGAACAGTTACATCCCTTTTACAAACTCTGCCCACAACAGTACTACAGACCTCTAAGAATGTTATAACAACAACGACGGGACAGGGCCCCGCCATACCCCTGAATGTAAGTACCTACAACGACAGGGGACTATACCAAAGATAAGCCTCCGGAGAAACGGAGCTTCCCAAAACGCTGAACTGTGATCCTATGAGCGAGGATCGACGACTGGTGTACCTCTACCTGCGGCATGAACGCAGCCCCCCGAAGGAGGTCAGTACAACAGGTACCAAGTATGTGAAACTGTAAAGTACTGAAATGAAATCAAAGCATTTTTAAAACCACTTACAAATACAACCAATTCAACCGCACATAGTGCCACAGCATAAACAAGAGCAAAAATAGATATAATGTAACTGGTCTTTTCTAGGCCGCTAATGATCGAAGCAAGGCCAATCGCCCATAGTATCATTATGCGTGCCTAATCCTGGAACTCCCGCAGTCCGCATAGGTCACACAGACCCGCATGAGGTATTCCTCGCATCGGGGGTAGCTAACCCGCGGCATCATCCTGGACTCCCGCAGTCCGCATAGTCACACAGACCGCATGAGGCATTCCTCGCATCGGGTAACACACCCGGAGTGATCATCCTGGAACTCCCGCAGCTCCGCATAGTCACACAGACCGCATGAGGTATTCCTCGCATCGAGGGTGGCAAGTCCTCGGCATCATAACAAGTCAGGGGGGTATGTGATATAATAGCAGTACAACGGGCTTATCGTTTAACAACGTAAGCACAACAAGAATAACCCCCTTACACAAACATCACAAGACACTAACACACGTAGCATCATAACATGTTTACTTATCAAACCATCTTACTACACTTCCCAGAAATCAATACAAGTCTTTCATAAACAAATAAGTAAACCGTTCCTTTTATCTTTCTTAAGTCGTTATACCTAACTTCCCATAAAGCTAGTATAACACTTAAGCTTTTAAAACCAAGTATTTCTTTTCTTTCAAAAATGATTAATAACTCTTGTGAAATACTTCAAGATTCTTATTATTTAAAACTCAAGTCAGAAGACATCAAAGTAAAACCAAAACAATTTCCATACCTTCTTTTTAAACCAATCTTAAGACAAAAGCATGCCTTCTTTTTTTAAAGTCAAGTAGCAATATACTTTTTAAACCAAGTGTCTTACTCTTTTAAAAACAAGTGACCTTATACCTTTAAATCAAGTTACTTCTCCTTTCCCCAAAATCAAGTTGTTTATGAGTCAAGTTATCATTTTAAATCCAATGATAAAACCATTCTTATTTTCGAAATCAAGATAACTTTATTCTTTAAAAGACCACACACCCATTACTCATGAGTGAGGTTTTACAACTTTTTAACATAATTCAAGTCCTTAATAATTCATAACAAGTCACTTAACTTTGGAATCAAGTCAAGGACACAAAAGGAAAATCAAATTCCTTTAAACACACGTGCGTCTACCGCACTAAATATATTTCACAAATATCATGAAAATCTGCGCACTGAAGTGACAATCTTGCGCCGGGCTGTGGCTTCTACTGGTCATGGCGGTGAGGAACGAACCAAGGTGAAGATCCCTGAACCCAAAGCTTTCATGGGGTCCCGTAGTGCAAAGGAACTGGAAAATTTCTTGTGGGATATGGAACAGTACTTCTCTACTGCCCGTGTTGCTGAAAATGATAAGCTTAATATCACGACTATGTACTTAGCCGGTGATGCTAAGCTATGGTGGAGGACACGGGATGCTGATGATGTGAGTGCTGGCAGACCCAGAATTGATTCGTGGGTCAAACTGAAGAAGGAAATGCGAGACCAGTTTCTGCCTAGCAATTCGTCTTGGATTGCTAGGGACAGATTGAAAAAGCTAAGGCAGACGGGTTCGGTTCGTGACTACATCAAGGAGTTCACCTCTCTGATGTTGGATATTCAGAACATGTCTGATGAGGACAAATTACACAACTTCATATCTGGAATGCAGGCTTGGGCCCAGAATGAGTTAAGGAGGCAGAACGTGAAGGACCTCCCTGGTGCAATTGCGGCGGCAGATTCGCTGGTTGACTTCCGTTCAACCCACACCTCTGAAAATCCTTCGTCTTCTAGGCCTAAGAAGAAGTCGGATAAGAAGGGGGAGTGGAAGAAGGAGGCCAGGAAGCCTGATGCTGGCAAAGGAAAATCCGTTGCCGAAGATGGAAAGGGCAAGAAACATTCAGCGACTGACAAGGGTTGCTGGACTTGCGGCGGGCCTCACTTGGCCAGAACTTGTCCAAACCGGGAGCGGGTAAATGCTATGATTGCGGGGAACGCTCCACAGAATGAGGAGCGAGGTGTTGTTGCTGCTTTGGCTAACCCGCTGGGTTTACTACTGAATAATCATATTTCTTTAGTGAATGCAGTGGGGGAGTCGTCGGGGAACCCACATGCAAGTCTGTTGCATATCCAGATGATGGTAGATGGTAAAGGGGTCGTGGCCATGGTTGATACTGGAGCCACGCACACCTTTATTGATGTGAAGTTGGCTGCAAAATTCGGACTCAGGCTGACTAAGAGTCCGAATTACATGAAGACGGTGAATCAGGTAGCACAGTTGATAGACGGGATGGCCTATGGTGTGAAGATGTCGGCTGGACCGTGGACTGGAAAGCACGACCTGATGGTGATTCCTTTGGGAACGTTCGATGTTATTCTTGGCATCGACTTCCTAAGGAAATATTGCTTTGCCCCGATGCCACACTTGGACGGAGTGATGGTCATGCAAGAGGGAATGGCGGGGTTCATAAAGGCTGTTCATCCAGAGGGAGAGGCACAGAAAGTAAGTAAACACAAGAGCCCTTTAATTTCCGCAATTTCTGTTGAGAATGGACTGAAGAAGGGAAATGAAACCTTTCTTGCTGCATTGGTGGAAATTAAACCGGACGTGTTTGATGAAGTACCAGACTGTGTGGCTGAGTTGCTGGGACAGTATAGTGATGTTATGCCCCCTGAACTGCCCAGACACTTGCCACCACGGAGGGATACTGACCACAAGATTGAGTTGCTGCCGGGTTCTATAGCCCCTGCTCAAGCTCCTTACCGTATGGCTCCTAAGGAATTGGCTGAACTGAGGAAGCAGCTCAATGAGTTGCTTGATGCTGGTCTGATTCAGCCTTCTAAGGCTCCTTTTGGTGCCCCTGTTTTATTCCAAAAGAAGCAGGATGGGACGTTAAGGATGTGTGTGGACTATAGGGCGCTGAACAAGGTGACTATCAAAAACAAGTATCCGGTGCCGCTGGTTCAAGACTTGATGGATAGGCTTAGTCAGGCGAGGTGGTTCACTAAGCTGGATCTACGTTCGGGCTATTGGCAGGTTAGAATAGCAGAGGGAGATGAACCTAAAACGACATGTGTTACTCGTTATGGTTCATATGAATTTCTTGTAATGCCGTTTGGGTTGACTAATGCCCCGGCTACTTTCTGTAACTTAATGAATGATGTCTTGTTTGAGTACCTTGATGACTTCGTAGTAGTCTACTTAGACGACATCGTCATTTATAGTCGCTCATTGGATGAACATGTAAGACATTTGAGTAAGGTGCTGTCTCGTTTGAGGGAGTACAAGCTCTATGTCAAGAAGGAGAAATGTGAGTTTGCCAAGGAGGAAATCAGGTTCCTTGGGCACTTGGTGAGTCAGAATCAGGTGCGGATGGATCCAAAGAAGGTGCAGGCTATTGTTGATTGGCACGCACCAAGTGGCGTGAAAGAGTTGCGGTCGTTCCTAGGGCTGGCAAACTATTACCGCAAGTTCATTGCGGGTTATTCAAAGAAGGCAGCTTCATTGACAGATTTGCTGAAGAAAGATGTCAAATGGTGCTGGTCGGAAAAATGTGAGGCGGCTTTCAGTTCTTTGAAAGAAGCCATTGCCTCAGAACCGATACTCAAGCTACCTGATTTTGGGTTGCCTTTTGAAGTGCACACCGATGCCTCTGACAAAGCTGTTGGTGGTGTGTTGGTGCAGGAAGGTCATCCAGTGGCCTTCGAAAGCAGGAAGCTGAATGAGGCGGAGCAAAGATATTCGACTCATGAGAAGGAGATGGTTGCTGTGGTTCATTGCTTGCAGATATGGCGTGTTTATTTGCTGGGAACTAAGTTTGTGGTGCGGACTGATAACGTCGCAAATACGTTTTTCAAAACGCAACGCAAGCTTAGTCCTAAACAGGCCCGATGGCAAGAGTTTCTGGCTGAGTATGACTTTGTATGGGAGCATAAGCCAGGCAAACACAACAACGTCGCAGATGCATTGAGTCGCAAAGAGGTATTTGCTGCCGTATATTCAATTTCAAATTTGGAGTCTGATTTTATTGATAAAATTAGACTGTGTGCTGCGAATGACTCGTTATATGAAAAATTAATGGGTCAAGTTCGGGATGGAATTGTGAGGAGGTACTGGATCGAGGACGATCTTCTCTACTTTAAAGGGGGGAGAATCGTAGTACCTCAGGGTGGTGGACTGCGCAAAGACATGTTGAAAGAAGCGCACGACACTACTTGGGCGGGTCATCCAGGGGTAGAAAGGATGCTTGCCTTACTGTCTCGGGCTTATTTTTGGCCTAAAATGGAGGAGGACATTGAAGCTTATGTGAAGTCTTGTCTAGTATGTCAATTAGATAAGACTGAGCGTAAGAAGGAAGCTGGATTGTTGCAGCCTCTTCCAATTCCGGAAAGGCCATGGATGTCCGTTTCAATGGACTTTATTAGTGGGTTCCCTAAGGTCAAGGATATGGCGTCGGTCATGGTGGTGGTCGACAGGTTCTCTAAGTATGCTATATTTGTTGCTGCTCCAGTGGTGTGTTCGTCGGATATTGCTGCTGAATTATTCTACAAAAATGTTGTGAAGTTCTTTGGAGTTCCAGGCGATATAGTGAGTGATCGTGATGCTCGCTTTACTGGTCGGTTCTGGACTGCCTTGTTCAACTTGATGGGGACGAATTTGAAGTTCTCTACTGCAAATCATCCCCAAACTGATGGACAAACAGAAAGAATCAATCATTTGTTGGAGGAATATCTGAGGCACTATGTGACGGCGAGCCAAAGAAACTGGGTGGATTTGTTGGATACAGCGCAGTTTTGCTATAATCTACACAAGTCGTCGGCAACAGAGATGAGCCCGTTTGAGATTGTGCTGGGCAGACAGCCTATGACTCCTCTGGATGTTGCAAAACAGAAGAGTCAAGGTCGATGCCCTGCTGCCTATCGCTATGCAAGGGACAAGCATGAAATGCTTGCTGAGGCGCAAGACAGCTTGCGTAAGGCCCAAAGGAGAATGAAGAAGTATGCTGATCAACATCGAAGGTCGGTTGAGTTCAATGTTGGTGACAAAGTGCTGCTTAAGCTCACACCCCAGATTTGGAAACAAATCGTGAGTAAGCATCGGCATAGGGGTCTAATTCCCAAATATGATGGACCGTTTGAAGTGGTTCAGAAGGTAGGCGAGGTCGCTTACAAATTGAAGCTGCCGGAAAGGTTGAAATTGCACCCAACCTTCCATGTGAGTTTTCTTAAGCCTTACTTTGAGGATGCTGAGGATTCGGAAAGGAACAAGTCGAAAAGGGCGCCGGCTGTGGTGCGCACACAGTTTGATGCCGAAATAGAAAAGATACTTGATCATCGGGTTCTTGGTATGAGCAAGAAGAACAGGGGGACAGAGTTTCTGGTTCAATGGAAGGGTAGACAAGAAGCTGATGCTACTTGGGAGAAAAATTCATCTTTATGGCAATTCGAGAAGGAAGTCGAGGACTACTTAAAAACAGTCTCGACGAGGACGTCGAGTTCAAGTGGTGCGGGTGGTTTGTTACGCCCCTAGTTTGGCTATGACGGACGTTGGCAAGGGACTGGGCTAAAGGGCTTATATTATGCCCTTGGCACTGGTCGAGATTGGCAAGTCGTGGTCGTGAGATGGCTCGGACAGGCGTGAGTGTTGGCACGGCTGGCCGAGGGCAAGACTGACTCGACGGATGGCATTGGGTTTGCACGAGGTGCAGGCACGGCATGGTCGTCTCGGAAGGGCTGGCCGAGACAATGGTCGAGACGAAGGCATGGTCGCTCGACGCATGTGCAATGGTCGGCACGGCTGGTCGAGGACCAGGCGATGGCCGAGACGATGGGCAAGGCAAGGGGCGAGGCCGCAAGGCTGAGCTGGACCGAGAAATGCGGGAGACGCGCAGAGCTGGACGCCGAGTCGGCCGAGATGTGCGCGCAGATGCGTGATCTGGCCGAGGCGCGGGTCGTGACGGGGCCGATGCGCGGATGCGTGACTTGGCCGAGAAAGGCGCGCGGATCGATGAGCTGGTAGGAAGAGGTTCACATACCTCGCGACAATTATCGACAATTAGCAAAACGCTCCAAAGTACTCTAACCTTGCTCGCCTTTTCCACTCTTCAAGTAGAATACGCTACTCGTAGTATCTCAACCTATAAAGGCCACAAAACGTCTATCAATTTCTCGATCTCTTTGTAGCACAATTCCAAGTACAAGGTTCCTATTCTACGGAAATTTCGGCAGCACCTCCCCCCCCCCGCAACCACATAAATCTCCTCCTCTATCAAGGCCGGCTACCAAGCCAACAACTCCAGGGGGGGTTACACGTCTAACCGGACGTGTACAATTCTACTTCACAATAATACTACAAGTCTACTATAAATACAGTCCAATGTAAATACAGTTCAATTCTAGCCAATACTCATATTACTACAACATGTAATTTCCAATTACAATAGGGGGATAAAGATCATTACCTCGATAAGCCCAAAATTTATCCAAGATTAAATGTCGATCCTGAACAACGTTTAGCTCCTAATTTGCACGCTCCGATAGCTCCAAGAAACCCTTAGAAGTTTCTAAACAACTTCTACTTAATACTTCAACCAACTATGAAGGTTTTCCCTAGGGTTTCGTTTTGTGACTAAAGGGAATATAGTAGTATTTCCGGGCTCTTAGTATAGAGGTAACTTTGGAAATACCACAAGGGATTTGGGCTAAGGTATTTTGGAATAGTAACAATACTTGAAGACATTTTCTACCAAGAGGGGGGGGTATTTCGACGAGAGCTTCTAAGAGGGGGAGGGAGTGTTTTGGACGAGAACAACTACAAAGGGAGGGAGTATTTTTGCCTTGGAATTTCTCAAGTGTGGAATGAAGAAGTCCTGCACTTAAGGGGGGTATTTATAGAACCTTCAATGGCCAAGATTCAAGCAAGTGGAGGGTGGAGATTTGGTAGCTTGAGCAAGTGAAGTCTTCCACCAAGTGTCCACCACAACATTGGGACATATGTCCCCCACAACTTTGGGACATATGTCCACCACAAAAATGAGCCATGTGGCCATCCACTTGCACCAACAAAACCGTCCAAACCTACTCCCACTAACCCAAAAAAAACATCTTGCAAGACTTGACTTATTGACTTGGCCACAATTCGTCCAACATGCCACCTAAGGGTGACACATGTCGCCCTCCTATCGGTCCAAAATATTTCATCTTCCGAAAATATCCGTAATGCCAAAAATCCGAAAATAAAGTGGGCCCCACAAAACCGTAAATTCCTCCCGTGGGCCCCACGTGACCAATTCCGGAAATAAAATTCCAATACTTCTAAAATAATCCCAGAAGTCCGAATACCAAATCTGGAAATCCAATTCCCATTAACGAACCTTTTTCCTTCACAAAAACCGGAAACTTTCCCGTCGAAAAATCACATCTTTCTTCCTTTCCAATTTTAATGTCGTATCCTCATACGTACGTCCTCGTATACATACTCTGGAACTACGGGGTGTAACATTGTCCCACACCTAAGGGGGTGACACGTTTCGCCCCCCTACTCGTCCAAAATATTTCATCTTCCGAAAATATCCGAAATGCCAAAAATCTCTAAAACAAAGTGGGCCCCACAAAACCGTAAATTTCTCCCGTGGGCCCCACGTGACCAATTCCGGAAATAAAATTCCATAATTCTAATATAATCCAGGAAATCCAAATACCAAATCTGGGAATTCAATTCCCATTAACGAATCTCTTTCCTTTACAAAATCCGAAAACTTTTTCGTCGAAAAATCACATCTTTCTTCCCTTCCAATATTACTGTCGTATTCTCGTACGTACGCCCTCACATACATACCCTGGTACTACGGGGTATAACATCGGATCTATCAAAGCATATATGTCACAACATGAAACCAATAATGTACCTGTGAGACATCCGTGACGCTTCCGTCTGGCCGTTGACAAGGCATAAATCTTTGCTCGAGGACCATTGAACTAGGACCTTGCCACGACCTCTCGCGACCTGCGCCCATGAGCACCTCGCGCCCGGTGAGTAAATCAGGAGATGAAGACCCGACGAACGACCAGAGGGTGAACCCTACCATCTGCGCGCTCTGCCTGACACCTCGAAAAATGACCCTGCTGGCCACAAGTATAACAAGCTCCCAAAGTATTACCACAACTCCCGTAATGGGATCTACCACATCGGCCACACCGAGAGGAGGGTGGTCTCGATCGGTTAGGATCCCTGCTTCCTGAAGCACAAGCCACGGGCCACGACACGCCTCGAATACGGACGCCCCGAAGGCGGTGAAGGAGCGCTCGAATCGGGCCGAGGTGCAAATCTAGTTCGCTTTGAGGTCGCCCGCCAAAGCTACCAAAGGACCTGTCTTGGCCCTTCGCTGGCGATATCACAATCCTGGCCTCTACGCTTTCACACCTGGCGTATAAGCTGCGCGGGCACGCCCATGCCGGCCAAGAGCTACACTGAGCAACCTTCGCTAAGTAATCATTGTCACGACCCACCTCGGGGCGCGATCGTGCCTCAATGGGCACCCTAGTGATACAACATCAGAGAATAGCAGCGGAACATACAATACACATAAATCTGTATAAAGTAAACATCACTGGCAAGCCGATAAGGTTGCCTTCCATAAAAAGTATATTAATCAAAAGTACAACTTGTTCTTACAGCCCAACCACAAATGTGACTACAGACCTCTAGGAATAACAACTGTGACGGGACAGGGCCCCGCCATACCCCCTGAATGTACAAAAGTCTACAACCTCAGGGAACCGTACCAAAAGACAAAGCCTCCGGAGAAATGGAGCTTTCAAGAAGCGGTGATCCAAGAGCGGATCGAAGCAGTTACGACTCAACTCGCTGCGGCATGAACGCAACCCCTCGAAGGAGGTCAGTACAACAGGTACCAAGTATGCGAAACTGGAAAAAAATGCTGAAAATACCTCATAAGTCTAAAATAACTGGAGACATGTAAAATAATCAGTTTACACAACACTGTGCCTTACTAATCGCACGACCGGCCAAGCTCGCGATCGTGCCCTACCCAGGCACCTTACAGTAAAATGTTATACCCGTAGTTCCGGTATGTATGTGAGGACGTGCACGTGCGAGAATACGGCATAATTTTGGAAAGAAAGAAAGATGTGATTTTTCGACGGAAATGTTTCCGGGTTTTGTGAAGGAAAAAGGTTCGTTAATGGGAATTGGATTCCCAGATTTGGTATTTGGACTTCTTGGATTATATTAGAATTTTGGGATTTTATTTTCGGAAATGGTCACGTGGGGCCCCCGGAAAAATTTACGGTTTTGTGGGGCCCACTTTGTTTTTGAGATTTTCGGTATTTTGGATATTTTCGGAAGACGAAATATTTTGGACGAGTCGGGGGCGACATGTGGCACCTTGGCCGAATTGGAGGGACAAGTGGCTAGCCACTTGTCCCCTTGGCCGAAATGGCCATTACACTTGGAGCCTATTTTCGTTGGCCATGTGGCGTGGTAGGACCCACACACACATGGCCCAATCTTGACCACACACTTGCTAAGATCTTGACCCTTGAATTCTCTATAAATACCCCCTTAATGCTAGACTTATTCTTCATCCACACTTAAGCTTTCCAAGGCAAAATATCCCCTCCCTTTGTAGTTGATTTCGTCCACCTCCCCCACTTGTGTAGAAAATACTTCAAGTATTGTAGTATAATCCCAAATACCTTAGCCTAGTATCCCTAGTAGTATTCCAAAGTTATTTCAATACTACGAGCCCGGAAATACTACTTTATTCCAATAGTCGCAAAATGAAACCCTGGAAAAATCTTCATAGCTTGGTTGAAGTGTTAAGAGAAGTTGTTTAGAAACTTCTAAGGGCCGCTTGGAGCGGGTTGGAGCGTAAGGAATTGGAGCTAAACGTTGCTCAGGATCGACTTATAATCTTGGATAATTTTGGGCTTATCGAGGTAATGATCTATGTCCCCCTATTGTAATTGGATATTACATATTGTAGTAGTTTAGAATTGAGTATAAGATATATTGGAAGGATTATTATAATGGATTGAACTGTATTTACATTTGGACTGTATTTACAGTAGACTTGTGTAGTATTATTGTGAAGCAGAATTGAACACGTCCGGTTAGACGTGTAGTCCCCTTGGAGTTGTTGGCTTGGTAGCAGACCTTATTAGGGGGAGGTTATTTATGTGATTGCGGGGGGGGGGAGGTTCTGCCGAATTTTCCGTAGAATAAGGAACTATTTACTTAGAATATGCTACGAAGAGAATTAGAGGTTGATAGATATATTGTGGTTATTATAGGTGGATCTTCTGCGCGCGGTATACTCGACTTGGCTTGTGGATTAAGCCGAAGAGGTATGTGATTCTTCCTATACTCTTGAGCATGATTGTTGTGAACTATATAGTACGATAGACGTACGTGTGTGAAATGGATTTTGTTTGCTTAAAACATAAAGTGTTATAATGGCTTTATGGGAAGTTAGTTATAACGACTTTATGAGAATAAAAGGAAGATTTGATTTTGAAAGCTAAACGACTTGATTTTAAAAGATAAGAGACTTGACTTATAAACGACTTGATTTCGGAAAAGGAGAAGTAACTTGATTTAAGTATAGGTTACTTGTTTTGAAAAGAGTAAGTTATTTGGGTTTTAAAGAGTATACTTGATGTTGTTTTAAAAGAAAAGTACTTGATTTTAAAAGTCTTGTAAAGATTTTTACAGAGGTAAAGTAATTTGGTTTGAAAAGAAAACGTGTTTTGATACTACGAGTATTAGTATCGTGTGGCTTTTACGTAAAAAGAGGTCTTTTTGAAAGAAGGAAAGTATGTAGTATTTTGGGGTTGAAACCCGGATTGTTGATATAAAATGAAAGTACGTTGAACTTGCCTTTGCTTGTTGTGATAGCCTTTGATGTGCAAGTGTTTTGTTTACGTACCGTGTCCTCGGGAGTAGGCTATCTCGATTGATTGCTTGGACATACCGACACGTTGGATGGTCCACGAGTATCGTCCACTTTGAGTATTATCCGGTTATTTCTTTCGACATACCGACGATGGATGGTCCACGGGTATGCTTCCACATTGAGTATTATCTTGTTATTTCCTTTGGACATACTGACACGATGGGTGGCCCACGGGTATGCGTCCAGTAGGATGGTTTCATGGCCATGCTTATACCGAGGTAAGATGCCGGGGCATGCGGTCATTGTGAGGATTATGTTATTAGTCCATGGACGGCTAATCCATGAAGCTTGCCGCGGTGACGAGCGATCACGGGCTTGATTTGTACATGTGGTTACAGGCACACTTTAGATACTTGTTCTGGTCATTTCTCGTGTATCGGCAGGCTCTGGTAGATAGCTTAAGATACTTGCCACGGTCATATCTCGTGAGACGGTAGGCTATTGTATGCTAGCTTTAGATACTTGCCTCGGCCAGTTGCGTGGCTGGTTTGGAACTGGTAGTTGGCTTCCGTACCTTGCCCGTGAAGTTTTATGACTAGCCTTTGGACTGTTAGTTGGCTATTCTACTTGGCCCGATCGGTTTGATGACGCAGGCAGGATCTAGTGTTCAGGTTCACATATGGGTGTTGTTTTACATCATGTATCGCCGATGGAGAATGAGTTCCACGGGCATGATTGATATTATGGGCGTGAGACCCATAGTTATGTCGAGTGATTATGTTGGGATATCGCCCTTACTTGACATAATCGCTACTTATTGCGAAATGATTTTATAAAATGATGAAATGTGATTTCATTACAGTATTTTCAGTTTCACATACTTGGTACCTGTTGTACTGACCTCCTTCGGGGGGCTGCGTTCATGCCGCAGGTAGAGGTACACCAGTTGTTGATCCTCGCTCATAAGATCGCAGTTCAGCGTTGGGAAGCTCCGTTTCTCCGGAGGCTTATCTTTTTGGTATAGTCCCCTGTCATTGTAGATAATTGTACATTCAGGGGTATGGCAGGGCCCTGTCCCGTCATAGTTGTTGTTATATTCTTAGAGGTCTGTAGTACTATTGTGGGCAGGGTTGTAAAGGATTTTAACTGTTCGGTTATATGTATATACATGAAGGTGACCGTTTTGGTTAGCCTGTTTTCTTATGTTGTCTCTTGTTTCCTATTTAAATTTTATTTCCGCTGATTTTCTCTGATGTTGTTATCACTAGGTTGCCCGGGGTAAGGCACCAGTCGCGGGCCCGAGATCGGGTCGTGACAAAAGTGGTATCGTGAGCGATTAATCCTCGGAAAGTGTCTACGCACGTATCTAGTAGAGTCTTGATTATCGGCGTGTTGTGCACCACACCTATAATCGTGAGGCTGGGATATCTAGGATTGGTTTCTATTTCTTCTCACTCTGAGATCGTGCCTTAGAGCTGTGTTGTAAGTTGGACTCCTTCTGACGTATTCTTTTATGCCAGTCATGCCTATGTGCAAGGCAACCAGGGCCCAGAAGGGCAAGGCAGCAGAGGGAGCTGAGAGTAGAGCACAGAGGGTTACAAGGGCACAGGCCCAATCATCACCTGAGGTGGTGCTTTATTCGGGGAGTTCTGCGACCGCCAAATTTCAAGCAGAGTTTAGCACACCGCAGTTAGCTCATCTGCGCCATGATATCTGGACCTTCGCCCACGACTGCAGGCGTAAAATATGGATTGCGAAGAGACGGCCTACATTAGCTAGGGATTCAAAGAACTGCAGAGTATATAATGTACCGATTTATCACGGGTCTTGATGATTATCTAATAAAGGGCTGTGCAAGAGTAGCTCTTCAGTCAGGCATGGACATGGCCCGCGTACGGGCTTATGCGCAGCAGGCTGAGGAACGTAGAGATCGACGGATTAACCAAGGGCAGCAGAAGAGGGCCAGATCAGCAGGGTCCTTTGGTAACTTTCGAGGCGAACCGCCTCAACAGCAGACTAGATATGCGCCTCCGCCAGTGCAGAGTGGTCCTCCACAGGCTTCAGGACGTTCGGGGTATGCAGTAGTTGGTCAGAGCTCCAGGGCTTCTAGTTCACAGTTATACATAGGTTCTAGCCAGCCGGATTCAGTTTTCGTTCAGTGTTCACGATGTGGCAGGCATCATCCCGGGGAATGTCGTCTTTTTGTTGGTGCTTGTTTTACCTGCGGTCGTCAGGGCCATGTGACGAGAGAATGTTCTAGTAGGAGGGATACAGGTAGGAGGACTCAGCCTACTGTGCCGATTGGGTTGATGGTTCGAGAGGAAGGGGTGTTAGCCAGAGGAGGCCACCCCCACCTTGGTGTGGCCGTTGTGGTAGGTATCATTCTGGGGGGTGTCGTACTACTTCGACAACTTGTTATGTATGCGGCCAGCAGGGTCATTTTGCTAGGAATTTTCCGATCAGGGGTAGCACGGATGTAGGGACTCAGCCTTCAGGATCAGTGGATAGTTCATCACCTTCTCTAGCTATGCGCCCAACAGGGCAGGATTGATTAGAACGACAAAGGGGAAGTGAAGCAGTAGGTACAGGTATATCCTTAACCCTCTAGAGATTAGTATGTGTGATTAAATGAGTATATTTAAAGTGATATGTTCTGATAGCATTGCGTTAATTGTGATTAGAAAACATGGGTAGTTGAAAAGGTAAGTATGGGGACATGGAAGGTGTGAGCCTTAGAATATTATACGTGGAGACCTTAGATGCGAGGTCGTCTTGAGTAAAAGATTTTGTTTACAATTGACCTTTGTCGGAGTGCATAGTATGCGTGGGGTATAATTGTGTGATAAGTCCCTGAGTGGTGTGAATTATAAAACGGTAGTTGAGCTAAGAAGACCACTAGGTTTTCGTGACTTGATTAGTGAGATTGTTCCGGATCGGGGAACAAGAGCTTGGCGCGATAAATGGGTCGGGTTGAGGCAAGGTCGCGGGTCAACCCGCAGCCCGGAATGGGGTGGAGTCAATTTGTGGTAGTCCCACTGTGTGATAGGGTCACGAGGGTGCTAGGCCTAAGTTTAGGTAACCATCGTACGGGTTCATGGATGCATTCGATCAGGATCGGAGCGTGAAGGTCGGGAATGGCCTTAGAGGAAATTGAAGCAGTAACTGAAGTATGGTACGTGTAATAGAAAGAGTTCAGGTGTACGAGAAGGGTACAACGAGTAAGAAAAGAAGCGGACATGTGTTATGAGAACGGAAGTGATCATTTCTTTTGTGAAGTGAATATGCGAAGGGAGTATCCTTTAGACCATGGGTGGGAGCATTTTTGTGACATTAGAGGCGATTCCTCGTTGGCTTGGATTTGAGTTTTGCGCACATGTTATATTCTGGCCATTGGTGGCATGATCGGTTTTGTAAGTGTAGTAGTGGAGACTGTACCGGCGCAAGTACATTTGGAGACTTAGAAGGAACATTCGGGACGAATGTTTCTAAGGGGGGAAGAATGTTATACCCCGTAGTTTCAGGGTATGTATGTGAGGACGTACGTACGAGAATACGACAGTAATTTTGGAAAGAAAGAAAGATGTGATTTTTCGACGGAAAAGTTTCCGGGTTTTGTGAAGGAAAAAGGTTCGTTAATGGGAATTGGATTCCCAGATTTGGTATTTGGACTTCTTGGATTATATTAGAATTTTGGGATTTTATTTTCGGAAATGGTCACGTGGGGCCCACGGGAGAAATTTACGGTTTTGTGGGGCCCACTTTGTTTTTGAGATTTTCGGTATTTTGGATATTTTCGGAAGACGAAATATTTTGGACGAGTCGGGGGCGACACGTGTCACCCCCATGTGGAACCTTGGCCGAATTGGAGGGACAAGTGGCTAGCCACTTGTCCACTTGGCCGAAATGGCCATTACACTTGGAGCCTATTTTCGTTGGCCATGTGGTGTGGTAGGACCCACACACACATGGCCCAATATTGACCACACACTTGCTAAGATCTTGACCCTTGAATTCTCTATAAATACCCCCTTAATGATAGACTTATTCTTCATCCACACTTAAGCTTTCCAAGGCAAAATATCCCCTCCCTTTGTAGTTGATTTCGTCCACCTCCCCCACTTGTGTAGAAAATACTTCAAGTATTGTAGTATAATCCCAAATAACTTAGCCTAGTATCCCTAGTAGTATTCCAAAGTTATTTCAATACTAGGAGCCCGGAAATACTACTTTATTCCAATAGTCGCAAAATGAAACCCTAGAAAAATCTTCATAGCTTGGTTGAAGTGTTAAGAGAAGTTGTTTAGAAACTTCTAAGGGTCGCTTGGAGCGGGTTGGAGCGTAAGGAATTGGAGCTAAACGTTGCTCAGGATAGACTTATAATCTTGGATAATTTTGGGCTTATCGAGGTAATGATCTATTTCCCCCTATTGTAATTGGATATTACATATTGTAGTAGTTTAGAATTTAGTATAAGATATATTGGAAGGATGATTATAAAGGATTGAACTGTATTTACATTTGGACTGTATTTACAGTAGACTTGTGTAGTATTATTGTGAAGCAGAATTGAACACGTCCGGTTAGACGTGTAATCCCCTTGGAGTTGTTGGCTTGGTAGCAGGCCTTATTAAGGGGAGGTTATTTATGTGATTGCGGGGAGGTGCCGAATTTTCCGTAGAATAAGGAACTATTTACTTAGAATATGCTACGAAGAGAATTAGAGGTTGATAGATATATTGTGGTTATTATAGGTGGATCTTCTGCGCGCGGCATACTCGACTTGGCTTGTGGATTAAGCCGAAGAGGTATGTGATTTTTCCTATACTCTTGAGCATGATTGTTGTAAACTATATAGTACGGTAGACGTACGTGTGTGAAATGGATTTTGTTTACTTAAAACATAAAGTTTTATAATGGCTTTATGGGAAGTTAGTTATAACGACTTTATGAGAATAAAAGGAAGATTTGATTTTGAAAGCTAAACGACTTGATTTTAAAAGATAAGAGACTTGACTTATAAACGACTTGATTTCGGAAAAGGAGAAGTAACTTGATTTAAGTATAGGTTACTTGTTTTGAAAAGAGTAAGTTATTTGGGTTTTAAAGAGTATACTTGATGTTGTTTTAAAAGAAAAGTACTTGATTTTAAAAGTCTTGTAAAGATTTTTACAGAGGTAAAGTAATTTGGTTTGAAAAGAAAACGTGTTTTGATACTACGAGTATTAGTATCGTGTGGCTTTTACGTAAAAAGAGGTCTTTTTGAAAGAAGGAAAGTATGTAGTATTTTGGGGTTGAAACCCGGATTGTTGATATAAAATGAAAGTACGTTGAACTTGCCTATGCTTGTTGTGATAACCTTTTTTTTTTTTTTTTTATGTAAATGCAAATATTATTACTAATAATGAAAAGGAAGTGGCTACAATCAGTCGTTGAGGTATCTCAAGCCTCAACGTAATGCAAACAAGAATAGATAGAGGGGAGGGGTGGTCACTCAAAAGGTGCCACTACAAGAGGGGATAAAATCATAGAGAACTCTATAAGATGTTGTTTTGATTCTTGCAATGACCTCTTCTGCCCGCAAGCTTGTGCCTTCAAAGAGCATTGTGTTTCTTGCCCTCCAAATCTCATAAACCATTATGCAAAAAGTAAGCAAAATAGCTTTGGCTCGGATGCTTGTCCCGCGGTGTTCTTTCTTAATCCATTTAAGGGAGCTTTCAACAGTTGTCATCTCTCTTCTAATACCCAACCAATCTTTTATGCTCTTCCAAATCATGTGTGTATAGGGGCAGTCAAAGAAGAGGTGTTCCCTTGTTTCATTAGCTTGCTTGCAGAATCCGCAAGATTTATCCTCCAAATTGAGAAATGATAGAGTATCCTTTGTAGCTAACCGCTTCCTGCAATTTAGCCACATAGTAAAAGAGAATTTGGGAGGAATGAATCCTTTCCAAATTTGTGACATCCAAGGCTTTTTAGCTTGCGGTCGCAAGATATCATATACGAGGCTTGAATCAAATATACCGTTGGCACAACATTTTGTAAAGCCGTCAATAGCATCACCATGGCTACCAAAGATAGAAACAAATTTGTCGCGAATCCCACAAATCTTTTTGAATAAAGGGGAGTCCATAGGACGTACCTCATAGTCCCAAATTGTAATATCTCTCAAATAGTGGCTATTGATCCATTGGACCCATAGAGAATCGGCTTAGTGTGAGTTTGCCAAATCGTCCTGGATAGCAGGGCATGATTCCATTCCTTGATGTTCATAAGACCCAAGCCACCTTCAGATTGAGGCAGGCAAATGATATCCCAAGCAACTCTTGGTGGTTTCCCCCCCCATAAGAATTGAATACAAGCAGACCTTACCTTGTTGATAATAGTGGCCGGGATAGGAAGTGCCCGGAACCAAAAGCTCTCAACCCCTTGGACGACCGACCTGATTAGTTCCAGCTTACCAGCATAAGAAAGGGTGTGGTGCCCCCATTTCTGAATGTAATTCGAAATAGCACTAGTGAATGGGGCAAATTGATCCACCGAGACTGAAATTGGGGACAAAGGGATCCCCAGTATCGCATCGAAAGCTACCAATGGCGAAACCCACTGGTCAATATCAAGTCCCGCATCTTGTAGAATGCATTCCCGCTAAGTAGACAGAGGATTTAGCGGGGTTAAGAGTTAATCTGAGGCAGCCTCCAACTCTTCCGGACAATCCATAAGAATCCCAATCAAGATATATCTCCTTTGGCAAAAGCATGAGGTCATCCGCGAATGCAAGATGAGTAATGCCCAATTTCTTACACTTTGGAAAATATGAAAGCTCTTGCCTCGGCCTTCATTTTAAGCGACCTTGAGAGGTATTCCATGCACAAGATAAAGAGAGTAGGGACATAGGATCACCTTGTCTTAGGCCGCGCTTTCCTTTGAAGAATCCATGTAGCTCACCATTGATAGAAAGGAGAAGGAGGTTGAGCTAACACATTCCATGATCCATCTTGTAAATCTGCGGAAATTTTAGACTTCTTAGTACCAATTCGAGGAAGCTCCAAGAGACTGTATCGAATGCTTTACGAAGGTCCACCATAAGCATACATCTTGGTGAGATTCTGGCTCTATTAAATCCTCTCACATGCTCTTGTGCCACATATATGTTGTCCATCATGTTTCTTCCTTTCACAAAAGCCCCTTGGGATTTGTCAATGAGAGAAGGAAGGATCAATGCCATTCTGTTAGCTAGAATCTTTGTGATGATCTTATAGATCACATTAGTCAATCCGATGGGCCTGAAATCATTTACCTTGGGATCATGGTCAGTTTTTGGTAGCAGGGTAATGATGGTATGATTAACCTGCTTCAAAAGAACTCCAGTAGAGAAGAACTCTTGGACACATCTTACAACATCGTGGCCCACATCTTTCCATCTATTCTTGAAGAAGGCGTAGTATAACCATCAGGTCAGTGCCTTGTAATTTACTATATCAGAGAGTGCTTCCCAAATCTCCTTTGGGGTGATGAAATGCAAAAGCTGTAATCTCTCTTCTTCACTCAGCTTTGGGCCATAGTTGAACACATCAGGATCAAAGTTGGTAGTGGGTCGGGAAGTACCTAATAGATCCTTGTAAAATTCAACAAGCAACTTCCTGACTTCTTCTGGTGATGTAGTGATAGTACCATTAGCTTTAACAAGAAAGTTAATGGAGTTCTTGACATTACTCCTTTTGATCAAACTATGAAAGTATTTGGAACATCTATCACTTCCAATCAAGTGTTTCGTCTTGACTTCTGCCTTATGAAGTGTCTTTCAGCTTCCATTAAGGTGTTTGCTCTAGCTCTTGAGGACTTAACCTTGGCTTTAAGCTCCTCATCAAAGGGATTTTCCATGTGTGCATTGATAGCCTCCTTGAACTCTATGTTTGCCCCTTTTGCTCTTTGTTCGATACCTCCAAAGTCACTTATGTTCAAAGCCCTTAAAGGTTGCTTGAAGGCTTTCAATTTGGAGGCAAGGACGAATTGAGCAAGACCCATATGTCTTGTCTCCAACATGAAGTCATAATGTTCTCAAAGGCTGGGTGAAAGCCACATATTCATGAACTTGAAAGGCGTTTCCCAACATTATAGGATGCAATAATCGTGGCTATCACAGACGGTGGTCAGACAGTGCTCCATAGGCATGAAATTGGCCTTGCATTCTAAGGTCAAATCACTCCAATTTTGATTCATCAACACTCTATCAAGCTTAGACCAAATCGAACCATTCGCCCAAGTGTAGAAGGAACCGGATGAAGGGCGTCTTCTAGTCCATGAGAATTCTGAAATCTCCAAGATCCCTAAGTGCATAAGGCGTGAGAGGAGGACCCCCCACCTTATCATTAGGGTTGCAGTAAGTGTTGAAATCTCCATAATCATCCAAGGCTTATTGATGCCAACGCCCAGTGAGAAAGGTGATGCCAAAGCATCCTTCTATCCGAGATGCTATAAACCGGTACACAAATGTGGCAAGGAAGGACACTTGTGTTATATTGCAACTTGCTGGACATGGATATCTTTGAGAGTCCATACCAAGCACTTCGCAACAAACCCTGGATGGATCCCAAAGTAATAGCATTCTACCGCCTCCAATGAATTCCAAATTTGAGCAAAACTTCCATGCTTTGAATCTTTGAGTAGAGAAAGACTCTGTCCTTGGTTGAGATAACTTAGTTTCCAATAGACAAATCATAGCCGCATTATGCTATTTTGTGATACTACACACTAGAGCTTGCGTGGCAGCCCTATCCCTTTGTCCGCAAAGACCACGGACATTCCAACAAAGTATTTTCATAAGGAAACAAAGGAGGTTTTATTAGCACCTCCGCGCTTAGCTGCCTTCGCTTTCCCACTGCTTTTCGGCCCATTCTTTTTGGACAAAACCTCTTGCCATCCATCATCTTTGTTGCTGGAAGCCATAACTTGTGTACCAGCCAAGCTATGTTCCCCGCGTTCAAAGTTAACGTTACTTGACACAAGCTGAGCCTTTTCCGTAGCACCGTTGAATGTAACTTCATCCAATGAAGGTGGCGGGTTCATAGGCATCTCAGAATCAGAATGTTTTGACTCACCCCTCATCCTAACATGTTGTGTACTGCCATTGTGAGAATTAGGCAGTGAGGACTTTGCTAGAGAATCCCGCAAACATGGTGGGCCAGAATGACCCAAAACCGGAGGACCCGCGGCATGTGATACTTCTCCCAAGCTTCCGGTACCAGGAGGTGTTGTGTGCACAGTTTCTTCAATGTCCATCAAGTTATCAGCATCTACGGGATGTTGAGAAGTTGGTGGATGAGGGGGGGGAGGGTTGGTTCCACCCGTACCTTTGTTGGCCTTCAAATGAATAGAATCATCCTTGTTGTTAGGGGGGACCTCAGTATTGCATGTTTTTGGAGCTTCTTCAATGTTGACATCATCCCTCAGCTTCCTACACTTCAAGTGGTTGTGTCCAAAAGCCGCACAATGATAGCAAAAGTCCGGGTAATTCTCATAGTTTACCCTTTGAGTATACTTTCTGTTATCGGGGAGATTGACGACAAAGTCCATTATCGGCTCCTTGCTAACATCCACTTCCACTAGAACTCTTGCATAGTTCATTTTAGACCTTTCCTTAGTATATTGGTCAGTGTAAAGGGGTTTTCCTACACGTGAAGCAATCTTACTAAGGCAGTTACTCAAATAGAAAGGGAATGTCCGGAAAGTGACCCAAATAGGAATGTCCATAAACAAATCATCCGTTATAAGAACTCCTTTATTGATAGCCTTGAGCATCATGGTTTTCCGTAGACCATATAAGGGCCTCCGTGAAGTACATTAGTGCGCTCTTCCTCCGTCATGAATTTGAACATCCAGCCTTTGCCATATGGTATAATACGGAATTTAACTCCCCATCCTTTCACAATCGTATTCAATGCTTCTCTTCAGGAAAGGACAGTGAAGCAACCTATTAGGCAATAGCCCCAAGTTTCTATGAAAGGAACTTCATCCTCAAGATCTATATTTACTTCCTCCCTTGTTGTTCAATAAATTGTAACTTCATACCTTTTGCCTCAATCCTAGTTCCATGAAGACTCGGCGTAAGTCTTTTTAGGAGGAAGGACCTTTGCCATGGTTTGGGAAGATTGTTGTGAGTTGTGGCCGTGGTAGGAAATGATGTGGTTTAGAAGGTGCATTAGTGTGTAAATCATTGGGAGGTATATCCGGAGGTATAGGCGGAGGGGAAGGGTAGAAGGGAGTGAGCTTGGGCATGATAGAAGAGATGATTTGCGTGCCATTTGGGAGGGTAGGGAATTTGTGTTGGTTTTCAGAAGGAATAGAAGGAAGAGGAGATAGAAGGGTGTGGTGTTGTGAAATTCAGGAAGTAGTGAAGTGGTATTAGATGAGAGAGGGGGGAAGTTTAGGACTCTACTCGAATTAGGAAGTGTTAAAGACGAAAAGTGTTGTGATTCTTGAGATTGGCTCCACTTAGCAAACTAGCTAAAGTAGGGAAGGCTTCATTGGTGACACTTAAAGAAATCTGGGGTTGTTGACTTGAATCACGAGAAGGCACTTTGAATGCCGTCTCATTCAATGTTGACCCCTCGGCTCTTGCATCATTGATGGTTATGGAGTTCCTAGGCTCCTTGGACATAGAAATAGCTTTGTTACTCACAATTGACTTGGCTCTTCGTGTAACGTGAGTAGTCAATGCCCCTAGATTGTCCCCCTGATCCGTCTTGGAACCAAGACCATCATAAAGTCCCGGAGTTATTAGAGAGTCATTGATACCCGCCACATTCAATGCCGACCCTGGCTCGTAATATTGATGGTTGTGGAGTTCCTAGGCTCCTTGGACAAAGAAAAAGCTTTGTTTCTCACAATTGACTTGGCTCTTCGTAACGTGAGTAGTCAATGCCCTAGATTATCCCCGATCCGTCTTGGAACTAATACCATCATAAAGAACCGGAGTAATGAGAGAGTCGTTGGTACCGCCTCATAAATGCGACGCCTCGGCACCCTCAATCAAAACGTTGGAACCCACCATTGACTTAGCTCCTTGTAAAACGGGGGTAGTTAATGTCCCTAGGTTATCCCCCTGCCCCGCCTTGGAAATCAGACCATCATTAAGGCCCGAAGTTGGGAGTGTAAACTTGATACCCGCGGCATTAAAGTTTGACGCCTCGGCTCCTTCAATTGTGACGTTCGAAACCTTGGGGCTAGAAACCCCTTCGTATTCCACATCTGATCTTGATCCTTGCATAGAGTGCATATTCCTAGTATCATTGTTATCCTCGTGACCCGCCTTAGCCTTCTGACCCAAGACCCGACCCGTAATCCCATCGTTTCCCGGGGCATTGAAGTTTGCTCTCTTGACATCCGCGTTGAACTTCTTGGGGATAGAAGTACCATCAATGCTTTCAACTGACTTTGAATCAAACAAGACATGATTACTCTTGGACCCATGAACCCCTGCACGACCCGCCAAGAACCCTTGACCCACGCCCTGACCCGGTTTAGACCCGAGAATGCCATCGTGTCTTGCTTCACCAATTGCAATGTCTGGCCCAGATTTCAACCCTTTTCCGGCAAACCTGAGAGAATTTCCAGGTAGTGTCGGGGTACTAATGCTGGAGTGACTGTCTAGTTCTTCCGAAATGAACCCTTTACCAACAAATTGGCCCGTGGAATGATCGACCACCATAGTAGCATTAGGGGCGTCAATGGTCTTGCCGGAAGTTCTGCCTTCAAACTCACTAATATCCAAGCTTTCAATTTCGATATCTTTGCCCCATTCATGTATCCTTTGTAGCATAGAATCATCTACTACATTTTCTAAAGGAAAGCGCGAGTCTGGAGTAACATGAACCAACACAGAAGGGTCCGAGATTGCCGGAATAAGATTTTCCTCGACAATTGTTGGACTACTGCCATTCTTTTTTTTCTTCTTTGTTCTAGCTTTAGCCGAACTGCCTGAACCTCCTGAATCATTGCTAGAACGTGTGTAACGTTTAGACTTTTTCATATTGTGGACAATAACAATCAAACCATAATGAGTCAAACGAAAAAAACTAAAGGGGGGGGGGGGGGGAAGAAGAGGAAGAAACTTAAGGAGCAACTAAGGGAAACGTTGAGAGCGTTTTCTTAGTGAGAGAAACTTCTCTCTAACTCCTTTTATAAAAGATTGTTGTGATAACCTTTGATGTGCAAGTGTTTTGTTTCTGTGCTACCGTGTCCCTTGGGGAGGGTCGGCTATCTGATTGATTGCTTGGACATACTGACACGTTGGATGGTCCACGAGTATGCGTCCACTTTGAGTATTATCTGGTTATTTCTTTTGGACATACTGACACGATGGATGGTCCACGGGTATGCTTCCACATTGAGTATTATCTTGTTATTTACTTTGGACATACTGACACGATGGGTGGCCCACGGGTATACCGAGGTAAGATGTCGGGGCATGCGGTCATTGTGAGGATTATGTTATTAGTCCATGGACGGCTAATCCATGAAGCTTGCCGCGGTGACGAGCGATCACGGGCTTGATTTGTACATGTGGTTACAGGCACACTTTAGATACTTGTTCTGGTCATTTCTCGTGTATCGGCAGACCCTGGTAGATAGCTTAAGATACTTGCCACGGTCATATCTCGTGAGACGGTAGGCTATTGTATGCTAGCTTTAGATACTTGCCTCGGCCAGTTGCGTGGCTGGTTTGGAACTGGTAGTTGGCTTCCGTACCTTGCCCGTGAAGTTTTATGACTAGCCTTCGGACTGGTAGTTGGCTATTCTACTTGGCCCGATCGGTTTGATGACGCAGGCAGGATCTAGTGTTCAGGTTCACATATGGGTGTTGTTTTACATCATGTACTGCCGACAGTGAGGAATGAGTTCCACGGGCATGATTGATATTATGGGCGTGAGACCCATAGTTATGTGTGAGTGATTATGTTGGGGATATGCGTCCCCTTACTTGACATAACTGTTTACTTATTGCGAAATGGTTTTATAAAATGATGAAATGTGATTTCATTACAGTATTTTCAGTTTCACATACTTGGTACCTGTTGTACTGACCTCCTTCGGGGGGCTGCGTTCATGCCGCAGGTAGAGGTACACCAGTTGTTGATCCTCGCTCATAGGATCGCAGTTCAGCGTTGGGAAGCTCCGTTTCTCCGGAGGCTTATCTTTTTGGTATAGTCCCCTGTCATTGTAGATACTTGTACATTCAGGGGTATGGCGGGGCCCTGTCCCGTCATAGTTGTTGTTATATTCTTAGAGGTCTGTAGTACTGTTGTGGGCAGGGTTGTAAAGGATTTTAACTGTTCGGTTATATGTATATACATGAAGGTGACCGTTTTGGTTAGCCTGTTTTCTTATGTTGTCTCTTGTTTCCTGTTTAAATTTTATTTCCGCTGATTTTCTCTGATGTTGTTATCACTAGGGTGCCCGGGGTAAGGCACCAGTCGCGGGCCCGAGATCGGGTCGTGACATAAACATCAGAGATAATTAGCGGAACATACATGACTCTTATAAAATAAAACAACGAGAATTTAAACAACAGGTTAGCCGATAAGGCTACCTCCCTGGACACATATACATATACATAAACAACAACAGTTATATCCCTTTCTTTTCTTTTACAAACCGACCCACAGCATGTGACTACAGACCTCTAAGAATTACAACTGTGGCGGGACAGTATTCGCCATACCCCTGAATGTACATAAATCTACAACATCAGGGAAACCGTACCAAAAAGATAAGCCTCCGGAGTGAATGGAGCTTCTTCCCAAAAACTGAACAGAGATCCTAAGAGCAAGGATCACCAACCTGAGTACCTAACACCTGCGGGCATGAACGCAGCCCCCGAAGGAGGTTAGTACAACAGGTACCGAGTATGGAACAGAAATAAGGTGCAACAACCAAATCATAACTGTATAAAAGAATGCCATTTTAACTCCTGAAATCAATCGTATATTAACCGTTCCTTTCCTTCTTTCAATAAGAATTAACATCATATTCTTACATACATACTTAAGAATTTAATCAAGTTTTTCCACATAACTTACATATCTTACATAACATAATCCGGCCCTTTATGGAGGGACTTCTTATTTGGAAGCTAACTTTGATTATTCATACGTGATAACGTAATCCGGCCCATTTGCGGGACACGGTGTACTGATGAATCATGTGACATAATCCGGCCCGCCTGTGGAGCTCGGTGTACTGTGGAATCATGTAGCATAATCCGGCCCGCCTGTGGAGCTCGGTGTACTGTGGAATCATGTAGCATAATCCGGCCCGCCTGTGGAGCTCGGTGTACTGTGGAATCATGTAGCATAATCCGGCCCGCCTGTGGAGCTCGATGTAAGATGATGTAACCTGGCCTATGTGTAGGCTCGGGGTAATATGGCGTAATTCGGCCTATGTGTAGGCTCGGTGTATCTCATAACGTAATCCGGCCTATTTGTAG
This sequence comes from Przewalskia tangutica, assembly GCA_029844215.1. Classification (NCBI taxonomy): domain Eukaryota; kingdom Viridiplantae; phylum Streptophyta; class Magnoliopsida; order Solanales; family Solanaceae; genus Przewalskia; species Przewalskia tangutica. Next base: position 54,114,085 of record CM056736.1, read on the forward strand.
GCTCGGTGTATTTCATAACGTAATTCGGCCTATTTGTAGGCTCAGTGTGATTTTCCTTACATAACATTTTTAAATCATCTTTTCACTTCTTCTTAAGTTGTCATAACAACTTCCCATAAATCTATTATAACAACCTCTCATTTTAGAGAACTTAAGGAACCTTATTCTTGCAACATTAGGGAAACTAAACCCAAAAATACTACGTACATACATACTTAAAAGAATCATAAAACTTCTTTCTTTTTAAAGCTCAAGTCACACACTCTTTTGGAAACCATCTTCTTAACTTTTGAAATAAATTAAGAAGTCATACTTTTTAAAGTTTAGTCATTTCCACTCATAAAATCAAGGCTTATAGTATTAACACCTCGTAGCATACACTCTTTAAAATCACGTCGCTTATACTTATAAAATCATGTCATCAATACTTTAGGAATCAAGTCCCATAACTTGAAAAATAAAGTTTCATAATCCTTAAAAGACAACCAAAGTTCATAGTCTTAAAACTTCATAACATACATTCTTTAAAGTCCATTTACTTATACTTATAAAAAAAATATATATAGTTCCATACACTTCCAAAACCAAGTAACTTATTCTCTTAAAATCATATAACTTCCACTTTTAAAATCAATCCCCTTTTCACATATAAATTCAAGTCATTTTCGAACATAAAATCCACTTACTTACTTTAAATAAATCAAGACACATAGCTTTAAATCAAATCTCATAATTTCCTAACCATTCTTACCAACATCCCCCATAAGACTTGGTAAGGACTTAGGACAATTTAACATACTTTTAACTTAGGATCAACAATGTGAATACTTCTTAACTTCTAAGAGTAGAAGGAATCATAAAATACTATCACATGGATATTTCATACGTAGGATCATGCCAAAGAAAGAAGGGGTTCACATACCTCGCGACGACTAGCGACAAGTTGCAAAATGCTCCAAAGTACTATAACCTTACTAGCCTTTCCACCCTTCAAGTAGAATACGCTACTCGTAGTACTTCAACCTATAATAGTCATAACACGTCCATTAACCTCTAGCCTCAATCGTAGAATATTCTAAGTGTAAAGTCACTAAATCCTACGGAAAATCGGACAACACTTCATTTGTTTCTACTTACTTTGCCACCTTTTTCAAGACCGAATTCAGTAACCAAACACGCCACATTTAAGGCCCAATCAATGCAATTAACAATAGGGGATTACACGCCTACTAGACGTGTAAAATTCCGCCCCACAAAAGATATCAAACTAATACAAACTACAAGTCCAATTCGGCCACATTGAGTACAATAACACCAATTCTTATCCAATTTCCATTTCAATCCAAGTTGTTAGCATAACATGATATCAAGTCGCAATCGATTATAACTACTATAATCTTCAAGTAAGTAACATGCGACGATTCTAATAAACGACCAAAATGTAATCCAACTTCACATGGCTTAAATGACATTTCGGATTTAAGGCTACAATCAATCCATCATACTTATAAAACTTCAACACATAACTTCATGCTAGCAACATGTAAAGCTAACCACAATATATATAATCTTGTAACACTTTTAAGAGACAAGATTATTACCTCAACGAATCTTAATCCAACTCCAAATCCGAAGTCGCTCCTTTGCAACCTAGAGCCTCTTCAAGACACTTCAATCCGCTACTTGAGACCCTTAGAACAATACCAACAACTTTCCTTCAAATTTCCAAACAAAACCTAGAAAAGCAACTAGGTTTTCACCTTGCGACTAACACGAAAACTATCTTTTTCAGGGATTTTTCTATAGAGATACACTCACAATACACTCATGAACCTTGGTTTAAAGTGTGGAGCTTAAAGGACAAGAAACAATTTTTTTTCTTTTCTTCCTTGAGTGAACCCGAGAGCAACCTTTGTGGTTCTTGAAATTCTTGTAAATTTTTCTAAGTGTTGGACTTAGTCTTGCTACTAGTAGTATTATATAGCACAATGGAGGGTCAAGATGTAAACAAATGGGTGGCTTGGATGAGTTTCTCTTAAATATCAAGCCTTGTGGACCCAATGACTAAGTCAAATTTCTCAAGCTCACTACTTGCAAGACTTAGTCATCCTACAACGGTCAAATGACCCTTAAATCCTTGCCCATTTTCGTCCAAGGCACCATAAGGGGGGTGACACGTGTCGCCCTCCCATTCGTCACAATATTCGTTTTTCGACAATTTCATAATTCCGATAAATTTTTACAAGTCTCCAATCTTAACATTAGGAATTCTCACGTACGTTCTTAAAACATGTCCTGTGAATACGGGGTGTAACATTCTTCCCCCCTTAGAAACATTCGTCCCCGAATGTTCTTTCGGAGTCAAACTTATACTTAGCGACATAGTTTCCTTTTACCACCCCGACATACCAATAATGTCACACATGGCCCTAATACCTTGCACACGCATATTTATCCATCACAAACCAAACGAGGAAACAAATCCAAAGTGTGCACCACCACTATCTACTCACATTCATGGCCTATAAGGATTATCTTTTCGTACTTCCAACTTACTTCTAGCATACATACATAATCTCAATATTATCCGTTCTTGATACTTAAACATACAACAACCTTATCATGCATACAAATCTCTAAAGGGTCGAAGATATACCTGAAATCATATAGGCGGTTCAAAGGACCGCTAAAACTGGGAACTTCCACCACGACCTCTGCCACAGCCTGCCGGTGTATGAACATCCTGCCTAGCTACTGAAGGCGAAGAACCCGCAACTGATTCGGTAGACTTTGCTATGCCTCCTATAGATCTCCTACTAGGACAATCTCTCAACATATGGCCCTGACAGCCACACGTAAAACAGGCACCAGTAGCACGACGACATTCCCCATGGTGATGCCGACCCACACTGTGGACACTGAGGGAAGAGTGGCCCCGACTGCATAGAACCCATGTGCGCATACGAATCCGAAGCTCTGGAGCTCTGACCAGCTCCTGAATTACCCGGCTGATCCAACCTCCTGCCAGAAAACTGGGAAGGAGCACTCTGTGCCGGCTGAAATGTAGACCTAACCTGCTGCTGAGGCTCTCCGCCTCGAAAATCACCTCAACCCTGCGCCCCGGCCTCTTGGGCTGGCCTTGGTCTGGTCGGTCCTCTCTCTCCCTGTCCTCAATCCCCTGTGCATGTCTGCATCCTGGCAATATCCATACCTAGCTGAAGGGCCACTCCCAGGCAAGCAGTGATCATATAACGGTCTAGCCCCATAACATAGCGATGAACTCTATCAGCCATGTCAGCCACAATAGTGTGCGCATACCTGGCCAACGAGTCAAACTCCAGGTTGTACTCCCTGATGGTCCTCCCATTCTGCCTCAATGACAAGAACCTATCAACACGGGCCCTCCTCATCTCAGGAGGCAAAAAGTGATCAAGAAAGGCCTCTGTGAACTCATCCCAAACAGCTGGAGGAGCACCCACACCCCTAGACAGTTCCCATGACTCAAACCAGTTCAACGCAATATCGCGTAACCGGTAAGAAGCTAGCACCACTGACTCGGTCTCCGAGACCCTAAGCACCTGCATAGTCCGATGTATCTGCCGAATAAACTCCTGAGGATCCTCCTCAGATCTCGAACCATAGAACTCGGGTGGACTACAACCCAGAAAATCCTGAATCCTCAAACTGTCGGCTCTAGGGTTAGCTACCTGCTCCTGCCGGCGCTGCCCTACCACTATGCTAGTCAATAGCCTGATCTGCTCTCCATAATCTCTAAACTCTGCCGGCCGCTGGAAGGCTCGAGGTTCGCTGGAACCTCTGGAGCTACCGCTCTCGCTCTCTAATATCTGCTGGCGTGGTGAACTCGCCGATCCGCCTACTACCTCGAGCATAGTCGTGCCGAGTCACCGTAACCTCTGCGTACCACTAGCGCCTCGCCGCCTTGCCCTTCGGGCCTGGTCGCGCCAGTGGAGGCATAATCATTACATAAGAATAGGTCGAGAGGATTCAACCTATTAGACTCTCTGCTACTGCACGATCTCAAATAGAGAAGAATGGAAACCAATCCTAAATGTCCTGCAGCCTCCTGATTATAGATGTAATGCACAACACATCGATAATCAAGACTCTACTAGACATGGTCTGTAGACACTTTCCGAGGACTAACTGCTCTAATACCACTTTTATCACGACCGAGCCGGGCGCATCGGTGCCCTACCTGGGCACCCTTACAGGTAAACATCAGAGATAATCAGCGGAACATACATGAAACTTATAAAATAAAACAACGAGAATTTAAACAACATGTTAGCCGATAAGGCTACCTCCCTGGACACATATACATATACATAAACAACAACAGTTATATCCCTTTCTTTTCTTTTACAAACCGACCCACAGCATGTGACTACAGACCTCTAAGAATTACAACTGTGGCGGGACAGGGCCTCGCCATACCCCTGAATGTACATAAATCTACAACATCAGGGAAACCGTACCAAAAAGATAAGCCTCCGGAGTGAATGGAGCTTCTTCCCAAAAACTGAACAGAGATCCTAAGAGCAAGGATCACCAACCTGTGTACCTAACACCTGCGGGCATGAACGCAGCCCGAAGAAGTCGATAACAACAGTGCAGAGTATGGAGCGAAATAAGGTGCAACAACCAAATCATAACTGTATAAAAGAATGCCATTTTAACTCCTGAAATCAATCGTATATTAACCGTTCCTTTCCTTCTTTCAATAAGAATTAACATCATATTCTTACATACATAATTAAGAATTAAATCAAGTTTTCCACATAACTTACATATCTTACATAACATAATCCGGCCCTTTATGGAGGGACTTCTTATTTGGAAGCTAACTTTGATTATTCATACGTGATAACGTAATCCGGCCCATTTGCGGGACACGGTGTACTGATGAATCATGTGACATAATCCGGCCCGTCTGTGGAGCTCGTGTACTGTGGAATCATGTAGCATAATCCGGCCCGCCTGTGGAGCTCGGTGTACTGTGGAATCATGTAGCATAATCTGGCCCGCCTGTGGAGCTCGGTGTACTGTGGAATCATGTAGCATAATCCGCCGCTTTGTGAGCTCGGTGTAAGATGACGTAACCCGGCCTATGTGTAGGCTCGGGGTAATATGGCGTAATTCGGACTATGTGTAGGCTCGGTGTATCTCATAACGTAATCCGCCCTATTTGTAGGCTCGGTGTATTTCATAACGTAATCCGGCCTATTTGTAGGCTCGGTGTGATTTTCCTTACATAACATTTTTAAATCATCTTTTCACTTCTTCCTAAGTTGTCATAACAACTTCCCATAAAGCTATTATAACAACCTCTCATTTTAGAGAACTTAAGGCACCTTATTCTTGCAACATTAGGGAAACTAAACCCAAAAATACTACGTACATACATACTTAAAAGAATCATAAAACTTCTTTCTTTTTAAAGCTCAAGTCACACACTCTTTTGGAAACCATCTTCTTAACTTTTGAAATAAATTAAGAAGTCATACTTTTTAAAGTTTAGTCATTTCCACTCATAAAATCAAGGCTTATAGTATTAACACCTCGTAGCATACACTCTTTAAAATCACGTCGCTTATACTTATAAAATCATGTCATCAATACTTTAGGAATCAAGTCTCATAACTTGAAAAATAAAGTTTCATAATCCTTAAAAGACAACCAAAGTTCATAGTCTTAAAACTTCATAACATACATTCTTTAAAGTCCATTTACTTATACATATAAAAAAATATATATATAGTTCCATACACTTCCAAAACCAAGTAACTTATTCTCTTAAAATCATATAACTTCCACTTTTAAAATCAATCTCCTTTTCACATATAAATTCAAGTCATTTTCGAACATAAAATCCACTTACTTACTTTAAATAAATCAAGACACATAGCTTTAAATCAAATCTCATAATTTCCTAACCATTCCTACCAACATCCCCCATAAGACTTGGTAAGGACTTAGGACAATTTAACATACTTTTAACTTAGGATCAACAATGTGAATACTTCTTAACTTCTAAGAGTAGAAGGAATCATGAAATACTATCACATGGATATTTCATACGTAGGATCATGCCAAAGAAAGAAGAGGTTCACATACCTCGCGACGACTAGCGACAAGTTGCAAAATGCTCCAAAGTACTATAACCTTACTAGCCTTTCCACCCTTCAAGTAGAATACGCTACTCGTAGTACTTCAACATATAATAGTCATAACACGTCCATTAACCTCTAGCCTCAATCGTAGAATATTCTAAGTGTAAAGTCACTAAATCCTACGGAAAATCGGACAACACTTCCTTTGTTTCTACTTACTTTGCCACCTTTTTCAAGGCCGAATTCAGTAACCAAACACGCCACATTTAAGGCCCAATCAATGCAATTAACAATAGGGGATTACACGCCTACTAGACGTGTAAAATTCCGCCCCACAAAAGATATCAAACTAATACAAACTACAAGTCCAATTCGGCCACATTGAGTACAATAACACCAATTCTTATCCAATTTCCATTTCAATCCAAGTTGTTATCATAACATGATATCAAGTCGCAATCGATTATAACTACTATAATCTTCAAGTAAGTAACATGTGACGATTCTAATAAACGACCAAAATGTAATCCAACTTCACATGACTTAAATGACATTTCGGATTTAAGGCTACAATAAATCCATCATACTTATAAAACTTCAACACATAACTTCATTCTAGCAACATGTAAAGCTAACCACAATATATATAATCTTGTAACACTTTTAAGAGACAAGATTATTACCTCAACGAATCTTAATCCAACTCCAAATCCGAAGTCGCTCCTTAGCAACCTAGAGCCTCTTCAAGACACTTCAATCCGCTACTTGAGACCCTTAGAACAATACCAACAACTTTCCTTCAAATTTCCAAACAAAACCTAGAAAAGCAACTAGGTTTTCACCTTGCGACTAACACGAAAACTATCTTTTTCCTGGATTTTTCTATAGATATACACTCACAATACACTCATGAACCTTGGTTTAAAGTGTGGAGCTTAAAGGACAAGAAACAAATTTTTTTCTTTTCTTCCTTGAGTGAACCCGAGAGCAACCTTTGTGGTTCTTGAAATTCTTGTAAATTTTTATAAGTGTTGGACTTAGTATTGCTACTAGTAGTATTATATAGCACAATGGAGGGTCAAGATGTAAACAAATGGGTGGCTTGGATGAGGTTCTCTTAAATATCAAGCCTTGTGGACCCATTGACTAAGTCAAATTTCTCAAGCTCACTACTTGCAAGACTTAGTCATCCTACAAAGGTCAAATGACCCTTAAATCCTTGCCCATTTTCGTCCAAGGCACCATAAGGGGGGGGGGGGGGGTGGCACGTGTCGCCCTCCCATTCGTCACAATATTCGTTTTCCGACAATTTCATAATTCCGATAAATTTGTTACACCCCGTAGTTCCAGGGTATGTATATGAGGACGTACGTACGAGAATACGAAATTTAAATTAAAAGGAAGAAAGATGTGATTTTTCGACGGAAAAGTTTCCGTATTTTGTGAAGGAAAAAGGTTCGTTAATGGGAATTGGATTCCCAGATTTGGTATTCGGACTTTTTGGAATATTTAAGAATTATGGAATTTTATTTCTGAAATTGGTCACGTGGGGCCCACGGGAGAATTTACGATTTTGTGGGGCCCACTTTATTTTCGAATTTTTGGCATTGCGGATATTTTCGGAAGATGAAATATTTTGGACGAGTACGGGGGCGACACGTGTCACCCCCATGTGGCCCTATGGCCGAAAGTGAGGGCACTTGGACGTTTTTCTTGGGGGACAAGTGGCAAGCCACTTGTCCAATTTTTGTGGTGGACATTTGGTTGGTAGATTACCCACACACATATCCCCAATCCTCACCTTACATTTGCTTTAATCCTAGACATTGATTTATCTATAAATACCCCTTTGTTGCAAGACTTAATTTCATCCACACTTGAAATATCTTTCCAAGGCAAATTCTCCCTCCCTCCCTTAAGTTGTTCTCGTCCAACCCCCCCCCCCCCCCCCACTTTGTGTAGAAATACTTCAAGTATTGTTGTATTATCCCAAATACCTTAGCCTAGTATTCCTAGTAGTATTCCAAAGTTATTTCAAATATTAAGAGCCGGAAATACTACTTTATTCCAATAGTCGCAAAATTAAGCCCTAGAAAAATCTTCATAGCTTAGATAAAGTGTTAAGAGAAGTTGTTTAGAAACTTCTAAGGGTTGCTTGGAGCGGGTTGGAGCGTAAGGAATTGGAGCTAAACGTTGCTCAGGATCGACTTATAATCTTGGATAATTTTGGGCTTATCGAGGTAATGATCTATGTCCCTCTATTGTAATTGGATATTACATATTGTAGTAGTTTAGAATTGAGTATAAGATATATTGGAAGGATGATTATAAAGAATTGAACTGTATTTACATTGGACTGTATTTACAGTAGACTTGTAGTATTATTGTGGAGTAGAATTGTACCCGTCCGGTTAGACGTGTAACCCCCCCCCCCCTTGGAGTTGTTGTCTTGGTAGCGGGCCTTGATAGAGGAGGAGATTTATGTGGTTGCGGGGGGGGGAGGTGCTGCCAAATTTTTAGTAGGATAAGGAACCTTGTACTTTGAATTGTGCTACAAAGAGATCGAGAAGTTGATAGACTTTTTATGGCCATTATAGGTTGAAGTATTGCGAGTAGCGTATTCTACTTGAAGGGTGGAAAGGACTTGCAGGGTTACAGTACTTTGGAGCTTTTTGCTTTTTGTCGATAATCGTCGCGAGGTATGTGAACCTCTTCCTATCTTTTCTAGCATGATTGTGTGAACTATGTAGTACGGTAGACGTACGTGTGCTAAACGAGTTTGGTTGGTTTAAAACATAAAGTGTTATAACGGCTTTATGGGAAGTTTGTTATAACAACTTTATGTAGGTAAAGAAATGGTTTGTGGTTTTTAAAAGATAAGAGACTTAACTTATAAATGACTTGATGTGAATTATTAAGGACTTGGTTGGTGTTAAAAAGTTGTGAAACCACATTTTTGAGAAATGGGTAATTGGGTTTTAAAAAGGAATAAGTTATATTGATTTCGGAAATGAGAATAAGTATCGAACAAACCACTGCAGCGTTAATAAAGGAAAATGTATTGACTAATTAATTATTATTAAAACCAGTAGAAACCTCCATCTGCATAGAAGCTAAGATAAGACAAAATTGTATTACATTTCCTAGATCATGGCTACTTTAATAAGATCATTAATAACAAGTATTGAATTTTCTTAAATTCCAAAGTAAGGAACTTGATTTCTAAAAGAAAAGGGACTTGAGGAATTGAAGAGTTTTTGGTTTAAAAGAAGGCATGGTTTTGTCTTAAAATGGTTTAAAAAGAAGGCATGGTTTTGTCTTAAAATGGTTTAAAAAGAAGGCACGGTTTTGTCTTAAAATTGGTTTTTAAAAGAAAGCATGGTGTTGTCTTGGTTTATTTCAAAAGAAGGTGTGAAAATGGTTTTGGTTTACTTGAAATGATAATTACTCTATTTTTGATACTATGGGTATCGTATGACTTTTGTAAAAGAAAGGGATCTTTTGAAAGAATTTAAGTACGTAGTACTTTAGGGTTAAAACCCGGATTGTTGGCACAAAATAGGAGTACTTGAGTTTATATAAATGGTGAACCAATTTGTTGTAATAAAATGAAAGTCTATGAGTACGTTGAACTTGCCTATGCTTGATGTGATAGCCTTTGTTGTGCCAGTGTTTTGATTCTGTGCTACCGAGTCTCTCGATGGAGGGCCGGCTATCTGGTTGATTGATGGACATACTGACACGATGGGGGGCCCACGGGTATGCTTCCACTAGGAGTGTTGTCTTGTTATATCCTTGGACCTACTGACACGTTGGGTGGCCCACGGGTATGGTTCCATTAGGATTGTTATTCCATGGACTAGCTCTCCATGAGATTTACTGATTCGGCCTTGGTATCTGGTAGCTAGCCCTCGTACTTGCCCCGGTCGTTGCTGATGCAGGTTGGTTCTGGTAGTTGGCTTTCGTACTTGCCCCGATCAGTTCTTGATAGTGTCATTCCATGGACCAGCCCTCCATGGGGTTTTACTGATTCGGCATTGGTATCTGGTGGTTGGCTCTCGTACTTTCCCCGGTCGTGGTTGATTCGGCTTTGGTATGTGGTAGTTAGCCTTCGCACTTGCCCCGTTCAGTTTTGTGGCGAAGTCCCGTGATTACGGCCTTGGTACCTGGTAGTTGGTCTTCGTACTTGCCCCCGTCAGCTACGTGGCGCAGGTGGATCTGGTAGTTGGTTTTCGTACTTGCCCCGATCAGTTCTTGATAGTGTCATTCCATGGACCAGCCCTCCATGGGGTTTTACTGATTCGGCCTTGGTATCTGGTGGTTGGCTCTCGTACTTGCCCCGGTCGTGGCTGATTCGGCTTTGGTATCTGGTAGTTAGCCTTCGCACTTGCCCCGTTCAGTTTTGTGGCGAAGTCTCGTGATTACGGCCTTGGTACCTGGTAGTTGGTCTTCGTACTTGCCCCCGTCAGCTACGTGGCGCAGGTGGATCTGGTAGTTGGTCTTCGTACTTGCCCCGTGTCAGCTTCGTGGCGAAGTCTCGTGATCACGGCCTTGGTATCTGGTAGTTAGCCCTCGTACTTGCCCCCGTCAGCTACGTGACGCGGCTTTGGTATCTGGTAGTTGGCTTTCGTACTTGCCCCGTGTCAGCTTCGTGGTATAGTTATATAGTATTGTTGGTACGACTTTGGTATCTGGTAGTTGGCTTTCGTACTTGCCCCGGTCAGTTGATGATGCGGCTTTGGATCTGGTAGCTATGCCTTCGTACTTGCCCCGTACGGTTTTATGACACAGGTGGGACCTGGTGTTCATGTGTAATCCTTGGTGTTGTTTTATCATAGACTGCCGGCAGTGAGGAAGGAATTCCACGGGCATGATTGATGTTGTGGGCGTGAGACCCACTGTTATATTTGAGTGATGACTTTGAGGGCGTGAGACCCTGACTTGACATGACTTCTTATATGTTGTGTACTGTAGTTTGGTTATCATACATGTCTCCTGCTTTATATAGACTATTATGATTTCATTTACAGTATTTTCAGTTTCACATACTTGGTACCTGTTGTACTGACCTCCTTCGGGGGGCTGCGTTCATGCCGCAGGTAGAGGTACACCAGTTGTTGATCCTTGCTCATAGGATCACAGTTCAGCGTTTGGGAAGCTCCGTTTCTCCGGAGGCTTATCTTTGGTATAGTCCCCTGTCGTTGTAGGTACTTGTACATTCAGGGGTATGGCGGGGCCCTGTCCCGTCATAGTTGTTGTTACATTCCTAGAGGTCTGTAGTACTGTTGTGGGCAGGGTTTGTAAAGGATTTACTGTTCGATTTTGATGTATATATACAGGAAGGTAACCGTTTTGGTTAACCTGTTTTTATTATTGTATATCTTGTTTCATGTGTAAGTTTTTATTTCCGCTGATTTTCTCTGATGTTGTATCACTAGGGTGCCCGGGGTAAGGCACGATCCACGGGCAGTCGGTCGTGGCGCTTCCATTTTGTTTGATCTTGGCCATGCTTATCGATGAGAGATCGGGGCATGCGACCAGATGCGGGTTAGATGCGTACATTTCATTGGAGAATGCAGGCGATGTGGAGGATTCCACGTATACTTAGTTGTTATTATCACATGGACATGTCTACAGATGAGGATTCGGGCGTGCGGCCATGCACGGGTTAAACTCGGTATATTATTATTGTCACATGGGCATGTCTACGCGATGAGGATTAGGGGGCATATGACCATTACTATTATTCCACTGTCGGCGTACACATATACAATATTGTAGTAATGGTCATATGCCCCCGGAATCCCTCATCGGTGTAGACATGCCCATGTGACAATAATAATATACCGGGAGTTTAACCCGCTGCATGGCCGCATGCCCCCGGAATCCCTCATCGGTGTAGACATGTCCATGTGATAATAACAATGGAAGTATACCCGTGGAATCCTCCGTCACTGCCGGTACCTCCAATGAAATGTACGGGCATCTAACCCGCATCCTGGTCGCATGCCCCGGCATCTCTCATCGGTATAAGCATGGCCAAGATCAAACAAAATGGAAGCTGTCACGACCCGAACCCGGGCCCGTGACTGGTGCCTTACCCCGGGCACCCTAGTGATACAACATCAGAGAAAATCAGCGGAAATAAAAACATGAACATGAATTAAGAGAAAAGATAAATAAACAGGCCAACCAAAATAGTTTCCTTCATCATATATACATAAATACCACGCTTATCCTTTACAACCACGCCCACAACTCTGCACTCTAGATTTTATAATACTATGACGGGACAGGGCCCGCCATACCACGAATGTATAAGAATCTCTGACTCGAGTAACATACCAAAAGATAAGCCTCCAAGGAACTGAGCTTCCCAATCTGAAAGGTGATCCTAAAAGCGAGGATCGTACCGATGTACCTTTTACTCATGCATGAACGCGGCCCAAGGAGGTCGGCATAACAGTACCAAGTATGTGAAAGCGTAAAATCTTGTAAATAAAATCATAATAGTCTATATAAAGCGAGGAGACATGTATGATAACCAAACTACTGATTCACAACATAGAAGCGATCATGTCAAGTCGTGACTCGCCTCAAAGTCATCCTCATGCCCGTGGAACTTCTTCCTCGCTGATCTAGGTACAAATCATGTGATACGTATAATGTCTCGGCCCATCTTATGGACCCAATATAGAAAGCGTGTGGAATACATTCCGGATGAACGGTAGTCGGTGAAACATTCCGGATGAGCCGTAGTCGGTGATATACATTCGGATGAACGGTAGTCGAGTGAAATACATTCGGATGAACCGGTAATCAAGTGAAATACATTCGGATGACCCGGTAATCAAGTGAAATACATTCGGATGACGGTAATCAAGTGAAATACATTCGGATGACCCGTGAATCAAGTGAAATACATTCCGGATGAACGGTAGTCGAGTAGAACACGATGCTTGCACAACAAGGCTATCACACGTAACATGGTCAAGTTTCATAACAACACGCATAAGCAAGTTACACACGACTCAAGGTACTTTCATTTTATGTCAAAGTCCAGATTTTAACCTTAAAGTACTACGTCCGTTAAATTCCTTTTAAGATCCATTTCTTTTACAAAGGTCACCCGATACCCGTAGTATAAAATTGGAGTGACTAACATTGTTAAGTAAACCAAAATGCTTTCCTTTGTAAAATCAAGTAACAACCTTATTTTCCAAACGTTCAAGTTTGCCTAATTTCGAATGCTCAAGTTTCTCATTTTAGAAAAAGGTTTCGTAGTTCATAGTTTTAAATCCTTTAAAACATAATTCTCCTTTAAACGTTTTGAGACACCTATGTCTTATAAGTGAGTAGGTTATTCTTGTTTATAATCAATCTTATTAAGCAGCCATGATCTAGGAAATGTCATTTTGTCTCATCTTAGCTTCTATGCAGATGGAAGTTTCTACTGGTTTTAATAATACTAAATCTGTCCAGAACATTTCCTTTTATTAACGCTGCAGTGGTTTGTCGATACACATTCTGATTTCCGAAATCAGTAAAACATTTTTAAGCCGTTATACCTAACTTTCCATAAAGCTAGTATAACTCTTAAGTTTTCCAAAAACCAAGTATTACTTCTTTTCTCAAAATGATTCAAAAATCTTTTGAAATACTTCTAGTTTTTTATTATCACATAGCCAGCCAGTTATAGTTCAAATCAGTTACCTCTTAAAAACCACAAGTGTTTTCTTACCTACATAAAGCTGTTATAACCCACTTCCCATAAAGCCGTTATAACACTTTATGTTTTAAACCAATCAAATACATTTAGCACATGTACGTCTACCGTACTAGATAGTTCACACATATCATGCTAGAAGAGATAGGAAGAGGTTCACATACCTCGCGAAGATTATCGACTAATAGCAAAAAGCTCCAAGTACCTCAAACCGTCGGCTACTCCTTAAGCTAAGTAGACCAAGCCATACGTAGTACTTCAACCTATAGAGGCCACAATGCGCCTATTAACATTTAGATCTCAATGGAGAATATCCTACAGAAAATTCGGCAGCACCTCCCCCCCCGCAACAGCGTAAATCTCCTCCTCTATCGAGGCCGGCTACCAAGCCAACCGGGGTTAACCCGTCTGACCGGACGTGTACAATTCTACGACACAATGCTACACAAGTCTCATGTAATACAATCTATGTAATTACGATTGATTCAATTCTTAAAATTCAGGCTTAAGTCGCAAGACATTGCCGTAAGTATTATTCAGGCTTAAGTCGAAAGACATTGCCGCACAACTATGTTCAGTTCTATATATAGTATACTTAACCATATACTCCTACAACATGTAATTTCCAATTACAACAGAAGGTCAAGAATGTTTACCTCGATAAGCCCAAAATTATCCGAGTTTATATGTCGATCCCGAGCAAGGTTTAGCTCCTGCTCGAAAGCTCCGCTCCGCTCCAACCAACCCTTAGAAGTTCTAACCAACTTCTACTAATAACTTCAACAACGGGTGAAGATTTACTTAGGGTTTCGTTTTAGTAGTGAGGAAAGTATAATAGTATTTTCGGGCTTTGTAAAAGGGTACTTTGGAAAGTACTACAAGGTATTTGGCTAAAGTATTTTGGGCATTATAACAATACTAGGATAGTATTTCTATACCACAAAAAGGGGTATTATACGAAAACCACTAGGCTAGGGGGGGGGGGTACCCCACGGCTAACCACTACACAGGGGGGGGTAGGTTTCGGCCAAGGCCTTGAGGGGAGGGTGTGGTGGACGAGAGAGCAAGAGGGAGGAGTGTTTGAGACTTAGTAGATTGCTCAGTGAGGATGAAGACAGTCTTCAACTGAGAGGGGTATTTATAGGTCAAGTGAAGGCCAACCAATGGCCAAGATGAAGACAAGTGCATAGCAAGTGTAAGGCCAAGATTTAGCCATGTGCTACCTTATCCATTTACACAAAATATCCTACCTAACCCTTGACAAAAAATGCAACACCAAAAGCGTGCAGCGGCAAGCTTTTTGCCGTCACTCCTTCCAATTAGAGGTGACAAGTGTCGCCTCGTTGGTCCAAAATGTTTCGTCTCTCGGAAAAATCCGTAAAATTAAAAATGTCATAGCCGGAATTTTCCTACGAAAGTGGAAACGTTCGTCAAAAACGACTCTAATCGGGTGTTGTGTACAAATTTCGAAACTAGCCAACTTTAAGGCTCAAATTGCATCACGCCTCACGCATACTGCGGAAATACGGGTATAACATTCTCCCCTCCTAGAAACATTCGTCCGAATGTTCCTTCTCAAGACGGATAACGAAGAATTTCTTCTAACAAGTTGCCAACGCCACACCGCCACGAAATATCACACGTTCTCTTCCTTACTCGCCGCGTCCTTCCTGACACTTGAACTCCTCTAGTATACGTACCACACTTCAGTCATCGCTTTAGTTCCAAAACTTTGGAGTCACTACCTCCAACTTGGTCATCTTACTAACCGCAATCTCCCTTAAGGCCATTCCCGACCTTCATGATCCGCTTCTGGTCGAACATAACCACGAACTCATACGACGGTCATCTAAACTTGGGACTAGCACCCTCGTGACCCTACCACCTGGCGGGACCACCCAGAGCTGACCCCACCGAACAGTGCGGGTTGGCCCGCAACACGCTGACCGACCATGTCGCGCCAACTCTTGCTCGCCGACGGAACAATCTTGCTAAATCACATCATGAAAGATACCACTTTTATTTACCCAACCTGGACTTATCACACAATACATTCTAGGCATAAAATGCACTCGACAAGGATCACTGCAAAATCTTGTACTCAAGCGGCTTTACATCTAAGGTCTCAAGCGTAATATTCTAAGGTTCATCATTTTCTCACCCCAGCTTACCCTTTTCCCCAACTGTGTTCCTAAATCACATTTTAGCACAAAGCTATCCAACATAACACTTAACACATTAACATAAAACATACAAGCCTCTAGATGGTTATGATATACAGCTACCGCCCACTCTAATCATAAGTGCGCCTGCAGGCGCATAATCGTAGCGATGTAACACGCCATCGATCCGAGGCTGCGCAGTGCCGGTACCTCTCCTATAAGCACCTTCGCCACATGTACAGCGGCGCGGTGAAACAAGCACGATAAGACGACATTCCCGGGATGATGTTTGTCACATCGCATGCACCGAGGGCGTGAATCCGGTGGCTAGCACTCACGTATACTGTGAACCGGAAGCCTGGAGCTCGGCTCGAATACCTGAACGCCCACGAAGGCGAGGAGGACCACTGCATCTGGCGAGGTACATAACTAGATCGCCGACTGGCGGTCGCCGCGAAAGTTACCAAAGGACCTGCTGCAGCCCTCTTCTGTGATCTCGGCCATTCCGTCGACCTCTCCATGCCTCGCATCCTAGTGCATGAGCTTGCACGCGGCAATGTCCATGCCCGGTGAAGAGCTACACCCGTACAAGCCTCGCCAAGTAATCATCCACCCGGTGACGTAGCGGTGTACTCGTCCTCCATATCGGTACTCTACATGGGAACATACCGAGCTAATGAGTCGAACTCACATTGTACTCTCTAACCGTCGCGCCCGCCTCAACGTCAAAAACTGTCGCCCGAGCCCTCTCATTCGTGGAGGCAAGAAATGTGCAAGAAATGCCCTCGAGAACTCGCCCCAAGCTGGAAGTGCATGCTCTTCCGGACAGCTCACGAATCAAACGGCCAATCGCAGATCACGCGGTGATGCGAACCAATACCACCGACTCGCCTCGAGGCTCGATCACTTTACGATCGGCTGTAGGCTGTCGGATAAACTCGAGGTCATCCTCGGCTCTCGATCCATATAACATCGGGCTCTGACTCGAGAAAGTCACGTAGCCTCAAACTGCTCGGGGTGAACTACGGGTCTATTGGCCGGCTGCATCCGGCCTATCTCATATCTGCCACGACCGCGGCGAATCGCCATCTCCTTGTACCCCGTCTCGGCTCGGTGTGGGGTGGAGGCTCAGTATCAGTAGTCTCGAGCCCGGCTGCTGCGGTTCTAACTTCTTTGGTCTTTGCGGCGTGCGAAACCGTCGTCGGAAGCATCATCTCGTCTTGATCGCTGCGCCTCGTACTCCTCTGTATCACTAATGACTCCTCGATCGCCTTGCCCATGGGCACAGGTTGCCTTACGCGAGGCATAAGCGGTAAAGGAAAGGAATACGTCGAGAGGGTCCATTTATCACACGGCTACAGGCACGATCTCGTAATGAGAAGAATGGAAACTAATCCTAAATGTCCTGCAAACCTCCGATTATAGATGTAGTGCCTGACACCGATAATCAAGACTCTACTAGACACGGTCTGTAGACACTTTCCGAGACTAATCGCTCGATACCACTTTTGTCACGACCGAACCGGGCGTGATCGTGCATTACCCGGCACCTGGTGATACAACATCGAGAGAAAATCAGCGAAATAAAAACATGAACATGAATTAAGAGAAAAGATAAATAAACAAAGCCAACCAAAATAGTTGCCTTCATCATATATACATAAATACGAACGGTTATCCTTTTTACAACCACACGCGATTACTCTGCACTTAAGATTTTACAATATGACGGGACAGGGCCCGCCATACCACGAATGAATAAGAATCTATGGACTGGTAACATACAAAAGATAAGCCTCAGGAACGGAGCTTCCAATACGCTGAAAGGTGATACTAAAGCTGGGATCGATACCGATGTACCTTTTACTGCGATGAACGCACTTCGAAGGAGAGTCGATAACAGTACAGTATGTGAAATCGTAAATATCAGAATGAAATCATAATAGTCTATATAAAGCATGAGACATGTATGATAACCAAACTACGATTCCTGACATAGAAGCGGTCATGTCAAGTCGGGGACTCACGCCAAAGTCATCCTCATGCGTGGAACTTCTTCCTCACCGCCAGCGATCTAGGTACAAATCATGTGATACGTATAACGTGTCTCGGCCCATCTTATGGACCCAATATAGAAACGTGTGGAATACATTCGGATGAACGGTAGTCGGTGAAACACATTCCGGATGAACCGTGGTCAAGTGATATACATTCGGATGAACCGGTAGTCGAGTGAAATACATTCGGATGAACCGGTAATCAAGTGAAATACATTCGGATGACGTAATCAAGTGAAATACATTCGGATGACGGTAATCAAGTGAAATACATTCGGATGACGTAATCAAGTGAAATACATTCGGATGACCGGTAATCAAGTGAAATACATTCGGATGACCCGTGTCAAGTGAAATACATTCGGATGAACCGGTAGTCGAGTAGAACACGATCTTGCACAACAAGGCTATCACACGTAACATGGTCAAGTTTCATAACAACAAGCATAAGCAAGTTACACACGACTCAAGGTACTTTCATTTTATGTCAAAGTCGGATTTTAACCTTAAAGTACTACGTCCGTTAAATTCCTTTTAAGATCCATTTCTTTTACAAAGGTCACCCGATACGTAGTATAAAATTGGAGTGACTAACATTGTTAAGTAAACCAAAATGCTTTCCTTTGTAAAATCAAGTAACAACCTTATTTTCCAAACGCTCAAGTTTGCCTAATTTCAATGCTTAAGTTACTCATTTTAGAAAAAGGTTTCGTAGTACATAGTTTTAAATCCTTTAAAACATAATTCTCCTTTAAACGTTTTGAGACACCTATGTCTTATAAGTGAGTAGGTTATTCTTGTTTATAATCAATCTTATTAAGCAGCCATGATCTAGGAAATGTCATTTTGTCTCATCTTAGCTTCTATGCAGATGGAAGTTTCTACTGGTTTTAATAATACTAAATCTGTCCAGAACATTTCCTTTTATTAACGCTGCAGTGGTTTGTCGATACACATTCTGATTTCCGAAATCAGTAAAACATTTTTAAGCCGTTATACCTAACTTTCCATAAAGCTAGTATAACTCTTAAGTTTTCCAAAAACCAAGTATTACTTCTTTTCTCAAAATGATTCAAAAATCTTTTGAAATACTTCTAGTTTTTTATTATCACATAGCCACTTGCTTATAGTTCAAATCGATTACCTCTTAAAAACCACAAGTGTTTTCTTACCTACATAAAGTTATATAACCCACTTCCCATAAAGCGTTATAACACTTTATGTTTTAAACCAATCAAATACATTTAGCACATGACGTCTACCGCACTAGATAGTTCACACATATCATGCTAGAAGAGATAGGAAGAGGTTCACATACCTCGCGAAGATTATCGACTAATAGCAAAAGCTCCAAGTACCTCAAACCGTGGCTACTCCTTAAGCTAAGTAGACCAAGCCATACGTAGTACTTCAACCTATAGAGGCCACAATGCGCCTATTAACATTTAGATCTCAATGGAGAATATCCTACGAGAAAATTCGCGAACACTTCCCCCGCAACAACATAAATCTCTCCTCTATCGAGGCCGGCTACCAAGCCAACCGAGGGGGTTAACACTGGCCGGGACGTGTACAATTCTACTACAGCCAATGCTACAAGTCTATCGTAATACAATCCTATGTAATTACGATTCGATTCACTTCTTAAAATTCGTGCTTAAGTCGCAAGACATCGTAAGTATTATTCAGCTTAAGTCGAAAGACATTGCCGCACAACTATGTTCATTCTATATATAGTATACTTAACCATATACTCCTACAACATGTAATTTCCAATTACAATGTAAGGTCAAGAATGTTTACCTCGATAAGCCCAAAATTATCCGAGTTTATATGTCGATCCCGAGCAAGGTTTAGCTCTACTCCGAGCGCTCAGGCCGCTCAACCAACCCTTAGAAGTTCTAACCAACTTCTACTAATAACTTCAACAACGGGTGAAGATTTACTTAGGGTTTCGTTTTAGTGATGAGGAAAGTATAATAGTATTTTACGGGCATTTGTAAAAGGGTACTTTGGAAAGTACTACAAGGTATTTGGCTAAAGTATTTTGGGCATTATAACAATACTAGGATAGTATTTCTATACCACAAAAGGGTATTATACGAAAACCACTAGGCTAGGGGTACCTACGGCTAACCACAAAGGGGTAGGTTTCGACCAAGGGGGCCTTCAGAGGGGAGGGTGTGGTGGGCGAGAGAACAAGAGGGAGAGTGTTTGAGACTTAGGTAGATTGCTCAAGTGAGGATGAAGAAAGTCTTCAACTTAGAGGGTATTTATAGGTCAAGTGAAGGCCAACCAATGGCCAAGATGAAGACAAGTGCATAGCAAGTGTAAGGCCAAGATTTAGCCACGTGCTACCTTATCCATTTACACAAAATATCCTACCTAACCCTTGACCAAAAATGCAACACCAAAAAGCGTGCAAAGTGGCAAGCTTTGCGTCCACTCCTTCCAATTAGAGGGTGACAAGTGTCGCCTCTCGTTGGTCCAAAATGTTTTCTCTCGGAAAAATCCGTAAAAATTAAAAATGTCATAGCGGAATTTTCCCTACGAAAAATGGAAACGTTTCGTCAGAACACGACTCTAATCGGGTGTTGTGTACAAATTTTGAAACTAGCCAACTTTAAGGCTCAAATTGCATACGACGCCAACGCACATACTGCGGAAATACGGGGTATAACGAAGCATACCCGTGGAATCCTCGTCGCTGCATGCATACAACAAATTCACAACAAGTCGATCGGCCTTCCGAGAGACGCGGTAACATAGTAATACCACCAAGGCTATCATAACCAGCATAGGCAAATTTAACATACTCTTAGACTTCTATTTTATGACAACAAATCCGGGTTTTAACCCCAAAGTACTACATACATTAATCCTTTCAAAAAGATCTCTTTTTACGTAAAAACTACTCGATACTATTATCCGTAGTACCAGAAACGTTCATGTTTAAATCAAGTACTTTATACTTTTTAAACCAAGTGGCTTACATTTTTAAAATAACGTCAAGTACACTTTTAAAACCCAAGTTACTAACTCTTTTAAGATCAAGGTACTCCTACCTTTTAAAACCAAGCCACTTATATTTTTCTCATCAAGAAAAGTCCGATATTTGAAAATAAGTTACTTATACTTTTCCCAAAATCAAGTTACCAATTTAAATCCAATAATAAAACAAAACCCTGCCATTCTTTTAAACCAAAACACTTCAAATTCTCAAGTCTCTTTTCTTTTAGAAATCAAGTTCCTTACTTTGGAATTTAAGAAAATCAGTACTTATTAAAAATGATCTTATTAAAGCAGCCATGATCTAGGAAATGTAATACAATTTTGTCTTATCTTAGCTTCTATGCAGATGGAGGTTTCTACTTGTTTTAATATAATTAATTGTCATTACTTTTTCCTTTATTAACGCTGCATTGGCTTGTTCGATTCTTATTCCCATTTTCGAAATCAATGTAACATTATTCTTTTAAAAACCAAGTACTCATTACTCACGAATGAGGTTTCACAACTTCTAATACAATTCAAGTTCTTCACATTTCATATCAAGTCAAATATAAGTCCAGTCTCTTATCTTTTAAAATCAATAAATCATTCTTTTACCTACATAAAGTCGTTATAATTAACTTCCCATAAAGCCATTATAACACTTTATGTTTTAAACCAACCAAAATTCGTTTAGCACACGTACGTCTACCGTACTACATAGTTCACAACATCATGCTAGAAAAGATAGGAAGAGGTTCACATACCTCGCGACGATTATCGACAAAAAGCAAAAAGCTCCAAAGTACTGTAACCCTGCTAGCCTTTTCCATCCTTCAAGTAGAATACGCTACTCGTAGTACTTCCACCTAAAAAGGCCACAAAACGTCTATCAACTTCTCGATCTCTTTGTAGCACAATTCCAAGCACAAGGTCATTATTCTACGGAAAATTTGGCAGCACCTCCCCCCCGTAACCAAATAAATCTCCTCCTCTATCAAGGCCCGCTACCAAGCCAACAACTCCAAGGGGGTTACACGTCTAACCGGACGTGTACAACACTGCCCCACAATAATACTACAAGTCTACTGTAAATACAGTCCAATGCAAATACAGTTCAATTCTTTATAAACATCCTTCCAATAAATCTTATACTCAATTCTAAACTACTACAATATGTAATATCCAATTACAATAGGGGGACAAAGATCATTACCTCGATAAGCCCAAAATTATCCAAGATTAATAAGTCGATCCTGAGCAACGCTTAGCTCCAATTCCTTACGTTCCAACCCTCTCCAAGCAACCCTTAGAAGCTCCTAACCAACTCCTCTTCAAGATCCAACTCAAAAAAGTGAAGAACACTAGGCTCAAACTATGGCAAGTTTCGGCCAAGGCAAGGTTTCTAGGCTAGGGATGTGAAATATTTTCCAACTCTTGGTACACAATCTTCCTAACACCCTAAGGAAGAACACTTAAAACTTTAAGAATTTTTGGACAACTTAAGCTCCACAAATCAGCCCAAGGCCGAGAGTACCTAGAAGGGAGGGAGTAATTTTTCAAGCTTTGGAAATAACTAAGTGTGGAATGAATAAGTCTTGAAATCAATGGGGTATTTATAGAGAAATCAAGGGCCAAGATCTAGGCAAGTGTGTGGTGTAGATTGGGGACATATGGGTGTGGATTCTACCAACCACATGTCCACCACAAAATTTGGACAAGTGGCTAGCCCACATCATTCTAAACCGCCCAAGGACACTCATCGCCGCGGTCGACCAACGGCCACGTGGGGTGACACGTGTTGCCCCCCTACTTGTCCAAAATATTTCATCTTCCGAAGATATCCGTAATGCCAAAAATCCGAAAATAAAGTGGGCCCCACAAAACCGTAAATTCTCCCGTGGGCCCCACGTGACCAATTTCGGAAATAAAATTCCATAATTCTCAAATATTCCAAAAAGTCCGAATACCAAATCTGGGAATCCAATTCCCATTAACGAACCTTTTTCCTTCACAAAATCCAGAAACTTTTCCGTCGAAAAATCACATCTTTCTTCCTTTCCAATTTTTTTGTGTCGTATTCTCGTACGTATGTCCTCACATACATACCCTGGAACTACGGGGTGTAACATTCTTCCCCCCTTAGAAACATTCGTCCCGAATGTTCCTTCTAAGTCTCAAAACATACATGCGCTGGTATAGTCTCCACTACTATACTTACAAAACCAATTATGCCACACCTGGCCATAATATAACATACGCGAAAAACTCAAATCCAAGCCAACGAGGAATCACCTCTAACATCACAAAAAGCTTCCACCCATGGTCTAAAGGATACTCCCTTGCACCTTCACTTCACAAAAGAAATGGTCACTTCCGATCTCTTAACACATGTCCACTTCTTTCCTTACTGCCGCATTCGTACACGAACTCTTTCTAGTACACGTACCATACTCCGATCATCGCCGGTTCCAAAACCTTGGAGTCACTACCTCCAAACTTGGTCATCTACTAGCCTCAAATTCCTTTAAGGCCATTCCCAGCCTTCACGATCTGATTCTGGTCGAACGCATCCACGAACTCGTATAACGGTTACCTAAACTTGGGTCTTGCACCCTCGTGATCCTACCACCTGGCGGGACCACCTCGAACTGACCCCACCTCATTCCGGGCTACGGGTTGACCCGCAATATGGCCTCAACCCGACCCACAGTCGCGCCAACTCTCTCATTCCCCGATCCGGAACAATCTTACTAATTCACGTCATGAGAGCTATCGCTTCCATCTCACACTACCCATGGAATTATCCCACAATATATTTCACGCATACCAAGTACTTCAACAAAGACCAACCGTAAAATCACCCACTCAAGACGGCCTTGCATCCAAGGTCCTAACTGTTATAAATTCTAAGTCTCACAATATCTCGTCCCCAGACTTACCCTTTTCAACTACCCATGTTTTCTAATTCACACTTAACACAATGCTTTCCTTACATAGCACTTAACATGTATCCACCATAACAACATAAACGATCTCTTGGGTCAAGATATCTCTGTAACTACTGCCTCACTTTCCCTTTGTCGCTCTAATCATAATCCTGCCCTACAGGGCACCTAGCTATATAAGGCGATGAACCAGCCACCGATCCCGAAGGCTGAGTCTCTACATCTGTGCTACCTCTGGTCGAACAAACTCTCACCAAATGGCCCTGTTGGCCGCAAGCATACAAGCTGTCGCCGGCGACGACACTCCCGTAATGGAGTCTATTACAACGGCCACAACGAGGTAGGGGTGACCTCATCTGACTAACACCCCCTTCTCCCAAACAACTGAACCCGCAACTGACCCGGTAGGCTGAGTCATCCCTCTTGTATCCCTCCTACTTGGACATCCTCCCATCACATGGCCCTGACGGCCGCAAGTATAACAATCTCCCAAACTAGCACGACACCCTGAGGATCATCCTCAGCTCTCTATCCATAGAACTCTGGCGAACTGCAACTCAAGAAATCTCGAAGTCTCAGACTATCGGATCTAGGGTGAATCACTGGTACTGCTGGAACCACCGGCTCTCGTCCGTCCTCATTCCCAGCCACCATCCTAGCTAGTAACTGGGCCATCTCCTTGAACTCATATCCTCGGCTCCTGGTCGTGGAACTGGAGGCTCAGGTATCGTGGCCTCAGTAGAAACTGCTGCCGCTCTAAACTCTGCTGGGGCTAGCGGCGTCATAAAACTCATCGTCTGAAGTACTATCTCAGGTAATGACCAGGCCTGTGCCCTCGTAACCCTATGTGTTCTACTCGTAGCTCCCTCTGCTGCTTTGGCCATATGGGCCCTGGTTGCCTTGCGTAGAGGCATAACGGGTACATAAGAATACGCCAGAGGGAGTCCAACTTATAACACAACTCTAAGGCACTATCTCAGAGTGAGAAGAATGGAAACCAATCCTAAATATCCTGTAGCCTCCTTATTATAGATGTGGTGCACAACACACCGATAATCAAGACTCTACTAGACACGGTCTGTAGACACTTTCCGAGGATTATGTCACGATCCGAACCCGGGCCCGTGACTGGTGCCTTACCTGGGCACCTAAGTAGACATACATCAGAGTAACCAGCGGAATATAAAAACAAGACATGAAACAATTATGAAATGAGAAACAGTTTATCCAAGAAAAGATTGCCTTTCGGCATGTATATATACATCAAGAGTGAACAGTTACATCCCAACTTTACAACAGGACTACAGACCTCTAGGAATGTAAACAACTATGGCGGGACAGGGCCCCGCCATACCCTGAATGTACATAAAGCTACAATGGCAGGGAGATCATACCCAAAAGACAAGCCTCCGGAGAAACGGGGCTTTCCCAAAAGCAGAAACGGTGATCCTAGGAGCGGGGATCAACAACAGGAGTACCTCTACCTGCGGCATGAACGCAGCCCCCCGAAGGAGGTCAGTACAACAGGTACCAAGTATGTGAAACTGTAAAGTACTTAAATGAAATCATATCATTTTAAAACCAATTTTACAAATATGTACGAAACAACCAATGTAACGCATAGTGCCACGAATAACCAAGAGCAAAATAGATATAACATAATCGGTCTTTTCTAGGCGCTAATGATCGGGCAAGGCCATTCGCCCATAGTATCATTATGCGTGCCTAATCTCGGAACTCCGCGATCGCGTAGGCCGTATAGGCCGCATGAGGTATTCTCGCATCGGGGTAGCTAACCCGGCATCATCCTCGACCCCGGTCCGCGTAGTCCTATGGACGCGTGAGGTATCCTCGCGTCGGCGTAACACACGGGTGATCAATCTCGGAACTCGCAGACTCGCATAGGTCACATGGACCCGCGTGAGGTATTCCTCGCATCGAGGTGGCAAGTCCTCGGCATCATAACAAGTCGGGGTATGTGATATAATAGCGATCTAACGGGCTTATCGTTTAACAACGTAAGCACAACAAGAATAACCCCCTTACACAAACATCACAAGACACTAACACACGTAGCATCATAACATGTTTACTTATCAAACCATCTTACTACACTTTCCAGAAATCAATACAAGACTTTCATAAACAATTAAGTAAACCGTTCCTTTTATCTTTCTTAAGTCGTTATACCTAACTTCCCATAAAGCTAGTATAACTCTTAAGCTTTTAAAACCAAGTATTACTTTTCTTTCAAAAATGATTCATAACTCTTTTGGAATATTTCCAAGATTCTTATCATTTAAAACTCAAGTCAAAAGACATCAAAGTAAAACCAAGTTTAGTTAACACGTATGCGTCTACAGTACTATATATATTTCAAAAGTATCATGCTCAAGAGGATAGGAAGAATCACATACCTCCTCGGCTCAATCCACCTGCCAAGTCGAATATGTCGCGCGCAGAGTATCAACCTATAATAGTCAAATACGTCTATCAATGTCTAGACTACTCTGTAGAATAATCTAAGCAGAAGGTTCTCTATTCTACGGAAAATTGGGCAGCATTTCCCTGCAGTCAAACTACACAAGTCTCATAAATACTGATGTAAGTACAGTTCAATTCTCTTCTTTTATATACCATCCTTCTATAAATCTTATACTTAGTTCTAAACTACTACAATATGTAATCTCCAATTACAATAGAAGGACAAAGATTATTACCTCGATAAGCCCAAAATTATCCAAGATTAAATGTCGATCCTGAACAACGTTTAGCTCCTAATTTGCACGCTCCGATAGCTCCAAGAAACCCTTAGAAGTTTCTAAACAACTTCTACTTAATACTTCAACCAACTATGAAGATTTTCCTAGGGTTTCGTTTTGTGACTAAAGGATATAAAGTAGTATTTCCGGGCTTTTAGTATAGAGGTAACTTTGGAATACTACAAGGGATTTAGGCTAAGGTATTTTGGAATAGTAACAATACTTGAAGACAATTTTTCTACCAAAGGGGGGGGGGTGTTTCGGACGAAGCAACTAGAAAGGGGGGGAGGGTGTTTTGGACGAGAGCACTACAAGGGGGAAGGATTTTTGGAGACTTGGAAATTGTTAAGTGGATGAAGAGTCTTGCAACTTAAGGGGGGTATTTATAGAATAATCAAGGGCCAAGATTCAAGCAAGTGGAGGGTGTAGATTTGGTAGTTTGTGTGAGTGGAGTCTTCCACCAAGTGTCCACCACAACATTGGGACATATGTCCACCACAACTTTGGGACATATGTCCCCCACAACAAAGAGACATGTGGCTAACCACTTGCAACAAAGAAAA
The DNA here is from genome assembly GCA_029844215.1 of Przewalskia tangutica. Taxonomy (NCBI): domain Eukaryota; kingdom Viridiplantae; phylum Streptophyta; class Magnoliopsida; order Solanales; family Solanaceae; genus Przewalskia; species Przewalskia tangutica. The sequence goes on from CM056736.1 coordinate 54,141,425, forward strand.
CGTCCAAGGCACCCTTCCCACTTGCCCACAAAATATCTTCCAAGACTTGACTATTTGACTTGGCCACTAGCCCACTATTTTCGTCCAAACATGCCACCTAAGGGTGACACATGTCGCCCTCCTATTGGTCCAAAATATTTCATCTCTCGGAAAAATCCAAATTAAATAAATTATTGAAAACGTAAAATTCCTTCACAAGGTTCGGAAAATTTTCCGTCGAAAAAAACAAATCTTACATCCTTAATCTACTTAGGGCTTGTATATTCGTACGTACGTCCTCGCATACATACTCTGGAAATACGGGGTATAACATTCTCCCCTCCTTAGAAACATTCGTCCCGAATGTTCCTTCTCAAGACAGATAACGATAAAGTTCCTCATAACTTAAACAGTTTGCAAATGCCACACATGGCCACAATACAACACTTAAGCATATATGTCAATTAAAATCAAGTAGGAAAGTGAGTTACCTGGAGGTGTGGGGAATAAGTGAGGATACTTCTGCCTCATGTCCTCCTCTGCTTCCCATGTCATCTCCTCTCTGTGCTCGTTCCGCCATAAGACCTCGTGGAAGCCACATCCTTTGTCCGCAGACGCCTAACCTGACGATCGAGTATCGCAATGGGACTCTCCTCATACGATAACCCCTCGGTCACCTGGACATCGTCAATCGGGTGCACTCTAGATGGATCCCCGATACATCTCCTCAGCATAGAAACATGGAAAACCGGATGCACTGCCTCCAGATCGGACGGCAGATCCAACTCATAGGCAACCTTGCCTACCCTGCGGACAATCTGATAAGGCCCAATGTACCTTGGGCTGAGTTTCCCTTTCTTCCCGAATCTCATCACACCCTTCATGGGTGACACCTTCAGGAAAATCCAATCAGCAACCTCAAACTCCAAATGTCGACGCCGATGATCTGCGTCGACTTGCCGACTGAAGTTGTCGAGAATCGCTCTGGATAAGCTTCACCTTATCCACCGCTTTCGCACCAAGTCCGGTCCTACTAATCGAACCTCGCCCACATCAAACCAGCCTATCGGCGACTGCACTTCTCCCATATAAGGCGCGCATAAGGCGCCATCCGATCTCGGAGTGGTAGCTGTTATTATACGCAAACTCTACTAGCGGCAAATGATCCTCCGGCTACCTCGAAATCAATAACGAGCTCGCAGATATCCTCGAGTGCGGATAGTACGCTCTGCTGTCCGTGCTGCGAGGATGGAATGCAAGATCTTGAGGCTCACTGCGTCCTAATCCCTTCGAAAGACCTCCGTAAGTTAGCCGAACCGGGCTTCTCTGCGATATGATAGAAATAGGGACCCGTGCGGTCTCACGATCTCTCGGATGTAAAGTCTAGCATAATCCTCAGCCGAAAAAGTCGTCCTGACGGGAAGAAAGTGGGCGGATTTCGTCAGCCTGTCGACGATAACCCAGATAGAATCATGCTTCCTCTGAGTGCGAGGTAATCCTGTGATAAAGTCCATGTTGATCACCTCCCACTTCCAGGTCGGGATCTCTATCGTCTGCAATAATCCACCAGGCCTCTGGTGCTCTACCTTTACCTGCTGACAACACGGGCACTGAGCAACAAACTCTGCAACGTCCCTCTTCAGGCCATCCCACCAATACACAGATCTGAGGTCGTGGTACATCTTTGTCGACCCTGGATGGATAGAGTAACGCGTCGTGTGCTTCCTAGAACCCGCCAAGTCCTGCAATATCTTGAACACACAACCTGCCCTCAAATCTTAGCACCCCATCAGGTGCTACCTCGAATGGACCCTTCCCCTCACGAAGAGCCGTATCACAATACCGTGTCAAAATCGGATCCTCATATTGTTGCCTCTTCACCTCCTCGACGATGGAAGACTCGGCAACCTCTCGAACCCGAACCCCACTGCTATCAGAACCAATCAATCGGACTCCAAGGCTCGCTAGCTGATGTATCTCGCGGACCATGCCCCTCCTCTATGGCTGCACATCTGATAGACTACTCATCGACCTACGACTAAGGGCATCTGCCATAACATTGGCCTTCCCTGGGTGGTACAGGATATCGACATCATAATCCTTGAGTAACTCTAACCACCGTCTCTGTCGTAAGTTCAACTCTCTCTGGCTGAAGATATACTGGAGGCTCTTGTGGTCTGTGTAAATATCCACATGAACTCCATACAAATAGTGCCTCCAGATCTTCAAGGCGTGAATCACCGCTGCCAACTCCAAATCATGGGTGGGGTAGTTCTTCTCATGCTTCTTGGTGTCGAGATCGCTGCTATAACCTTACCCCGCATCAACACACATCCAAGCCCGATGCCCGACGATCACAATACACCACATAGCCGTCAGTGCCTCGGAAGAGTAAGAATCGGGCGGTCGTCAACCTCTCCTTCAAGAATCGGAAGCCCTCCTCACAAGCATCCATCCATCAAACTTAGCCGCTTCCGAGTCGCTTAGTCAAAGTCTTTGAAATAGAAGCGAACTTCTCCACGAACCTCCGATAACTCGCAAGGCCCAGTAAAGCCGCACTCTGCCGGAGTAGTAGAGTCAGGCCAACTCGACGACTACCTCGATCTTGGCCATATCCACACGAATACCATCGGCCCCGACAATATGCCCAAGAAATGCCACCGAAGTCAACCAGAACTCACACTTCGAAAACTTGCCGATAACCACTGGTCCCGAGAACTCTCAAAGATCGCTCAAATGCTCGCGTGCTCCGCTCGAGCGAGAATAAACCAAGATGTCATCAATGAATACTATCACAAACGTATCCAAAATGGCTTGAACACTCGGTTCATCAAATCCATAAATACCACGAGCATTGGTCAAATCGAAAGACATAACTCGAACTCATAGTGCGTCGTCCGAATGCGATCTAGGGACATCCGCCTCTAACTCAGACTGATGATAGCCCGATCGCAGTCAATCTTGGAGAAACATCTCGCACTCGCAACGGGTCGAACAAATCATCAATCCCAGGAAGGGGTATTCGTTTAATAGTCGCCTTGTTGGTATGCGTAGTCAACACACGCGCAGCTGCCCGCCCTTCTTCTTCACGAACAATACGGCGCTCCCAAGGAGAAACACTAGGCTCGATGAAGCCTTTCTCCAAATCTCTCACCGGTCCTTCAACTCTCTCAACTCGGCGGTGTCATTCGTATGGCTAATAGATATAGGTCGGGTATCCGCAGACATCGATACAAAACTCTATCTCCTCTCTCGTGAGAGATACGGGAGGTCGTCTGAAACACATCCGGGAACTCTCGACTCATCGAATCGATGAAAATCTGCACCGACCTCGTGATCAAACACCCGAATGAGATGGTAGATATACCCTTCTCGCACCATCTTCCTAGCTCGAGGTAAGAAATAAACCTACCGCCGGCGACACGGTGTTCCTCCCACTCAATAACCGGCTCCAGAAACCGGAACTGCACTCTCTCTCTGCAGTCTACATTGGCATAGCAAGAAGCTAACCAATCCATACCCATGATCACATCAAAATCGGTCATATCCAACTCTATCAAGTCGTCTAGGGTCTGACGACTGCATAAAGTCACTGGGCAAGCCCTATATACCCGCCGAGCTACCACTGAATCACCCACTGGCGTAGCTACCTCGAAAGGGTCTATGGACTCAGGCTTTATCCCTATCCTACTAGCAATAAGGGGAGATATATAGGACAGAGTAGAACACGGATCTATCAAGGCATACACGTCACAACAAGAAACTGATAAAGTACCTGTGACGACATCCGGCGATGCCTCCTGGTCCTAGCGGCTGGACAAGGCATAAATGCGGTTCTGAGGACCGCTAGAACTAGGACCCCTGCCACGACCTCTGCCGCGACCTGCTGGTCCTCGAGCACCACGCCCTCCGGCGAGTAATCGTAGAGATGAAGACCGGCGAAAGACCCCGTGGTGACCCACTACCATCTGCGGCGCCTCATGGACAGTCTCTCGCATAGTGACCCTGCTGGCCGCAAGTGTAGCAAACTCCCGAAGTAGTACCACAACTCCCCTGATGGAATCTACCACACCGGACACACTGAGAGGACCTCGATCGGTTAGCACCACTGCTACTCGAAGTCCAAGCCACGGGGCCCGACCGCCTCGAATACCTTAGATGTCCTGAAGACGGTGTAGGAGTGCTCTGAGCTGGTTGTGGTGCAAATCTAGTCTGCTGCTGAGATCGTCCACCCCGAGAGCTACCAAAAGATCCGGCCGTCTTGGCCTTCTTCTCGCGATATCGGCCAACCTGTCGGCCTTACGCCTCGCACCAAGTGCATGAGCTCGAACGCGGCAATGTCCATGCGGTGAAGAGACACACCTGAGCAAGACTTTGCCAAGTAGTCATCCAGTCCCGTGACGTAGCGGTGTACACTATCCTCTATATCTGCTACTAACGCAGGGACATATCGAGCCAACGAGTCGAACTCCACGTTGTACTCCCAAACCGTACGTCCTCCCTGTCTCAGCATCAGAAACCTGTCGGCCCGTGCTCTCATCATCTGCGGAGGCAAGAAGTGGCTGAGAAAAGCCTCCGAGAACTCATCCCATACCGCTGGAAGTGCATGCTCTCCCCGGGACAGCTCACGAATCAAACCAATCGATTGCGATCACGCGGCCGATGTGAACCTAAGACCACCGACTCGGTCTCAAGCCACGATCACTCTCATGATCCGTCAGAATCGCTTGATGAACTCCTGCGGATCATCCTCGTGCCTCGACCGTAGAACTCTGGCGGGCTACAACTCAGAAAATCTCGTAGTCTCAAGCTATCCGATCTGGGATGAACCACGGTGCTATCGAACCGCTGCGTCCGGCTATCTCACGTTCGCCACAATCACGGCTGAATCGGGCCATCTCTCAGAACCCATCTCCTCTGCTCCGGTGTGGATCGAGGCGCAGTCTTGTGGTCTCAATGGCCACCGCCGCGCTCTAAACTCTGTTGGGGCGGCGTGAGAACTCGCCGTCGAGGTATCGCCTCGGGTAAAGTTCGGGCTCAGGCCTCGTGACCTCGGTGTCCTACTAGCGACTCCTCGGATGCCTTGCCGCCCGGGCGAGTTGCCTTGCGTGGAGGCATAACTGGTAAAGAAAAGAAATACGTTAGAGGGGTCCAACTTATAACACATCTCTAAGGCACGATCTCAGAGTGAGAATAATGGAAACCAATCCTAAATATCCTATAGCCTCCTGATTATTGGTGTGGTGCACAACACACCGATAATCAAGACTCTACTAGATACGGTCTGTAGACACTTTCCGAGGATTAACTGCTCTGATACCACTTTTGTCACGACCCGAACCCGGGTCCGTGACTGGTGCCTTACCCGGGCACCTAAGTAGACATACATCAGAGTAACCAGCGGAATATAAAAACAAGACATGAAACAATTATAAAATGAGAAACAGTTTATCCAAGAAAAGATTGCCTTTCGGCATGTATATATACATCAAGAGTGAACAGTTACATCCTAACTTTACAACAGGACTACAGACCTCTAGGAATGTAAACAACTATGGCGGGACAGGCCATACCTGAATGTACATAAAGCTACAATGGCGGGAGATCATACCTAAAAGACAAGCCTCCGAGAAACGGGCTTTCCTAAAGCGAAACGGTGATCCTAGAGCGGGGATCAACAACAGAGTACCTCTACTGCGGCGTGACGCGGCCCCAAGGAGGTCGATAACAGTACCAAGTATGTGAAATCGTAAAGTACTTAAATGAAATCATATCATTTTAAAACCAATTTTACAAATATGTACGAAACAACCAATGTAATCGCACATAGTGCCACAAAGATAACCAAGAGCAAAATAGATATAACATAACGGTCTTTTCTAGGCCGCTAATGATCGAAGCAAGGCCATTCGCCCATAGTATCATTATGCATGCCTAATCTCGAACTCCGCACCGCATAGGCCATATAGGCCCGCATGAGGTATTCTCGCCGGGGGTAGCTAACCGCGGCATCATCCTGGACCCCGAAGTCGCGTAGTCATGGACGCGTGAGGTATCCTCGACGGCGTAACTCACCCGAGTGATCAATCGGAACTCCCGCGACTCGCATAGGTCACATGGACCGCGTGAGGTATTCCTCGCATCGAGGTGGCAAGTCCTCGGCATCATAACAAGTCGGGGTATGTGATATAATAGCGATCTGACGGGCTTATCATTTAACAACGTAAGCACAACAAGAATAACCCCTTACACAAACATCACAAGACACTAACACACGAGCATCATAACATGTTTACTTATCAAACCATCTTACTACACTTTCCAGAAATCAATACAAGACTTTCATAAACAATTAAGTAAACCGTTCCTTTTATCTTTCTTAAGTCGTTATACCTAACTTCCCATAAAGCTAGTATAACTCTTAAGCTTTTAAAACCAAGTATTACTTTTCTTTCAAAAATGATTCATAACTCTTTTGGAATATTTCCAAGATTCTTATCATTTAAAACTCAAGTCAAAAGACATCAAAGTAAAACCAAGTTTAGTTAACACATGTACGTCTACCGTACTATATATATTTCAAAAGTATCATGCTCAAGAGGATAGGAAGAATCACATACCTCCTCGGCTCAATCCACCTGCCAAGTCGAATATGTCGCGCGCAGAGTATCAACCTATAATAGTCAAATACGTCTATCAACGTCTAGACTACTCTGTAGAATAATCTAAGCAGAAGGTTCTCTATTCTAAGGAAAATTGGGCAGCATTTCCCTACCCGTCAAACTACACAAGTCTCAGAATACAACAATGTAAAATGCAGTTCAATTCTCTTCTTTTATATACCATCCTTCTATAAATCTTATACTTAGTTCTAAACTACTACAATATGTAATCTCCAATTACAATAGAAGGACAAAGATTATTACCTCGATAAGCCCAAAATTATCCAAGATTAAATGTCGATCCTGAACAACGTTTAGCTCCTAATTTGCACGCTCCGATAGCTCGAGAAACCCTTAGAAGTTTCTAAACAACTTACTTAATACTTCAACCAACTATGAAGATTTTCCTAGGGTTTCGTTTTGTGACTAAAGGATATAAAGTAGTATTTTCGGGCTCTTAGTATAGAGGTAACTTGGGAATACTACAAGGGATTTAGGCTAAGGTATTTTGGAATAACAATACTTGAAGACAATTTTTCTACCAAAGGGGGTGTTTGGACGAAGCAACTAGAAAGGGGAGGGTGTTTTGGACGAGCACTTCTGAGGAAGGATTTTTGGAGACTTGGAAATTGTTAAGTGGATGAAGAGTCTTGCAACTTAAGGGGTATTTATAGAACAATCAAGGGCGAGATTCAAGTGGAGGGTGTAGATTTGGTAGTTTGTGTGAGTGGAGTCTTCCACCAAGTGTCCACCACAACATTGGGACATATGTCCACCACAACTTTGGGACATATGTCCCCCACAACAAAGAGACATGTGGCTAGCCACTTGCAACAAAGAAAATGTCCAAGGCACCCCTTCCCACTTGCCCACAAAATATCTTCCAAGACTTGACTATTTGACTTGGCCACTAGCCCACTATTTTCGTCCAAACATGCCACCTAAGGGTGACACATGTCGCCCTCCTATTGTTCTAAAATATTTCATCTCTCGGAAAAATCCAAATTAAATAAATTATTGAAAACGTAAAATTCCTTCACAAGGTTCGGAAAATTTTCCGTCGAAAAAAAACAAATCTTACATCCTTAATCTACTTAGGGCTTATATATTAAATGCGTCGCCCTCGCATACATACTGCGGAAATACGGGTATAACAGTTAATCGCTCGATACCACTTTTGTCACGACCGACCTCGGGCGTGGTCGTGCCTACCGGGCACCACAGATACAATCATCAGAGAAAATCAGCGGAAATAAAAACTTTAAGCATGAAACAAGACATAAATAAGCAACAGGCTAACCAAAACGGTTACCTTCCTGTATATATATATATATATATCAACACGAACAGTTAAATCCCTTACAAACCCTGCCCACACAGTACTACAGACCTCTAAGAATGTAACCACAACTATGACGGACGGGGCCCCGCCATACCCCTGAATGTACAAGTACCTACTATGACCGGGGACTATACCAAAGATAAGCCTCCGGAGAAACGGAGCTTCCCAAAACGCTGAACTGTGATCCTATGAGCGAGGATCAACAATCGGTGTACCTACACTGCGGCATGAACGCAGCCCCGGAGAGTCGATAACAGTACCAAGTATGTGAAATCGAAAATCACGTAAATGAAATCATAATAGTCTATATAAAGCAGGAGACATGTATGATAACCAAACTACAGTACACAACATATAAGCAGTCAGGTCTAGTCAGGGACTCACGCCCTCAAGTCATCACTCATGCCCGTGGAATTCCTTCCTCACTGCCGGCAGTCTATGACATAAATCATACTCATGTGACGCGCCCGTGGCATCCTACCTCATTGTCGGCGTACACATATATAATACATATATATAACTCCTGCCCGTGGAATCCTCCGTCACTGCCGGCAGCCGTAGGTGTAACATATAACCATGTGACCCGCCAGTGGCATCCTACCTCACAGTCGGCGTACACATATACAACATATATATATATAATACGCGGCCGCATGTCCCGGAATCCCTCATCGGTGTAACATGGCCATAACGCGTGCCTGCGTCTCTCATCGCAGCGCAGTCTTCGGCGAGCTAGCCCATGGAATAATGATCGTATATACCATGCCCCTAATCCTCATCGCCAGAGATGTGTCTTCACGGGAGCTAGCCCATGGAATAATAGTAATGGTCACATGCCCGGAATCCCTCATCGTGTAGACATGCCCATGTGACAATAATAATATACCGAGTTTAACCCACGCACGCCGCACGCCCCTAATCCTCATCGGTGTAGACATGTCCATGTGATAATAACAATGGAAGTATACCCGTGGAATCCTCCACCGCTTGGTACCTCGATGAAACGTCACGCATCTAACCCGCATCCTGGTCGCATGCCCCGACATCTCTCATCGGTATAAGCATGGTCAAGATCAAACAAAATGGAAGCATACCCGTGGAATCCTCCATCACTGCCGGTACGTCCAACAAATTCACAACAAGTCAGCCGGCCCTCCAACCGAGAGATGCGGTAACATAGTAATACCACCAAGGCTATCACAACAAGCATAGGCAAATTTAACATACTCTTAGACTTCCATTTTAGGACAACAAATCCGGGTTTTAACCCCAAAGTACTACATACATTAATCCTTTCAAAAAGATCTCTTTTTACGTAAAAACTACTCGATACTATTATTTGTAGTACCAAACACGTTCATGTTTAAATCAAGTACTTTATACTTTTTAAACCAAGTGGCTTACATTTTTAAAACAACGTCAAGTACACTTTTAAAACCCAAGTTACTAACTCTTTTAAGATCAAGGTACTCCTACCTTTTAAAACCAAGCCACTTATATTTTTCTCATCAAGAAAAGTCCGATATTTGAAAATAAGTTACTTATACTTTTCCCAAAATCAAGTTACCAATTTAAATCCAATAATAAAACAAAACCCTGCCATTCTTTTAAACCAAAACACTTCAAATTCTCAAGTCTCTTTTTTTTTAGAAATCAAGTTCCTTACTTTGGAATTTAAGAAAATCAGTACTTATTAAAAATGATCTTATTAAAGCAGTCATGATCTAGGAAATGTAATACAATTTTGTCTTATCTTAGCTTCTATGCAGATGGAGGTTTCTACTTGTTTTAATATAATTAATTGTCATTACTTTTTCCTTTATTAACGCTGCATTGGCTTGTTCGATTCTTATTCCCATTTTCGAAATCAATGTAACATTATTCTTTTAAAAACCAAGTACTCATTACTCACGAATGAGGTTTCACAACTTCTAATACAATTCAAGTTCTTCACATTTCATATCAAGTCAAATATAAGTCCAGTCTCTTATCTTTTAAAATCAATAAACCATTCTTTTACCTATATAAAGTCGTTATAATTAACTTCCCATAAAGCCATTATAACACTTTATGTTTTAAACCAACCAAAATTCGTTTAGCACACGTACGTCTACCGTACTACATAGTTCACAACATCATGCTAGAAAAGATAGGAAGAGGTTCACATACCTCGCGACGATTATCGACAAAAAGCAAAAAGCTCCAAAGCATCAGAACCCTGCTAGCCTTTTCCACCCTTCAAGTAGAATACGCTACTCGTAGTACTTCCACCTAAAAAGGCCACAAAACGTCTATCAACTTCTCGATCTCTTTGTAGCACAATTCCAAGCACAAGGTCATTATTCTACGGAAAATTTGGCAGCACCTCCCCCCCGTAACCAAATAAATCTCCTCCTCTATCAAGGCCCGCTACCAAGCCAACAACTCTGAGGGTTACACGCCTAACCTGACGTACAACACCGCCCCACAAGAATACTACAAGTCTCATCAGAATACACCCAATGTAAATACAGTTCAATTCTTTATAAACATCCTTCCAATAAATCTTATACTCAATTCTAAACTACTACAATATGTAATATCCAATTACAATAGGGGGACAAAGATCATTACCTCGATAAGCCTAAAATTATCCAAGATTAATAAGTCGATCCTGAGCAACGCTTAGCTCCAATTCCTTACGTTCCAACCCGCTCCAAGAAACCCTTAGAAGCTCCTAACCAACTCCTCTTCAAGATCCAACTCAAAAAAGTGAAGAACACTAGGCTCAAATTATGGCAAGTTTCGGCCAAGGCAAGGTTTCTAGGCTAGGGATGTGAAATCTTTTCCAACTCTTGGTACACAATCTTCCTAACACCCTAAGGAAGAACACTTAAAACTTTAAGAATTTTTGGACAACTTAAGCTCCACAAATCAGCCCAAGGCCGAGAGTACCTAGAAGGGAGGGAGTAATTTTTCAAGCTTTGGAAATAACTAAGTGTGGAATGAATAAGTCTTGAAATCAATGGGGTATTTATAGAGAAATCAAGGGCCAAGATCTAGGCAAGTGTGTGGTGTAGATTGGGGACATATGGGTGTGGATTCTACCAACCACATGTCCACCACAAAATTTGGACAAGTGGCTAGCCACTTGTCCACTACCAAACCGTCCAAGGACACTTGTCCTTCACCAATTCGACCAACATGGCTACATGGGGGTGACACGTGTTGCCCCCCTACTCGTCCAAAATATTTCATCTTCCGAAGATATCCGTAATGCCAAAAATCCGAAAATAAAGTGGGCCCCACAAAACCGTAAATTCTCCCGTGGGCCCCATGTGACCAATTTCGGAAATAAAATTTCATAATTCTCAAATATTCCAAAAAGTCTGAATACCAAATCTGGGAATCCAATTCCCATTAACGAACCTTTTTCCTTCACAAAATCCGGAAACTTTTCCGTCGAAAAATCACATCTTTCTTCCTTTCCAATTTTTTTGTGTCGTATTCTCGTACATACGTCATCACATACATACCCTGGAACTACGGGGTGTAACAGTACGTCCACGTAAACTCATAACAAGACAATGGAAGCATACCCGTGGAACCCTTCATCACTGACGGTACGTCCAAGTAACTCATAACTTCTTTAGACTTTCACTTCTTTCATCTATGTTTACCTTATTCAAGAAAAACCAACTCTTAAACCTTTCATAAAGTTATTATAATCAACTCCCCATAAAGCCGTTATACTAACTTTATGCTTTAAAACTTTAGACATTCTTATCCTTTCATAAGGCCGTTATAACTAACTTCCCATAAAGCCGTTATAACTCCTTATATTTCAAACGATTTCGTTCTTTTATTAATCAAGAGACTTATACTTCAAATCAAATTTACACAATTTTCAAAATGCTTCAAGTCTCTTATCTTTAGAAAACAAGTTTCTTACTTTAAAAATTAGGTCTTTTATTCTTAGAATAATTCAATACTCAATACTTTCACACCAAGTACTCTATACTTCTTCATGTCAAGAAATCCTCGTCTACCCTATTTAGGATAAGCCATTCCTCAAGAACCAGTGGGTTAACTCCTTAACCCAACCAACTTAGACATTTTCTTAAAAACAAGTCAAGTATAACAAATGGATTTACTTCATTTAAAACACGTACGTCTACCGTACTATATAATTATAACTACTCATGCTCAAGAGATAAGAAAGTTGCCACATACCTCTCCGGTTAATCCACTTGCTAAGTCCAATACACCACACGTAGTACGTCAACCTATAATGACCATAGTACGTTTATTAACCTCTAGTTACAATGTAGAATACTCCAAGTGCAAGGTTACTAAATTCTATGGAAAATTGGGCAGCATTTCCTTTGTTTCTACATACTTTGCCACCTTTTTCAAGGCCGAATTCAACATCCAAACGCCACATTTAAGGCCCAACAATCCAAACATTTCAAAGGGGATTACACACCTACTCTTGGATGTGTAAAATCTGCCCCACAATGTACAACAACTAACTTAACAAGTTTAAGGTAGTATCTAGGCTACAACATGCTTACATAACCTTCTTAACCAATCCTTTCATATCCAAACCATACTTCTTACATGCAATGAATCTAAGAGCATTATTCACTACTACAAGTTCCTTCTTCTTCACATGCAACACCAATAACTAGCTACAAGAGAATAATTTTTACCTTAGAGCTTTAGCCAAATTAATCCAACAAAATGCTAGCCTCCTCTTCCACAAACACCACCACAACAACTCCCACAAGCTTGCAAATAAGTTTCCTTCTTGCCACACTTTTCAGATTTTTCTCAAGCTTTGATTTCCCCTTGAAATTCTAGTGAGAAGGAAGAGCTTTAGCTTTAGAGAGAGAGAGGGACTTGAAGAATGACCAAGTCTTCAAGACTTGGTCAATAAGTAGTGCATGCAAAATCAGATGGGGGAGGACACTTGTCACCCACCCATGGCCTCTTTAAAAGAAAATATCAGATTTCCTCAGTTTTTCCGCCAGAAAACCCGCCTCGGCGCTGCCTCGCAGCCAGCCGGGCGCTGAAACCCCGCAACCCTCAAGACTTCCGCGCGCCCTCGCTTCCCACGCCGGCCACGTGGCTCTGTCCGAATTTTTCCCGCCCGATCACAAGACCGAACTTGTAACTTCCATAACTTTCCACTCCGATGTCCTATCGACGAACGGTTGGTTGTGTTGGGAACTAGACTCGTCGAACTACATGCTAGGTCTTCGAAATGCCTACAAACTCTCAATGTAACTGGACATACACCACCTCAAAGTTGACTAAAAACCCGTCCGAAACAATCCGTCAACCTATCTTTTAAAAAATTTAAGTCTTACTCCCTCTCGTACGCACTCAAACGCATGACCTGAACTACGGGGTGTAACATTCTCCTCCCCTTAGAAACATTCGTCCCCGAATGTTCTTTTGGAGCCAATCTAATATTCCTCGGTACATCCTCGTACTTTACACTAATGGAACTTCCTTATGCCACCTATGGTCCTAAGATATCGCACACGCATATCCATCTATCACTATCACACAAGGAAACAGATCCCAAGGGTGCACCAACGCTATTCTTACTCCCATTCAAGGCCTAAAAGGATTCTCCTATCGTACTTCCAACCTACTGCTAGCACACATACATAACCTTAATATTATCGATTCATGACATTCCACCATACAACAATCCTATCATGCCTACTAATCTCTAAAGGGTCAAAGATATACCTGACGTCACATAGGCAAGTCAAAGGACCGCTAAAACTGAGAACTGCTACCACGACCTCTGCCGCGTCCTGCCGGTGCATGAACATCCTGCCTAGCCATTGAAGGTGTAGAACCCGCAACTGATCCAATAGACTGTGCCATCCCACCAGTGCCACATCTGGTCAAACAGTCTCTCGCCAAATGGCCCTGTTGGCCGCAAGCATAACAAGTTGTCGACCTAGTCCGACACTCTCCAAAATGAGATCTACCACAGTGACCACACCGAGGCAAAGGTGGACTCCCCTGCATACTATCTTCGAATACCTGTGAACCTGCCGCCCCAGAGCTTTGTCCTGCTCCTGAATATTCCCGACGGTCAAACCACCCGCCGGAAGACCGGGAAGGGGCACTCTGCGTTGGCGAAAATGTAGACCCAACCTGCTGCTGAGGCTATCCACCCTGAAAGCTATCCTGAAACCCTATCGCCCCGCCTCTCTGGTTGGGCCGACTCGCCGCCTCACTCTCCCGCCCTCAATCCCTCGCATACGCCGCATCCCGGCAATATCCATACCGGGTCAAGAGCCACTCCTGCATACGCAAGAACCATGTAACGATCTAACCCCATCACATAGCGGTGAACTCGGTCCGCCATGTCTGCCACAATAGTGGGCGCATACCTGGCCAATGAATCAAACTCCAGGTTGTATTCCCTGATGGTCCTCCCATTCTGTCTCAATGCCAAGAACCTATCCAAGCGGGCTCTCCTCGTCTCGGGAGGCAAAAAGTGACCGAGGAAGGCTTCCGTGAACTCATCCCAAACAGCTGGAGGATCACCCACACCTCTTGACAACACCCACGACTCAAACCAATTCAACGCAATATCGCGTAACCGGTAAGAAGCTAACACAACTGACTCTGTATCCGAGGCCCTAAGCACCTGCATAGTCCGCCGCACCTGCCGAATGAACTCCTGAGGATCCTCCTCAGACCTCGACCCATAGAACTCGGGTGGATCACAACTCAGAAAGTCCCGAATCCTTAAACTGTCGGCTCTATGGTTAGCTACCGGCTCCTGGCGGCCGCCGCCACAATGCTAGTCAACAACATGATCTGCTCCCCGTAATCCCTATACTCGCCTCGGCCGGAACCGAGGCTCGTGTATCGCGTATCGCAGCCGCCGCCGCCTCGAACTCACTGAGGCCGGGCGACGTCGTGGAACTCGCCGTCTGGAACATCATCTCTGGTAAGGATCGGCCAGGCTCGGGACCCGCCAAGGCCCAACTTACACTCCTCACCGCTTTGCCCTTCTCGGGCTCACGGTTTGCTGCGGAGGCATAACTGGTACATAAGAAGAGGTCAGAGAGGATTCAACCTAGTAGGACAGCTCTACTGCACGATCTCATAGAGAGAAGAATGGAAATCAATCCTAAATGTCCTGCAGCCTCCTGATTATAGATGTGGTGCACGACACACCGATAATCAAGACTCTACTAGACACGGTCTGTAGACACTTTCCGAGGACTAACTGCTCTGATACCACTTTTGTCACGACCCGACCCCGGGGCCGCGACTGGTGCCCTACCGGGGCACCCTTGTGATACATCAGAGAATAGCAGCGGAACATACATAACACATAAACCTGTATAAAGTAAACATCACTGGCAAGCCGATAAGGCTGCCTTCCATAAAAAGTATATTAATCAAAAGTACAAATGTTCTTACAGCCCAACCACAAATGTGACTACAGACCTCTAGGAATAACAACTGTGACGGGATAGGGCCCCGTCATACCCCCTGAATGTACAAAAGTCTACAACCTCAGGGAACCGTACCAAAATACAAAGCCTCCGGAGAAATGGAGCTTTCCAAGAACTGACAGTGATCCTAAGAGTGCGGATCAGCAAGCTACGTACCTCAACCTGCGGCATGAACGCAGCCCCCCGAAGGAGGTCAGTACAACAGGTACCAAGTATGCGAAACTGGAAAAAAATACTGAAAATACCTCATAAGTCTAAAATAACTGGAGACATGTAAAATAATCAGTTTACAGAACACTGTGTCTTACTAACAATGAGAATATCACGTATATACCATACTGCATGAAAATAGGAAGCTCATGATCAAAGTCAGGTCACCTGCCCGCAGTATCATTAAGCACTCCTACTCCTGGGACTATTTCACCCGCATGGGTCATGTGGACCCACATGAGGTATTCCTCGCATAGGTTGTACTAACCCTCATGGGACTATTTCACCCGCATAAGCCTCAACGGACTCGCATGAGGTATTCCTCGCATTGTGGGTAGCAAATCCATGGAACAGGTGGTATAACGATCTTGGGGATTTACCCCTCATTTATACTCTTACCCCTCATACTACATGCCTCGGAATCCCTCATCGTAAGCATGTCCAAGGTGCATACCCGTGGAATCCCACCTCACTGACGGTATGTCCAAGTAAACTCATACTATGACCATGGAAGCATACCCGTGGAATCTCACATCACTGGCGGTACGTCCACGTAAACTCATAACAAGACAATGGAAGCATACCCGTGGAATCCCTCATCACTGGCGGTACGTCCACGTAAACTCATAACAAGACAATGGAAGCATACCCGTGGAATCCTCCATCACTGACGGTACGTCCAAGTAACTCATAACTTCTTTAGACTTTCACTTATTTCATCT
The DNA here is from genome assembly GCA_029844215.1 of Przewalskia tangutica. Lineage (NCBI taxonomy): Eukaryota > Viridiplantae > Streptophyta > Magnoliopsida > Solanales > Solanaceae > Przewalskia > Przewalskia tangutica. The sequence continues at coordinate 54,157,818 of CM056736.1, forward strand.
ATGTTTACCTTATTCAAGAAAAACCAACTCTTAAATCTTTCATAAAGTTATTATAACCAACTCCCCATAAAGCCGTTATACTAACTTTATGCTTTAAAACTTTAGACATTCTTATCCTTTCATAAGGCCGTTATAACTGTTACACCCCGCATTTCAGGTCTAGCTTATGAGACCGTACGAAAGGAACTAAGATCAAAAATTTAGAAAGATAGGGTGATGGATTGTTTTCGGACGGGTTTTAGTCAACTTGGAGGCGGTTTATGCCCCGTTACATCAGGAGTTTTTAGGTGTTTCAAAAGTCTAGTGTGTAGTCTGTTAAATCTAGTTCCCAACGCAACAAACCGTTCGTCGATAGCACATCGGAGTCGAAAGATATGGGAGTTACAAGTTCGGTGCGCAGTCAGGCATATAGGTATTTTCGGTCAGGGGCCACAGCGCCACGGCGCCGGAGGCAGGGCTGCGGCGCCAGTTGTACTGGGGGTTCGTGGGGGTTGCAGCGCCGCGGCGCCGGAATGCAGGAAATTCTCCGAGGTGGACGCGCCGCGGCGCCAAGGCGGGATTTTTCCTCGGTAAAGGGAGAAAAACAGGGGATATTTTAGAGAAAAGCCTATGGGAGGGTGACAAGTGTCCCTCCCATCTTTTTGACCAAGAAAAGGTTCCTATTTTAGGGCCAAGTCTTGGAAGACTTGGTCATTTCATCTAACCCTCCTAAGAACTCCTCTCCCTTTCTCTCTAGATTTTTGAAGAAAACCTAGCCTAAGGAAAAATTGTTGGAGCGGCAGCAAGAAGGCAAAGTGTTGGTAACTTGTAGGGAGCGCGCGTGGACGAGTTTGACGGGAAAGGAGTTGAAGAAAGAGGGCTTTAGTGGGCTAATCCAAAAGGTAAAAGATTCCCTCTTCTCTTGGATATAAGTTATAATACTTGTTATAGTTGATAGAGACCACGTGAATCGTGTATTAGAGATTGGTAAGTACTTTGGATTTTGGAAGGCTAGAAATCCGAAAATGACATGATTGAGTCATTTGAATTTGAATTACAATTTGGTCGTTATCTAAAGTCGTCGCATGTTATCTACTAGAGGATTGTAGTAGCTTTAATCGATTTCGCCTTGATTACATGTCATACTAAATAACTTGGATTGAAAAGAAATTGGAAAGGAGACTTTGTGTTGTTGTCCCTCAAATGTGCCGAATTAACATTGTAGTTTAGACTAGTTTGAATTGTGGGGCAGAATTTTACACGTCTTGTAGGCGTGTAATCCCCTATTGTTAACTACTTTGTTGAGCCTTAAATGTGGCGTGGTTGGTTACTGAATTCGGCCTTGAAAAAGGTGGCAAAGTAAGTAGAAACAAAGGAAGTGCTGTCCAAATTTCCATAGTGTTACACCCCGTAGTTCCAGGGTATGTATATGAGGACGTACGTACGAGGATACGACATTTAAAATTGGAAAGGAAGAAAGATGTGTTTTTTCGACGGAAAAGTTTCCGAATTTCATAAAGGAAAAAGGTTTATTATTGAGAATTGGATTCTCAACTTTGGTATTTAAGACTTTAAGGACTTATAAGAATTATGGAATTTATATTTTACGGTTTTGGTCATGTGGGGCCCACCCGAGGAATTTTACGTTTTGCGGGGCCCACGAGGGTTACGGAATTTTTATGGACGAATGGGAGGGCGACACGTGGCACCTCCCCCACTTGATGTTGGACGAAAATTGCAAGGAGAGGATGGTCTTTTGACCATTGTGGATGAAAGTCTTCAAGCTTGATATTTTTGACCAAGTCAACTTGTCCACTTGGCTTTACTTTATGGAAATGCATCCTAGCCACACATTTGTTAAAATCTTGACCCTCCATTGTTTTATATATACCCAACTAGTGCAAGACTTGCTCTTCAACACTTAGAAAAATTTCAAGACTTGTCCTACATTTTAGGTGCTCTCGGGTTTGCTCAAAAATCCACACAAAAAAATTTAGTTTGTTGTCCAATATTCACAAGACTTAAACCCAAGGTCCCTAAGGGTATTGTAAGGTTATCTCAATAGAAAGATTCCGGAAAAGTGGCGTTTTCGTATTAGTCGCAAGGCGGAAACTTAAGGAGTTCTTCAACTTTGAAGTTGGAACTTGAAGATGGGTTCTTCATAGGCTTCTAAGGAGTGCTTGGAGCGGATTGGAACTTAAGGAAAGGAGCTAAGAATTGCTAAGGAGCGAGTTTGAATCTTGGAAATTTTAAGGGCTTGTAAAGGTATAATTCTTGTCGTTTTAGTAATTAAGATTACTACTTGTTGTATCTTTGGATATTAGCAAGCATGAGGTGTATATTATGAAGTTTGATAAGTATATTGACTATTGGAACCCTAATCCGAAAACTAGTATGTTAGCCCTTAAGTTTGTAATTCAACTTGGTTATTAGTATAAGTTGTCACATGTTATATAAAGAAGGAAATTGTAGTTGTTGAAGTTGTTTATGACTATATAACATGTTTGACCCAAGAACTTGGATTAGAAAAGAATTGGAAGACCTTATGTTGTTGCACCTAGTAGCCGAGAATGACATTGTTTAATTGGATTGTTTTGTATCATTTGTGGGGCGGAATTTTACACGTCTTGTAGGGCGTGTAATCCCCTTTGTATTTGCTGAATTGATTTGAGCCTTAAATGTGGTGTTTGGTTATTGTATTCGGCCTTGAAAAAGGTGGCAAAGTATGTAGAAACAAAGGAAGTGCTGCCCGATTTTCCGTAGAATTTAGTGACCTTGTACTTAGGATATTCTACGAAGAGAGCTAGAGGTTAATAGACGTTTTATGACCATTATAGGTTGAAGTACTACGAGTAGCGTATTCTACTTGAAGGGTGGAAAAGGCTAGCAAGGGTATAGTACTTTGGAGCATTTTGCTAATTGTCGATAATCGTCGCGAGGTATGTGAACCTCTTCCTATCTTTTCTAGCATGATTGTTATAAACTATGTAGTATGGTAGACGTACATGTGCTAAATGAATTTGGTTGGATTGAAACATAAAGTGTTATAACGGCTTTATGGGAAGTTTGTTATAACAACTTTATGTAGGTAAAGAAATGGTTTGTGGTTTTTAAAAGATAAGAGACTTGACTTATAAATGACTTGATGTGAAATATTAAGGACTTGGTTGGTGTTAAAAAGTTGTGAAACCGCTTTTATGAGAAATGGGTAATTGGGTTTTAAAAGGAATAAGTTATATTGATTTCGGAAATGAGAATAAGTATCGAACAAACCATTGCAGCGTTAATAAAGGAAAATGTAATGACAATTAATTATATTAAAACAAGTAGAAACCTCCATCTGCATAGAAGCTAAGATAAGACAAAATTATTACCTTTTATAGATCATGGCTACTTTAATAAGAATCATTACATACAAGAATTAGTTTTCTTAAATTCCAAAGTAAGGAACTTGATTTCTAAAAGAAAAGGGACTTGAGGAGTTGAAGAGTTTTTGGTTTAAAAGAAAGGCATGGTTTTGTCTTAAATTGGTTTTAAAAAGAAGGCATAGTATTGTCTTGGTTTATTTAAAAGAAGGTATGGAATTGTTTTGGTTTACTTAAAACAATAGTTACTCTATTTTTTGGATACTACGAGTGTTAGTACCAGGTGACGTTTGGGAAAGAAATGGGTCTTTTTAAAAGAATTAAAGTATGTAGTACTTTGGGGTTAAAACCCGGACTTTGACATAAAATGAAAGTACCTTGAGTTGTGTGTAACTTGCCTATGTTTGTGTGTAATAGCCTTGTTGTGCAAGTGTTGTATCCTTATGTTACCGCGCCCCTCGATGGAGGGTCGGTCATGTTATTCTTAATTGATGGACATATTGACACGATGGGTGGCCCACGGGTATGCTTCCACTAGGAGTGTTGTCTTGTTATATCCTTGGACCTACTGACACGTTGGGTGGCCCACGGGTATGGTTCCATTAGGATTGTTGTTCCATGGACTAGCTCTCCATGAGGTTTCATCGATTCGCCTCGTATCCGTAGTTAGCCCTCGTGATTGCCTTGGCCGTTCTGATGCAGGTTGGTTCTCGTAGTTGGCTTTCGTGATTGCCCGATCAGTTCTTGATAGTGTCATTCCATGGACCACCCTCCATGGGTTTTACCGATTTGGCCTCGTATCCGGTGGTTGGCTCGATTTGCCCGGCCGTGGCTGATTCGGCTTTGTATCCGTAGTTAGCCTTGCACTTGCCCCGCTCAGTTTTGTGGCGAAGTCTCGTGATCACGCCTTGGTATCCGTAGTTAGCCCTCAGATTTCCGCCGCCACGTGACGTGGCCTTGGTATCCGTAGTTGGCTTTCGACTTGCCCCATGTCGCCTTCGTGGTATAGTTGTATAGTATGGTTGGTACGCTTTGGTATCCGTAGTTGGCTTTGACGCCTTGCCGCTTGATGATGCGACTTTGGTATCTGGTAGTTAGCCTTCTTACTTGCCCCGTACGGTTTTATGACACAGGTGGGACCTGGTGTTCAAGTGTACTCCTTGGTGTTGTTATATCATAGACTGCCAGCAGTGAGGGAGGAATTCCACGGGCATGATTGATGTTGTGGGCATGAGACCCATTGTTATATTTTGAGTGATGACTTTGAGGGCGTGAGTCCCTGACTTGACATGACTGCTTATAATGTTGTGTATTGTAGTTTGGTTATCATATATGTCTCCTGCTTTATATAGACTATTATGATTTCATTTGCAGTATTTTCAGTTTCACATACTTGGTACTGTTATCGACCTCCTTCGGGCCGCTGCGTCATGCCGCAGTGAGGTACACCGATTGTTGATCCTCGCCATAGGATCACGTCATTGCTCGAAGCTCCGTTTCTCGGAGGCTTATCTTTCGTATAGTCCTATCGTCAGAGTACTTACATTCAGGGGTATGGCGGGGCCCTGTCCCGTCGTAGTTGTGGTTACATTCTTAGAGGTCTGTAGTACTGTTGTGGGCAGGTTTTGAAAAAGGATGTAACTGTTCAGGTTTAATTATTCATATATGCAGAAAGGTAACCGTTTTGGTTAGTCTGTTTTCTTATTATCTTATTTCATGTTTAAGTTTTTATTTCCGCTGATTTTCTCTGATGTTGTATCACTAGGGTGCCCGGGGTAAGGCACCAGTCACGGGCCCGAGGTCGGGTCGTGACACATAGAATAAGGGACTTTGCAATTAGAGTATTATACGTTAAATCTAGAAGCTAATAGACGTATTATGGCCATTATAGGGTGAAGTACTACGAGTAGCATATTCTACTTGAAGGGTGGAAAGGGCTAGCAAGGGTATAGTACTTTGGAACAGTTTGCTACTTGTCGATAATCGTCGCGAGGTATGTGATTCTTCATATCCTCTTGAGCATGATTATTTGTGAAATATATAGTGCGGTAGACGTACGTGTGTTAAAGGAATTTGATTTCCCTTTTGTGCCTTGACTTGATATGAAGTGTAAAGGGCTTGATTGTGTGGAAAAGTAGTAAAATCTTATTCGTTAGTAATGGGTACTAGGTTGTTAAAGAATAAGCCCTCTTGGTCTCATAAATGCTTATAGTTGTAATTGGTTGGTTTAAAACATAAAGTGTTATAACGGCTTTATGGGAAGTTTGTTATAACAACTTTATGTAGGTAAAGAAATGGTTTGTGGTTTTTAAAAGATAAGAGACTTGACTTATAAATGACTTGATGTGAAATATTAAGGACTTGGTTGGTGTTAAAAAGTTGTGAAACCGCATTTTTGAGAAATGGGTAATTGTGTTTTAAAAGGAATAAGTTATATTGATTTCGGAAATGAGAATAAGTATCGAACAAACCACTGCAACGTTAATAAAGGAAAATGTATTGACTAATTAATTATTAAAACCAGTAGAAACCTCCATCTGCATAGAAGCTAAGATAAGACAAAATTGTATTACATTTTCTAGATCATGGCTGCTTTAATAAGATCATTATAACAAGTTTTGATTTTCTTAAATTCCAAAGTAAGAAGCTTAATTTATAAAAGAGAGAGACTTGAGAATTTGAAGTGTTTTTGTTTAAAAAGAAGGTATGGAAATTGTTTTGGGTTTACTTAAAAAGATAGTTACTCTATTTTGATACTACGGGTATCGTGTGACTTTTGTGAAAGAACTGGATCTTTTTAAAGAGTTAAAGTATGTAGTACCTTGGGGTTAACACCCATATTCGTTGTAATAAAATGAAAGACTATGAGTACGTTGAACTTGCCTATGCTTGTTGTGATAGCCTTTGTTGTGCAAGTGTTTGATTTTGTGCTACCGAGTCTCTCGATGGAGGGCCGGCTATCTGGTTGATTGATGGACATACTGACACGTTGGGTGGCCCACGGGTATGCTTCCACTATATCGATCCTCTTGGACATACTGACACGTTGGGTGGCCCACGGGTATGCTTCCATTAGGAGTGTTATCTTGTTATTTGTTTGGACATACTGACACGTTGGGTGACCTACGGGTATGCTTCCACAGTGAGTATTATCTTGTTATTTGTTTGGACATACTGACACGTTGGGTGGCCCACGGGTATGCTTCCACAGTGAGTATTATCTTGTTATTTATTTGGACATACTGACACGTTGGGTGGCCCACGGGTATGCTTCCACAGTGAGTATTATCTTGTGATTTGTTTGGACATACTGACACGTTGGGTGGCCCACGGGTATGTTTCCACTATGGGTGTCATCTTGTTATCTCCTTTGGGCATACTGACACGTTGGATGGTTCACGGGTATGGGCCCACTAGGACGGTTCCAGGGCCATGCTTATACCGAGGTGAGATGCCGGCACGCGGCCATCAGCGTTAAATTCGGGTTGTATTTGAGTGATGATTTTACGCATGAGTCCCCATACGACACGATCGCTAATATATATGGTGTTCTGTAGTATGGTTAGCACACATGTCTCCTGTTTTATATAGACTGTTATGATTTCGTTTACAGTATTTTTAGTTTCACATACTTGGTACCTGTTGTACTGACCTCCTTCGGGGGACTGCGTTCATGCCGCAGGTTGAGGTACATAGCTTACTGATCCGCACTCTTAGGATCGTTGTTCAGTTCTCGGAAAGCTCCATATCTCCGGAAGCTTGTCTTGTGGTACGGTTCTCGCAGATTGCATCGTTGTACATTCAGGAAATGGCGGCCCTGTCCCGTCATTGTTGTTATAAAATTCTTAGAGGTCTGTAGCACTGTAGTGGAAGGGTTTGTAAAGGATGTAACTGTTCAAGTTTTCTTTTATTTACAGAAAGGTAACCGTTTTGGTTAGCCTGTTTCCCTATTTCACTGTTTATCTTTGATGAGTTTTTATTTCCGTTGATTTTCTCTGATGTTGTATCACTAGGGTGCCCGGGGTAAGGCACCAGTCGCAGGCCCGAGGTCGGGTCGTGAAAAAAGTGGTATCAGAGCAGTTAGTCCTCGGAAAGTGTCTACAGACCGTATCTAGTAGAGTCTTGATTATCGGTGTGTTGTGCACCACATCTATAATCAGGATGCTATAGGATATTTAGGATTGGTTTCCATTCTTCTCACTCTGAGATCGTGCCATAGAGCTGTGTTATAAGTTGGACTCCCTCTGACGTATTCTTTTTATACCAGTGATGCCTCCACGTAAGGCAACCAGGGCCCGAGTGGCAAGGCGGTGAGGAGCCGCTAGTGGGACACAGAGGTTACGGGGCACATGCCCGCCTTTACAGGGTGATGTTTCGAGAGCGAGTTCCACGACGCCACGACCCCAAAGAAGTTTAGAGCGCAGCGGTGCCATCGAGACCACGCAGACTGAGCCTCCATCCCCACACCGCGCAGGAGATGGGTTACAAGGAGATGGCCCGATGGGTGATTCGGTGTTAGAATGAGCGGTATACAAAGGTTGTCGGTGTTTATTTGATCGTCGACCAGCAGACTTGATAGAGTTGAGATGACGGATTTTGATGTCATTATGGGTATGGATCGGTTGGCTTTTTGTTATGCCAACGTTGATCGTAGAGACAGTTGGTCGGTTCGATTTCTGCGAGCCGATTATCGAGTGGAAGCGGCAACACGTCGCCGGCGGGTAGGTTTATTTCTTACATCAAGGCTAGGAAGATGGTGCGAAGCGGTACATCTATCATCCGGTTTGAGTATTCGATACGCAGGCCGAGGTGCCGCTTCTTGATCGATGCTGGTTAGGAGTTTCGGATGTGTTCCCGACGATCTCTCGTATCCTCCCGAGAGGAGATTGAGTTTTGTATTGATACGTTGCCAGACACTCGACCTATATCTATTCCGCCATACTGGATGGCACCTGCTGAGTTGAGGGAGCTGAAGGACCAGCTGAAAGATTTGCTGGAAAAAGTCTTTATCAGGCCTAGTGTTTCTCCCTGGGGAGCGCCGGTTTGTTTGTGAAGAAGAAGGATGGGACGCTGCGTATGTGTGTTGATTACAGGCAGCTGAATAAGGTAACCATCAAGAATAGATACCCTCCCCGTGATTGATGATTTGTTTGACCGCAGTGGTGCGAGGTGTTTTCCAAGATAGACTGCGGTCCGTTATCATCAAAGTAGTTCGAGAGGCGATATCCCAAAGATCGCATTCAGGACCCGGTATGGGCACTATGAGTTCAGTGATGTCTTTCGGTTTGACCAACGCCCAAATGTATTTATGGATCTGATGAACCGGGTGTTCAAGCCATTTTTGGATACATTTGTTATAGTATTCATTGATGACATCCTGGTTTATTCGCGTACAGAGCAGGAGCATGCAGATCACTTGAGGACGGTACTTGGGGTCCTCCGAAGCCGGCAGTTGTTCGCCAAGTTCTCCAAGTGTGAGTTTTGGTTGGCCTCAGTGGCATTTCTGGGGCACATTATTGGGGTTGATGGTGTTCAGGTTGATACGGCAATGATTGAGGCAGTCAAGTCTTGGCCGAGACCTACTACTCCGACCGAGGTGCGCAGTTTCTTAGGATTGGCAGGTTATTATCGTAGGTTTGTGGGAGCGGTTGCTTCGATATCGGACCGCTGACTAGCCGACTCGTAGCACTAAGTTCCAGCGACGAAGCTTGTGAGAAGGGCTTCCGCCATCAAGGAAAGGTTGACGACGGCTCCAGTTCTTACTCTTCCTGAGGGGTTAGACGGGTACGTGATTTATTGTGATGCCTCGGGTATCGGGCTAGGGTGCGTTTTGATGCAGCGCGGCAAGGTTATAGCCTATGTTTCCCGGCAGTTACGGAAGCATGAGAGGAATTACACTACCCACGACTTAGAGTTGGCCGCAGTTATTCATGCCTTGAAGATTTGGAGACATTATTTATATGGGGTTCATGTGGAAATTTATACAGACCACAAGAGCCTCCAGTATATCTTTAGGCATAGGAGTCGAACTCATGCGAGACGGTGGTTAGAGTTGTTGAAAGATTATGATGTTGATATTCTATACCATCCGGGGAAAGCCAACGTGGTTGCAGATGCCTTGAGTCGTAGATCGATGGGGAGTCTGTCAGAGGTACAGCCAGAGAGACAGGACATGGTCCGTCAGATCCATCAGCTAGCGAGCCTCGGGGTTCGATTGATCGATACCGATGATAGTGGGGTACGGGTTCGTGAGGTTGCCGAGTCTTCCATCATTGATTAGGTGAAGAGGCGACAATATGAGGACCCATTGTTGGTACGGTATCGAGATGCAGCTCTTCGAGAGGAGAAGAGTCTATTCAAGGTAGCGCCTGATGGGGTGCTAATATTTGAGGGCCGGTTGTGTGTTCCCGATGTGACAGGACTTCGTCAGCAGATTCTGGGGGAGGCACACAGTGCTCGTTATTATATTCATTCGGGGTCGACCAAGATGTACCATGACCTCAGATGTATGTATTGGTGGGATGGCCTGAAGAGGGACGTGGTAGGTTTTGTTGCACAGTGTCCTAATTGCCAGCAGGTCAAGGTTGAGCACCAGAGGCCTAGTGGGCTATTGCAGGCTATTGATATTCCGACATGGAAGTGGGAGGTGATCAACATGGACTTTGTTACATGGTTACCTCGTACTCAGAGGAAGTATGACTCCATCTGGGTTATTATTGACAGGCTGACGAAATCAGCCCACTTCCTTCCAGTCAGGACGACGTTTTCGGCTGAGGACTATGTCAGATTGTATATCAGAGAGATTGTGAGACTACACGGAGTCCCTATATCGATTATATCAGATAGAGGAGCCCAGTTTACGGCTAACTTCTGGAGGTATTTCCAGAAGGGATTAGGGACACAGGTGAGTCTCAAGATGTTTCATCCTCGATCGACGGCAGCAGAGCGTACTATCCGCATACAACGAGGATATGTTGCGAGCCTGCGTGATTGATTTCAGGGGTAGCTGGGAGGATCATTTGCCTCTTGTGGATTTTGCTTATAACAACAGCTACCATTCCAGTATACAGATGGCGCCATACGAGGCTTTGTATGGGCGGAAATGTAGGTCGCCGATTGGTTGGTTCGACGTGGGAGAGGTGCAGTTAGTTGGCCCAGACTTGGTTCAGCAGGCTGTGGATAAGGTGAATTTTATCCAGGAGAGACTGTTAGCAGCTCAGAGTCGGCAGAAGTCATATGCAGATAATCGGCGTCGACATTTGGAGTTTCAGGTAGACGATTGGGTCTTCTTGAAGGTATCGCCCATGAAGGGTGTGATGAGATTCGGAAAGAAGGGGAAACTTAGCCCAAGGTACATTGGGCCCTACCAGATCGTCCGTATAGTAGGAAAGGTTGCCTATGAGTTGGATCTGCCATCAGAGTTAGAGGCGGTACATCCGGTCTTCCATGTTTCTATGTTGCGGAAGTGTATCGGAGATCCATTGAGAGTTTTCCCCGCTAGTGAGGTCCAGGTGACAGAGGGGTTATCGTATGAGGAGAGTCCCATAGTGATACTCGATCGCTGTGTCGCGATCATGACTGCGATGTGGCTTCCGTCAAAGTCTTGTGGCGAAATGATAACAGGGAGGAGATGACTTGGGAAGCGGAGGAGGACATGTTGAGGAAGTATCCTCACTTATTCCCTACACCTTCAGGTAATTCATTTTCCCTTACTTGTCAAGTTTTAATTGAAGTATTTTTGCTTAAATGCTATTATGTGGCCATGTGTGGAATTATTGGTATGTCGGGGTTGTGAAAGGAAACTATGTCGCTAATTATAAGTTTGACTCTGAAAGAACATTCGGGGACGAATGTTTCTAAGGGGGGAAGATGTTACACCCCGTAGTTCCAGGGTATGTATGTGAGGACGTACGTACGAGAATACGACGGTAAAAATTGGAAAGGAAGAAAGATGTGATTTTTCGACGGAAAAGTTTCCGGATTTTGTGAAGGAAAAAGGTTCGTTAATGGGAATTGGATTCCCAGATTTGGTATTCGGACTTTTTGGAATATTTAAGAATTATGGAATTTTATTTCCGGAATTGGTCACGTGGGGCCCACGGGAGGAAATTTACGGTTTTGTGGGGCCCACTTTATTTTCGGATTTTTGGCATTACAGATATTTTCGGAAGACGAAATATTTTGGACGAGTAGGGGGGAAACACGTGTCACCCCCATGTGGCCCTATGGCCGATTTGGAGTGCCACTGCACGCTGGCGTTTTTGGGTGGACAAGTGGCTAGCCACTTGTCCAATTTTTGTGGTGGACATGTGGTTGGTAGAATCCACACCCACATGTCCCCAATCTACACCACACACTTGCCTAGATCTTGGCCATTGATTTCTCTATAAATACCCCTTGTGTGCAAGACTTATTCTTCATCCACTTAAGAGTTTCCAAGGCAACAATTCTCCCTCCCCCCTTAGTTGTTCTCGTCCAAACACCCCCCTTTTGTGTAGAAAATTCTTCAAGTGTTGTTGTATTATCCCAAATACCTTAGCCTAGTATTCCTAGTAGTATTCCAAAGTTATTTCAATACTAAGAGCCCAGAAATACTACTTTATTCCAATAGTCGCAAAATGAAACCCTAGGAAAAATCTTCATAGTTGGTTGAAGTGTTAAGAGAAGTTGTTTAGAAACTTCTAAGGGTTGCTTGGAGCGGGTTGGAGCGTAAGGAAGTGGAGCTAAACGTTGCTCAGGATCGACTTATAATCTTGGATAACTTTGGGCTTATCGAGGTAATGATCTATGTCCCCCTATTGTAATTGGATATTACATATTGTAGTAATGTATAGTTGAGTATACTATATGTATAATGAATATGGATAAGAATTGAACTGCATTTACATTGGACTGTATTTACAGTAGACTTGTAGTATTATTGTGGAGTAGAATTGTACACGTCTGGTTAGACTTGTAACCCCCCCCCCTTGGAGTTGTTGGCTTGGTAGCGGGCCTTGATAGAGGAGATTTATGGTCATGTGTGTGGGGAGATGCTGCCGAATTTTCCGTAGAATAAGGAACCTTGTACTTTGAAATGTGCTACAAAGAGATCGAGAAGTTGATAGGCGTTTTGTGACCTTTATAGGTTGAAGTTCTACGAGTAGCGTATTCTACTTGAAGGGTGGAAAAGGCTAGCAGGGTTTAAATACTTTGGAGCTATTAGCTAATTGTCGATAATCGTCGCGAGGTATGTGAACCTCTTCCTATCTTTTCTAGCATTATTGTGTGAACTATGTAGTACGGTAGACGTACGTGTGCTAAACGAATTTGGTTGGTTTAAAACATAAAGTGTTATAACGGCTTTATGGGAATTTTGTTATAACAACTTTATGTAGGTAAAGAAATGGTTTGTGGTTTTAAAAGATAAGAGACTTGACTTATAAATGACTTGATGTGAATTATTAAGGACTTGGTTTGTGTTAAAAAGTTGTGAAACCGCATTTATGAGAAATGGGTAATTGGGTTTTAAAAGGAATAAGTTATATTGATTTCGGAAATGAGAATAAGTATCGAACAAACCACTGTAGCGTTAATAAAGGAAAATGTATTGACTAATAATTAATTATATTAAAACCAGTAGAAACCTCCATCTGCATAGAAGCTAAGATAAGACAAAATTGTATTACATTTCCTAGATCATGGTTGCTGTAATAAGATCATTAATAATAAGTATTGATTTTTCTTAAATTCCAAAGTAAGGAACTTTTGTTCTAAAAAGAAAAGAGACTTGAGGAATTTAAAGTGTTTTGGTAAAAGAAAGGCATGTTTTTGTCTTAAAATAGTTAAAAAGGAAGGCAGGGTTTTGTCTTAAAATCGGTTTATTTCAAAAGAAGGTATGGAAATTGTTTTGGTTTACTTAAAAATATAGTTACTCTATTTTTTGATACTACGAGTATCGTGTGACTTTTTGTGAAAGAAATAGATCTTTTAAAGAGTTAAAGTATGTAGTACCTTGGGGTTAAAAATCCGAATTTGTTGTAATAAAATGAAAGTCTATGAGTACGTTGAACTTGCCTATGCTTGATGTGATAGCCTTTGTTGTGCAAGTGTTTTGATTATGTGCTACCGAGTCTCTCGATGGAGGGCCGGCTATCTGGTTGATTGATGGACATACTGACATGATGGGTGGCCCACGGGTATGCTTCCACTAGGAGTGTTGTCTTGTTATATCCTTGACCCATCGACACGTTGGGTGGCCCACGTATGGTTCCATTAGGATTGTTGTTCCATGGACTAGCTCCACGAGGTTTACCGATTCGCCTTGGTATCCGTAGCCGCCCTCGTACTTTGCCTGGCCGTTGTCGATGCAGGTTGGTTACGTAGTTGGCTTCGATTTGCCCCGATTAGTTCTTGATAGTGTCATTCCATGGACCAGCCTCCACGGGTTTTACCGATTCGGCCTTGGTATGTGGTGGTTGCTCGTACTTGCCCGGCCGTGGCTGATTCGGCTTTGGTATCCGTAGTTAGCCTTCGTGACTTGCCCTGCTTCAGTTTGTGGCGTCTCGTGATTACGGCCTTGGTACCTGGTAGTTGGTCTTCGTACTTGCCCCCGTCAGCTACGTGGGGCAGGTGGATCTGGTAGTTGGTCTTCGTACTTGCCCCGTGTCAGCTTCATGGCGAAGTCTCGTGATCACGGCCTTGGTATCCGTAGTTAGCCCTCAGATTGCCCCGGCCGACGTGACGCAGTGGTTACGTAGTTGGCTTTCGACTTGCCGTGGTCGCCTTCATGGTATGGTTACATAGTATTGTTGGTACGGTGTTGGTATCTGGTAGTTGGCTTTCGTGATTGCCCGGCCGATGGATGATGCAGTCGTTCTCGTAGCTATGCCTTCGCATTTGCCGTGACGGTTTATGACACGTGGGACCCGTGTTCATGTGTACTCGTGTTGTTATATCATAGATCGCCGAATGGCGGAAGGTATTCCACGCATGATTGATGTTGTGGGCGTGAGACCCACGGGCTATATTTGAGTGATGACTTTGAGGCGAGTCCTCGACTTGACATCGTTTATATATTATGGATCGTAGTTTGGTTATCATACATGTCTCCTATTTTTATAGATCGTTATGATTTCATTTACTGATTTTCGCCACATACTTGGTACCTATCAATCGACTCCTTCGGCCGCGCTCATGCCGCAGTAAGTACACCGATTGTTGATCCTCGCCATAGGATCACAGCCGTTGGGAAGCTCCGCTTTCTCGAGGCTTATCTTGTGGTATGATTCTCGAGATTGTAGGTTGTTGTACATTCAGGGGGTATTGTTATACCTCGTAGTTCGACCTACGATGAGAGCGCATTTAAAGCATGTAAGACTTAAAATTTTCAAAGGATAGGTTGTGATTGTTCCGGACGGGTTTTAGTCAACTTTGAGGCGGGTTATGACCCGGTACATTGAGAGTTCCTAAGTGTTTCAAAGGCCTCGGGCGTAGTTCGTTGAGTCTAGTTTCCAACGCCACCAACCGTTCGTCGGTAGGACGTCGGAGTAGAAAGTTATGGGAGTTACAAGTTCAGTGTGCAGAAGGATATAAATGCGTTTCGTGCAAAGCGCGGGCGGCGCGGATGCAGGGCGGTGCCGATGCAGGCCGGCACCTGGTACCGAGGGGTCGCTGAAGTTGCAGCGGCCGCGCGCCAGATGCGGGTCGCGCGCCTAAAGTTCCGAGAGTCCGCAGGTGTTGCGGCGCCGCGGCGCCGAGGCGGGAAATCTGGCGGAAAAACTTAGGAAAATCTGATCTTTTCTTTTAAAAAGGGCATGGGAGGGTGACAAGTGTCCCCCCCCCCCATCTGATTTTTGCATGTATTATATTGACCAAGTCTTAAAGACTTGGTCATCCTTCATCTCTCTCTTAGACAAAAGCTCCTCCTTCTCTCTTAATTATTTCAAGCTCCTCCTTCTCTCTAAAACTCCAAGAGATATTCTAGCCTTAGGAAAAATCTGAAAAAGTAAAAGGCAAGAAGGAAGCTTGTGGCTAGCTTGTGAAGGTTATTGTGGTGGTGTTCTTGGAATAGAAGCTAGCAAGTTGTTGGACAAATTTGGCTAAAGCTGTAAGGTAATGATTCTTCCTTTATTATTAGTTATTAATGTTGCCTATGAAGAAGAAGGGATGTGTAGTAGTAAATAATGCACTTAGAATCTTTGCATGTAAGAAATGTGGTTTGGATATGAAAGGTTTTGGCTAAAGAGATATTATGAGCATGTTGTAGCCTACAAACTACTTTAGAATTGTTAAGTGTATTATTATAACTTATGGGGCAGAATTTTACACACCCAAGATTAGGTGTGTAATCCCCTTTGTTTTGGTTTGGATGTTGGGCCTTAATGTGGCGTTTGAGTGTTGAAAATCGGCCTTTGAAAAAGGTGGCAAAGTGAGTAGAAACAAAGGAAATGCTGCCCAATTTTCCTTAGGAATTGGTAACTTGAATTTGGAATTTCTACATTGAAATTAGGGGTTAATAAACGTATTATGGTCATTATAGGTTGACATATTACTTGCGGTAGTTGGACTTAGCAAGTGGATTGACCGAAGAGGTATGTAGAGCTTTCCTATCTCTTGAGCATGAATAGTTGTATATATGTAGTACGGTATACGTACAAGATTTGATAATCTACACCTGTTTTAAAGTATATGATACTTGTTTCATTTCAAAAGTATAAGTCCCTTGGATTGAGGGAAAATGTATTTGATAAAGGGATAACGCTAATATAATGAATTTATGGGAAGTTGGTTATATTAGTTTTCTTGAAAGGTTCACAAAGAAAGGTTTACTCTAATTAAAACAAGTACGGGTAAAGGATTTGAAACTAAAGAAGGTGAATTGATTTTTAGGCATTGGTTGCCTAAGGTTTTAAAGGAAATGAAGTCACTTGATTTAGAAGCCTATTATATTTCTAAAAGGAAATGTGACTTGTCTTGAAAAGAAATTGTAACTTGATACTATGGTGATTAGTATCTTGGAATCTTTGTATAAAAAGAGTTTTTCTTAAAAAGTTAGAAGTACATGGTACTTGGGTTGAATTCCCGGATTTTCTATTAAAAGACATGTTAGTGCCTTAGGATACTAAAATGAGAGGATATATTAATAATGTTAATAAGAAGTTAGGGGATTTCTTAACTTGCTTATGTTATGATAAGCCGGTAGTGCTTATGTATGATAAGATAGGCCGGTAGTGCTTATGTTGTGATATGATGGGTCGGTAGTGCTTATGTATGATATGATAGGCCGGTAGTGCTTATGTTATGTATGATAGCCGGATGAGCTATGTTATATATTTGTATTATTACGGGGTAAACCCCGGGTTATTATCTATGCCATGGATTTGCTACCCATGACGCGATCGCGACGCTGCACTCACGCGATCCCACCACGTGATCCACGCGGGTGAAATAGTCCCACGCGAGTACGGCGATGGTACTCACGCGGGTCCACAGGATCCATGCGGTGAACTAGTCCCATGCGGGTGAAATAGTCCCATGACGAGGCGGATGACCTCATGCGGGTCCACAGGACCCATGCGGGTGAAATAGTCCCAGGAGTAGGATTGCTTAATGATACTACGGGCGAGGTACCCTATTTTGATCGTGAGCCTCCTATTTTTATGCTATAAGATTTATACTTGTTACTCTCATTGTTAGTAAGGCACGATGCAAGGAAATTGATTTTTATCTATGACTCCAGCTTATTTTTGACTTATGGTATTACTACAGTATTTTCCGCTTTACATACTGTACGTCATCGACCCCCTTCCTGGCCGCGTCATGCCGCAGTGGGAAAGCAGGTGGTAGATCCTCATTCCTAGGATCTTTTACTCAGGTGTCAGGAGCTTCATTTCTTCGGAGGCTCGACTTTTGGTATGGTTCTCCCTGGTGTTGTTGATATTTTGTACATTCAGGGGCATGACGGGGCCCTGTCCCGTCATAGTGTTACTCATTCTTAGAGGTCTGTAGTCTTGTCATAACTTGGTTTGTTTAAGGATGTAACTGTTCGGTTTTATGTACTTTTGGGGTAACCATTTTGGGCTAGACTATTTTATATCATTATAGTTGCTTATTGTGAGTTTATATTCCGCTGGTTTTCTCTGATGTTGTGTCACAAGGGTGCCCGGGTCAAGGTACCGGTCACGGATCCGGGGTCGGGTCGTGACAGGTATGGCGGGGCCCTGTCCCGTCATAGTTGTTATAAAATTCATAGAGGTCTGTAGTACTGTTGTGGGCAGGGTTTGTAAAGGATTTACTGTTTGATTTTGATGTATATATTCAGAAAGGTAACCGTTTTGGTTAACCTGTTTTTATTATAACATATCTTGTTTCATGTGTAAGTTTTTATTTCCGCTGATTTTCTCTGATGTTTGTATCACTAGGGTGCCCGGGGTAAGGCACCAGTCACGGGCCCGAGGTCGGGTCGTGACAGAAGAATGTTACACCCCGTAATTACGGGACATGTTTTAAGAATGTACGTGAGAATCCCAAATGTTAAGATTGGAGACTAGTAAAAATTTATCGGAATTATGAAATTGTCGGAAAACGTAATATTGTGACGAATGGGAGGGCGACACGTGTCACCCCCTTAAGTGGGCTTGGACGAAATTTAACATGGGTACAAGGGTCATTTTGACCATTATTAAGATGACAAAGTTTTGCAAGTAGTAGAGCTTGACATATTTGACTTAGTCAATGGGGCCACTTAGCTTGATATTTAAAAGATTTGCATCCAAACCACACATATGTATTAATCTTAGCCCTCCATGTTACTATATAAGGATACTAGTAGTGAGACAAGCTTTCTGTCACGACCCAAACCCGGGGCCGCGACTGGTACCCTACCGGGGTACCCTGTCAGGTATATGTCAAAGAATAGCAGCGGAACATACATAACACATAACTTATAAAAAGGGTGAACATCACCGCCACCGATAAGTGTCGCTTTTCCATAAAACATACTTAAACAAAGTATAGTAGTACAACCGGTTCTTATAGCCCAAAACATATATGTGACCACGCACTTAAAGATAACAACCGTGGCGGAGGCCCGCCATACCCCTGAATGTACAAAATACCTATAGCATCAGGGAATATCCGTACCAATAAACAAGCTTCCGGAGGAATGGAGCTTCTGACAACTGAGTAAAAGATCCTAGGAATGAGGATCTACCACCTACTTTCCCTTACCTGCGGCATGAACGCAGCCCCCGAGGAAGGGGGTCAGTACACAACGTACCAAGTATGTAAAACTGGAAAATACTGTAGTAATATCATGAGTCGAAAATAAACTGGAGTCATAGATAAAATCAATTTCCTTGCATTGTGCCTTACTAACAATGAGAGTAACAAGTATAAACCTTATAGCATAAAAATAGGAGGCTCACGATCAAAACAGGGTACCTCGCCCGTAGTATCGTTAAGCAATCCTACTCCTGGGACTATTTCACCCGCATGGGTCCTGTGGACCCGCATGAGGTCATCCGCCTCGTCATGGGACTATTTCACCCGCATGGGACTATTTCACCCGCATGGATCCTGTGGACCCGCATGAGTACCATCGCCGTACTCGCATGGGACTATTTCACCCGCATGGATCCTGTGGTCCG
Organism: Przewalskia tangutica; assembly: GCA_029844215.1. Lineage (NCBI taxonomy): Eukaryota > Viridiplantae > Streptophyta > Magnoliopsida > Solanales > Solanaceae > Przewalskia > Przewalskia tangutica. Next base: position 54,176,791 of record CM056736.1, read on the forward strand.
GATCCGCATGAGTGCAAGCGCCGCACTCGCATCATGGGTAGCAAATCCATGGCATAGATAATAACCCGGGGTTTACCCCGTAATAATACAAATATATAACATAGCTCATCCGGCTATCATACATAACATAAGCACTACCGGCCTATCATATCATACATAAGCACTACCGGCCTATCATATCACAATATAAGCACTACCGGCCTATCATATCATACATAAGCACTACCGGCTTATCATAACATAAGCAAGTTAAGAAATCCCCTAACTTCTTATTAACATTATTAATATATCCTCTCATTTTAGTATCCTAAGGCACTAACATGTCTTTTAATAGAAAATTCGGGAATTCAACCCAAGTACCATGTACTTCTAACTTTTTAAGAAAAACTCTTTTTATACAAAGATTCCAAGATACTAATCACCATAGTATCAAGTTACAATTTCTTTTCAAAACAAGTCACATTTCCTTTTAGAAATATAATAGGCTTCTAAATCAAGTGACTTCATTTCCTTTAAAACCTTAGGCAACCAATGCCTAAAAATCAATCCACCTTCCATAGTTTCAAATCATTTACCCGTACTTGTTTTAATTAGAGTAAACCATTCTTTGTGAACCTTTCAAAAACTAATATAACCAACTTCCCATAAAGTCATTATATTAGCGTTATTCCTTTGTCAAATACATTTTCCCTAAAGCCAAGGGATTTATACTTTTAAAATGAAACAAGTATCATATACTTTAAAACAAGTGAAAGATATCAAATCTTGTACGTATACCGTACTACATAGGTACAACTACTCATGCTCAAGAGATAGGAAAGCTCTACATACCTCTTCGGTCAATCCACTTGCTAAGTCCAACTACCGCAAGTAATATGTCAACCTATAATAACCATAGTGCTTATTAACCTCTAATGTCAATGTAGAAATTCCAACTTCACGTGACCAATTCCTAAGGAAAATTGGGCAGCATTTCCTTTGTTTCTACTCACTTTGCCACCTTTTCAAAGGCCAATTTTCAACACTCAAACGCCTCATTAAGGCCCAACATCCAAACCAACACAAAGGGGATTACACACCTAATCTTGGGTGTGTAAAATTCTGCCCCATAAGTTATAATAATACACTTAACAATTCTAAAGTAGTTTGTAGGCTACAACATGCTCATAATATCTCTTTAGCCAAATCTTTCATACCCAACCCACATTTCTTGCATGCAATGACTCTAATAGCATTATTTACTACCACACGTACTTTTTTCTTAACATGCAACACTAAAAACTAATAATAGAGGAAGAATCATTACCTTAGAGCTTTAGCCAAATTTATCCAACAATTTGCTAGCTTCTATTCCAAGAACACCACCACAACAACCTTCACAAGCTAGCCACAAGCTTCCTTCTTGCCTTTTACTTTTTCAGATTTTTCCTAAGGCTAGAATACCTCTTAGAGTTTTAGAGAGAAGGAGGAGCTTGAAATAATTTAAGAGAGAAAGAGGAGCTTTTCTAAGAGAGAGATGAAAGATGACCAAGTCTTTAAGACTTGGTTAATATAATGCATGCAGAAATCAGATGGGGGGGGACACTTGTCACCCACCCATGCCCTTTTAAAAGAAAAGATCAGATTTTCCTAAGTTTTTCCGCCAGATTTCGCCTGCCGCGTTCGCAGCCTGCAGCCGCGGCGCCGCAACTCGCGGACTCGAACTTTCCGCCGCGCTCGCTTCCGGCTGGCGGCGCTGAAACTTCAACCCCTCGATCTTCCGGCGCCACGTTCGTTTTCCGCGCTGCACTCGCCTCGCTCAGCCATGGCGCTGAGACCCGATCATGTCCGCACTCGAACCACGGGTATAACATTCTCCTCTTAGAAACATTCGTCGAATGTTCCTTCTAGGCTTACTTGAATCACAAATTGACGTAGACGCTTTAACTACTCTTTTGCAAATAAAGACGCCCCACGCCACAACAATACTTAAGCACAATTGCTAAATCAAAACTAACAAGGTGAAAGTGGGTTACCCGGAGGTGTAGGGAATAAGTGAGGATACTTCTTCATCATGTCATCCTCTCGCTTCCCACGCCATTTCCTCCCCGCTCGCTCCGTAAGACCTTGACGGAAGCCACGTCCTTCGTCCGAAGTCGCCTAACCTGTCGATCGAGTATCGCTATGGGACTCTCCTCATACGATAACTCCTCAATCACTTGGACATCATGAACCGGGTGCACTCTAGATGGATCTCCAATACATTTCCGCAACATGGACACATGGAAAACTGGATGTACCGCCTCCAAATCGGACGGCAGATCTAACTCATAGGCAATCCTGCCTACCCTACGGATAATCTGATACGGCCCAATGTACCTTGGGCTAAGCTTCCCCTTCTTTCCAAATCTCATCACGCCCTTCATGGGCGATACCTTTAGAAAAACCCAATCATCTATCTCAAATTCCAAGTGTCGACGCCGATGATCCGTGATACGACTTCGCCGACTGAGCCGCCAACAACCGCCTCTGGATAAGCTTCACCTTATCCATCGTCACGAACTAAGTCTGGCCCGACTAACTGAACTTCTCCCACCTCGAACCAGCCTATCAGTGACCTGCACTTCCTCCCGTATAAGGCCTCATAAGGCGCCATCTGTGTTATACCCCGTATTTCCCGAGTATGTACGTGAGGACGTACGTAAAGAAGTTTGAACTTTAAAGTTGGCTTGGACGATTTATTTTGTGCACAACACCCGGTTAGAGTCGTTTTTCGACAAAACGTTTTACACAACTCGCGTAGGGTAAATTACGGCTATGTCATTTCTAATTTTTGCGGATTTTTCCGAGAGACGAAACATTTTGGACCAACGAGAGGGCGACACTTGTCACCCTCTCATTGGGGACGTTGGGCGGTAAAGGGTGGCCGATTGGGTTGGCTTTTTGTCAAGGAGTTGGTAGGATATTTTTGATGTAGTAGATAGAGTGGACACTTGCCTAAATCCTCACCCTACACTTGCCTTGCACTTGGCATCATCTTGGCCATTGGTTGGCCAATGCTTGACCTATAAATACCCCCCTTTAGATGAAGAGTTCTTCATCCACAACTCACTTTCCAAGTCTTGAAATTCCCTCCCCTCTCTTGTTATAGTTTCGTCCAACACCTCCCTTCCCCTCTAGCCTTAGTGGCTTGGCCGAGAGCCCCCCCCCCCTCTAAAGCAAGCCCTAGCCGAAACACTACCCCCCTCCCTTGGTAGAAATGTTGTCTTCCAAGTATTGTTATAATGCCCAAAATACCCTAGCCCAAATCCCGTATAGTACTTAGTAGAAGTTGTTGGAAACTTCTAAGGGTTCTTGGAGCTATCGGAGCGTACATTTAGGAGCTAAACCTCGCTCAGGATCGACGTTTATACTTGGATAATATTGGGCTTATCGAGGTAAATAATCTTATCCTCCTTTTGTAATTAGAATTTACATACTGTAGAAGTATAGGAATAAGTATTAAATACTTAGAAGGATATTACAGAATAGAATTAACTGTTATCACAGTAGAAGGGTATAAAAGAAGAACATTTGAACTGTACTTACATAGGACTGTATTTACAGTAGACTGTATAGTTTACCGGGTAGGGAAGTGCTGCCCAAATGTCCATAGAATAGTGAACCCTCTGCTTAGAACTTTATACAGTACAGTCTAGACGTTGATAGACGTATTTGACTGTTATAGGTCGATTCTCTGCGCGCGCGACATATTCGACTTGGCAGGTGGATTTCGCCGAGAAGGTATGTGATTCTTCCTATACTCTTGAGCATGAATATATATATAGTACGGTAGACGTACGTGTGGCAATGTCTTTTGACTTAAGCCTTAATAATAAGAATCTTGAAGTATTTTAAAAGTATATAGTACGGTAGACGTACGTATGTTAACTGAACGTAGTTATACGGCAATGTCTTTTGACTTAAGCCTGAATAATAAGAGTCTTGAAGTATTTCAAAAGAATTAAGAACTGTTTTTTAAAGAAGAGTAACGCTTGGTTTTAAAAGCTTAAGAGTTATACTAGCTTTATGGGAAGTTAGGTATAACGGCTTAAGAGAGATAAAACGAATGATTTATTGATTTTAGAAGTTAGGAGACTTGATCTTAAAAGATAAGAGACTTGACTTAATTAAATTAATATGAATTTTGTGTGAAACCTCATTCGTGAGTAATGAGTACTTGGTTTTTAAAAGGAATAATGTTTCTCGATTTGAAATCGAATGAGTATCGACAAACCACAGCAGCGTTAATAAAGGGAAATGTATTGACTAATAAGATATTATTAACCAGTAGAAACCTCCATCTGCATAGGAGCTAAGATAAGACAAAATGATATTTCCTAGATCATGGCTGCTTTAATCAGATTGTTATAAATAAGAATAACCTACTCACATATAAGGCATATGTTTCTCAAATCTTTTTTAAGAAGAATTACATCATTAAGTGATTAAACTATGAACTACGAAACCTTTCGAAAATGAGAAACTTGAGTATTAAAAATTAGGCAAACTTGAACGTTTAGAAAAGAATGTTGTTACTCAATTTATAACAAGGAAAGTGTTCTGGTTTACCTAAAAATGTTAGTCACTCTATTACTACGGGTATCGGGTGACCTTTATAAAAGAAATGGACCTTTTAAAGAATTAATGTACGTATTACTTTGAAGATAGAACTTGGTTTTGTTATCATAATCATTAATGTACCTTGTGTGGTTAGCTTGTCTATGTTTTGCTGGTAATAGCCTTGTGATACTTTCCTGCTGTTTTGATAAGTACTCGTGTTATGATACTACGTGTGTTAGTGTCTTGTGATGTTATTCTTGTTGTGCTTATGTTGTTAAACGTTAAGACTGTTGTATTGTTATTATATCACCTACCCCCCTTGACTTATTATACCGGTGGCTCACACCGATGCTGGTCTTTACGCTTACGCGGTTCAGTATGACTATGCGAGCAGCGGTATGCTCCGTGATTGATCATTCCGTGTATTAGCTCGACGCGGGATGCCTGGCGCGGTCTGTGTGACTATGCGGTCTTTTGAGGCTATGCGGGCTGCGGAAGTCCAGGCGGGTACCGGGGGTTGGCTGCCCCCGATGCGAGGAATACCTCATGCGGGTCTATGTGTGACCTATGCGGACTGCGGGAGTCCAGGGCTAGGCATGCATAATGATACTATGGGCGATTGGCCTTGCTTCGATCATTCGCGCCTAGGAAAGACTCACGTTTACTCGTTATTGCTCTTGTTTGTGATGTGGCACTATGTGCAAATTGAACTAATTGTATTTGCAAATGTTTTAAATACTTTGATTTCATTTAAAGTACTTTACAGTTTCACATACTTGGTACATTGTTAGATCGACCTCCTTCGGGCCGCTCACGCCGCAGTAGAGGTACTCTCCCGTTGATCCCCGCCCTTAGGATCACCGCTTTGGCGTTGGAAAAGCTCCGCTTTCCGAGGCTTATCATTTTGTACGGTCCCCGCCGTTGTAGATATTTGCATTCAGGGTACGGGGCCCCGTCCCGCCATTGTTGTTTTAAACTCTTAGGTCCGTAGACTTGTAAGGTTGGGATGTAATCGCTCATTTTGGGGTATTTATATATATATATGCCGAAAGGCAACTTTTTCCTAAACCGTGTCTTATTTATCTTGCTTTCATATCTTGGTTGTTTTATATTCCGCTGATTTCTCTGATGTATGACTACTTGGGTGCCCGGTTAAGGCACCAGTCACGGGCCCCGAAACGGGTCGTGACAAAAGTAGTATCAGAGCAGTTAATCCTCGGAAAGTGTCTACAGACCGTATCTAGTAGAGTCTTGATTATCGGTGTGTTGTGCACCACACCAATAATCGTGAGGCTATAGGATATTTAGGATTGGTTTCCATTCTTCTCACTCGAGATCGTGCTTTAGAGTCGTGTTATAAGTTGGACCTCTAACGTATTCCTTTCCTTTACCGATGCCCCGCCAGTAACTCGGCCCAGAAGGCGCGCAAGCGTGGAGCCGCGAGTGGAGTTCAGAGAGTTAGCGGCACAGCCCAATCATCACCGGTGATGCTTCACGCGGGAGTTCTAAGACGCCGCCAAGAAGAAGCAGAGTTTGGCACGCAGCAGCTTCCATCGCGCCATGACATCCGACCTTCGCCCACGGCTTGGAGCGTAAAATATGGATTGGAAGGAGACGGCCTGTTACTAACAAGGATTTGGCGGCCAGAGAGTATTTTATGTACCAGATACCAAGGATATTGATGATTATCTAAAGAAGGGTTGTGAAGAAGTAGCTCTTGATCAGAATGAGTCGGGCTTGCGTCAGATTATGTGCGTGGCCGAGAGATGTAGAGATCGGCAGACAACCAAGATCAGGTAAGAGGCCCGATTGGCGTGGATCATTTGGTAACTCTCGAGGCGAACCGCCTCGCCAGCCAGACAGACACGCGCCCGCCGCGGGCAGCAGTGTCCCCACTGTGGTTCAGTTTTTCCTCGTTGTTCACGACAGGCGCGCCATCCTGCGGATGTCGCTTTTTATCGGGTGCTTGTTTTACTTGCGCCGTCGGCCACGTGGCGAAAGAATGTGCAAGGAGGACTCACTTACTAGATCGGGCCATGGATTCAGAGTGCGGAGAGGAAGGTGTTAGCTGAGAGGCCACCCCACCTCGCGTGGCCATTGTGGTCGATGTCATTTTGGGAGTGTCGTGCTTCGCGATACTTGTTATGTTTGCGGCCAGCAGGGCCATTTTGCGAGAAATTGTCCAACCAGAGTTGGCGGGGATGTAGAGACTCAGCCTTCAGGATCAGTGGATAGTTCATCACCTTCCCCAGCTATGCGCCCAACAGGGCGGGATTGATTAGAATGACCTAGGGGAAGTGCAGCGTAGATACAGGTATATCCTTAACCCTCTAGAGATTTATATGTATAGTAAGATGCGAATATCTTAAGTATTATTTTCGGTTAGCATGGTGTTATTGTGATTAGAATTTTTGGTTAGTTAACCGGGAAAGATTGGGGTATAGAAAAAGTGTGAGCCTTAGAATATTATACGTAGAGACCTTAGAGGCGAGGCCATCTTTGGTAAAAGAATTATTTCATGTTTGACCCTTATCGAAGTGCATAGTTTACGTGAGATATATTTGTGGGATAAGCTCCTGAGTAGTGTGTTATGAAAGAGGGTAGTTGAGCTAAGAAGACCGCTAGGTTTTCGTAACGTGATTAGTGAGATTGTTCCGGATCGGGGAACTAGTGTTTTGCGCGTTGCCGAGTCGGGTTGAGGCCATGTGGCGGGTCGACCCGCTTTGTATGGTGGTGGGTCGGTTTGTGTAGTCCCGCTTTGTGTTAGGGTCACGAGGTGTTAGGCCCAGTTTAGTTAACCATTATGACGAGTTCGTGGATGCGTTCGACCTGTAGTCGGGCCGATGAGGTCAGCCCGTCTTATCTTTTAATCAAACCGTGTTCTCGGTAGTAAGTTGCGAGATGATTATTTCAGGAAGGTTGTAAGGCTGCACGAGGTGCCTACCTTCACCTTATGGCGCAGTGGAGCCCTGTTACTACTGCTTTTCCGAAGTTTTACCAGCAAGGTTAGGAACTCAGTGAGTCTCGTGTCGCATTCACCCTCGCCGTTGTTTGGATTTCGTGGGTAGTAAGGACTATTCGCCTCTTGTTGAGTATATATTATATAGCTACTGTTTCAGTATTCGGATGTCGCCGTATGAAGCCTTGTAGGGGCGGAAGTGTAAGTTGCCGGTCGATTGGTTCGATGTTGGCAAGATACAGATAGTTGGTTCATACCGGTTTCAGCAGAATGTGGTTAGGGTGTGACAAGTTTTGGAGAAACAGAGGAAACTTAGCCCGAGTTACTTTGGGCCTTTACAGATCATATGAAGGATAGGCCAGGTTGCCTATAGTTGGCATTGCCGTCCAACGTGGGAGGCAGTGCGTCCAGTCTTTCGTGTCGTTATGTTCGGGAAAGTATCGGAGATCCATCCAGAGTGTTCTCAGTTAATGATGACCAAGTTGGAGATAGTAACCCAAGAGATTTCGGAAACGGGAAGCAGTAACAGGAATATGGTAAGTTATGAGGAAGAGTTCGAGTGTACGAGAAGGGTACGACGCGTAAGGGAAAAAGCGAGCATGTATTGCGAGCAGAGATGTGATCATTTCTTTGTAAGGGAGAAGGTGCGAAGGGAGTATATTTTAGGCCTCGGGTAAAGGCTTTTGTGATGTTAGAGGTGTTTCCTCATAGACTTGGATGTAAGTATTTGCGCTTGTTGTGTTGTGGCCAGGTGTGGCATGGTTGTTTTCGTAAGTATAGCAGTGAGGACTATACTGGCGCCTGTTTGTTTTGAGACTTAGAAGGAACATTCGGGACGAATGTTTCTAAGGAGGGGAGAATGTTATACCCCGTATTTCCCGAGTATGTACGTGAGGACGTACGTAGAGAAGTTTGAACTTTAAAGTTGGCTTGGACGATTTATTTTGTGCACAACACCCGGTTAGAGTCGTTTTTCGACAAAACGTTTTACACAACTCGCGTAGGGTAAATTACGGCTATGTCATTTCTAATTTTTGCGGATTTTTCCTAGAAACGAAACATTTTGGACCAACGAGAGGGCGACACTTGTCACCCTCTCATTGGGGACGTTGGGCGGTAAAGGGTGGCCGATTGGGTTGGCTTTTTGTCAAGGAGTTGGTAGGATATTTTTGATGTAGTAGATAGAGTGGACACTTGCCTAAATCCTCACCCTACACTTGCCTTGCACTTGGCATCATCTTGGCCATTGGTTGGCCAATGCTTGACCTATAAATACCCCCCTTTAGATGAAGAGTTCTTCATCCACAACTCACTTTCCAAGTCTTGAAATTCCCTCCCCTCTCTTGTTATAGTTTCGTCCAACACCTCCCCCCCTCTAGCCTTAGTGGCTTGGCCGAGAGCCCCCCCCCCCCTCTAAAGCAAGCCCTAGTCGAAACACTACCCCCCTCCCTTGGTAGAAATGTTGTCTTTCAAGTATTGTTATAATGCCCAAAATACCCTAGCCCAAATCCCGTATAGTACTGAGTAGAAGTTGTTGGAAACTTCTAAGGGTTCTCGGAGCTATCTGAGCGCATTTGTGAGCTAAACCTCGCTCAGATCGACGTTTATACTTGGATAATATTGGGCTTATCGAGGTAAATAATCTTATCCTCCTTTTGTAATTAGAATTTACATCTTTGTAGAAGTATAGGAATAAGTATTAAATACTTAGAAGGATATTACGTATAGAATTAATCATATCACTAGGCGGTATAAAAGAAGAACATTTGAACTGTACTTACATAGGACTGTATTTACAGTAGACTGTATAGTTTACCGGGTAGGGAAGTGCTGCCCAAATGTCCAAAGAATAGTGAACCCTCTGCTTAGAACTTTATACAGTACAGTCTAGACGTTGATAGACGTATTTGACTGTTATAGGTCGATTCTTCGCGCGACATATTCGACTTGGCAGGTGGATTTCGCCGAGAAGGTATGTGATTCTTCCTATACTCTTGAGCATGAATATATATATAGTACGGTAGACGTACGTGTGGCAATGTCTTTTGACTTAAGCCTGAATAATAAGAATCTTGAAGTATTTTAAAAGTATATAGTACGGTAGACGTACGTATGTTAACTGAACGTAGTTATACGGCAATGTCTTTTGACTTAAGCCTGAATAATAAGAGTCTTGAAGTATTTCAAAAGAATTAAGAACTGTTTTTGAAAGAAGAGTAACGCTTGGTTTTAAAAGCTTAAGAGTTATACTAGCTTTATGGGAAGTTAGGTATAACGGCTTAAGAGAGATAAAACGAATGATTTATTGATTTTAGAAGTTAGGAGACTTGATCTTAAAAGATAAGAGACTTGAATTAATTAAATTAATATGAATTTTGTGTGAAACCTCATTCGTGAGTAATGAGTACTTGGTTTTTAAAAGGAATAATGTTTCTTGATTTGTAAATCGGAATGAGTATCGACAAACCACAAAGCGTTAATAAAGGGAAATGTATTGACTAATAAGATATTATTAACGAGAAACCTCCATCTGCATAGGAGCTAAGATAAGACAAAATGATATTTCCTAGATCATGGCTGCTTTAATCAGATTGTTATAAATAAGAATAACCTACTCACATATAAGGCATATCTTTCTCAAATCTTTTTAAAGAAGAATTACATCATTAAGTGATTAAACTATGAACTACGAAACCTTTCGAAAATGAGAAACTTGAGTATTAAAAATTAGGCAAACTTGAACGTTTAGAAAAGAATGTTGTTACTCGATTTATAACAAGGAAAGTGTTCTGGTTTACCTAAAAATGTTAGTCACTCTATTACTACGGGTATCGGGTGACCTTTATAAAAGAAATGGACCTCTTAAAGAATTAATGAACGTAGTACTTTGAAGATAGAACTTGGTTTTGTTATCATAATCATTAATGTACCTTGTGTGGTTAGCTTGTCTATGTTTTGCTGGTAATAGCCTTGTGATACTTTCCTGCTGTTTTGATAAGTACTCGTGTTATGATACTACGTGTGTTAGTGTCTTGTGATGTTATTCTTGTTGTGCTTATGTTGTTAAACGTTAAGACTGTTGTATTGTTATTATATCACCTACCCCCCTTGACTTATTATACCGAGGGCTTGCCACCCTTGATGCTGGTCTTTACGGCTTATGCGGTCTGTATGACTATGCGGAGCAGCGGTATGCTCCAGGATTGATCATTCCGGGTGTATTAGCTCGACGCGGGATGCCCTACGCGGTCCGCGTGACTACGCGGTCTTTTGAGGCTATGCGGGCCGCGGAAGTCCAGTGCGGTACCGGGGTTGGCTGCCCGACGCGAGGAATACCTACGCGGGTCTATGTGTGACCTATGCGGATCTGCGGAGTCGAGGCTAGGCATGCATAATGATACTTTGGGCGATTGGCCTTTCTTCGATCATTCGCGGCCTAGTAAAGAGCTGTTACAGTTTTACTGTTATTGCTCTTGTTTGTGATGTGGCACTATTTGGAAATTGAACTAATTGTATTTGCAAATGTTTTAAATACTTTGATTTCATTTAAAGTACTTTACGCTTTCACATACTTGGTACTGTTATCGACCTCTTCGGGCCGCGTTCATGCCGCAGGTAGGTACTCCCGTTGATCCCCGCCCCAGGATCACCGCTTTCGTTGGAAAAGCTCCGCTTTCTCGGAGGCTTATCATTTGGTACGGTCCCTGTCGTTGTAGATATTTGCATTCAGGGTACGGGCCCCGTCCCGCCATTGTTGTTTTAAACTCTTAGAGGTCTGTAGACTGTTGTAAGGTTGGGATGAATCGCTCATTTTGGGGTATTTATATATATATATGCCGAAAGGCAACTTTTTCCTAAACCGTGTCTTATTTATACTGTTTCATATCTTGGTTGTTTTATATTCCGCTGATTTCTCTGATGTATGACTACTTGGGTGCCCGGGTAAGGCACCAGTCACGGGCCCCGGAACGGGTCGTGACAATCTGAATACTGGAATGGTAGCTGTTGTTGTAGGCAAACTCCACAAGAGGCAAATGATCCTCCCAGCTACCCCTGAAATCAATAACACAAGCCCGCAGCTTATCCTCGTTGTTCGGATAGTGCGTTCGGCTGTCCGTCGGCCCGAGGGTGAAATGCGATCGAGACTCACTGTGTCCCTAATCCCTTCGAAAAGACCTCCGAGTTAGCCGAGAATCGCCTCTATTCGATATAATCGACACCGACTCGTGCGCTCACAATCTCTAATATATAATCCGCATAGTCCTCACCGAACGCTGCTCGACCGGAAGAAAATGGGCTGATTTCGCCACCGTCGACAATCACCCAAATGGAATCATGCTTCCTCCGAGTGGTAGGTAGCCCGTAATAAAATCCATATTTATCACCTCCCACTTCCAAGTCGGAATATCAATAGCTCGCAATGCCCCGGCTTCGTGCTCAATCTTAACCTGCGACAATTCGCATCGTGCTACGAACTCCGCAACGCCCCTCTTTAGGCCATCACACCAATACACGATTCGAGGTCATGATACATCTTAGTCGACCGGATGAATGGAATAACGAGCACCGTGCCTCCCTGCACTGCCGACGGTCTCGCTACATCAGAACACACAACCGGCCCTCGAATCTTAGCACCCCATCAGGCGCTACCTCAAATAGACTCTTCTCCTTCTGGAGAGATGCATCTCGGTACCGTACTAAAATCGGATCCTCATACTGTCGCCTCTTCACCTCCTCGACGATGGAAGACTCGGCAACCTCTCGAATCCGAATTCCGTCACTATCAGAATCAACCAAACGAACCCCAAGGCTCGCTAGCTGATGTAACTCTCGGACCATATCCCTCTTCTCTGGCTGAACATCGCACGGACTACCCATCGACCGCGACTAGGCGTGCCCGCAACTACATTAGCCTTCCCTGGGTGGTATAGAATATCAACATCGTAATCCTTAAGTAGCTCCAACCACCGTCTCTGCCGCAAGTTCAGCTCCCTCTGGCTGAAGATGTACTGGAGACTCTTGTGGTCTGTGTAAATGTCCACATGAACTCCATATAGATAATGTCTTCAGATCTTCAAAGCATGAACCACTGCTGCCAACTCCAAGTCATGTGTGGGATAGTTCTTCTCATGCTTCCTAAGCTGTCGAGATGCATAAGTTATAACCTTGCCGTGCTGCATCAGCACGCACCCAAGCCCGACACCTGACGCGTCACAATAAACCACATATCCATCTAAGCCCTCTGGAAGAGTAAGAACTGGGGCGGTCGTCAACTTCTCCTTTAGCAACTGGAAACTTTCCTCACAAGTATCCGTCTACCGGAACATAGCTGCCTTCTGAGTCAGCTTAGTCAAAGGTGTTGAAATAGAAGCAAACTTTTCTACAAACCTCCGATAATAGCTCGCAGGCCCAAAGCCGTGCACTGCCGGTGTAGCTGGTTTAGGCCAAGTCTTGATCGCTTCAATCTTCGCCAGATCAACCCGAATACCATCTACCCGATAACATGTCCTAAGAAAGCCACCGACGCCAACTAACTCGTGACTTCGAGAACTTGGCATACAATCACGGCCTCGGAGGACTTCCAATACCGCCTCAAATGACCAGATGCTCGCTCAGGCGCGAATACACCAAGATATCATCAATAAACACTATAACGAACATATCCAAGAATGGCACGAACACCCTATTCATCAAATCCATGAATACTGGGGGCGTTGTCAACCCGAAAGACATCACCGAACTCATGGCCCATACCGGGTCCCGAATGCGATCTTTGGGACATCTATCTCTAACTCGCACTGATGATAACTAGACCGCAGTCTATCTTGGAAAACACTTTGCACCCTCGTGAACGGTCAAACAAATCGTCAATCACGGGAGGGATACTGTTTCGATAGTCACCTTGTTCACCGCTCGTAATCAATACACATACGCAGGCCCCATCCTTCTTCTTCTTTACAAATAACACCGGCGCCCAAGGAGAAACACTTGGCCTAATAAAGCCTTTCTCCAAAGAAATCTTTCACTGGTCCTTCAATTCCTTCAACTCGCGGTGCCATCCTGTATGGCGGAATAGATATCGGCCGAGTGTCCGCGCCAAATCGATGCAAAACTCAATCTCCTCTCGTGAGGATACCTAAGCTCGCCCGGGAATACGCCCGAAACTCTCTAACAACCGAATCGATCAAGGTCCTAGATCTCACTCGTGATCGAATACTCGAACCAAATGGTAAATATACCCTTCCGTACCATCTTCCTAGCCTTGAGGTAAGAAATAAACCTACCCTCCGCGATGCAAGATTCCCTTCCACTCGAGCAACCGCCACCAGAAACCGAAACCGAACTAACCTCTCTCGGTTCACATTGGCATAGCAAGACGCTAGCCAATCCATACCCATAATCACATCGAAGTCATATCCAACTCTATCAAGTCACTGAGTCCGACGACCATCTATAGTCACCGGGCAAGCCTTATATACCCGCCACTACCATCAAGCACCTACCGGCGTAGCCACCTCAAAAGATTCTATGGACTCGCTCTATCCCTATTCTACCAAAGAATATGAGGAGATATATAGGACAAGGTAGAACACGGATCTATCAAAGCATATACATCACAAAGAAGAAACCATTAATGTACACTGACGACATCGGTGACGCCTCCGGTCCCGACGATCGACATAGCATAGATGCGGTTCGAGGACCGCCGAACTAGGACCCCGCCACGACCCGCCGCCGCTGGCCGCCCGTGAATGTTATACCGTATTTTGAGTATGCACGTAAGGACGCACGTAGAAAATTTGAAACTTGTACTAAGGCTTGGCGAATTAATTTTGTTCACAACACCCGTTTAGAGTCGTTTTCGACGTAAACGCTTTCACTTTTCGTAGGGGAATTTCCGGCTATGTCATTTTTAATTTTGCGGATTTTTCCGAGAGACGAACGTGTTGGGCCAACAAGAGGGCGCCACTTGGCACCTCCCATCAAGTGACGTAAGGGCTCGGATTGGACGAAATGGAGGTGTAGTTGGTAGGATATTTTGTGTGTTAGTTGGTCAAGGACACATGGGTGAATCTTGCCCTACACTTGCCTTGCACTTGGCAAGATCTCGCCATTGGTTGGCCTTCACTTGACCTATAAATACCCCTTCCTTTGAAGACTTCTTCATCCAAAAATCTCTAAGTCTTGAGAGCTCCTCCCCATTTCGTGAGGCCCTCGCCGAGAGTAGCCCTCCTAGTAGTGTGGCGTGGGGTACCCCTAGCCTAGTTGCTTCAGATAATACCCCCTTTGTGGTGTAGAAATACTCTCAAAAGTATTGTTATAATGCCCAAATTACCTTAGCCGTATACCTTGTTGTATTCTAAGGTTATACCTATACGAAAATGCCTAAATACTATTATACTTCCACCACAAAACCGAAACCCTAGGAAAATCTCCATAGTCCGTTGAGTATTGTGTAGAAGTTGGTTAGAACTTCTAAGGGTGGTTTAGAGCGGGTTGGAGCGCTCGGAGTTGGAGTTAAACGATTGCCCAGGATCGACTTTAACTAGGATAATTATGGGCTTATCGAGGTAATTATCTTGTCCCTCTATTGTAATTGGAAATTACATATTTTTAGAATATATAGTTGAAGTATACTATATATAATCAACGTAGTTATCGGCAATGTCTTTTGACTTAAGCCCAATTTAAAGAAGAACCGAATCAGTAATTACATAGGTCAGACATGAGACTTGTGTAGTAGTACCGTGGAGTAGAATTGTACGCAGTGGTTAGACGATAACCCCCGGTTGGCTTGGTATCCGACCTCGATAGAGAGAGATTTACGCTGCCATGGGGAGGTCTTCTTGAATTTTCGGTAGAATGTTCTACGATGAGATCTAAATGTTAATAAGCGCCTTGTGGCCTTATAGGTTGAAGTACTACGTGTGGCGCGATCTACTTGGCTTAAGGAGTAGCCGGTTGGAAGTACTTGAGCGTTTTGCTATTAGTCGATACTGTCACGCGAGGTATGTGAACCTCTTCCTATCTCTTCTAGCATGATATGTGTGAACTATGTAGTACGGTGACGCATACGTGCTAAACGTATTTGATTGGTTTAAAACATAAAGTGTTATAACGCTTTATGGGAAGTTGGTTATAACGACTTTATGTTGGTAAGAAAATACTTGTGGTCTTTAAAAGGTAATCGATTTGAACTATAAGCGGCTTGTTATGTGTTAATAAAGAACTTGAAGTATTTCAAAAGATTTTGAATCATTTTGAAAGAAGTAATACTTGATTTTTGAAAAACTTAAGAGTTATACTAGCTTTATGGGAAGTTAGGTATAACGGCTTAAGAATGTTTTATCGATTTGGAAATCGAATGTATCGACAAACCACCGCAGGCGTTAATAAAAGGAAATGTTTTGACTAATTAAGTATTATTAAAACCAAGAGAAACTTCCATCCGCAGAAGCTAAGATGAGACAAAATGATATTTCCTAGATCACGGCTGCTGTAATAAGATTGTTATAAACAAGAATATCCTACTCACATATAAGACTTATGTTTCTCAGATTGTTTAAAAGAGAATTATATTCTTAAATGAATAAGACTATGAACTACGAAACCTTTCTAAAATAAGAAACGTGAACATTTGAAATTAGGCAAACTTGGACGTTTGGAAAATAATGTTGTTACTTGATTTTACAAAGGTAAGTGTTTTGGTTTATTTAAAAAGATACCACTCTATTTTATACTACGGGTATTGTGTGACTTATGTGAAAGCAACGGATCTTTTAAAAGATTTAATGTATGAAGTACTTTAGGGGTAGATACCCGAACTTGTTAGCTTAAAGTACCTTGTGTGTATAACTTGATTGTGTTGGTTTGTGATAGCCTTGTAATACTTTCTTGTTGATTGATAAGTAAACATGCTAGGATGCTACGTGTGTTAGTATCTTGTGATGTTGTGTAAAGGGGTTTTCCTTTGTTGTGCTTATGTTGCTTAACGATAAGCTATTGTGTTAGTATTTTACATCACTCATCTCGAGATGATTCCGGGTTAAGCGCCCGACGCGGGTAGACTCAGCGGTCGATGGACCTATGATTCGAGAATACCTCACGCAGTCCTGTGGGCCTACGCGGAGCTACGAGTTCCGTGTTAGCGCGTCCCTTATGGGCACGCGGTCCATGCGCTACGCGATCGCGGTCGGTGACGACGCCGGAGTAGCTACCCTCGATGCGGAATACCTCATGCGCCGATGAGATTGGCCTATCGCGAGTCGCGAAAGTTCTGTGGCTAGACGCGCGACATTAGATATCTGCGGGCAAGTGGCGGCCTTTGATCATGTGACGATGCAGACAGATCTTATGATACGATTCATGACCTTGTTGGCATGCGTGGTGTTAGTAGTCGCCATGCCTTCGCATTTACCCCAGACGTTTCATTATGGCACAGTGGGACTCGTGTTCATGTGTTCCTTGGTGCTTTTATATCATAAACCGCCGGCGGAAGGTATTCCACGCATGATTGATATTGTGGGCGTGAGACCCATTGTTATATTTGAGTGATGACTTGAGGCGTGAGTCACGACTTGATATGATCGCTTGTTTATCGTGAATCGTAGTTTTGTTATCATACATGTCTCCCGCTTTATATAGATCGCTATGATTTCATTTACATATTTTAGTTTCACATACTTGCACTGTGCAATCGACCTCCTCGGGGCCGCGTTCATGCGCAGTAAAGGTACACCGCCGTTGATCCTCGCTCTAGTGGTCACAGCCGCTGGGAAAGCTCCGCTTCTCGGAGGCTTGTTCGTATAGTCCCCTTGTTGTAGGTGCTTATATTCGTGGTATGACGGCCCCGCCCGTCGTTGTTGTCATATCATTCGTAGATGTCTGTAGTACTGTTGTGCGCAGGGTTTGTAAAAAGGATTAAACTGTTCCTGTTCAAAAAGTTGTTATTTACATATCTGCCGAAAGGCAAGTTTTTCTCAGATAATTTTTTCATATTTCATAATATGTCTTGTATCGCTTTATGTTCCACTGATTACTCGATGTTGTATCACTAGGTGCCCGGTAAGGCACGACCACGTCTTAATCGGGTCGTGACAAAAGTGGTATCGTGAGCGCTTAATCCTCGGAAAGTGTCTACGCATCGTATCCGAGAGTCTTGATTATCGGTGTTGTGCACCACACCAATAATCGTGAGGCTATAGGTATTTAGGATTGGTTTCTATTCTTCTCACTCGAGATCGTGCCTTAGATCCGTGTTGTAAGTTGGACCTCCGACGTATTTCTTTCCTTACCGCTATGCCTCCGCGCAGAGGCAACCCGGCCCAGAGGGCAAGGCGCCGGCGGAGCCGCGAGTAGAGTTCGAGGTGGCGAGGGCACAGCCCAATCATTACCTAGGTAGTGCTTCATTCGGGAGTTTTGCGACGCCACTAGCCCAAAGAGTTTGGCACTGGCGTGGCGGTTCCCAGCGCGCCATGATATTTGAACCTTCGCCCACGCATCGAACAGTGAATATAGAGTGCAAAGAAGACGACCACATTAGCTATGGATGTGGCTACCAGAGAGTATACCGATGTACCACGGGTCGATGACTATCTAAGAGAGAGTGTGCAAGAGTAATTCTTGATTAGGCTCGAGCATGGCCTGTATGCGGGCTTATGCGCAGCGAGCCAAGAAACGAGAGATTTACGGGTTAACAAAGGATGCAGGAGAGGCCAGAGCAAGAAGGTCCTTTAGTAACTTTCGAGGCGAGTCGCCTCACCGCAGATTAGATATGCACCGCTGCGCAGCAGTGGTCTTCCACGATTTACGGACGTTCGAGTGCAGGAGTTGGTCGTAACCTGTGGCTTCCGCTCATTACATGATGCACGCCATTCGGGAATGTCGTCTTTAGTTGGTACTTGTTGTACCTACGACCGTCCGGTGCGATGTCGATGGGTGTCCTCAGAGGACTTAGCCTTCAGGATCGGTGGGTAGTTCGTCATCTTCCTTAGCTATGAGCCCTACGTGGCAGGTTTGATTAGAACGACTAAGGGGAGTGAAGCAGTAGATATAGATATATCTTTAACCCTCTAGAGATCAGTATGTGTGATAAGGTGAGTATACCTTAAGTGCTATGTTCTGATAGCAGTGTGTTAGTCGTGATTAGATCATGGTTGTTTAACCGAGTAAGATTTTGGGGGATAGAGAAGGTGTGAGCCTTAGAGCTTTTTACGTAAAGACCTTAGAGGTGAGGCCATCTCGAGAAAAGGTGTAGTGTTATGTTTGACCCTTATCGGAAGTTCATAGTGCACGTGAGTTTGTTGGGATAGGTCCGTAGTAGTGTGGAATGAAAGAGGGTAGTTGAGCTAAGACCGCCAGGTTTTCAAACGTGATTAATGAGATTGTTAGGATCGGGAACTAGTATTGTGCGGCGTGCCGCCTGCCGAGGCCACGCGCGTCAACCCGCGGTAGGTTTGGTGGTGGGGTCAGGTTGTGGTGGTCCCGCTTGTGTTAGGTTGTGAGGATGTTAGGCCCAAGTTTAGTTAACCAATGAACGAGTTCGTGGATGCGTTCGACCGCTGGTCGCCGACGGGGCAGCCCATCGTGTTCTTCTGGCCAGACCGTTTACTACCGTGTTGAGTTATCGTAAAGGTTGTAGGCTGCACGAGGTGCCTACCTACACCTTAAGATGCAGATGGAGCCTGTGTTACTACCGCTTCTTTTCTCGAGGTTTTGCCAGTGCAAGGTTAGAACTCGTGAGTCTCAGACCGCATTCGCCTCTGCCGGTGTGTGTATTTCAGAGGTAGTCGTGGGATTGTTGTCTCTGTGGAGGAAGTGTTTAAGCTACCATTTCGGTGTTCGGATATCGCCTTATGAAGCCTTGTAAGGCGGAAGTGTAAGTTCTTGGCCGATTGGTTCGTTGGCGCGTTCGCATATTGGTTCAGCTTTTCCGGCAGACCGTGGTTAGGTGTGACGAGTTTTGGTATGACAGAGAACTTAGCCCGTGTTACTTGGGCCCTTTTGAGTTCATGTGAAGGATAGGCCAGGTTGCCTACATGATAGCTTTTGCCGTCCGACTTAGGAGGCAGTACGTCCGGTCTTTCGTATTGTTATGATCGGGAAAGTATCGGAGAATCCATCCAGGGTGTTCCCAGTTAATGATGACCACGTTAGAGATAGTAACCCCGAGTCTTGGAAACTGAAGCCGTATCAGAATGTGGTAAGAGTTCGAGTGTACGACAGCCTCAGGGGTCGCAAGCAGCCCGGTACCATTTGTTGGGTCGTCGGAGCAAGGCTCGCGACAAAGTGACAAAAGTGGTACCATTTGTTGGGTCGCTCGAGAAGGTTAATGCCTCGAGCAAAGTGACAAAGTGGTATCTACGAGTAAAGAGAGAAGCGAGCATGTATGGCGCATAGATGTGATCATTTCTTTTGTAAAGAGAAGGCGAAGGAAGTATATTTTAGACCGGTGAGTGTTTTGTGGTGATGATTAGAGGTGTTTCCTCGTGGACTTTGATGTAAGTATTTACGCAGTGCTTCGCCACCGTGGCGTGATTGTTCTCGTAAGTATAGTAGTGAAGACTATCTTGGCGCCGCTTGTTTTGAGACTTAGAAGGAACATTCGACGAATGTTTCGGAGAGGAGAATGTTATACCGTATTTTCAGAGTATGTACGTGGGGCGTGCGTAGAAAATTTGAAACTTGTACTAAGGCTTGGCGAATTAATTTTGTTCACAACACCCGTTTAGAGTCGTTTTCGACTAAACGTTTTCCACGACTTTCGTAGGGGAATTTCCGGCTATGTCATTTTTAATTTTTATGATTTTTCCGAGAGACGAACGTGTTGGGCCAACAAGAGGGCGCCACTTGGCACCCTCCCATGGCGGACGTGGGCTCGGATTGGACGAAATCGAGAGGTGTAGTTGGTAGGATATTTTGTGTGTTAGTTGGTCAAGGACACGTGGGTGAATCTTGGCCCTACACTTGCCTTGCACTTGGCAAGATCTTGGCCATTGGTTGGCCTTCACTGACCTATAAATACCCCTTCCTTTGAAGACTTCTTCATCCAAAAATCTCTAAGTCTTGAGAGCCCTCCCATTTCGTGAGGCCCCTTGGCCGAGAGTAGCGCCTCTCCTAGTAGTGTGGTGAGGTACCCACTAGCCTAGTTGCTTTCGTATAATACCCCCTGTGGTGTAGAAATACTCTCAAAAGTATTGTTATAATGCCCAAATTACCTTAGCCGTATACCTTGTTGTATTCTAAGGTTATACCTATCTGAAAATGCCGAAATACTATTATACTTACAATACAAAACCGAAACCCTAGGAAAATCTCCATAGTCCGTTGAGTATTGTGTAGAAGTTGGTTAGAACTTCTAAGGGTGGTTTAGAGCGGGTTGAGCGCTCGGAGTTGAGCTAAACGATTGCCCAGATCGACTTTAACTAGGATAATTATGGGCTTATCGAGGTAATTATCTTGTCCTCTATTGTAATTGGAAATTACATATTGTTAGAATATATAGTCAAGTATACTATATATAGAATCGAACGTAGTTATCGCAATGTCTTTTGACTTAAGCCCAATTTAAAGAAGAATACCGAATCAGAATTACATAGGGTTGTATTATGAGACTTGTAGTACCGTGAGTAGAATTGTACTGTTAGGGTTAGACGTATAACCCCGGTTGGCTTGGTAGCCGACCTCGATAGAGAGGAGATTTACGCTGTCATGGAGAGTCCGCCAATTTTCGGTAGAATGTTCTACGATGAGATCTAAATGTTAATAAGCGCTTGTGGCCTTATAGGTTGAAGTACTACGTGGCGCGATCTACTTGGCTTAAGGAGTAGCCGACGGTTGGAAGTACTTGAGCGTTTTGCTATTAGTCGATACTCGCCGCGAGGTATGTGAACCTCTTCCTATCTCTTCTAGCATGATATGTGTGAACTATGTAGTACGCAGAGACGCATGTGCTAAACGTATTTGATTGGTTTAAAACATAAAGTGTTATAACGGCTTTATGGGAAGTTGGTTATAACGACTTTATGTTGGTAAGAAAATACTTGTGGTCTTTAAAAGGTAAATCGATTTGAACTATAAGCGCTTGTTATGTGTTAATAAAGAACTTGAAGTATTTCAAAAGATTTTGAATCATTTTGAAAGAAGAAGTAATACTTGATTTTTGAAAACTTAAGAGTTATACTAGCTTTATGGGAAGTTAGGTATAACGGCTTAAGAATGTTTTACGATTTGAAATCGTAATGTGTATCGACAAACCACCTGCGGCGTTAATAAAAGGAAATGTTTTGACTAATTAAGTATTATTAAAACCGAGAAACTTCCATCTGCATGAAAGCTAAGATGAGACAAAATGATATTTCCTAGATCACTACTTTGTAATAAGATTGTTATAAACAAGAATATCCTACTCACATATAAGACTTATGTTTCTCGATTGTTTAAAAGAGAATTATATTCTTAAATGAATAAGACTATGAACTAAAACCTTTCTAAAATAAGAAACGTGAACATTTGAAATTAGGCAAACTTGACGTTTGGAAAATAATGTTGTTACTTGATTTTACAAAGGTAAGTGTTTTGGTTTATTTAAAAGACAAATACTCTATTTTATACTACGTATTGTGTGACTTATGTGAAAGCAACGGATCTTTTAAAAGATTTAATGTATGAAGTACTTTAGGGGTAGATACCAGAACTTGTTAGCTTAAAGTACCTTGTGTGTATAACTTGATTGTGTTGGTTTGTGATAGCCTTGTAATACTTTCTTGTTGATTGATAAGTAAACATGCTAGGATGCTACGTGTGTTAGTATCTTGTGATGTTGTGTAAAGGGGTTTTCCTTTGTTGTGCTTATGTTGCTTAACGATAAGTCGTTGTGTTAGTATTTTACATCACTCATCTCTTGAGATGATTCCGGTTAAGCCGCCTCCGACGCGGGTAGACTCAGCGGTCGATGGACCTATGATTCGAGAATACCTCACGCAGTCCCGGGGCCTGCGCGAGCTACGAGTTCCGGTGTTAGTGTCGTCCTTTATGGGCATGCGGTCCATGTGGCTACGCGATGCGAAGTCGGTGACGACGCCGGAGTAGCTACCCTCGATGCGGAATACCTCATGCGGCCGATGAGATTGGCCTATGCGAGTCGCGGAAAGTTCGTGGCTAGACGCGCACATTAGATACCGCGCAAGTGGCGGCTTTGATCATGTGACGGTCAGACAGATCTTATGATACGATTCATGACCTTGTTGCATCGCTGGTGTTAGTAGTCGGCTATGCCTTCGCATTTACCCTCAGACGTTTTCATTATAGCACAGTGGGACACGTGTTCATGTGTTCCTTGGTGCTTTTATATCATAAATCGCCAGCGGTGAGGAAGGTATTCCACGCATGATTGATATTGTGGGCGTGAGACCCATTGTTATATTTGAGTGATGACTTGAGGCGTGAGTCACGACTTGATATGATCGCTTGTTTATTGTGAATCGTAGTTTTGTTATCATACATGTCTCCCGCTTTATATAGACTACTATGATTTCATTTCTGATTTTTAGTTTCACATACTGCACTGGCCAGATCGACCTCCTGGGCCGCGTTCATGCCGCAGTAAAGGTACACACCGCCGTTGATCCTCGCTCTTAGGGTCACATTCATTGGGAAAGCTCCGTTTCTCGGAGGCTTGTTCGTATAGTCCCCGTTGTTGTAGGTGCTTACATTCGTGGTATGACGGCCCCGCCCCG
Organism: Przewalskia tangutica; assembly: GCA_029844215.1. Classification (NCBI taxonomy): domain Eukaryota; kingdom Viridiplantae; phylum Streptophyta; class Magnoliopsida; order Solanales; family Solanaceae; genus Przewalskia; species Przewalskia tangutica. Next base: position 54,200,068 of record CM056736.1, read on the forward strand.
TCGTTGTTGTCATATCATTCGTAGGTGCAGTAAATCTTGTTGTGGGCGTGGTTTGTAAAAAGGATTAAACTGCTCATGTTGAAAAAGTTGTTATTTACATATACGCCGAAAGGCAAGTTTTTCTCAGTTATTGTTTCATATTTCATAATATGTCTTGTATCGCTTTATGTTCGTGATTACTCGATGTTGTATCACTAGGGTGCCCGGTAAGGCACGACCACGCCCGAATCGGTCGTGATGAACACCTCGCCCGGCGCATAACAATCGAAGATGAAGACCCAAAGAATCGAATCGGCTGAGCCATAGCATTTCCGCCGCCTCCGCTCGGACAATCTCTCTTCAAATGGCCCTGCTGGCCACAAGAGTAACAAGCTCTCGAGGAACACGACACTTCATAATGGCAATCACCACATCGACCACACCAAGTCATAGGTGGCCTCCTCTGACCGGAACTCGTCCTCCGAAACCCGCCCTCGAACCCCGTCCCGCTTCCCGAATACTCAGACGTCCGAAGATGGTGGAGGAGCGCTCTGGACCGGCTGTGGTGCAAATCTGGTTTGCTGCTGGGGTTGTCTACCACTAAAACTACCAGAGGACCTCGCTGCCCGCCTTCTCGCTGATACTGCCGATCCGTCGGCCCTGCGTTCTCACACCTGTGCATATGCTCGCACGCGGCAATGTCCATGCCCTACAAGAGCTACTCCCGTGCAACTCGCCAAGTGATCATCGAGTCTGTGACATAGCGGTGCACCGCCCTCCATGTACGCTACCAAAGCAGGCACATACCGAGCCAATGAGTCAAACTCCACATTGTACTCCCGAACCGTCCGCCCACTCTGTCTCAGTGTCAAAAATCTATCGGCCCGAGCCCTCCTCATCTGCGGAGGCAAGAAATGGCCAAGTAACGCCTCTGAGAACTCGTCCCAAACAGCTGGAAGCGCCGCTTCCCCGGAACAGTTTCCATGAATCATACCAGTCAACTGCAGTGTCCCGCAGCCGATGCGAACCTAGTACCACCGACTCGGTCTCCGAAGCCCCGATCACCCTCATGATCCGCTGTAACTGTCGGATAAACTCCTGAGGATCATCCTCAGGCCTCGACCCATAAAACTCGTGGGTCGCAACTCAAAAGTCCTCGCCTCGTTAGCAGCTGCTGTCGAACTACGGTACAAATGAATCGGCTGTCTCCGCCTATCTCACGTTCGCCACGATCACGCTAGTAATCGGGCCATCTCTTGTAGCCCATATCCTTCGCTCGCCGCTGGATCGAGGCTCGGTACCGCGGTCTCGATGGCCGCTGCCGCCTCGGACTCACTGGGGTTGGCGGCAGTAGAACTCGCCGTCCAAACACCTCATCCGGTGGGGACTGGCCAGGCTCAGTAACCCGGTGCCCTACTAGTAGTTCCCACCGCCTTGCCCTGCTGGGCCGCGGTTGCCTTGCGTGGAGGCATAACTGATACATAAAGGAAAACATCAGAGGAGGTTCAACCTATAATTCAGCTCTATTGCACGATCTTAGAGTGAAAGAATGGAAACCAATCCTACATGTCCTGCAGCCTCGATTATAGATGTGGTGCACGCACACCGATAATCAAGACTCTACTAGACACTGGATCGTGGACACTTTCCGAGGACTAATCGCTCGATACCACTTTTGTCACGACCCAACCTCGGCCGCGATCGTACTTACCGGGGTACCCTGTCAGGTATATGTCAGAGAATAGCAGCGGAACATACATAACACATAACTTATAAAAAGGGTGAACATCACTGGCCAGCCGATAAGGCTGCCTTCCATAAAACATACTTAAACAAAGTATAGTAGTACAACTGGTTCTTATAGCCCAAAACATATATGTGACCACGCACTTAAAGATAACAATCGTATGACAGGGCCCCATCATACCCCTGAATGTACAAAATACCTATAGCATCAGGGAATATCCGTACCAATAAACAAGCTTCCGGAGGAATGGAGCTTCTGACAACTGAGTAAAAGATCCTAGGAATGAGGATCTACCACCTACTTTCCCTTACCTGCGGCATGAACGCAGCCCCCGAGGAAGGGGGTCAGTACACAACGTACCAAGTATGTAAAACTGGAAAATACTGTAGTAATATCATGAGTCGAAAATAAACTGGAGTCATAGATAAAATCAATTTCCTTGCATTGTGTCTTACTAACAATGAGAGTAACAAGTATAAACCTTATAGCATAAAAATAGGAGGCTCACGATCAAAACAGGGTACCTCGCCCGTAGTATCGTTAAGCAATCCTACTCCTGGGACTATTTCACCCGCATGGGTCCTGTGGACCCGCATGAGGTCATCCGCCTCGTCATGGGACTATTTCACCCGCATGGGACTATTTCACCCGCATGGATCCTGTGGACCCGCATGAGTACCATCGCCGTACTCGCATGGGACTATTTCACCCGCATGGATCCTGTGGTCCGGATCCGCATGAGTGCAAGCACCGCACTCGCATCATGGGTAGCAAATCCATGGCATAGATAATAACCCGGGGTTTACCCCGTAATAATACAAATATATTACATAGCTCATCCAGCTATCATACATAACATAAGTACTACCGGCCTATCATATCATACATAAGCACTACTGGCCTATCATATCACAACATAAGCACTACCGGCCTATCATATCATACATAAGCACTACCGGCTTATCATAACATAAGCAAGTTAAGAAATCCCCTAACTTCTTATTAACATTATTAATATATCCTCTCATTTTAGTATCCTAAGGCACTAACATGTCTTTTAATAGAAAATCCGGGAATTCAACCCAAGTACCATGTACTTCTAACTTTTTAAGAAAAACTCTTTTTATACAAAGATTCCAAGATACTAATCACCATAGTATCAAGTTACAATTTCTTTTCAAAACAAGTCACATTTCCTTTTAGATATATAATAGGCTTCTAAATCAAGTGACTTCATTTCCTTTAAAACCTTAGGCAACCAATGCCTAAAAATCAATCCACCTTCCATAGTTTCAAATCATTTACCCGTACTTGTTTTAATTAGAGTAAACCATTCTTTGTGAACCTTTCAAAAACTAATATAACCAACTTCCCATAAAGTCATTATATTAGCGTTATTCCTTTGTCAAATACATTTTCCCTAAATCCAAGGGATTTATACTTTTAAAATGAAACAAGTATCATATACTTTAAAACAAGTGAAAGATATCAAATCTTGTACGTATACCGTACTACATAGGTACAACTACTCATGCTCAAGAGATAGGAAAGCTCTACATACCTCTTCGGTCAATCCACTTGCTAAGTCCAACTACCGCAAGTAATATGTCAACCTATAATAACCATAGTGCGTTTATTAACCTCTAATGTCAATGTAGAAATTCCAAATTCAAGTTACCAATTCCTAAGGAAAATTGGGCAGCATTTCCTTTGTTTCTACTCACTTTGCCACCTTTTTCAAAGGCCGATTTTCAACACTCAAACGCCTCATTAAGGCCCAACATCCAAACCAACACAAAGGGGATTACACACCTAATCTTGGGTGTGTAAAATTCTGCCCCATAAGTTATAATAATACACTTAACAATTCTAAAGTAGTTTGTAGGCTACAACATGCTCATAATATCTCTTTAGCCAAATCTTTCATACCCAACCCACATTTCTTGCATGCAATGACTCTAATAGCATTATTTACTACCACAAGTACTTTCTTCTAAACATGCAACACTAAAAACTAATAATAGAGGAAGAATCATTACCTTAGAGCTTTAGCCAAATTTATCCAACAATTTGCTAGCTTCTATTCCAAGAACACCACCACAACAACCTTCACAAGCTAGCCACAAGCTTCCTTCTTGCCTTTTACTTTTTCAGATTTTTCCTAAGGCTAGAATACCTCTTAGAGTTTTAGAGAGAATGAGGAGCTTGAAATAATTTAAGAGAGAAGGAGGAGCTTTTCTAAGAGAGAGATGAAAGATGACCAAGTCTTTAAGACTTGGTCAATATAATGCATGCAGAAATAAGATGGGGGGGACACTTGTCACCCACCCATGACCATTTTAAAAGAAAAGATCAGATTTTCCTAAGTTTTTTCCGCCAGATTTCCCGCCTCGGCGCTGCCCTGCGATCGGCGCATGGCACAACTCTGCGGACTCTGAACTTTTCCGCCCATGCCTGCTTCCGGGCGGCACTGAAACTTCAGCGACCCCGCCGATCTTCCGGCGCCGCACGTTTTCCGGCGCGGCCTACAATCACCCGCTTGGCGCCATGCCTCGCTCAGCGCCGCGCTGAGACTCCCGATCATGTCCGGACCGAACCACGGGGTATAACACTTTCCATACTTAGAAAAATTTCAAGAAAATTGGATGAACAAGAGTGAGGCTCTCGGGTTCACCAACTAGAAAAGAGAAAAAAAATTGTTTGTTGTCCAATAAGCTCCACACTTTAAACCAAGGTTCATGAGGGTATTGTAAGGGTATCTCAATAGAAAGATCCCGGAAAAAGATTGTTTTCGTATTAGTCGCAAGGTGAAAACCTAGTTGCTTTCCTAGGTTTTGATTGGAAGATTAAAGGAAAGTTGTTTGTGATATTCTAAGGGTCTCAAGTGGCGGATTGAAGTGTCAAGAAGAGGCTCTAAGTTGCTAGGGAGCGACTTCGGATTTGAAGTTGGACTAAGGCTCGTTGAGGTAACAATCTTGTTCTCTTAAAGTGTTACAAGATTATATATTGTTGTTAGCCTTACATTTTTACTAGCATGAAGTATATGTGTTGAAGATTTATAAGTGATATGGATTGTTGTAGCCTAAAAATCTGAAATGTCATATAATCCATTTGAAGTTGGATTATAATTTGGTCGTTAATTAGAATCGTCGCATGTTACTTACTTGAAGATTGTAGTGGTTATAATCAATTGTGACTTGATATCATGTTATACTAAACAACTTGGATTGAAAAGGAAATTGGATAAGAATTGGGGTTGTTGTATCTCAACTTGCCGAATTTACACTTGTAGTTTGTACTAGTTTGATATCAATTGTGTGGCGGAATTTTACACGTCTAGTAGGCGTGTAATCCCCTATTGTTAACTACATTGTTGGGCCTTAAATGTGGCGTGTTTGGTTATTGAATTCGGGCATTGAAAAAAGTGGTAAAGTATGTAGAAACAAAGGAAGTGCTGTCCGATTTTCCGTAGAATTTAGTGACTTTGCACTTATTATATTCTACGTTTGAAGTAAGAAGTTAATAGACGTATTATGGTCATTATAGGTTGACATACTACGTGCGGTAAATTGGACTTAGCGAGTGGATTGACCCGAAGAGGTATGTGGAACTTTCCTATCTCTTGAGCATGAATAGTTGTACTTATATAGTACGGTAGACGTACAAGACTTTGATATCCTTTACTTGTTTTAAGAATGTCCAAGTCGGTGGAGTTAGGATATTAACTCACTTGTTTTAAAGTAGTAAGGATGTCTTAGTTTTCAAAGTTAAGGGACTTGAAGTGTTTTGAAGTATAGGATACTTATTTCGTTTTAAACGTATAAGTCCCTTGGATATAGGAAAGTGTAATTGACAAAAGTATAAAGTTAATATAACGACTTTATGGGAAGTTGGTTATATTAACTTTATGGAAGGTTAACAAAAGAAAGATTTACTCTAAGTAAAATAAGTAAGGATAAATGATTTGAATTTATGAAAGGCAAATTGATTTTAAGGCATCAATTGCCTAAGGTTTTAAGAGAAAAGAAGTCACTTGATTTAGAAGCCTAATTATATTTCTAAAAGGTATTGTGATTTGTCTTGAAAAGTAGTGGTGACTTGATACTATGGTTATTAGTATCTCGTAGTTTGTATATGAAAAAGAGTCATTTTAAAAGGATAGAAGTACGTAGTACTTTGGGTTAAATTCCCGGATTTTTAAAAATGACATGTTAGTGCCTTAAGTAAACTAAAATGAGAGGGTATAATAATAATGTTAATAAGAAGTTAGGGGATTTCTTAACTTGCTTATATTATGATGTTCTGAGCGCTTATGTTATGTATGATAGCCGGTTGTGCTAGTTTAAGTTATTCTTACGGGGGAAAGCCCCGGGTTACTACTAATTCCATGGATTTGCTACCCATAATGCGAGTGCGGCGTTTGTACTCATTGCGGGCCCACCGTGCCCAAGCGGGTGAAATAGTCTCATGCGGAGCGCATCGCTCCATTGCGGGTCCGTAGGACCTATGCGGGTGAAATAGTCCCAGCAGTAGGATTGCTTAATGATACTACGGGCGGATGACCCTATTTTGATCATGAGCCTCCTATTTTTATGCAGTAAAGTTTATACTTGTTACTCTCATTGTTAGTAAGGCATAGTGTGCACTGTAATTTGATTATCATCCATGTCTCCAGCTTTATCTAGACTTATGATATACTTACAGTATTTTCCAGTTTTACATACTTGGTACATATTGTGTACTGACCCCCATCCTCGGGGGCTGCGTTCATGCCGCAGGTGGTAGCGGTGGATCCTCATTCTTAGGATCATTGATCAGGTGTCAGAAGCTCCATTTCTCCGGAGGCTTGTCTTTTGGTACGGTTCTCCCTGATGTTGTAGATATTGGGGTATGGCGGGGCCCTGTCCCGCCACAGTTATTATTCCTAGAGGTCTGTAGTCACAGTTGTGGTTTGGGCTGTAAGAACATAGTTGTACTGTTTTACCTTTGGTTATGTATACTTTATGGAAGGCGGCCTTATCGGCTAGCCTGTGATGTTTATTGTCTAAACATGTTTATGTGTTGTGTATGTTCCGCTGCTATTCTCTGATGTATACCTGAAAGGGGTGCCCAGGTAGGGCACCAGTCGAGGCCCGGGGTCGGGTCGTGACACCTTCACATAAAAGTCTCAAGATACTAACGCCCGTAGTATCCTAGCATGTTTACTTATCAACCAACTTACCACACCTTCAGAAATCATAACAAGGCTTTTATAAACAAGTAAGTAAACCATTCTTTTTATCTTCCTTAAGTCGTTATAACTAACTTCCCATAAAGCTATTATAACACTTATACTTTTTAATAATTCAAAACAACCACATTCGTTTGGAAAACCAAGAGAACCTATTCTTTTTAAAACCAAATATCAATTTCCTTCCGAATAATGATTCATAGCTCTTTTTGAAATATTTCAAGGTTTTTATCATTTAGAACTCAAGTCAAGGACATCAAAGTGAAACCAAATTCATTTAACACACGTACGTCTACCATACTATATATTTCACAACAATCATGCTCAAGAGGATAGGAAGAATCACATACCTCCTCGGCTAAATCCACTTGCCAAGTCGAATATGTCGCGCGTAGAGTATCAACCTATAATAATCAAATACGTCTATCAACGTCTAGACTTCTTCGTAGAATATTCAAAGTATAAAGTTCCTTATTCTACGGAAAATTGGGCAGCACTTCCCCCGTATCTACGTACTTTTCCACCTTTTTCAAGGCCTGATATCAATAGCCAACAACTCAAAGGGGATTACACGCCTAATTGGATGTGTAACATTCTGCCCCACAATAAACCTAAACAGTCTATTTCTTTTTAATCTTCCTTCCACATATCATATACTCAATTATGAACTACTACAATATGTAATCTCCAATTACAATAGAAGGACAAAGATCATTACCTCGATAAGCCCAAAATTATCCAAGATTAATAAGTCGATCCTTAGCAATGTTAGCTCCTATTCCTTATGCTTCAATCCACTCCAAGCAACCCTTAGAAGTTCCTAACCAACTTCTCTTAATACTTCATCCAAAATATGAAGATTTCCCTAGGGTTTCATTTTTGCGACTAATGGAATAAAGTAGTATTTCCGGGCTCTTTGTGTTGGGATAACTTTAGAACACCACTAGGGACACTAGGCTAAGGTATTTGGGATAAAACAACAACAATTGAAGAATTTCTTCACAAGAGGGGGGTGTGTGGCCGAGAGCTTCACAAGGGAGGGAGTATTTTTTTTGGTCTTGGAATTTCTCTAAGTGATGAAGAAGTCTTGCAAGCTTAAGGGTGTATTTATAGGCCAACCAATGGCTAGGATGTAAGCAAGTGTGTGGTGTAGATTGGGGACATGTGTGTGTGGGCCCCACAAACCACATGTCCCACAAAAACTTGAGACATGTGTCTTGTCACATGTCTCCAAAAATCGGCCAACAAGCCACATGGCAACCCATTTCGGCCAACATGGCCACATGGGGGCGACACATGTCGCCCTCCTACTCGTCCAAAATATTCCATCTCCCGAAAATATCCATAATGTCCAAAATCTCGAAAAAAATAATGTGGGCCCACAAAACCGTAAATTTTTCCCGTGGGCCCCACGTGACCAATTCCGGAAAATAAAATCCATAATTCATATAAATTCTACAAGTCTCAAATACCAAATTTGAGAATCCAATTCCCAATAATAAACCTTTTTCCTTTACGAGGTTCGGAATATTTTCCGTCGAAAATTCAAAATTTTCATCCCTTACGTATTTAGGGTTATACATTCGTACGTACGTCCTCACATACGTGCTCTGGAACTACGGGGTGTAACAATATGAATACAGACCTCTAAGAATTTTACTGAAATATGACGGAACAAGGCCACGCCGTACCCATAACTGTACAAAAGCCTGTACTGAAGGATCTATACCAAAATGATAAACTCCTGAACAGATGGAGCTTTCCAAAACTCGGAGCAGGGTCCTACACCTGCAGTTCACCAAACTGTGTACCTAAAATTGCGGCATGAACGCATCCCCCCGAAAGGGGTCAGTACGAAGAATGTACCAAGTATGTGAAACTGAAAATACTGTAATGAAATCATAACAGTCTATACAAAACAGGAGACATGTATGATAGCCAAACTATAGTACACAATACATAAGCAGTCATGTCAAATCAGGGACGCATGCCCTCAAAGTCATTACTCAAATATAACCATGGGTCTCACGCCCATAATATCAATCATGCCCGTGGAATCCTTCCTCACTGTCGGCAGTCCATGATATAGTATAACATCAATAAGCACACTGAACTTTGCAATCATGAGAGTAATGCAATCATTTTTATCTTTTAAGTTATGCTTTTAACAATGAGACCAACTGTTCCACTTTAAGTCATAAACACACTGCACCCTTTCATTAATGAAATCACTACCGTTTCAAAACATGAAAGTCGTGCTGCTGTGGTCAACCACCTACGTGTTATAATGCAACCTATCATAGGACTATTTCACCTGCAAGGGACTATTTCACCCGCATAGGTCATGTGGACCCGCAATGAGTCATCGGTACACGATACTCGCATCACGGATAGCTAATCCATGGCTTATATATATCCCGGGAATTTAACCCGCCCGAGTCTATCCGACCCGTCGTGAGTGTGTACCACTCACCCCCATGGGGAGCTACCCATGGTATCTTTTGAACCAAGTTGTCGGCCCTTTATGGAGGGACGCGGAGATGTGGAAATATGACACTTGCACGAATGTCTATATGAGCAACCCATATGCAAGCAAACCAAGACAATACCATGCCTTTCTTTTTTTTCACAAACCAAGACAATGTCATGCCTTTACACAAATCAAGACAATTACCATGCCTTTCTTTTTTACATAAACCAAGACAATACCATGCCTTTACACAAGCCAAGACAATTACCATGCCTTTCCTTTTTACATAAACCAAGACAATACCATGCCTTTACACAAACCAAGAGTAATTCTTATTTAAGAAAGCCAAAGTACTATCAAGGCACAAATAGAATAACTCTCATTTAAACAAGCCAAAGTACTACGTACGTCCATTCTTTTCAAAAGACTCCTTTTTATATAAAACCCAAGATACTAACACCCGTAGTATCAAGGCATGTCTATTTTTCAAAATAAGTTACTACACCTCTAGAAATTCATTTCAATACTTTGAAACTAAGTAACTTCTAATTTCACAACCTAGGCAACTCATGCTTATCAATCAAAATAGATAATTTTCTTAACCTTCCATAAAGTCGTTATACCTAACTTCCCATAAAGTCGTTATAACCCTTTATGGTTTTAGACAAATTCATTCTTTTTATAACCAAGAGACTTATACTTTTAAAACCAAGTATCATATACTTTCAAATCAAGTTTCTTAACTTTCAAAATACTTCAAGTCTCTTAACTTTAGAAATCAAGTTTCTTAACTTTAGAAATCAAGTAGCTTATACTTTTAAATCCCAAGTAACTCACACCTTTAAAACAAGTTACTTCTCTTTAAATTATGTCATTTCTCCTCTTTTAAATAAATTAAGTAAATCACTGCTTTGACTCCCCTAAAGCAGTTATAACAACCTTTAGGTTTTAGAACTAAGACACTATCCAAAAAAATTGGAAACCACTTTCTTTTTAAGACTCTAAGTACTTCAAGTAAAACACTTTCACTTTTGAAAATTCAAACTTCATTAAGGGGATGGATTATAACAACTTCCAATTTAAACATCCAAAGTACAATCAAGGAAGTATATAGAACAACTTCTATATTAGGCAATCCAAGTACAATCAAGGAGTGGATCATTTAAGGAGTAGGATTTACTTTCTTTATCATAAGGAATCATGCTAGAAGAAGAGGAGATGGTTCACATACCTTTTCGGCTTAATCCACAAGCTAAGTCGAATACGCCGCACGTAGAATTGTCAACCTATAATGGCCACAACACGACTATCAACTTCTAGTTTCTAACGTAGAATGATACTAAGTTTACGGTCTCTTATTCTACGGAAAATTGGGCAGCACCTCCTTTGTTTCTGCATACTTTTCCACCTTTTTCAAGGCCCGAAAATCAATAACCAACATGCCACTTTTAAGGCTCAATACATCAACCAATCAAAGGGGATTACACGTCTTACAATACGTGTAAAATTCTGCCCCATAATTCATATAAAACAATCCAACACTTATAAGGACATTCGGCCACCAATATAACCAATCCTAATTCCTTTCCAATTCTTTTTCAATCAAAGTTGTTAGGTCTAACATGTTATATAGTCGTAAACAACTTTAACAACTACAATTCCTTCTTTATATAACATGCGACGACTAAACTAATAACCAAATTGAATTGTCATCTCAAAGGCTAAACATGCTAGTTTCGGATTAGGGTTTCAATATCCCTAACACTTATCAAACTTCATAATATATACCTCATGCTTGCTAATATCCATAACTACAACAATAAGTAATCTTTAATTACTAAAACGACAAGATGGTTACCTTTATAAGCCCTTATAATTTCCAAGATTCAAAGTCGCTCCTTAGTAATTCTTAGCTCCTTTCCTTCACGCTCCAATCCTCTATTTGAAGCCTTTAGAAGTTCACAAACAACTTCGCTTCCATTTCCAATCAAAACTTATGAAAACGACTTAGGTTTTCGCCTTGCGACTAACGTGAAAACGTTGTTTTTCCGAGATCTTTCTATTGAGATATCCTTACAATACTCTTAGGAACCTTGGGTTAAAGTATTGTGAAGAATGAACCACAATTGCAAAAATTTTGTGTGGCTAAATGGCCAAACCCGAGAGCTATCTTTAGCTAGCACAAGTTCTCTAATTTTTCTAAGTGTTGAAGACTAAGTCTTGCACTAGTGTGGTATATATAAAACAATGGAGGGCTTAGATCACAACATTTGTGTGGCTTGGATGAAGAATAATTAATATCTATACAAGTGGCAAGTTGACTAAGTCAATTATCTCAAGCTTGAAGACTTGATCATCTACATTGGTCAATGACCATAAAACCCTTGGCCCATTTCGTGCAAGCCATGTGGGGGTGATACATGTCGCCCTCCCATTCGTTCATAAAACTTCGTAACTCTCGTGGGCCCCACAAAACGTAAAATTTCTCGGGTGGGCCCCACGTGACCAAATCCGTAAAAATAAATTTCCATAATGATAATACATTCTATATTCCTCAAATAATGCATTTTGAGAATCTAATCCTCATCAACGAACATTTTTCCTTTCCGACGTTCGGAAGATTTTCCTTCGGAAAAATAATTCTTCCTTTCGTACCAATTTCAAGTCTTGTGTTCTCGCGTTCATTCTCTTATACATGTCCTGGAAATTACGGGGTGTAACAAATACAGTTGAGTACGGTAAAGATAAAGGGACAAAGTAAGGATAAAAGATTAAGATAGATAAATTTTGGGTTGTTTGATTGATTGTCTCTGTAATATGTACAAAGAATGAGTATTTATAGTATAAAAATAAGAAAAAATGTACAAATGTGCTCCCCCCCCCCCTCACCCCATGTAACTCATCAAGTAACCCACTAAGTCCAATGGCTGACTATGGGGGAGGTGGTGCCGATTTTCTCGCCCTCTACTTCTCTTGCTCGGATAATGACCCTTGCTTTCAGCTGTTGTTGATCATTACCGCTTTTAAGGGTCTAGAAACCCTTTTGACTTGGTCGTTGAGGCGTCTGTATCTGAGTGGTTCACAGTCGTACCTCTAACCAACGACTTCGACTAATATGTCTTAGTAGCCGATGAAGTTCTTTGTCGTCGATGCTAGGTGTAAATTCGGCTCCTGAATAGTTCGGTTGTCAGTGAATTCGGCTAAACACTTGAATTATTATTCAGTGTTAACACTATGCTTGGAGAGTTGCCAAAGTGGAAGGAAACAAATTTGATGTGGAGCTCAGTCGTGATGCCAAAACAAAGAATGATTGCTTGGCTTGCCTATCAGGATAAACGACCGACTAAAGAGAGACGACACAGGTTGCTGATGATGGCACATGCTGCCTCTGTGAGAGGAAGTGGTTGAAACACACGGATATATTTGCTGATTGTAGATGGTTAACAGAAGTGAAGTCAGACTTCACTGGCCAATTGAGCGAAAAAAGTTGTTCCACAGATCATACAATGGATCAAAAAAAGTATTGGAGACGGTTCAAGAAAGAGGTTGTGGCTGCTCTATGGGGTGCTATGCTTTACTAAGCATGGCAAGCTAGAAACTGGAAATTGTTTAGGAATATAATTGGAAATACAAGTTTTATCATAGCTCAGATTCAGAAGGAAATTAGGGAAAGGATAGGTTTACTGCATAGTTCTACGAAAGCACAAAGATGCCATAGTTTGATTAAGAAATTATGTAAATATTTTGTTCTGTTTCTGCTTGAGGTCTAGTAGCTTACTGCAACCTTCCTAAAATGTGGCTTTAACTCTAGGTGCTCTTTTGGTGTACTTATTGTTAGTCTATGGTAATATTTTCACAGTTTATTACCAAAAGAACTACTGTATTTGGCCGGACACATGAAAAATGACTTCTGCCCTACCAAGCACACTAAATTCCTAACTGATAATGTTGACGAGAAATGTTAACAAAAACAAAATGCCCGGACTATATTGACCAGATTTGTTTGACTACCGTAAGTTTATCTATCCTCTGAGAAATTTACAAAGATAGTTCCTCCTCCAAAAATTAACTGCTGAACTTCAATATTCCAGATATTTAAGAAGAAATAGATTTACCATGTACACATAACATAAACCAATCCAGGAATCAGGAAATTCTTCAAACTATACAAGCAAATTTCCCATCCTCAAAGGTGTGTGTGTGTGTATATATATATATTAGGTACTAATTCGACAACAAGTTTTACCCTCCTTCCAAATTGAGGTCTCAGAATTCTTCCCCGAAGGAAATGCATGCATTAATGCGAGAACCTTTACACTGGAACTAGACCACGAATGTATCTCTCCTCCTATGTCCTTTACAACTGTAGATCTCATTTGCATGACAAAAGAACTAAATAACCACATACTTCTTCCGGCAGAAGTGAGCAATCAGTTCAAAAGATAGGAGTCTCCTTAGTCATGAATTTGGCTGGCCTAGTTATAATCATAACAGTTCTTTTTGGTCCTTCCCTTTTCTAGACGTGCTTTTCGAACTGCTTCTTGGATTAGTCTCTCATGTTCCTTTAACATGTCTTCCATACTTCCTCCTGGTGGCACTAGTGGTCCAGAGCAAAGGAGCCTACTTTTCTTTGGCACATAAACCTGAAACAAGGAACATGTCAGCCTCAAAAAAGGAAAGTACATGTTCAATGTCAAATGAAACAAGTTAGTATCCAAATCATTATCTCCTTGAGTAGTCAAAGTTATTACTGCTTAGCTCAACAGCCTAAAAGGGATCCTTAATGACGGTTATTAGACATCATATCAAGCATGTATTTGTGTGATGAGTTGCCATGGGAGTTTGACTTTGTAAAAGGGCTAGTATATACTCTTTCTTTGAAGCATGTTTGCAGTTCATGTTGACAAAAGATGAAGATAATTGGAAAGTAAAGATTGATTGAAGTGCACACCGTTGAATTCCCGTAAGATGACTCGTCATCCCTCTTTGAATGAACACTAGAAAAGTTTCCTACAGCTCGAGACCTGTGAGAACCCTGCCTTAGAAACTCCCCACCATGTTGGGATACACTTGAATCATCTTTGACTTTGCGAGCATAGCCAGCTGCATTTGGATGGATCACTGAAGTAGAATGAGTGAATCCATTCCTATTTTTCACTCGTGGCTCAATAGGGAATCCAGTTCCACTTTCTTCTAGAGGATTATATTTAACACTGATGCTGATATTTGACTGTCCCTGCAATGCGAAAACCCTTGCATTGACAAAGTGAACAGCCTTATTCAATTCTTTTGGGAAAATAGAAGAAGACCAACCTGCCCAGCATTGGATTCTGTAGTGCTTTCTCCCTTTGATTTCCTTGAGGACTTGCTCAATGATTCATCTCCGTATCCTTTCACACTCTCAGCTTTTCGCCTGGGATTAACAAAATAGAAACTGTGAGACTATACACAAAAAAATGCAGTTTCTCTGGAGTAGAACAAGAAAGTAAAAGTACAGTCACATGAGAAAACAGTTTTGTCTTAATAGGAATCAGTATCAATCACTCAGAACTTCCAATGAAGAAGTAAGATTGACATTAAATTTCACTTCTAAGATTCTTAATTTTACATGCGATGCTATTGAGCAGCGTTAGTGTGAAAATCCTTCAACAATAGATGAACGTTTTAAGAGTAAAAGCGCCCAACTCACTTCCATTAAGGAAATAGCCAAAAGGAACTCTAAAGCAAACCAGAAATTGATTATGAGCCAATGCAGAGGAAGAAAGAGATTACTAGCAAGATACAATATGATGGTTAGTGGTAGCTTACTAAGATAGTCCAAAGTCATGATTTTATTTATAGATGCTTCGTTAGGGAAATTTTTAAGCTACAAGTTTTACTTATAAAAGATAGTAATAAAGACTTTGTCTCTCGAAACTAAAATTTGGCAACTTGGACTCAAAAACGGTATATTCTTGAACTCAAGAATGAGTCAAAAGCGCCACTTGAACTCAAAATAACCTAATATTTAAAGGAAAAAACAAATGCAGAGACCAGAATGTAGAATAATGTAGCAATGGAATGATATGCAGATTTTAGATAAGAGGAAAAGGTTCATATAAAGAGCAAAATTAGATACCTTCTTGCTTCCTCTTCTCGAATCTTAGCATCATATTCCTTGCTTGGAGGATATTTTGGTAAGATAGATGGATCACAAGGTAAGGGCTTTGTACTGAAGAACTGAAAGTGAACCAAAGAAGATATAAAGCAGAGTAAGCCTCCCATGGTACTTAAAAAAGATATAGAACACTTTTGGTTATTTGTGGAAGACAAGCATCGTGTGCCAAATAAGATAGAATAATCATGTCTAGAAATGAAAAAAGAAAACTTAAATCATATCAATGTCGGGAGACTGCAAATCATCACTGCAGAATGAATAGCTTAACAAACAAACATTATCCTGCTTGGACCATTTTGAGTTCATGAAGTTTTCAAGAGATTTTGTTTTGGAAAAAAAACCTAGAGAAAAACATCCAAATAATGACAAAAGGATTGCATAACCAGATAAATTCAAAAACAACAACAATATTGATTTTAAAGCAAATATGATCATTAAAATTACAATTCAGTAAAATTTTCCAAATGTTCACCGGATGTACATACCAGAGATTGTAACTTCCAGTTATTAATATTGTAGTCATACTTGCTTAAATGTGAATAAGGTAAGAAATGCTTCCAATCATGATATAAGGAATCTGAATCACCATTATAAGGAGCACTGGAACACAGTTTCGTTACCTCACTATTGAGCGCAGAAGAAGCAGTACCACGCTTTTCTGGTTCTATTGAAAGTAGGATGTCAACATGAGCTAAAGCTGAAGGGGGAAAGTCCTTGAATGTATCAGTGACACATCGCTTGTATGGGTGTTGTGGCTTAAAACTAGTAGCATGAGGTAGTTTTGATTTCTTCCAGTATTCTTCAGAAGGTGAACCACAAAGTTTGAAAATCTTATGCATTTGCTCCACCTGTAAATTGTGGAAGTTCTCTGAGTTCACAATTACAGGAAACAACAATCATAAGTTTAGATCGAAGAGTGAATTGTTTGAGTACCTCAGTTCTTCCAGGCATGATAGGCTTTCCAGCAAATAATTCAGCAAGGATGCAGCCAGCACTCCACATATCTATGGCCACTCCATATTCCGTTGCACCAAGCAAAAGCTCAGGAGCTCTATACCATAGAGTTACAACACGACTTGTTAATGGCTGTGTTTGGTTTGGCTCAAACGTTGTAGCCAAACCAAAGTCTCCAATCTTTAAAACACCGTTATCATCAATCAGAAGGTTTGAACCCTTAATGTCTCGATGGAGTACACCCCGGCTATGACAGTGTTCAAGTCCACCAAGCAATTGTTGCATATAACATTTAATCTATAAAGCACCATGTCAAAACGTTCCCTTGGAGAGCATTGAAATATATCTTGTAAATTAAACGTAGAGAAAGACGTACCTCTGCTTCAGTAAACTTGACCCGAGGTGCTGCTGCAAGTCCAGCAAGATCGTGCTCCATGTATTCAAATACAAGATATAAGCTGCCTGATATCCTAGAAGTCACCAAGGCCTCAAGTTTCATAACATTTGGGTGGTCCAATCTACGCAAAATACTTATTTCCCTTGCCATAAAGCGAACGCTCTCTGGATCCATATTAACAAATCTCACTTTCTTCATTGCAACAATTTTATTGCTTTTAAGGTCACGGGCCTTGTACACACTACTGTATGTTCCTTGACCAATCTGCATAAAATTCAACATTTACGGACTTAAAAGTTAAGCAAATTATGGCTGTTCTAACTAAAAAGATCTAGAACAAAATGAAATTAGGCATTGATTTGAAAATACAAATGAGTAGAGAGAAGAAGTTGTTGAACTGACTTTGTTTAATTTTTCAAAAGACTCTGCACTTCGAGGAACCCAGCCTTGAATAACGTCAGCTGCGACAGAAGTTAGCCAGGATGGCCATCCTGCAGCTCCGAGTTCACCCCTTACACCATTAGGCATGCTTACAACTCTAGACATTGATTGTTGCACTCCAAAATCAACTGTGGACCGCCTCTTGTGATGCCCTTCCTTAGGTCTCTCGATAATTTTTGTTTTTCCGTCATCCTCATCTTTTGTTGCATGCATGGATTCTGATGTCCGCTTTGATTTAGATTTCATAGGTATTTCAATCTTAGGATTAACTAAGTCTACTTTAATCTCCTCTCTTTGTAAGGGAGCAACCATCTGTACAGATTTATCAAGTTTATTTTCTTTCTCCTTGTAATGTTCGAAAACATACTCATCTTCGGAAGAACCCTTTGAGCAAATGCAGCCCATACTTTTGCAACCAATATGTTCTGTCACTCAAGACACATTCGAGACCCACGTAATAAACCTGCACCAAACCAGAGTTTTCAGTGGGAAAATATTGTAATAAACTTGTGATTTTCTAGTTTCTTCCCAACTTACCAACCAATGCAGGCCTCCAAATCCTACGAAACTCCAATCCCTCTTTGACAATTCAAAGCCTTCCTCTCTTCAATATAATAACAAATCCTCTCAAGAATGCCAACCACAAAAGTCTTATAAGAGATTGAAATTGAAAACCAATGTCCAGAATCTCAGGATATATATGTTTTCTTCAATATCACCCCATAATTAAGGTCTTGTAACATAACAATTGCAATAAACTTGTAAAGGGGAGAAATAACACATTCAATTATGTATTATATTGAATAATCTATCTTACAAGGTACAAAGGTTTTGTTTGTAAGAGAACCCCAAGAAGTCAAAAACCCAGAGCAGAAAAATCCAGCATTACAACCAAAACAGAGAAATCAAGATTGTAGCATATAAAAGATATACAGACAGACAGTGGAACAGAACACCAAAAACTATGTATATGGATTCTATGTTTTTTTCTTTAAAATGATTAATGCAGGAACTCTGGTCAAGGAGGTGATGATACCTAATGGGGGGGGGTGGAACAAAAAGAAAATATTCAGCTGTTTTTATTAATTACCATTTCTTTTCATTTTCAAAAAAATACATTTTCTTTTTTTTTTAAAGAAAAATGTTTAAAGAAAGCAAGAAAAAAAAAACAAGAGTTTTACCCATATATTTTAGGACATTCAACATTAGTCATCACCATTGATGAGAAAGGAAAAAAAGAATAGTCTAGAATCTTGAAATGACCGGAAAATACGAACAACCACCCAATTTGGTGTTGTTGCTATACTTTGCTGCATTCATTTTTCCATGTAGTAATATACCCATCTCCATTCTCATTTTTAAGACAAGTTTTTTGTTTTGGAATGGAAGTATCAAAAGAATGTCAGAAAAGTGGCAACATGGAAACTTGAACTCTTTTTTCCAGCTTGTAGACGTGCTCTGCAGTAAAGGATGGCCCCACGTGGAAGTCATCAACCTGCAAAAACTGGGACCCAATAGAAGAAACACTACTTAGACCATCTCGGAGGAGGACATAATTGAAATAACATTTTATGTCCCGCCACATTAAATTATTAATCTATCATATCATCAAATATCTTTAATTATCAATACACTCCACAACAGGAGATATTTCAGAAAATAATTCATTTTTTCTTTCTTTCACATCAATACATATAATCCACCATATATATTCATTCTATTTCTTTTTCTATTTTGTATATGATATTATTCTTGTAATTCATATTATTACACATATAATAATAAAATTATAAATTACTTATATTCATTTAATTTTGACATTTATCAAATATTATTATAATATTAAAATATAACAATACATGATTTTATATTAATCGTACAATTTATCAAAAACACACTAAAATATTGATAATATGGGAGTCACTCATCCTAGTACTATTCTCGAGAAATTTGAGTTCAAATGTCAGGTATATCTGTTAATCCACTACTAAAATTAGGAGTGGGTTATTCGGTGTTTTGATTGTTGATATTTGAGAAATCACCATAATTACTTCTATCAGTTTGTTGCCCATATTGCATATAAGAAAAATTATACGGATATTGCATACCAAAATTAGTTGGCATCATATATGATATTTGAAAATTTGATGACATATTTTGAGAATTTTGTGGACGTTGAATATTGAGATTTTGTAATTGGTTAGGAAATATAAAATTTGGAGGAAGATTAAAATTTTGATTAGGATTCATATTAAAAAAATAGCAAATAATTTGGAAGAAGATAGAAATTTGAAGAAAATAGCCAAAATATTTCGGTGTCCAAATGAAGTAAACTTAGTCTCTTTTTATAAACCTTGAAAAATAAAAATAATTGGTGTTTTTTTTTAATTCGGTCAAATTATTGGTCAAAATAACAAATAAAGTAGCGGTGGAAAATGAATTTCTGCCAGCCACTCGCAGGCTGCCACATAGCGCTTGTTAGGTCGATTTTCACGTGCTCACGCAAGTGTACGTATCGTCACAAGTAATATAGTCTTGTAAGATCGAATATCGTCCTCAGAGACTGGTTTCTAATTACCGAACATCTATTCTAGGTTATCTATTTGGCAAACGGTAAGTTGATTTGGTTGTTATCTAACACTAGTATTGTCACGACCCGAACCCGGGCCCGTGACTGGTGCCTTACCCGGGCACCCAAGTAGACATACATCAGAGTAACCAGCGGAATATAAAACAAGACATAAAACAATATGAAGTGAGAAACAGTTTAACTGAGAAAAATTGTCTTTCGGCATATATATATTGTTATACCCCGTATTTCCAGAGTATGTACGTGAGGGCGTACGTACAAAAGTTTAAGCCTTAAGTAGGCAAAGGGACGAAATTTGTTCACAACTAGCGAAAAGAATTGTTTTCCGACGAAACGTTTTCCGGACTTTGGGCGGAAAATTACTTCTGCAACATTTATAATTTTATGGATTTTTCCGAGAGATGAAATATTTTGGACCAACGAGGGTGACAAGTGTCACCTCGTGAAGCGAAATGTTGGACGAAACATGGCACGCTTTTTTTGCCTTTATTTTGGTCAAGATTAGGTAGGATATTTTGTGTAGTAGATGATCAAGTGGGACCCACACAACACTTGTCCAAATCTCCACCTCCACTTGCCTCCACTTGCCTCAATCTTGGCCATTGAATGTCCTATAAATACCCTCAAACGCAAGACTTATTCTTCATCCTCACTTGAAATTCCAAGGCAAAAATCCTCTCCCCTTAGTGCTTTCGTCAAAGCTCCTCCCCTTTGAGAAGCCTCACGAATACCCCTTCCTCGAGTTGTTCTCGTGAAACACCCTCCTTGGTAGAAAAGTATTCTCCAAGTGTTGTTACTATTCCAAAATACCTTAGCCTTATACCTTGTAGTATTCCCAAAGTTACCTCTATACTAAAAGCCCGGAAAATACTACTATACTTCCTTCAGTCACAAAAACGAAACCCTAGGGAAAAGTCTTCACAGTCGGTTGAAGTGTTAAGTAGAAGTAGTGTAGAACTTCTAAGGGTTTCTTGGAGCGTTCAGAATATGAGCTAAACGTTGCTCAGGATCGACATTTAAACTTGGATAATTTTGGGTTTATCGAGGTAAATACTCTTGTCCTTCTATTGTAATTGGAAATTACATACTATAGTAGTATAGAAATGAGTATAAGATATATAGAAGGTTGGTATAAGAGAAGATAATTGAATTGAAATCACATCAGAAGAATATTACAGAAGAAGACTGAATTGTACTTACATAGGACTGTATTTACAGTAGACTTGTGTAGTTTGGCGGGTAGGGAAGTGCTGCCCAATTTTTCCATAGAATAAGGAATCTTGTATCTAGAATTATTCTGCAGAATAGTCTAGACGTTGATAGACTTGTATGACCATTATAGGTTGAAGTACTGCGAGTAGCGTATTCTACTCGAAGGGTGGAAAAGGCTAGCAGGATTACAATACTTTGGAGCTATTTGCCAATTGTCGGTAATCGTCGCGAGGTATGTGATTCTTCCTATCCTCTTGAGCATGATATTTTAAAATAATATATATAGTACCAGACGACGTGTGTTAATCGAACGTGGTTTTACTTCGATGTCTTTTGACTTGAGTTTTAAATAATAAGAATCTTGAAGTATTTCAAAAGAATTAAGAATCGTTTTTGAAAGAAGAGTAATACTTGGTTTTGAAAGTTTAAGAGTTATACTAGCTTTATGGGAAGTTAGGTATAACGACTTAAGAGAGATAAAAAGAATGGTTTATTGATTTTAGAAGTTAAGAGACTTGATCTTAAAAGATAAGAGACTTGACTTAATTGAATTGACATGAATTTTGTTAAAAAGTGTGAAACCTCATTCGTAAGTAATGAGTACTTGGTTTTTAAAAGAATAATGTTTTACTGATCTCGGAAATGAGAATAAGTATCGAACGAACCACTGCAGCTGTTACACCCCGTAAGTGCAGAACATGTAAAAGAGAATGTACGAAAGGAAACAAGACTTGGAAATAGGTACGAAAGGAAGAATTGTTTTTCCGACGGAAAATCTTCCGAACGTCGGAAAGGAAAAATGTTCGTTGTTGAGAATTGGATTCTCAAAATTCATTATTTGAAAAGTATGGAACTTGTTAATATTATGGAAATTTATCTTTACGGATTTGGTCGCTGGGCCCACCCGAGGAATTTTACGTTTTGTGGGGCCCACGAGGTTACTGGAATTTTATGGACGAATGAGAGAGGCGACATGGCACCCCATAAGTGGTCTTGGTCGAATTAGAGGAGGGTATTATGGTCATTGAACATCTTGGAAGATAAGTCTTCAAAGCTTGACATAATTGACTAGTCAACTTGCCACTTAGGCTTGATCCATGTGATTTTAATCCTAGCCTCACATTTGTTTAAGTCTAAGCCCTCCATTGTGTGTTATAAGGTTAATACTAGTGCAAGACTAGCTCATTTACACTTAGAAAATTTTAGAGAACCATTGTTCTAGCAACATTGCTTCCTGCTCAGCATACTATACCCACACAAAAATTTGTGACTTTGATCCTTTGTTCACAAGACTTAAAACCAAGGTTCCTAAGAGTGTTGTAAGGTTATCTCAATAGAAAGATTTCGAAAAACGTATTTTTACGTTAGTCGCAAGCGGAAACTAAGGAGTTCTTCAACTTTGAAGTTAGAACTTGAAGATGGGTTCTTCGTAGGCCTCTAAGGGGTGCTTGGAGCGGATTGGAACCTAAGGAAAGGAGCTAAGAATTGCTAATGCGCGACTTTGGAATCTTGGAAATTTTAAGGGCTTATAAAGGTATATTCTTGTCGTTTTAGCAATTAAGGTTTACTTATCATCAGATCTATGGTTATTATGGCGTACGAGTTATATAGTATGAAGTTTGATAAGTATTTTGACTATTGGAACCCTAATCCAAATCTAGCATGTTTAGCTTTAAGATTGGAATTCAAGTTGATTATTAGTTTAAGTCGCATGTTGAATAAAGAAGGAAATTATAGTTGTTGAAGTGGTTTATAACTATATAACATGTGGACCTAAGAACTTGAAATTGGAAAAGGATTGGAAAAGACGTAGTGTGATTGGTTATATGTTGGCCGAGAATGGCTAGTGAAGTTTTATACTATTTCGTATGAATTGTGGGGCGGAATTTTACACGTGGTGTAAGGCGTGTAATCCCCTTTGTTTGGATGTTGTTTGGAGCCTTAAATGTGGCTTGTTGGTTATTGTATTCGGCCTTGAAAAAGGTGGCAAAGTAAGTAGAAACAAAGGAAGTCTTTGCCCGATTTTCCGTAGAATTAGAGACTAAATACTTAGTATTATTCTACATAGAGACTAGAAGTTGATAGCCTTGTTGTGACCATTATAGGTTGACACTTCTACGTACGGTGTATTCGGCTTAGCTTGTGGATTTAGCCGAAAAGGTATGTGAACTATCTCCTCTTCTAGCATGATTCCTTAAGATAAAGAAAGTAGGTTCTACTCCTTAAATGATCCATTCCTTGGTTGTATTTGGATTGCTAAAATAGAATTTGTTCTATGTACTTCCTTGATTGTACTTTGATGTTTAGATTGTAAGTTATAGAATCCACTTTCTTGATGAAGTTTGGATTCTTAAAAGTGAAGGTATTTTTACTTAAAGTACATGTAGTCTTAAAAAGGAAGTGGTTTCCAAATTTTTGGCTAGTGCCTTAGTTCTAAAACCTAAAGGTCATTATAATGACTTTAGGGAGTCAAAGAGTGATTTACTTATTTGATTTAAAAGAGGAGAAATGACATGATTTAAGAGAAGTAACTTGTGTTAAGGGTGAAGTTACTTGAGGTTTAAAAAGTAGAAGAAAACTTGTTTTCTAACTATTAAGAGACTTGAAGTATTTTGAAAGTTGAGAACTTGATTTGTAAGTATGTGATACTTGGTTTTAATAGTATAAGTCTCTTGGTTATTGAAGGAATGGATACGTCTAAAACCATAAAGGGTTATAACGGCTTTATGGGAAGTTGGTTATAACGGCTTTATGGAAGGTTTAGAAAGTTGTCTATTTTATTAATCGGCATAAGTTGCCTAGATTGTGAAAATTTGGAGTTACTTGATTTCAAGCTTTGAAATGAGTTTTCTAAAAATGTAGTAACAACTTTGAAAAATAGACACGCCTTGATACTACGGGTGTTAGTATCTTGGGGCTTTACATAGAAAGGAGTCTTTTATAAAAGAATGTACGTACGTAGTACTTTGACTTGTTAAAAGAGAATTATTCTATGTATGCCTTTATTAGTACTTTGGCTTGATAAATTGAGAATTTGTCTAAGTGTGCCTTGATAAGTACTTTGACTTGTTAAAAGAGAATTATTCTATGTATGCCTTGATTAGTACTTTGGCTTGATAAATTGAGAATTTGTCTAAGTGTGCCTTGATAAGTACTTTGACTTGTTAAAAGAATTATTCTATGTATGCCTTGATTAGTACTTTGGCTTGATAAATTGAGAATTTGTCTAAGTGTGCCTTGATAAGTACTTTGACTTGTTAAAAGAGAATTATTCTATGTATGCCTTGATTAGTACTTTGGCTTGATAAATTGAGAATTTGTCTAAGTGTGCCTTGATAAGTACTTTGGCTTGTTAAAGAGAATTATTCTAAGTGTGCCTTGGTAAGGACTTTGGCTTGTAATTAAGGATTTGCCTATGTGTGCTGGAAATAGCCGGTTGTGTGCTATTGGTATATCAGTCGTTTCGGGGTCATTCCCCGGGTTGGTGGCATTTGCATAATTCCGTGGAATTGCTACCCACGATGCGAGGAATACCTCATGCGAGTCTGTAGGGCTTATGCGGGTGAAATAGTCCCATGCGGGCGGGTCCAGCCCATGCGAGGAATACCTCATGCGGGTCCGTAAGGGCTTATGCGGGTGAAATAGTCTCATGCGAGGAACATCTCATGCGGGTCCACGCGACTTATGCGGGTGAAATAGTCCCAGGAGTAGGATTGCTTATTGATACTGCGGGCGGTGGTCCTGCTTTGATCGTGAGCTTCCTATTTTATATTGCAAGTATACTACTATTTGCTCTCATGATTGTAAGGTTCAGTGTGCTTACTGATGTTGTAGTATATCATGGACTGCCGGCAGCGAGGAAGGATTCCGCGGGCATGATTGAGGTTATGGGCGTGAGACCCATAGTTATATCTGAGTAGTGACTTTGAGGGCCTGTGTCCCTGACTTGATATGACTGCTTATGTATTGTGTATTGTAGGTTGGTTATCATACATGTCTCCTGTTTTGTTTAGACTGTTATGATTTTATTACGATTTCATCGTTCACATACTTGGTACATTCTTCAATCGACCTCGCCCTTGAAGTGCGTTCATCTGCGCGAGTTTAGGTGCTTGATTTGGTGATCGGCAGTGTAGGACCGCCTTTCGAGTTTTGGATAGCTCCTGCATTGAGAGTTTATCATTTTAGTACGATTCCTTGATGCAGGCTTTTATGCGATTATGGAGTACGGCGGGGCCTTGTCCGTCATATTTGATAAAACTCTTAGAGTTTGTATTCATATGTGGGATTGGACTCGTATGCGATGTAGTGTCTTTTATTATGTATATTATATGGCGTACATCGGCTTTGCCTTGCACGTCACGTTGGTTTTAAAGAAAAAATGAGGTGTTATTTAATTTCGATTTGCTTAGTTGTTAAGGTAGAAGGGTGCCTGGGTAGGGCACGATCACGCCCGGGGTTGGGCGTGACAGTGGTATCGAAGCGATCGATCCTCGGAATGTCTGCAGACCGTGTCTAGTAGAGTCTTGATTATCGGTGTGTTGCGCGCCACACCCATAAACATGAGGCTACAGGACATTTAGGAGTTGGTTTCTATTCTTCTCACTCTAAGATCGTGCCATAGAGTGTTAGTAATATAATTCCTCTCGGCGTATTGTTGTGTTCTGATTATGCCTCGAGGAGGCAACGCCTTGAGAAGGGCAAAGGAGTAGCGAGAGCTACTAGTCGGACTCGAGAGAGTTGATAGGGCTTATACCTGTGGTATCTGGGATGTTGTTCCACGATCGGCGAGTTCCTGCGCGAGTTTTGAGGCCCAGCACGAGCCTCTGATTTCTCGATTAGGAGAAGACTTTAGGGCCATGAAGGAAGTCATTATGTTATTGACCAAGTTAGCGGTGCTACAGTTTCATCATCAGGAGGTTATTCGGCGATGCAGGCGAAGTACGGGGTAGAGGCGTAGCGGAGATCTGCGCAAGAGGTCTAGACCGGTTGGTTATTCCGGTGAGTTTATGGACGAGCAGCCTCAGCAGCGGATGAGATATTTGTCCCAGCCTACCCAGTACATACCCCCGCAGCTCACAGGTGGGAGATTTGATCCCACAAGGTATTTAGGAGCCGGTCCAAGCTCCAGAGGTCGAGGTTCTCAGGGGAGCAGAGGATTTTCTCGGTCGAGGCCACTTTTTCCTCAGTGTTTCCGATGTAGTAAGCGTCATTTGGGGGAATGCCGTTATGGCACAGGTCTTTGTTTTTATTGTGGCCGTCCGGGCCATATTCTGAGGGTATGTCCTTTTAGAAGGAGCAGGTGAGTGGCTCGACCTTTGAGGCGATGGTTGATTCCCTTTCCTCGCGGTATGCGTTCCCGGGACAGGCGTTGGATGTTAGCGATCGTGGTAGAGTCGAGTAGAGTTTATAGTTCTGGCGGTCCTTGAACGCAGAGATAGCGTGACTCATGGGCGAGGATCGGGAGGCAACATCGCGTGTGGTTCTGGTATATCTCGATTCTTTTGAATCTCACGTGCATTGTTAGATTCAGATTTTGCCCTAGCATATATGTTTTCCCTGTGTTGCTAGCAGTTATAAGTGATAGTACCCCAGAGGTAGGAATACTTTGATTAGTAATGTGAAAAGTAAGAATATTGACAAGAATGATAAGTGAACTGAGACTATAGTTGCGTAGAGTTCACAGGTTGTAGTTACCCCATAATAAGTGTAAGACCAATAGGGAAGTTTGGGCAGTAGAAATACTTTGGCCTATGTGACGAACCTCTAGTGAATAGGGGGATAGGGTAAGAAGTACCTTGAGATAAGAGAAAGATTTATTTCAAACTAAGAATGAGGAGTTAAGTGTGATGGTGAGTCGGGTTATGGACTCATTTCGGGTCAGCCGATAGTATGGAATGGGGTAATATCAGTTAGAAATGGTCCCGTTATGTGATAGGGTCCTGAGGATGTCAGGCCCAAGTTTAGTTAATCGTTGTACGGGTTTGTGGACGCGTTCCACCGGAACTAGGTCGTAAGGACCGAGAAGAGCCTTAGCGGAAATTCAAGTAGCATAATGGCCAAGTTGGTTAGTAACTCCAGTTGGGAGCAAGCGAATTTGAGATTTTGTACGTGTACTAGATGAGTTTGAAAGTACGAGAAAGTATGACAAGTAAGGAAAGAAAGGAACCTCTAGGGGATCCCGTGTTTGAGGAGACTGTAACCTTCGAGTTTTGTGAGAAGGGACCACGGACGAAAGGTCCATTGTTATGTCTACGTATGATGTGGTGGCCATGTGTGGCATCGTTGGTCTTGTGCAGTTTTGATTGATAGGCATAGTATAGAGTTTATCTTGGAGTGTGTATAGCTTGACAATCGACTAAGAACATTCGGGGCGAATGTTTCTAAGGGAAGAATGTTACACCCGTAAGTGCAGAACATGTAAAAGAGAATGTACGAAAGGAAACAAGACTTGGAAATAGATGCGAAAGGAAGAATTGTTTTTAAACGGAAAATCTTCGAAACGTCGGAAAGGAAAAATGTTCGTTGTTGAGAATTGGATTCTCAAAATTCATTATTTGAAAAGTATGGAACTTGTTAATATTATGGAAATTTATCTTTCTGGATTTGGTCATGTGGGGCCACCCGAGGAATTTTACGTTTTGTGGGGCCCATGAGGGTTCTGAAATTTTATGGACGAATGAGAGAGGCGACATGTGGCACCCGTAAGTGGTCTTGGTCGAATTAGAGGAGGGGTATTATGGTCATTGAACATCTTGGAAGATAAGTCTTCAAAGCTTGACATAATTGACTAGTCAACTTGCCACTTAGGCTTGATCCATGTGATTTTAATCCTAGCCTCACATTTGTTTAAGTCTAAGCCCTCCATTGTGTGTTATAAGGTTAATTCTAGTGCAAGACTAGCTCATTTACACTTAGAAAATTTTAGAGAACCATTGTTCTAGCAACATTGCTCTCGGGTTTGCATACTATACCCACACAAAAATTTGTGACTTTGATCCTTTGTTCACAAGACTTAAAACCAAGGTTCCTAAGAGTGTTGTAAGGTTATCTCAATAGAAAGATTTCGGAAAAAACGTATTTTTACGTTAGTCGCAAGGCGGAAACTAAGGGAGTTCTTCAACTTTGAAGTTAGAACTTGAAGATGGGTTCTTCGTAGGCCTCTAAGGGGTGCTTGGAGCGGATTGGAACCTAAGGAAAGGAGCTAAGAATTGCTAAGGCGCGACTTTGGAATCTTGGAAATTTTAAGGGCTTATAAAGGTATATTCTTGTCGTTTTAGCAATTAAGGTTTACTTATCATTGTATCTATGGTTATTAGCAAGCATGAGTTATATAGTATGAAGTTTGTTAAGTATTTTGACTATTGGAACCCTAATCCGAAATCTAGCATGTTAATACTTGCCCCGGTCAGCTACGTGACACGACTTTGGTATCTGGTAGTTGGCTTTCGTACTTGCCCAGTATCAGCTTCGTGGTTTGGTTGTATAGTATTGTTAGTACGGCTTTGGTATCTGGTAGTTGACTTTCGTACTTGCCCCGGTCAGTTGATGATGCGGCTTTGGTATCTGGTAGTTAGCCTTCGTACTTGCCCCGTACGGTTTTATGACTCAGGTGGGACTTGGTGTTCATATGTACTCCTTGGTGTTATTATATCATAAATCGCCGTGATGAGAAGGTATTCCACGGGCATGATTGATGTTGAGGCGTGAGACCCATAGTTATATTTGAGTGATGACTTTGAGGCGTGAGTCCACGACTTACATCGCTTATTTATTGTGGATGTAGTTTGGTTATCATACATGTCTCACGCTTTATATAGACTACTATGATTTCATTTCTGATATTTCGATTTCACATACTTGGTACTGTTATGCGACCTCCTTGAGGTGCGTTCATCTGCAGTAAGTACATGATTGTTGATCCTCGCTCATGGATCCTGATTCAGCGTATTAGGAAGCTCCGTTTCTCGGAGAGGCTTATCTTTCGTATAGTCCTGTCATTTGTAGGTACTTGTACATTCGGGGGTATGGCGAGCCACTGTCGTCATGTTGTATAAAAACTCTTAGAGTGCATGTAATGCTTGTTGTGGCGGGGTTTGTAAGGATGTAGCTATTCAAGCTTTTAATTATATATATCTGAAAGGTAACCGTTTGGTTGGCTGTTTTATTATCATATCTCTTGTTTCATGTTTAAGTTTTTATTTCATTGATTTTCTACGATGTTGTATCACTAGGGTGCCCGGTAAGACACGATCCACGGGCGAGGATCGGGTCGTGACATATATATAAACTTGAGCGATTACATCCCTTTTACAAACCACGCCCACAAAGATACTACGGACCTCAAGAATGTTATAACAACAACGACGGGACGGGGCGCCATACCCCGAATGTAAGTACCTACAACGGGGACTATACCAAAGATAAGCCTCGAGAAAGCGGAGCTTCCCAAACTGAGCGTGATCCTATGGCGAGGATCGACGATCGTGTACCTCTACTGCGGCATGAACGGCCCGAAGGAGGTCGATCTGCAGTACCAAGTATGTGGCTGAAAATCGTAAATGAAATCATAATAGTCTATATAAAGCGAAGGCATATATGATAACCAATTTACGATACACAATATATGCGATCATGTCAAGTCGTGGACTCACGCCCAAAGTCATCACTCAAATATAACCACGGGTCTCATGCCCACAATATCAATCATGCGTGGAATTCCTTCCTCCGGCGATCCATGATAAAAGCACCAAGGAATACACATGAACATCAGGTCCCACCTATGTCATAATAAAACCGTACGGGGTAAGTACGAAGGCATAGCCGACTACTAAAAACCCACAGTACCAACAATGCTATAAAACTGTATCACGAGGTCTTTCTAGACCGCGCCACATGATCGAAGCTGGCCACTCGCCCTCAGTATCAATGTGGGCGTCTAATCCTGGAACTCACGCGACTCGCGCAGGCCACCTAGGCCGCGTGAGGTATTCCCGCATCGAGTAGCTACTCCTGCCGGCATCGCCCCGGACTCTCGTAGTCCGCGTGGCCACATAGACCGCATGAGGTATTCCCGCGACACTAACACGGAACTCTCGTAGCTCGCATAGGTCCCTGGACCCGCATGAGGCATCCTCGCATCGGGCGACTTAACCGGTATATCATTTCAAGAGGTGAGTGATACAATACTAACATAACGGCTTATCGTTAAACAACATAAGCACAATAAGAATAACCTCTTTACACAAACGTTACAAGATACTAACACACGTAGCATCATAACATGTTTACTCATCAAACCAACAAGAAAGTATTACAAGGCTATCACAAACCAACATAGTCAAGTTATTCACACAAGGTACTTTCTATTTTATGTCAACAAGTTCGGGTTTTTATCCCCAAGGTACTTCATACATTAATTCTTTTAAAAAGATCCGTTTCTTTCACAAAAGTCACACGATACCCGTAGTATCAAAAAATAGAGTGACTATCTTTTTAAGTAAACCAAAACAGTTTCCCTACCTTCTTTTTGAACCAACTTAAGACAAAAGCATGCCTTCCTTTTTAAATGAAAACACTTCACATTTTCAAGTCTTTGTCTTTTATAAATCAAGTCCTTACTTTGAAATTTTTAAGAAAATCAAAACTTGTTTATTAATGATCTTATTAAAGCAGCCATGATCTAGGAAATGTAATACAATTTTGTCTTATCTTAGCTTCTATGCAGATGGAGGTTTCTACTGGTTTTAATAATACTTAATTAGTCAATACATTTTCCTTTATTAGCCTGCGATGGTTTGTTCGATATTTATTCTCATTTCCGAAATCAATACAAGGCTTTCATAAACAATTAAGTAAACCGTTCCTTTTATTTCTCTTAAGTCGTTATACCTAACTTCCCATAAAGCTAGTATAACTCTTAAGCTTTTAAAACCAAGTATTACTCTTCTTTCGAAAACGATTCTTAATTCTTTTGAAATACTTCAAGATTCTTATTATTTAAAACTCAAGTCAAAAGACCTCGACGTAAAACCACGTTCAGTTAACACATGTACGTCCACCGTACTATATATATTCTTTTAAAATATCATGCTCAAGAGGATAGGAAAAATCACATACCTCCGGCGAAATCCACCCAAGTCGAATATGTCGCGCAGAGTATCAACCTATAATAGTCAAATACGTCTATCAACGTCTAGACTACTCTGTAGAATATTCTAAGCAGAAGGTTCTCTATTCTACGGAAAATTGGGCAGCATTTCCCTACCCGCCCAAACTACACAAGTCTACTGTTAATACAGTCCTATGTAAGTACAGTTCAATCTCTTCTTTAATATTCTTCTATATCTTATACTCAATTCTATACTACTACTGTATGTAATCTCCAATTACAATAGAAGGACAAAGATATTTACCTCGATAAGCCCAAAATTATCCAAGTTTTTAAGTCGATCCTGAGCAACGTTTAGCTCCAATTCCTTACGCTCCAACCCGCTCCAAGCAACCCTTAGAAGTTTCTAAACAACTTCTCTTAACACTTCAACTCCAAAAAGTGAAGAACACTAAGGCTATAATTTGGCAATGTTTCGGCCAAGGGGTAGTTTAGGGGCTAGAGGTGTGAAATCTTTTCTAACTCTTGGTTACTAATCTTCCTAATACACTAAGGAAGAACACTTAGAAGTTTAATAATTTTTGGACAAAGTTTGGTTAAGGGAGAGGGGTGTTGGACGAGAACAACAAAAAGAGGGGAGGGAGTATTTCAAGTCTTGAAATCTCTAAGTGTGGATGAAGAAGTCTTGCTATCAAGGGGGGGTATTTATAGAACACTCAAGGGTCAAGATTCAAGCACATGGATGGTGTAGATTAGGACAAGTGCTACCTTATCTATCTACTACACAAATATCTTCAAGACTTTGACCAAACATTTTTGGCCTTTAAAATGACAAAAATGTGCCAACCAATTCCTCCACCAAAAACGTCCACTTGAGGGTGACACATGTCTCCCTCTCGTTGGTCCAAAATATTTCATCTCTCGGAAAAATCCAAAATAAATAAATTCCTGAAAACGTAAAATTCCTTTACAAGGTTCGGAAAATTTTTCGTCGGAAAAACAAATCTTTTTCGTGGATGTGCACAATTTCGTCCTTAACAATAATTCGGGCTTACAAAATCAGACGACGCCCTCACATACATACTCTGGAAATACGGGGTATAACATTCTTCTCCCCTTAGAAACATTCGTCCCGAATGTTCCTTCTAAGTCTCAAAACACGCTAGCGCCGGTATAGTCTTCACTAATATACTTACGAAACCAAACATGCCGTACCTGGCCATAACATAACACACGCGCAAATACTTAACTCCAAGTCCACGAGGAATCACCTCTATCATCACAAAAGCTCCAATCCAAGGGCTAAAAGATACTCCCTTCGCACCTTTACTTCACAAAAGAAATGATCACTTCTATTCTCTTACTCGTCGTACCCTCCTCGTACACTCGAACACCTAAATAAACGTACCACCTTTCTGTTATTGCTTCAGTTTCCAAAATCTCGGGGTTACTATCTCCAACTTGGTCATCATTAACTGGGAACACTCTGGATGGATCTCCGATACTTTTCCAAACATAGCAACATGAAAGACCGGACGTACTGCCTCCTATGTCGGACGGCAAGGCTAACTTATAGGCAACCTGGCCTATTCTCCAAATGATCTGAAAACGCTCAAAGTACCTCTGGCTAAGTTTCCTCTGCTTTCCAAATCTCGTCACACCCTTCCGGGGTGGTACCTTCAAGAAGACCGACCGTCAACCTGAACTCCAAGTATCGACGCAGATTATCTGCCCGACTCCTGTTGACTCTGAGCTGTCAATAACCTCTCCTGTATAAGCTTCACCCTATCCACATCCTGCTGAATCAAGTATAAACCAACTATCTGAACCTTGCCAACATCGAACCCATCGACCGGCAACCTATACTTTCGCCCATACAAGGTTTCATAAGGCGACATCCGAATACTGAATATGGTAGCTATAATGATACTCACTCAACCAAGAGGCACATAATCCTCACTGCACCCCTGAAATCAAAACACCGGCCCGAGGGTGAATGCAATACCGAGACTCACCTGAGTTCCTAACCCCGCTTGGTAAAACCTCCAGAAAAAGAAATAGTCGTAAACTGGGCTCCACTGCCTGTCATAAAGTAAAAGTAGGAACCCCGTGCAGTCTTACAACCTTCCTATAACATCTCGCATAACCCTCCGCCGAGTAAACAGTCCTGACTGAAAGACAAGATGGGCTGACCTCATCGGTCCGACTACTGGTCGAACGCATCCACGAACTCGTACGATGGTTACCTAACTTGGGCCTAACACCCTCGTGACCCTATCACAAAGCGGGACCACCACAATTTCTCCTTACTTCAAAACGGGCTGCGGGTTGACCCGCAATCTGGCCTCAACCCGACCCATTTATCGCGCCAAACTCTTGTTTCCCGATCCGGAACAATCTCACGTATACTATGCACTCCGATAAAGGTCAACCATAAAAATAAATCTTTTACTCGAGATGGCCTCGCCTCTAAGGTCTCCACGTATAATATCCTAAAGCTCACAATTTCCCTATCCCCAATCTTACCCTTTTAACTAACCATGATTTCTAATCACAATTAACACAATGCTATCTGAACATAACACTTAAGATATACTCATCTTATCACACATACTAATCTCTAGCGGGTTAAGGATATACCAGATCTCATCGCTTCACTCCCCTTTGTCGTTCTAATCAATCCTGCCCTGTTGGGCGCATAGCTAGGGAAGGTGGTGAACTAGCCACTGATCCTGAAGGTTGAGTCTCTACATCCGCGCCACCCCTGGTCGGACAATTTCTCGCAAAATGGCCCTGCTGGCCGCAAGCATAACAAGCACTAACAAAAAATGACATTCCCGACGACGCCGCCACACAAATGAACACCGAGGAAAATCAATCGGGCGGCTAGAACCTATGCAAACTGCGGAACTAAACCCCGAGTCCCGACCAACTCCTAAATACCCGAACGCCCCAAGTCCGCGAGGACCACTCAGATCGGGCGAGGCGCATAACCTGCCGTCACAGAAGGTCCGCCTCGAAAGTTACCAAAGGACCTCGCTTTGGCCGCCCTCTTCGCTGATCTTGGTTAATCCGTCGATCTCCACGTTCCTCGATCTGCGCGTAAGCTTGTACGCTGAAATGTCCATGTCCGATCAAGAGCTACTCTTGTACAACTCTCTCGCTAGATAATCGTCATGTCCCGTGACATATCTGCACTCTATCCTCCATGTCTGCCACTAACGCGGGGACATAACGAGCCAATAAGTCAAACTCTATACTGTACTCCCGAACCGTCCGCCCGTGCTGCCTCAACTTCCTAAATCTATCTGCCCGAGCTCCCTTCATCTGCGAGGCGCAAGTATGTAAGAAATGCCTCGAGGTCTTGATCACTTTCATGATCCGCCAGAATCGCCGAATAAACTCGATAATCTTCCTCAGTCCTCAATCCATAGAACTCGGGTGGACTGCAACTCAAGAAGTCCCGAAATCTCAACTATCGGATCTAGGGTGAACTACTGGTACTACCGGAACCACCGGCTCCCGTCCGTCCTCATTTCCAGCCACCAGACTAGCTAGTAACTGGGCCATCTCCTTGTAACTCATATCCTCTGTTCCTGGCCGTGGGACTAGAGGCTCAAGTATCGCGATCTCAGTAGCTACTGCTACTGCTCTAAACTCTCCTGGGGTTAGCGGTGTCGCAGAACTCCCCGAATGAAGCGCTATCTCAGATAATGACTGGGCCCGTGCCCTGGTACCCCTCTGTGTTCTACTCGCAGCCTCCTCACGCTCGCCTCCCGGGCTCGTTGCCTTGCAGAGGCATAACGGGTGAAAAGAATACGTCGAGGAGTCCAACTTATAACACAACTCTAAGGCACGATCTCGAGTGAGAAGAATGGAAACCAATCCTAAATATCCTATAGCCTCGACATTATTGGTGTGCACAACACACCGATAATCAAGACTGTACTAGATACAGTCTGTAGACACTTTCCGAGGATTAACTGCTCTGATACCACTTTTGTCACGACCCGAACCCGGGCCCGTGACTGGTGCCTTACCCGGGCACCCAAGTAGACATACATCAGAGTAACCAGCGGAATATAAAACAAGACATAAAACAATATGAAGTGAGAAACAGTTTAATTGAGAAAAGTTGCCTTTCGGCATATATATATATAAACTTGAACAGTTACATCCCTTTTACAAACCCTGCTGTCACGACCCGTTCCGGGGCCCGTGACTGGTGCCTTACCCGGGCACCCAAGTAGTCATACATCAGAGAAATCAGCGGAACATAAAACAAGACATGAATCAAATGTAAAATGAGACACATTTTATCTGAGAGAAAGTCGCCTTTCGGCATATATATATACAAAGTTTGAATAAGCATATCCTTTACAACCCCGCCCACAACAAAGCATGCACTTCTAAGATTTTTATACAACAACTATGTAACGACTCGCCCCGGTCTAAGCATCGTGCCTTATCCCGGGCACCCTAGTGACACAACATCAGAGAAAACCAGCGGAAAATAAAACTTTAAACAAGAAACAAGATATATGATCATAAAACAGGCCAACCCAACGGTTACCTTCCAATAACATATATAAATACAACTCTTTCAAAACGAACAGTTTAATCCTTTTTTACAAACCCTGCCCACAACAGTACTACATACCTCTAAGATTTACAACAACTATGACGGGACAGGGCCCCGCCATACCCCTGAATGTACAAGAACCTACAACTCAGGGAACACATACCAAAAGATAAGCCTCCGGAGAAACGGAGCTTCCCAAAACGCTGAACTGAGATCCTAAGAGCGAGGATCCACGACCGATGTACCTACTGCGCAGATGAACGCAGCTCCGGGCGAGGTCAGTACAACAGGTACCAAGTATGTGAAATTGTAAAATACTGTAATGAAATCATACTAGTCTATGTAAAGCAGGAGACATGTATGATAACCAAACTACAGTTCACAACATAAAAGCAGTCATGTCCAGTCAGGGACTCACGCCCTCAAGTCATCACTCAAATATAACTATGGGTCTCACGCCCACAACATCAATCATGTTCGCATCATGGCCGCATGCCCCGAATCGTGACGCGTAGACATGTCCATGATGCAACAATAATACCAATGCCCCATGGCCACATGCCCCCGGAATTCTACCTCGGTGTAGACACGTCCATGTGACATCAACAATAATATACTGGGTGATCAACCCTGCCGCATGGCCACATGTTATACCCCGTAGTTCTGACCCTACGTATGGGAACGTACGAAAGTATGTAAGACTTAAAATTTCCAAAGGATAGGTTGACGGGTCGGTCCGGACGGGTTTTGGTCAACTTTGAGGCGGGTTATGACCCGGTACATTGAGAGTTCCTGGTGTTTTAAAGGCCTAGGCGTAGTTCGTTGAGTCTGGATTCCAACGCAACCAATCGCTCGCCGATAGGACGTCGGAGTAGAAAGTTATGAGAGTTACAAGTTCGGCGCAATCGGACAGAAATGCGTTTGGAATAAAGCGGCCGCGCGGCGCGGATGCAGGTCGCGCGCTAAAGTATCGGGGTCGCTGAAGTTGCAGCCGCGCGCCGGATGCAGGGTCGCGCGCCAAAGTTCGTAGAGGTCATGAGAGCCGCACATGGCGCCGTGGCGGCGGCGCCGAGGCGGGAAATTTGGGCGGAAAAACTTAGAAAATCTGATTTTTGTTTTAAAAGAGACCATGGGAGGGTGACAAGTGTCCCCCCCCCATCTGATTTTCTGTTGCATGCAATATATTGACCAAGACTTGGTCATTTTCTATCTTTCATCTTCTCTCTCTCTCTCAAATTGCTCCCCCTTCTCTCTAAAAACCCTTAGAAAAATCTGAAAGATAAGAGCAAGAAAAGGAAGCTTGTGGCTAGCTTGTTGGCATTGTTGTGGTGGTGTTCTTGGCAAGGAAGCTAGCAATATTTGGAATAAGTTTGGCTAAAACTTTAAGGTAACATTTCTTCCTTTAGAATTAGTTCTAGTGTTGCATGTTTAGAAGAAGGAACTTGTGATAGTAGATAATGCTCTTAGAATCATTGCATGCTAGAAATGTGGTTTGGATATGAAGAATGGGTTAAGAAGAGATTATGAGCATGTTGTAGCCTAAAAACTACCTTAGAATTGTTAAGTAAATTGTTGTAGACTTATGGGACAGAATTTTGGGTATGTAATCCCCTTTGAATTGTTGGTTTGATTGAGCCT
The DNA here is from genome assembly GCA_029844215.1 of Przewalskia tangutica. Taxonomy (NCBI): domain Eukaryota; kingdom Viridiplantae; phylum Streptophyta; class Magnoliopsida; order Solanales; family Solanaceae; genus Przewalskia; species Przewalskia tangutica. The sequence continues at coordinate 54,237,576 of CM056736.1, forward strand.
TAAATGTGGCGTTTGGATGATAAATTCGACCTTGAGAAAGGTGGCAAAGTGAGTAGAAACAAAGGAAATGCTGCCCAATTCTCCATAGAATTTAGTGACTTAGAACTTGGATTGTTCTACTTTGAGATTAGAGGTTAATGTCAGATCATGATTATTATAGGTTGAGATATTACTCATGTAGTTGAGCTTAGCAAGTGGATTGACCAAAGAGGTATGTGAAGATTTCCTATCTCTTGAGCATGAATAGATGAAACTATGTAGTACGGTAGACGTACAAGATTTGGTATTCTTACTTGTTTTGAGTATAAAATGACTTATTTCGTTTTAAGAATGTATAAGTCCCTTGGTTAAGGGAAAAGTATGATTTTTACTAAAGTATTGAGTTAATATAACAACTTTATGGGAAGTTGGTTTATTAGCTTCATAAAAGGTTAATGAGAAGGGATTTACTCTAAGTAAGATAATTATATGAAGAGGCAAATTGATTTAAAGGCATCAATTGCCCAAAGGCTTTTATGTATAAAGAAGAGTCACTTTTGAAAGAGTCAAGTATGTAGTACTGGGTTAAATTCAGGTGTTCTTTTATTAAAGATATGGTTAAGTGCCTTAAGTAAACTAAAATGAGAGTATGTGAACAAGACTAAAAAGAAGTTATAAGTTTTCTTAACTTATTATTATTATGATATGATGTGATTTGAGATAGGGTAAGAGTATGTCCGGCGGCAAGCCCCAAGATCGCCATACCACCTCCTTCGATGTAAGAGTATGTCCGGCGGGCCACCCCAAGATCGCCATACCATCCGCTTGATGTAAGAGTATATCCGGCGGGCGATCCAAGATCGTTATACCATCCGCATCAAGATAAGAGTATATCCGGCGGGCAAGCCCCAAGATCGTTATACCATCCGCCCAGCAAGAGTATATCCGAGGTACACCCCAAGATCGTTATACCATCCGCCTGTGGTAAGAGTATATCCGGCGGAAAGTCCCCAATATCGTTATACCACCTGCTCCGTGGATTTGCTACCCATGATGCGAGGAATACCTCACGCGAGTCCTTATGGGCTTACGCGGTGAAATAGTCCCACGGCAGTACACCGATGATGCGAGAGTACCTCACGCGGTCCACAGACCCACGCGTGAAATAGTCCCGTGAATAGGATGGTTTTATTGATGCTACGGGCGAGGTACCTGCTTTGATCATGAGCCTCCTATTTTATGCGATTATATATATATATACTTGTCACTCTCATTGTTAGTAAGGCACGAAAAGGTATTTTATTGTCTTTCATGACTCAAATTGCTTTTAGACTTATGATATCATATTACAAGATTTTCCAAATTTTACATACTTGGTACATATTGTAATCGACCCCCTTCCTGGGCCGCTCACGCCGCAGGTAAGGGTAAGGCATTGAGGATCCTCGTTCTAGGATCACTATTCCGTGTCGAAGCTCCATTCCTCCCGACGCTTGTTGTTTTGGTACGGATTTTCCCCGATGCTATAGGTATTTTATACATTCAGTGGTATGGCGGGCCCCTGTCCCGCCATTGTTATCTTTAAGGTCCGTGGTCACATATGTATTTTGGGCTATAAGAACCAGTTGTATTATAAATACTTTGTTTAAGTATGTTTATGGAAGCGACTTTATCTACCGCCGATATGTTTTACCCTTTTATGAAGTTATGTGTTGTGCTATGTTCGCTATTCTCTCGACACATACCGATGTGGTACCCCAAGAGGTACTAGTCGCGCCCGGTCGGGTCGTGACAAAAGTGGTATCAAAGCGCTTAGTCCTCGGAAAGTGTCCACGCATCGTGTCTAGTAGAGTCTTGATTATTGCGTGTCGCACCACATCTATAATCGTGAGGTCGCAGGATATTTAGGATTGGTTTCATTCTTTCACTCTAAGATCGTGCAATGAGCCGAGTTATAGGTTGAGCCTCCTCCGATGTTTCCCTTTTTGTATCGCTTATGCCTCCACGCAAGGCAACCGCGCCCGTGGCGGCAAGGCAGGCGAGTGCCGCTAGTGGACGCGGAGAGTCACGAGGCACGTGCCCGCCCTTACCAGAGATGATGTTTAGAGCGGCGAAGTTCCACGCCGCCGCCAATTTCGCAGAGTTCGAGGCGCGGACGCGCCATCGAGACCGCAGACGAGCCCATCCCACGCCTGTGGCCCGAGTACAGAGATTACGGGAATGATTCGCCATCGACCAAAGATAGGCAGTGGCGCCGACAGAGCAAAGCGCCAACCCTGTGAGCCGATAGCTTACTTGATTCGGGATTTCTGGTTGTCACCCACCCGAGTTCTATGGTTCGAGATTTGATGAGGATCCGCAGGAGTTTGTCCTAGCTACAGACCATGCAGTTCTTGGCATCGAGATCGAGTCGTTATACTAGCTTTCTACCGTTACGCGATATTGCGTTGAACCGTTTGAGTCATGGGTATTGTCGAGGTGATGATGCTCTTCCGGTGATTGGAGGGAGTTCACAGAGGCGTTCTAGACCACTTCTTGCCTCCCGAGGTGAGAGCCCGCAGAGATAGGTTCTTGACCCGAGACAGACGAGGACTATCGTGAGTACACCTGAGTTTGACTCCTTGGCCGATATGCACACACCATCAGAAATGATATGGCGGCGCATGTGGTTCATAGATACGTGATGGGACTAGACCGTCACATGACATCGCTTAGAGTGGCTCTTCACCGTGGATGGATATTGCCAGATGCAGCATACGCAGCGGATTGAGGACAGAGAGAGCAGGATCGGCTAGATTTGGGCCACCAAGAGGCTGTGACATCGGGTTCTCGTGGCGCTGAGGCGGCAGCCTCAAGAAGCAAAGTTAGGTCCACCTTCCACCAAAGACAGAGTGCTCCTTCACAGTTTTCCGGCAGGAGGTCGGATCAGCAGGGTTATTCAGAGCGGGCCGTGGCTCCAAGACGTCAGTTTTCGCGAGGCAGAGACCAAAGACTAATCGAGACCACCTACCTCTGTGCGTTCGACGCGTAGGTCTCATCCGGCGAGTGTCGTATGGGTTCGAGATCATGTTACTCTTGTACGCAGGCCATCCGAAGGATTGTCCGCCCCAGGCGGCGGAGCATTACGGTTCACCGACGGTGCATTCGGATCTTCATCTTCTATGGCTAGACGCCCCGGAGGGCAGGGTACTTATGGGCCAGCAGGCCGCGGCAGAGGTCGTGGCAGGGGTTCCAGTTCTAGCGGTCCTCAGAACCGCATTTATGCTATGCCCAAATGACAGACCGTGAGGCGTCGCGGATGTCGCCACAGTACATTATTGGTTTCTTGCTGTGATGTATATGCTTTGATAGATCCAGGTTCTACCTTGTCCTACATATCTCCTCATATTGCCAGTAGAATAGGGATAGAGCCCGAGTCCATAAGACCTTTTGAGGTGGCTACGCCAGTAGGTGATTCAGTGGTAGCTGAGCGAGTGTATAAGGCTTGCCCTGTGACTATAGATAGCCGTCAGACTCTAGCCGACTTGATAGAGTTGGATATGACAGACTTTGATGTGATTATGGGTATGGATTGGCTAGCATCTTGCTATGCCAACGTGGACTGTAGAGAGAGACTAGTTCGGTTCCAGTTTCCCGGCGAGCCGGTTATCGAGTGGAAGGGGAATACTGCATCGCCGAGGGGTAAGTTTATTTCTTACCTCAAGGCTAGGAAGATGGTGCGGAAAGGGTATATCTACCATATGGTTCGGGTATTCGACATTGAGGTTGAGATACCGGACCTTCCCGGGCCCGGCCGTTAGAGAGTTTACAGATGTATTCCCATATGAGCTTCCGGGTATCCCTCCCGAAAGGGAGATCGAGTTTTGCATTGATTTGGCGCCAGATACTCGACCGATATCTAATCCGCCATACAGTATGGCACCGCCGAAATTGAAGGAATCAAGGACCACTGAAAGATTTGGGAGAAAGGCTTTATTAGGCCAAGTGTTTCTCCTCGGGAGCACCAGTGTTATTTGTAAAGAAGAAGGATGGGACGCTGCATGTGTATTGATTACGTGCGGTGAACAAGGTAACTATCAAGAATAGATATCCTCCCGTGATTGACGATTTGTTTGACCAGTTGGTGGTGCAAAGTGTTTTTCCAAGATAGACCTGCGGTCTGGTTATCATCAGGTGCGAGTTAGAGAAATAGATATCCCAAAGACTGCATTCAGGACCCGGTATGGGCACTATGAGTTCAGGGTAATGTCTTTCGGGCTGACCAACGCCCAAAGAAGATTCATGGATTTGATGAATAGGTGTTCGTGCCATTCTTGGATATGTTCGTTATAGTTTTCATTGATGATATCTTGGTGTATTCGCGCAGGCGGGAGCATCTGCATCATTTGGCGACGGTATTGGGAGTCCTCCGAGACCGCGATTGTATGCCAAGTTCTCGGTGCGAAGTTCGCCGGGCGCTGGCTTTCTTAGGGCATGTTATCTGGGGCCGATGGTATTCGGTTGATACAAAGAAAGATTGAAGAGCCAAGACTTGGCCTGCACTCCACTACACCGACGGAGGTGCGCAGCTTGGGCCTTGCAGTTATTATCGGCGGTTTGTAGAAGTTTGCTTCTATTTCAAAGACTTTGACTAAGTCGACTCGTATGCTATGTTCGTGGACGGATACTTGTGAGGAAAGTTTTGATTGCTAAAGGAGAAGTTGACGACCGCCCAGCCTTACTCTTCCAGAGGGCCTAGACGGATATGTGGTTTATTGTGACGCGTCAGGTGTCGGGCTTGGGTGCGTGCTGATGCAGCACGGCAGAGTTATAGCTTATGCATCTCGACAGCTTAGGAAGCATGAGAAGAACTATCCCACGCATGACTTGGAGTTGGCAGCGGTGATTCATGCCTTAAAGATCTGGAGGCATTATTTATATGGAGTCCATGTGACATTTACACGCACCACAAGAGTCTCCAAGACATCTTCACTGCAGGAGCTGAACTTGCGGCAGAGACGGTGGTTGGAGCTACTTAAGGATTACGATGTTGATATTCTATACCACCCAGGGAAGGCCAATGTGGTTGCAGATGCCCTTAGTCGCAGGTCGATGGGTAGTCTGTCTGATGTTCAGCCAGGGAAGAGGGATATGGTCCGAGAGTTACATCAGCTAGCAAGCCTTGGGGTTCGTTTGGTTGATTCTGTTAGTGACGGTATTCGGGTTAGAGAGGTTGCCGAGTCTTCCATCGTCGAGGAGGTGAAGAGGCGACAGTATGAGGATCCGATTTTGGTACGGTACCGAGATACAGCTCTCCAGAAGGAGAAGAGTCTATTTGAGGTAGCGCCTGATGGGGTGCTAAGGTTCGAGGGCCGATTGTGTGTTCCCGATGTGGACAGACTTCGCGCCAGATTCTCGTGAGGCACACAGTGCTCGTTATTCTATTCATCCGGGGTCGACTAAGATGTACCATGACCGCATATGCGTGTATTGGTGGGATGGCCTAAAGAGGGACGTTGCGGAGTTCGTGGCACAGTGCTCGAATTGTCAGCAGGTTAAGATTGAGCACCAGAAGCCCGGTGGGCTGTTGCAGGCCATTGATATTCCGACTTGGAAGTGGGAGGTGATAAATATGGATTTTATTACAGGGCTACCTACCACTCAGAGGAAGCATGATTCCATTTGGGTGATTGTCGACAGGCTGACGAAATCAGCCCATTTCCTTCCGGTCAGAACGACGTTTTCAGCTGAGGACTATGCCAGATTATATATTAGGGAGATTGTGAGATCGCACGGTCGGTGTCGATTATATCAGATAGAGGAGCCCGCTTCGCTAACTTCGAGGTCTTTTCGTAAGGATTAGGGACACAGTGAGTCTCAAGACGGCGTTTCACCCTCGTGACGACGGACGGACAGCCGAGCGCACTATCCGCATACACTCGAGGATATCTCGCGGGCTTGTGTTATTGATTTCGTGGGTAGCTGGAGGATCATTTGCCTCTTGTGGAGTTTGCTTACAACAATAGCTACCATTCCAAGATTCGATGGCGCGCTATGAGGCCTTATACGGGAGGAAGTGCAGTCACCGATAGGCTGGTTCGAGGTGGGAGAAATACGATTAGTCGGGCGGACTTAGTTCACAGCCGTGGATAAGGTGAAGCTTATCCAGAGCGGTTATCGCGGCTCGAGTCAGAAGTCGTATGCAGATCATCGCGCCGACACTTGGAATTTGAGATAGATGATTGGGTTTTTCTATGGTATCGCCCATGGCGGCGTGATGAGATTCGGAAAGAAAGGGAAGCTTAGCCCAAGGTACATTGGGCGTATCGATTGTCCGTAGGCAGGCAAGGTTGCCTATGAGTTAGATCTTCCGTCCGATTTGGAGGCGGTGCATCCAGTTTTTCATGTGTCCATATTGCGGAAATGTATTGGAGATCCATCTAGAGTGCACCCGGTTCAGGATGTCCAAGTAACAGAGGAGTTATCGTATGAGGAGAGTCCCATAGCGATACTCGATCGTCAGGTTAGACGACTTCGGACGAAAGACGTGGCTTCCGTCAAGGCGTCCTATGGCGGAACGAAAACAGGGAGGAAATGACGTGGGAAGCAGAGGATGACATGATGAAGAAGTATCCTCACTTATTCCCTATACCTCCAGGTAACCTACTTTCCTGCTTGTTAGTTTTGATTTTGCATTTACGCTTCAGTATGTTGTGGCTCGTGGAGCTTCTTTATTACGACTTAATAGTGAAGATGGTGTTTGTCGATGTTGTTATTTGAGTAAGGCTAGAAGGAACATTCGGGATGAATGTTTCTAAGGGGAGAATGTTATACCACGTAGTTCTGACCCTACGTATGGGAACGTACGAAAGTATGTAAGACTTAAAATTTCCAAAGTATAGGTTTACGGGTCGGTCCGGTCGGGTTTTGGTCAACTTTGAGGCGGGTTATGACCCGGTACATTGAGAGTTCTAAGTGTTTTAAAGGCCTAGGCGTAGTTCGTTGAGTCTGATTCCAACGCAACCAATCGCTCGTCGATAGGACGCCGGAGTAGAAAGTTATGAGTTACAAGTTCGGGCGCACGGACAGAAATGCGTTTCGGAATAAGCGCGGCCACGCGCGATGCGCGGGTCGCGCGCCTAGCATCGGGGTCGCTGAAGTTGCAGCCGCGGCCGGGACAGCAGGTCGCGCCAAAAGTTCAGAGAGGTCGCGGAGGTTTCGTGGCGCCGAGGCGGGAAATGTGGGCGGAAACACTTAGAACATCTGATTTGTGTTTTAAAAGAGACATGAGGGTGACAAGTGTCCCCCCATCTGATTTTCTCACAGATGCAATATCTTGACCAAGACTTGGTCATTTTCTATCTTTCATCTTCTCTCTCTCTCTCAAATTGCTCCCCCTTCTCTCTAAAAACCCTTAGAAAAATCTGAAAGATAAGAGCAAGAAAAGGAAGCTTGTGGCTAGCTTGTTGGCATTGTTGTGGTGTTCTTGTCAAGGAAGCTAGCAATATTTGGAATAAGTTTGGCTAAAACTTTAAGGTAACATTTCTTCCTTTAGAATTAGTTCTAGTGTTGCATGTTTAGAAGAAGGAACTTGTGATAGTAGATAATGCTCTTAGAATCATTGCATGCTAGAAATGTGGTTTGGATATGAAGAATAGGTTAAGAAGAGATTATGAGCATGTTGTAGCCTAAAAACTACCTTAGAATTGTTAAGTAAATTGTTGTAGACTTATGGGACATAATTTTGGGTATGTAATCCCCTTTGAATTGTTGGTTTGATTGAGCCTTAAATGTGGCGTTTGGATGATAAATTCGACCTTGAGAAAGGTGGCAAAGTGAGTAGAAACAAAGGAAATGCTGCCCAATTCTCCATAGAATTTAGTGACTTAGAACTTGGATTGTTCTACTTTGAGATTAGAGGTTAACAAGCGTATCATGATTATTATAGGTTGAGATATTACTCATGTAGTTGAGCTTAGCAAGTGGATTGACCAAAGAGGTATGTGAAGATTTCCTATCTCTTGAGCATGAATAGATGAAACTATGTAGTACGGTAGACGTACAAGATTTGGTATTCTTACTTGTTTTGAGTATAAAATGACTTATTTCGTTTTAAGAATGTATAAGTCCCTTGGTTAAGGGAAAAGTATGATTTTTACTAAAGTATTGAGTTAATATAACAACTTTATGGGAAGTTGGTTTATTAGCTTCATAAAAGGTTAATGAGAAGGGATTTACTCTAAGTAAGATAATTATATGAAGAGGCAAATTGATTTAAAGGCATCAATTGCCCAAAGGCTTTTATGTATAAAGAAGAGTCACTTTTGAAAGAGATGAGGTATGTAGTACTTGGGTTAAATTCGTGTTCTTTTATTAAAGATATGGTTAAGTGCCTTAAGTAAACTAAAATGAGAGAGTATGAACAAGACTAAAAAGAAGTTATAAGTTTTCTTAACTTATTATTATTATGATATGATGACATTTGAGATAGGTAAGAGTATGTCCGGCGGGCAAGCCCCAAGATCGCCATACCACCTCCTTCAGTAAAGAGTATGTCCGAGGGGCCACCCCAAGATCGCCATACCATCCGCTTGCAAGAGTATATCCGAGGCAGATCCAAGATCGTTATACCATCCGCACCAAGATAAGAGTATATCCGGCGGGCAAGCCCCAAGATCGTTATACCATCCGCCCAGCAAAGAGTATATCCGAGGTCTGCCCCAAGATCGTTATACCATCCGCCTGGTAAGAGTATATCCGGCGGAAAGTCCCCAAGATCGTTATACCACCTGTTCCGTGGATTTGCTACCCATGATGCGAGGAATACCTCACGCGAGTCCCATGGGCTTACGCGGTGAAATAGTCCCACGCCACAGTACACCGATGCGAGAGTACCTCATGCTGGTCCACAGACCCACGCGTGAAATAGTCCCGTGAATAGGATGGTTTTATTGATGCTACGCGAGGTACTCGCTTTGATCATGAGCCTCCTATTTTATGCAAGATTATATATATATATATACTTGTCACTCTCATTGTTAGTAAGGCACAGAAAAGGTATTTTATTGTCTTCATGACTCAAATTTGCTTTTAGACTTATGATATCATATTACGATTTTCCAACTTTTACATACTTGGTACATATTGTGTAATCGAATTTCTTCCTGGGCCGCTCATGCCGCAGGCGGTAAGCGATTGAGGATCCTCGTTCTAGGATCACTATTCCTGTCGAAGCTCCATTCCTCCGGACGCTTGTTGTTTTGGTACGGATTTTCCCTGATGCTATAGGTATTTTATACATTCAGGGGGTATGGCGGGGCCCTGTCCCGCCACAGTTGTTATCTTTAGAGGTCTGTGGTCACATATGTATTTTGGGCTATAAGAACCAGTTGTATTATAAATACTTTGTTTAAGTATGTTTATGGAAGGCACTTTATCTACCGCGGATATGTTTTACCCTTTTTATGAAGTTATGTGTTGTGCTATGTTCCGCTGCTATTCTCTGACACATACCTGACAGGGTACCCCAGTAGGGTACTAGTCGCGGCCCCGGGGTCGGGTCTTGACACCACATGCCCCCGGAATTCTACCTCGGTGTAGACATGTCCATGTAACCACAATAACAATATATCGGGTAATCAACCCGGCCGCATGGCCGCATGCCCTCGAATCTTTGACGGTGTAGACATGTCCATGTGACATCAACAACAAGACAAGAATCAAAATGGAAACATACCCGTGGAATTCTCCATCACCGCCAAAGACGCCCAAGTAAGTTCTCAACAAGTCGACCGCCTCTATCGAGAGACGCCAGAATACGTAAATACCACACTTGCACAACAAAGGCTATCATCACAAGCATAGGCAAGTTTCACAACAACAAGCATAGGCAAGTTTCACACAACTCAAGGTACTTTCATTTTATGCCAAAGTCCGGTTTTAACCCCAAAGTACTACATACGTTAAGTTCTTTAAAAGAGATCCATTACTTTTATAAAAGTCACCCTATACCCGTAGTATTAGAATGACCAACCCACATTCCTTTTCAAAATCAAGTAACACATTCTTTTCCTAAGTTCCAGTTTGCCTAGTTTCAATTACCCAAGCTTCTCATTTTCAAATGCTCAAGTCACTTATTTTAGAAAGGTTTCATAACTCATAGTCTTAATCTCTTTTAAAACAATTGAGTAACATATGTCATATATGTGAGTAGTTTATTCTTGTTTATAACGATCTTATTACAACAGCCATGATCTAGAAAATGTAATATCATTTTGTCTCATCTTAGCTTCTATGCAGATGGAGGTTTCTACTGGTTTTAATACAACACATCATTATTCAATACATTTTCCTTTATTAACGCTGCAGTGGTCTGTCGATACACATTCGATTTCCAAATCAAGAAACATTATCCCTTTAAAAACCAAGTACTCATTACTCACGAATGAGGTTTCACACAAACATCCACATTAAAACAAATAAGTTAAGTCTCTTATCTTATAAGATCAAGTCTCTTAACTTCTAACATCAGTAAACCATTTTCTTACCTACATAAAGCTGTTATAACCAACTTCCCATAAAGCCGTTATAACACTTTATGTTTAAACCAAACAAATACACTTAGCACTGACGCCCACCGTACTACATAGCTACACACATATCATGCTAGAACAGATAGGAAGAGGTTCACATACCTCGCGACGAGTATCGACAATAAGCAAAATGCTCCAAGTACTACAACCTTGCTAGCACTTTCCACTCCTCAAGTAGAATACGCTACTCTTAGTACTTTCACCTAGAAAGGTCACAAACGTCTATTAACTTCAAAACACAAGGTTCCATTTCTCTACAGAAAATTCGCAAAGACTCTCCCCGCAACAGCGGAAATCTCCACCGCTATCGAGGCCGGCCACCAAGCCAACCAGGGGGGGGGTTTTAAACGTCTAACCCGACGGGGACAATTCTACTCAGTATTACTACACAAGTCTCGCAATACACCCCATGTAAATACAAAGGCGCTTCTTTTCTTTATTCTTCAGCTTAAGTCAAAAGACATTGCCGCAAAGATTAAGCTTAGTTCTATATATAGTATACTTCAACTATATATTCTAATAACATGTAATTTCCAATTACAAATAGAGGGACAAGATAATTACCTCGATAAGCCCATAATAATCCAAGTTAAATGTCGATCCTTAGCAACGTTTAGCTCCAACTCCGGGTGCTCCATCCCGCTCCAAACAACCCTTAGAAGTTCTAACCAACTTCTACTTAAATACTTCAATCAATCAATGAAGATTTTCTTAGGGTTTCGGTTGAGACTAAAGGGACAAAAGGGTAGTATTTCCTGCTCTACGATAGAGGTATCTTTGGAATACTACAAGGTACAAGGCTAAGGTATTTTGGGCATTATAACAATACTTGGAAGACAACTTTCTAACAAGGGGGTAGGCTCGGCTAGCACACTAGGCTGTGAGGGGAAGGCTCTCGGTTTAGAGCTCACAAAGGGGGGAGGAGAGGGTTTCAAGACTTGGAAGTTTTTGGAATGGATGAAGTCTTCACATTTAGGGGGGTATTTATAGCAAAACCAAAGGCCAACCAAGGGCCAAGATCCTTCCAAGTGTATAGCAAGTGTAAGGACAAGATTAAGCCAAGTGCACCCTAAACCCTACTCCACAAAACAAGGCACAAAACATGGCACCAAACAAGCCACAAAACAAGGCCAAAACAAGGAGCCAATAGGCCATAGAAACGTGACCCAATCGGCCAACCCAAACGCCCACTTGAGGGTGACAAGTGTCACCCTCCCGTTGGTCCAAAACATTTCGTCTCTCGGAAAAATTCGCAAAAATACTAAATGACATAGCCGGAATTTTCCCAACGTAAGCTGTGGAAACGTTTCGTCGGAAAACGACTCTATTCGGCACTTGTGCCCAAATTTCGAACCAAAGCCTAACTTAAGGCTCAAATTCCCCACGTACGTCCTTACGTACATACTCTGGAAATACGGGGTATAACAAACTATGACGGGACAGGGCCCCGCCATACTCCTGAATGTACAAGAACCTACAACTCAGGGAAAACATACCAAAAGATAAGCCTCCGGAGAAACGGAGCTTCCCAATACGCTGAACTGCGATCCTATGAGCTAGGATCAACGACTGGTGTACCTCTACCTGCGGAATGAACGCAGCCCCCCGAAGGAGGTCAGTACAACAGGTACCAAGTATGTGAAACTGAAAAATATTGTAAGTGAAATCATAACAGTCTATATAAAACAGGAGACATGCATAATAACCAACTACAGTTCACAATATAATCTAGCACACATATCAAGTCAGGGACTCACGCCCGTAAAGTCATCACTCAAATATAACTCGGGAATTTAACCCGCAAATGGCCGCATGCCCCGGCATCTTACCTCGGTACAAGCATGGCCATGGAACCATCCTAATGGAAACATACCCGTGGGCCACCCATCGTGTCAGTATGTCCAAAGGAAATAACAAGATAACAATCATAATGGAAGCATACTCGTGGGCCACCCATCGTGTCAGTATGACCAAAGCAAATAACAAGATAACACTCCTAATGGAAGCATACCCGTGGGCCACCCATCGTGTCAGTATGTCCAAAAGGAAGTAACAAGATAACAATAAAAAATGGAAGCATACTCATGGGCCACCCATCGTGTCAGTATGTCCAAAACAAATAACAAGATAACAATCATAATGGAAGCATACTCTTGGGCCACCCATCGTGTCAGTATGTCCAAAGCAAATAACAAGATAACACTCCTAATGGAAGCATACCCGTGGGCCACCCATCGTGTCAGTATGTCCAAAAGGATCGATATAGTGGAAGCATACCCGTGGGCCACCCATCGTGTCAGTATGTCCATCAATCAATCAGATAGCCTACTCCAACGAGACGCCAGAGCGTAAATACAACACTTGCACAACAAAGGCTATCACCACAAGCATAGGCAAGTTCAATCATACTCACAGACATTTATTTTATTACAACAAATCCGGGTTTTAACCCCAAAGTACTACATACATTTATCCTTTCAAGAATACCTCTTTTTACGTAAAAACAACTCGATACTATTATCCGTAGTACCAAATACGTTCATGTTAAAATCAAGTACTTTACACTTAAGTCGTTATACCTAACTTCCCATAAAGCTGGTATAACTCTTAAGCTTTTAAAACCAAATATTACTCTTCTTTCAAAAAGGTTTCTTAATTCTTTTGAAATGCTTCCAGATACTTATTATTTAAAACTCAAGTCAAAAGACATCGGAGTAAAACCACGTTCAGTTAACACACGTACGTCTACCGTACTATATATATTCTTTTAAAATATCATGCTCAAGAGGATAGGAAGAATCACATACCTCGTGACGATTATCGACTATTAGCAAAACGCTCCAAAGTACTATAATCCTGCTAGCTTTTTCCACCCTTCGAGTAGAATACGCTACTCGCAGTACTTCAACCCATAACGGTTATACAAGTCTATCAATGTCTAGAATACTCTGTAGAATAAATCTAGATACAAGATTCTATGGAAAATTGGGCAGCACTTCCCTACCCGTCAAACTTCATAAGTCTACTGTAAATACAGTCCTATGTAAGTACAGTTCAATCTTCTTTATTATTCTTCTGATGTGATATCAGTTCAATTCTATTCTTTAATATCCTTCTATATCTTATACTCAAGTCTTAACTATTCTTTTGTGTAATATCCAATTACAATAGAAGGACAAGAGTATTTACCTCGATAAGCCCAAAATTATCCAAGTAAAAATGTCGATCCTGAGCAAGGTTTAGCTCCTAATCTGAACGCTCCAATCCGCTCCAAGAAACGCCTAGAAGTTTCTACACAACTTCTACTTACAACTTCAACCAACAATGAAGTTTCTCCTAGGGTTTCGTTTAGTGGCTAAAGGAAGTATAGTAGTATTTTCCGGACTCTAAGTATAGAGGTAACTTTAGAAATACTACAAGGGATTGGCTAAGGTATTTTGGGGATAGTAACAATACTTGGAGAGTATTTATACCAAGAGGGGGGTATGTTTGGACGAGAGCAATTTCCAAGGGAAGGGGGGTGTGTCTCGGCTAGGACACTACAAAGGGGAGTGGGTGGTTTCGCCAAGGCCTTCTCGGGGGAGTGAGGCTCACGAGAACTACACAAAGGGAGGGAGGGATTTTTAGACTTGGAAAGTTGATTTGTGGATGAAGAATTCATCAACTCAAGGGGGTATTTATAGGGCTTTCAAGGGCCAAGATGAAGCCAAGTGGTAGGCAAGTGTATGGTGGAGATTTGCACAAGTGCACCCTATCCTACTCCACAAATCCCTCACAAACATTAACCCAAGTTTTAGGCCACAAAATCTTGCCAAGAATCGTCCAAGGTACCGCCCACTTGAGGGTGACAAGTGTCACCCTCTCGTTGGTCCAAAATATTTCATCTCTCGGAAAAATCCGCAAAAATTATAAATGACATAGCCGGAATTTTCCCTACGCAAAGTTTGGAAAACGTTTCGTCGGAAAACAATTCGTTTCGTGGGTTGTGCACCAATTTCGTCCATAGTGCCTATCTTAAGGCTAAACTTTTGTACGTATGCCCTTACGTACATACTCTGGAAATACGGGGTATAACATTCTCCCCTCCTTAGAAACATTCGTCCCGAATGTTCCTTCCCAAGACAGATAACGACAAAGTTCCTCATAACTTAAACAAGTTTCCGATGCCACACCTGGCCACAAAATAACACACGCGCAAATACTTAACCCAAGTCAACGAGGAATCACTCCTATATCACAAAAGCTTTCACCCTGGCCTAAATGATACTCCCTTCGCATCTTCACTTCACGACAAAATGATCTCTTCTATGTTCTTAACACATGCTCGCTTCTTCCCTTACTCGTCGTACTCTTCTCGAACACTTGAACTCTTCTAGTATACGTACCATACTTCAGTCGTTGCTTCAGTCTCCAAAACTTTGGAGTCACTACCTCCAAACTTGGTCACCTTACTAGCCTCAAATTCCTTTAAGGCCATTCTCCGGCCTTTACGATCCGATTCTGGTCGAACATATCCACGAACTCATACGATGGTCATCTAAACTTGGGCCTAGCACCCTCGTGACCCTACCACCTGGCGGGACCACCCCGAACTGACCCCACCTCATTCCGGGCTACGGGTTGACCCGCAATACGTCCTCAACCCGACCCTCCATCGTGCCGAACTCTCTTGCTTCTCGATCCGGAACAATCTTACTAATTCACATCATGAAAGCTACCACTTCCATCTCACACTACCCAGGGACTTATCACACTAATACACCCTAGGCATATAATGCACTTCGACAAGGATCATTTGCAAAATCCTTTACTCAAGACGGCCTTACATCTAAGGTCTCAATCGTGAAATATTCTAAGGTTCACACCTTCCCTGCCCCCATACTTATCCTTCCAACTAACCATGTTTTCTAACTCACAAATAACACAACGCTATCCGTACATAGCACACAATAAGATCATCATATCAAGCATACAAAACTCTAGAGGGTTAAGGATATACCTGTATCTACCGCTTCACTCTAATCATAAGCCCGCTCGCAGGCTTATAGTCAGTAGGCGTGATGAATCAGCCATAGATCCCGTAGTCTGTGCTATCCCACCAGTGCTACCTCCGGTCGGACAGTTTCTCGCAAAATGGCCCTGCTGGGCGCATGTAAAACAAACTCCCGAACTAGCACGACACTCCTCATAATGGAGTCTACCATATCGGCCACAACGAGGTAGGGGTGGCTTCACCGGCCGACACCCTCGCTTCCCGAAAATCTGAACCTCGAGCCACGACCGCTTCCCGAATACTCTGGATGGCATGAAGATTGTGAAGGACCACTCTGTACTGGCGGAGGCGCATAACTAGTCTGCCGCTGAGGCGGTCCGCCTCGAAAGTCGCTAAAAGACCTCGCTGCTCGCCCTCTTCGCCGATCTCGGCCATTCCGCCTACTTCTCGCTCGCACTCCGTGCATAAGCTCGCACGCGGCAATGTCCATGCCCTACCAAGAGCTACACCAACAAGCCTCGCCAAGTAGTCATCTAGCCCAGAACGTAGCGGTGTACTGTGTCCTCGATATCAGCTAATACAGCTGGGACATACCGAGCCTATGAGTCGATCTACACATTGTACTCCCGAATCAGACGCTGCTTCGCCTCAACATCAAAAACTGTCGGCCCGAGCCCTCTCATCCGCGAGGCAAGAAATGTGCAAGAAATGCCTCAAAACTCGTCCCATACGGCCGAAGTGCATACTCTCCCGACAGCCCCACGAATCAAACCATGATCGCAGATCACGCACCGATGCGAACCTAAGACCACCGACTCGGTCTCCGGCTTGATCACTACGATCCGTCAGAATCGCTTCGGATGAACTCTCGCGATCATCCTCGTGCCTCGACCCGTAGAACTCTGGCGGGCTACAACTCAGAAAGTACCGTAGCCTCAAACTATCCGATCTTGGGTGAACCATGGGTACAATCGAACTGAATCGCCGTGATCTAGCCTATCTCATGTTCGCCACGATCCCGCCAAGAATCGCCATCTCTTGTACTTAACTCCTCGCCCCAGCCGGACCGAGGTGCAGTATCGTGGTCTCATCGCCATCCGCCGCGCTCTAACTCTCTGGGCCAAGGGCGCGCAAAAACTCGCTGTCAAGCACTATCTCGGGTAATGACCGCTCGCGCCAGTACTTCTCTCAGACTTACTCAGCGGCTCCTCGCTTTGCCTATCTGGGCTCGGGTTTTGCGCGGAGGCATAATCGTGAAAACGAAATACGTCGGAGGGGTCCAACTTACAACATGCCTTCTAAGGCACGATCTCGTAATGAGAAGAATGGAAACTAATCATAAATGTCTCGCAGCCTCACGATTATAGATGTGGTGCACAACACACCGATAATCAAGACTCTACTAGACACGGTCAGTAGACACTTTCCGAGGATTAATCGCTCGATACCACTTTTGTCACGACTGCCCGGCCCGTGCTCGTGCCTTACCCGCACCCAAGTAGTCATACATCGAGAAATCAGCGAACATAAAACAAGACATGAATCAAATGTAAAATGAGACACATTTTATCCGAGAGAAAGTCGCTTTCGCATATATATATACAAAGTTTGAGCAGCATATCATTTACAACCCCGCCACAACAAAGCATGCACTTAAGATTTTTATATTAACAACTATGACGGGACAGGGCCCCGCCATACCCCTGAATTTACACGAACATACACCTCAGGGAAAACATACCAAACGATAAGCCTCCGGAGAAACGGAGCTTCCCATTACGCTGAACTGCGATCCTATGAGCTAGATCAACGATCGTGTACTTACCTGCAGATGAACGCAGCCAAGGAGGTCAAGACATAACAGTACCAAGTATGTGAAATCAAAATACCGTAAGTGAAATCATAATACTATATAAAACAGAGAGACATGCATGATGACCAACCAACTACAGTTCACAATATAATCTAGCACACATATCAAGTCAGGGACTCACGCCCGTAAAGTCATCACTCAAATATAACTCGGGAATTTAACCCGCAAACGGCCGCATGCCCCGGCATCTTACCTCGGTACAAGCATGGACATGGAACCATCCTAATGGAAACATACCCGTGGGCCACCCATCGTGTCAGTATGTCCAAAGGAAATAACAAGATAACAATCATAATGGAAGCATACTCGTGGGCCACCCATCGTGTCAGTATGTCCAAAGCAAATAACAAGATAACACTCCTAATGGAAGCATACCCGTGGGCCACCCATCGTGTCAGTATGTCCAAAAGGAAGTAACAAGATAACAATCAAAATTGGAAGCATACTCGTGGGCCACCCATCGTGTCAGTATGTCCAAAACAAATAACAAGATAACAATCATAATGGAAGCATACTCGTGGGCCACCTATCGTGTCAGTATGTCCAAAGCAAATAACAAGATAACACTCCTAATGGAAGCATACCCGTGGGCCACCCATCGTGTCAGTATGTCCAAAAGGATCGATATAGTGGAAGCATACCCGTGGGCCACCCATCGTTTCAGTATGTCCATCAATCAATCAGATAGCCGGCCCTTCAACGAGAGACGCGGTAGCACAGAAACACAACACTTGCACAACAAAGGCTATCACCACAAGCATAGGCAAGTTCAATCATACTCACAGACATTTATTTTATTACAACAAATCCGGGTTTTAACCCCAAAGTACTACATACATTTATCCTTTCAAAAAGACCTCTTTTTACGTAAAAACAACTCGATACTATTATCCGTAGTACCAAATACGTTCATGTTAAAATCAAGTACTTTACACTATTTTAAACCAAGTGGCTTACACTTTTTAGAACAACGTCAAGTAACAACATTCTTTTCCAAAAGTTCAAGTTTGCCTAATTTCAGATACTCAAGTCTTTTAGTTTCGAAAGCTTTCATAGTTTATAGTCTTAATCAAATAACATACTCTCTTTTAAAACAATTGAGTAACGTATGCCTTATGTGTGAGTAGGTTATTCTTATTCATAATCAATCTTATTAAAGCAGCCATGATCTAGGAAATGTAATATCATTTTGTCTTATCTTAGCTTCTATGCAGATGGAGGTTTCTACTGGTTTTAATAATACTTAATTATTCAATACATTTCCCTTTATTAGCGCTGCAGTGGTTTGTTCGAT
This sequence comes from Przewalskia tangutica, assembly GCA_029844215.1. Classification (NCBI taxonomy): domain Eukaryota; kingdom Viridiplantae; phylum Streptophyta; class Magnoliopsida; order Solanales; family Solanaceae; genus Przewalskia; species Przewalskia tangutica. The sequence continues at coordinate 54,256,286 of CM056736.1, forward strand.
ACTTATTCTGATTTCCGAAATCAGTAAAACATTATTCCTTTTAAAAACCAGGTACTCATTACTCACGAATGAGGTTTCACACTTTTTAACAAAATTCATATTAATTCAATTAAGTCAAGTCTCTTATCTTTTAAGATCAAGTCTCTTAACTTCTAAAATCAATAAACCATTCTTTTTATCTCTCTTAAGTCGTTATACCTAACTTCCCATAAAGCTGGTATAACTCTTAAGCTTTTAAAACCAAGTATTACTCTTCTTTCAAAAAGGTTTCTTAATTCTTTTGAAATGCTTCCAGATACTTATTATTTAAAACTCAAGTCAAAAGACATCGGAGTAAAACCACGTTCAGTTAACACACGTACGTCTACCGTACTATATATATTCTTTTAAAATATCATGCTCAAGAGGATAGGAAGAATCACATACCTCGTGACGATTATCGACTATTAGCAAAACGCTCCAAAGTACTGTAATCCTGCTAGCCTTTTCCACCCTTCGAGTAGAATACACTACTCGCAGTACTTCAACCTATAACGGTTATACAAGTCTATCAATGTCTAGACTACTCTGTAGAATAAATCTAGATACAAGATTCTATGGAAAATTGGGCAAGATTTCCTACCCACAAACTTCACAAGTCTATCAGAATACAAATTCTATGTAAGTACAATTCAATCTTCTTTATTATTCTTCTGATGTGATTTCAGTTCAATTCTTTTCTTTAATATCCTTCTATATCTTATACTCAAGTCTTAACTATTCTTTTGTGTAATATCCAATTACAATAGAAGGACAAAAGTATTTACCTCGATAAGCCCAAAATTATCCAAGTAAAAATGTCGATCATGAGCAAGGTTTAGCTTCTAATCTGAACGCTCCAATCCGCTCCAAGAAACCCCTAGAAGTTTCTACACAACTTCTACTTACAACTTCAACCAACAATGAAGTTTCTCCTAGGGTTTTGTTTAGTGGCTAAAGGAAGTATAGTAGTATTTTCCGGACTCTAAGTATAGAGGTAACTTTGGAAATACTACAAGGGATTGGCTAAGGTATTTTGGGGATAGTAACAATACTTGGAGAGTATTTCTACCAAGAGGGGGGTATGTTTGGACGAGAGCAATTTCCAAGGGAAGGGGGGTGTGTCTCGGCTAGGACACTACAAAGGGGAGGGTGGTTTCAGCCAAGGCCTTCTCGGGGAGGGGAGGCTTGGCGAGAACTACACAAAGGGAGGGAGGGATTTTAGACTTGGAAAGTTGATTTGTGGATGAAGAATTCATCAACCTGCTGGGTATTTATAGGGCTTTCAAGGGCCAAGATGAAGCCAAGTGGTAGGCAAGTGTATGGTGGAGATTTGCACAAGTGCACCCTATCCTACTCCACAAATCCCTCACAAACATTGACCCAAGTTTTAGGCCACAAAACAAGCCACAAAATCTTGCCAAGAATCGTCCAAGGTACCGCCCACTTGAGGGTGACAAGTGTCACCCTCTCGTTGGTCCAAAATATTTCATCTCTCGGAAAAATCCGCAAAAATTATAAATGACATAGCCGGAATTTTCCCTACGCAAAGTTTGGAAAACGTTTCGTCGGAAAACAATTCGTTTCGTGGGTTGTGCACCAATTTCGTCCATAGTGCCTATCTTAAGGCTAAACTTTTGTACGCATGCCCTTACGTACATACTCTGGAAATACGGGGTATAACACCTGCCCACAACAGTACTACAGACCTCTAAGAATGTTATAACAACAACGACGGGACAGGGCCCCGCCATACCCCTGAATGTAAGTACCTACAACAACAGGGGACTATACCAAAGATAAGCCTCCGGAGAAACGGAGCTTCCCAAAACGCTGAACTGTGATCCTATGAGCGAGGATCGACGACTGGTGTACCTCTACCGCGCAGATGAACGCAGCCCCGAAGGAGGTCGATAACAGTACCAAGTATGTGAAATCAAAATATCAGAAATGAAATCATAATAGTCTATATAAAATGAAGCCATATATGATAACCAATTTACGATACACACATGTAAGCAAATATGTCAAGTCAGGGACTCACGCCCTTAAAGTCATCACTCAAATATCACCATGGGTCTCATGCCCACAATATCAATCATGCCCGTGGAATTCCTTCCTCACTGCCGGCAGTCCATGATATAAAAGCACGAAGGAATACACATGAACACCAGGTCCCACCTGTGTCATAATAAAACCGTATGGGGTAAGTACGAAGGCATAGCCGACTACTAAAAACCCATAGTACCAACAATGCTATAAAACTGTATCACGAGGTCTTTCTAGACCGCGCCACATGATTGAAGCTGGCCACTCGCCTCGGATCAATGCGCGTCCTAACTCGAACTCACCGCAGCCCGATAAAGCCACCCAGCCCGCATGAGGTATTCCCGCATCGAGGGTAGCTACTCCTAAGATCGCCCCGACTCGTAGTCCGCATGGCCACATAGACCGCATGAGGTTGTTATACCCCGTAGTTCCAGGATATATATGTGAGGATGTACGTACGAGAATACGACAGAAATTTTGGAAAGAAAGAAAGATGTGATTTTTCGACGGAAAAGTTTCCGGTTTTTGTGAAGAAAAAGGTTCACAATGGGAATTGATTCCCAGATTTGGTATTTGGACTTCGTGGAATATTAGAGAATTATGGAATTTTATTTCCGGAATTGGTCACGTGGGCCCACTGAGGAATTTACGCTTTGTGGGGCCCACTTTGTTTTCGAGATTTTGGCCTTTATGGATATTTTCTAAGATGAAATATTTTGGACGAGTAGGAGGCGACACGTGTCACCCCTAGGTGGCCTCATGGCCGAAATTTGCTAACAAGTGGCAAGACAAGTGGCCTTGTCTTGCTAGATATTTTATGACAAGTGGCCAAGTCTTGCTAGATATTTTGTGTGGACAAGTGGCTTGTGGGACCCACACACACTTGTCCCCAATCTCAACCACACACTTGCCTTCATCATAGCCCTTGTTATTACTATATATGCACCCTTAGTTTATGAAAACAACCACACATAACCATTTCAAGACAAGAAATTCCTCCCTTCTCCCTTGACCTTGCTCTCGTTTTTGAGCCCATTTCTTGACCTAAATTTGTCCAACAATTCTTAAACTCTCAAGTGTTCTTCCCTAAGGTGTTAGGAAGATTGTATACCAAGAGTTGGAAAAGATTTCACACCCTAACCTATTGTTCATGCCTTGGCCGAAACTTACTAGTTGGAAACCCTAAGTGTTCTTCACTTTTTGGAGTTGGTTCTTGAAGAGAAGTTGGTTAGGAGCTTCTATGGGTTGCTTGTAGCGGATTGGAACGTAAAGATTTGGAGCTAAGACTTTCTTGGAGCGACATTAAGTTCTTGGATAATTTTGGGCTATTTGAGGTAGTAAACCTTAACCTCTTTGTGAATTGGTCATTATACATATATTATAAGTATATATTGGAGTATATAATATATGGAGTAAAGTTTGGAAGAGTTGGATCTTGTTAACTTGTTAAAAGAAAGGATTGGCCGTTTGCCATTAAAATGGTAAAAACGTATCTTACTTGTGAAGAAGTAATTAACAAAGTAACTATAACTTATATTAAGATGGAATATAAGTTGGATGACTAATGAAGTAATTGGATAAGTAAAATGGACAAAGTTGGCCAAGGACCCCAACTTAAGGACTGTATTTACTTTGGACTGTATTTACTTTGGACAGTATTTACTTTGGACTGTATTTACTTTGGACTATATTTACATTTCTGTTAAGGGGAAGATTGTTCAATCGCGTTCCGTTTGGGCGTGTGATCCCCTTTTTAATTATTGTATTGTTATGAAGGCGTGATAGTAAACCGCGTTACCGTTTGGGCGTGTAATCCCCTTCTTTATGTTGTTTAATTATTACGCCTTATATATATATATGGTATATATATTACGGTTATTCAGGCCTTGGTAAAAGATGGAAAAGTGAGTAAAAACGGGAAGTCACAAATTTCCGTAGATTTAGAGGGCTTTTATTGGTATAAGTCTTCAATGGTGAGAAAGGTTTGATAAAAGTACTATGACCGCTTTAGGAGTGGAGTACTACGTGTGGCGTGATCTACTTGGCTTAAGAAGTAGCCGACGTCAAGTACTTGGAGCGTTTTGCTATTCGTCGATAATCGCCGCGAGGTATGTGAACCTCTTCCTATCTTTTCTAGCATGATTGTTGTGAACTATGTAGTACGGTAGACGTACATGTGCTAAGTGATTTGGTTGGTTTAAAACATAGGGTGTTATAATAGCTTTATGGGAAGTTAGTTATAACGACTTTATGTAGGTAAAAGAATGGTTTATTGATTGTAGAAAGTTAAGAGACTTGATCTTGAAAGATAAGAGACTTGACTTATACACGACTTGATTTTGAAAGTTAAGAGACTTGATCTTGAAAGATAAGAGACTTGACTTAGTTTGACTGGTTATGAATTTTGTTAAAATGTTGTAAAAACCTCATTCGCGAGTAATGAGTAGTTGGTTTTAAAAGAATAATGTTTTACTGATTTCGGAAATGAGATTAAGTATCGAACAAACCATTGCAGCGTTAATAAAGGAAATGTATTGACTAATTGTTATTAAAACCAGTAGAAACCTCCATCTGCATAGAAGCTAAGATGAGACAAAATGATATTACATTTCCTAGATCATGGCTGCTTTTATAAGATTGTAATAGACAAGAACAACCTACTCACACATAAGGCATATGTTTCTCAAATTTGTTTTAAAGGAGAATTATATTCTTAAGTGATTAAAACTATGAACTACGAAACCTTTCGAAAATGAGAAACGCGAGCATTTGAAATTAGGCAAACTTGAACGTTTGGAAAATAATGTGTTACTTGATTTTACAAGGGAAGTGTTTTGGTTTACCTAAAAGATAGTCACTCTATTTTATACTACGAACATTGTGTGACTTTTGTGAAAGAAACGTACCTTTTTAAAAGAGTTAATGTATGTAATACTTTAGGGTCAGAACCGGGATTTTGGCATAAAATGATAGTACCTTAAGTTGTGTGTAACTTGCCTATGTTTGCGTGTGATAGCCTTGTTATGCAAGTACTGTATTTTACTCGACTACCGGTTCATGGGATGAACCGGGAATGTATTTCACCCGACTACCGCGTTCATGGGATGAACCGGGAATGTATTTCACTCGACTACCGCGTTCATGGGATGAACCGGGAATGTATTTCACTCGACTACCGCGTTCATGGGATGAACCGGGAATGTATTTCACTCGACTACTGCGTCCATGGGATGGACCGGGAATGTATTCCATCCGACTACCGAGTTCATGAGATGAACCGGGAATGTATTCCACACGTTTCTATACTGGGTCCATGAGATGGGCCGAGACATGTTATACGTATCACATGGTTTGTACCTAGACTGCCGGCAGTGAGGAAGGAGTTCCACGGGCATGAGGGATGACTTTGAGGGCGTGAGTCCCTGACTTGACATGACCGCTTATGTTATGAAATGTAGTTTGGTTATCATACATGTCTCTGCTTTATATAGATCGTTATGATTTCATTTACGATTTTTCGTTTCACATACTTGGTACTGTTATCGACCTCCTTCGGGGCCGCGTTCATGCCGCAGTAGAGGTACATCGGTTGTGGATCCTCACCATAGGATCACGTCAACAGATTGGGAAGCCCCGCTTTTCTGAGGCTTATCTTTTGCATGTTACCCGAGTCCAGAGGTTCTTATACATTCGTGGGTATGGCGGGCCCCGTCCCGCCATAGTTGTTGTCACTTCTAGAGGTCTGTAGTAATCACAGGCGAGTTTGTAAAAAGGATAACTGTCGGGTTTTTATGTATATCTGAAGGCAACCGCTTTGGTTGGCCTGCTTATTTATCATGTCTCTTGTTTCATGTTTATGTTTTTATTTCCGCTGATTTTCTCGATGTTGTATCACGAGGTGCCCGGTAAGGCACGATCACGCCCCGGTCGGTCGTGACAAAAGTGGTATCGAGCGCTTAGTCCTCGGAAAGTGTCTGCACCGTGTTCAGTAGTCTTGATTATCGGTGTGTGTGCACCACATCAATAATCGTGAGGTCGCAGGACATTTAGGATTGGTTTCCATTCTTCTCATTCCGAGATCGTGCCTTAGAGCTGGTTGTCACTGACTCCTCCGACGTATTCTTATGTGCCGCTTATGCCTCCACGCAAGGCAATCGGGGCCCGAAGGCAAGGCGGCCGAGGAGCCGTGAGTAGAGCACGGAGGTTACCGGGCAGAGGCCCGGGCCGTTACCGAGATAGTTCTTCCGACGGCGAAGTTTTGCGACGCCGCCACACGGGCAGAGTTTAGAGCCGCAGCAGTGGCTTCGAGACTACAAGACTGAGCCTCCACCCCACACCGGAGCAGATGAGACGGGTACAAGCGAGATGGCCCGCCATCGCCGTGGTCGTGGCCGATATGGCGAGAGGCCGACGCAGCAGCCCAGCCCCAAAGAGCACCCGTAGTTCACCCCGAGCGCATAGCTTTGAGACTACGGACTTTCGAGTCAGAGCGCCGTTGTTCTATGGATCGAGCCGAGGATGACCTCGTGAGTTTATCCGACGCCACAGCGATCATGAGAGAGTGATCGAGTCTCAGAGGCAGTCGGTGGTATTGGGTTCGCATCACCGCGTGATACCGCAATGATCGGTTTGATTCACGGAATCGCCCCGAGGAACATGCGCCCCAAAGATTTGGGGCGAAGTTCTCAAGGGCATTTCTTGCACATTTCTTGCCTCCGCATTTGCGAGGGCTCGCCGGCCGATGATTTTTGACGTTAAAGCGCATCGCGCACGGTTAGGGAGTACAGCGTGGAGTTTGACTCGTTGGCTCGGTATGTCCCCGCCTTAGTGACCGATATGGAGGACGAGTGCACCGCCACGCCACCGGCTCGATGATTAGCCGGGCAGAGGCTTGTTCGGTAGCTCTTCACCGCATGGACATTGCCCGCACGCAGCTCATGCACTTGGATGCGAGGCACGAGAGGTCGACGAATGACCGGATCGCCAAGAAGGCCGTAAGCAGGTCCTTTGGTAACTCATGAGGCGGATCGCCGGGCAAAGCTAGTTATGCACCTTCGCCAAGATGCAGTGGTCCTTCGCGCCTTCGTGACGCTCGGGTATTCGAGCCGGTCGTGCTCCGTGGCTTCCGTTCACAGATATACGTGAGTTCTAGCCAGCAGGATTCATGTCCCCCGCAGTGTGCACGATGTGGGCAGCGCCATCCCGGGAATGTCGTTTTTATCGGGTGCTTGTTTCACTGCGGCCGCCGGGCCATGTGACGAGAGAATGTGCTTATAGGAGGGTACCGCAAAGATGACGCAGCCACCGGATCGATGGTAGGTTCATCGCCTTCTACTATGTACTGCAGGCGTGCCTATGATTAGAGTGAAACGGTAGATACAGGTATATCCTTAACTTTGTTTGCGCGATATGATGATCTTATTATTGTGTGCTATGTACGGATAGCGTTGTGTTATTTATAAGTTAGAAAACATGGTTAGTTGGAAGGATAAGTGGGGGCATGGAAAGTGTGAACCTTAGAGTTTTATACGTGGAGACCTTAGAGGCGAGGCCGCCTTGAGTGGGTGATTTTACGGTTGGTCTTTGTCGATGTACTTGGTATGCGGGAAATATTGGGATAATTATACGGGTAGTGTGAGATGGAAGTGGTAGCTTTCACGACGTGAATTAGTAAGATTGTTCGGATCGGAACAAGAGTCGCGCTTAGGGTCGGGTTGAGGGCCATTTGCGGGTCAACTCGCAGCCAGATGAGTGGGTCGATTCGAGGTGGTCCCGCCAGTGGTAGGGTCACGAGGTGCTAGGCCCAAGTTTAGGTAACCATCGACGAGTTCGTGGACGCGCTCAACCAGATCGATCGTGAAGGCCGGAATGGCCTTAGAGTAAATCAAGCTAGTGGAGCTGTTGTGAGATTATAAATGATTCCTCGTTGGCTTGGATTTGAGTTTTGCGCACATGTTATATTCTCGCCATCGTGGCATGATCGGTTTTGTAAGTATAGTAGTGAAGACTATACCGACACAAGTACGTTTGGAGACTTAGAAGGAACATTCGGGACGAATGTTTCTAAGGGGGGAAGAATGTTATACCCCGTAGTTCCAGGATATATATGTGAGGATGCACGCATTTGAGAATACGCATGTAAATTTTGGAAAGAAAGAAAGATGTGATTTTTCGACGGAAAAGTTTCCGGTTTTTGTGAAGAAAAAGGTTCGTTAATGGGAATTGGATTCCCAGATTTGGTATTTGGACTTCGTGGAATATTAGAGAATTATGGAATTTTATTTCCGGAATTGGTCACGTGGGGCCCACGGGAGGAATTTACGGTTTTGTGGGGCCCACTTTGTTTTCGAGATTTTGGCCTTTATGGATATTTTCGGAAGATGAAATATTTTGGACGAGTAGGAGGGCGACACGTGTCACCCCCCTAGGTGGCCTCATGGCCGAAATTTGCTAACAAGTGGCAAGACAAGTGGCCTTGTCTTGCTAGATATTTTGTGTGGCCAAGTCTTGCTAGATATTTTGTGTGGACAAGTGGCTTGTGGGACCCACACACACTTGTCCCCAATCTCAACCACACACTTGCCTTCATCCTAGCCCTTGGTTGTCCTATATATGCACCCTTAGTTGATGAAAACTTCCACACTTAACCATTTCAAGACAAGAAATTCCCTCCCTTCTCCCTTGACCTTGCTCTCGTTTTTGAGCCCATTTCTTGACCTAAATTTGTCCAACAATTCTTAAACTCTCAAGTGTTCTTCCCTAAGGTGTTAGGAAGATTGTATACCAAGAGTTGGAAAAGATTTCACACCCCTAACCTATTGTTCATGCCTTGGCCGAAACTTACTAGTTGGAAACCCTAAGTGTTCTTCACTTTTTGGAGTTGGTTCTTGAAGAGAAGTTGGTTAGGAGCTTCTATGGGTTGCTTGTAGCGGATTGGAACGTAAAGATTTGGAGCTAAGACTTTCTTGGAGCGACATTAAGTTCTTGGATAATTTTGGGCTATTTGAGGTAGTAAACCTTAACCTCTTTGTGAATTGGTCATTATACATATATTATAAGTATATATTGGAGTATATAATATATGGAGTAAAGTTTGGAAGAGTTGGATCTTGTTAACTTGTTAAAAGAAAGGATTGGCCGTTTGCCATTAAAATGGTAAAAACGTATCTTACTTGTGAAGAAGTAATTAACAAAGTAACTATAACTTATATTAAGATGGAATATAAGTTGGATGACTAATGAAGTAATTGGATAAGTAAAATGGACAAAGTTGGCCAAGGACCCCAACTTAAGGACTGTATTTACTTTGGACAGTATTTACTTTGGACAGTATTTACTTTGGACAGTATTTACTTTGGACTATATTTACATTTCTGTTAAGGGGAAGATTGTTCAATCGCGTTCCGTTTGGGCGTGTGATCCCCTTTTTAATTATTGTATTGTTATGGAGGCGTGATAGTAAACCGCGTTACCGTTTGGGCGTGTAATCCCCTTCTTTATGTTGTTTAATTATTACGCCTTATATATATATATGGTATATATATTACGGTTATTCGGGCCTTGGTAAAAGATGGAAAAGTGAGTAAAAACGGGGAAGTCACTGAAATTTCCGTAGATTTAGAGGGCTTTTTATTGGTATAAGTCTTCAATGGTGAGAAAGGTTTGATAAAAGTACTATGACCGTTTTAGGAGTGGAGTACTACGTGTGGCGTGATCTACTTGGCTTAAGAAGTAGCCGACGGGTTGAAGTACTTGGAGCGTTTTGCTATTCGTCGATAATCGTCGCGAGGTATGTGAACCTCTTCCTATCTTTTCTAGCATGATTGTTGTGAACTATGTAGTACGGTAGACGTACATGTGCTAAGTGATTTGGTTGGTTTAAAACATAGGGTGTTATAATAGCTTTATGGGAAGTTAGTTATAACGACTTTATGTAGGTAAAAGAATGGTTTATTGATTGTAGAAAGTTAAGAGACTTGATCTTGAAAGATAAGAGACTTGACTTATACACGACTTGATTTTGAAAGTTAAGAGACTTGATCTTGAAAGATAAGAGACTTGACTTAGTTTGACTTGTTATGAATTTTGTTAAAATGTTGTAAAACCTCATTCGCGAGTAATGAGTAGTTGGTTTTAAAAGAATAATGTTTTACCGATTTGAAATGAGATTAAGTATCGAACAAACCATCATAGGCGTTAATAAAGGAAATGTATTGACTAATTGTTATTAAAACCAGAGAAACCTCCATCTGCATAGAAGCTAAGATGAGACAAAATGATATTACATTTCCTAGATCATGGTCGCTTTTATAAGATTGTAATAGACAAGAACAACCTACTCACACATAAGGCATATGTTTCTCAAATTTGTTTTAAAGGAGAATTATATTCTTAAGTGATTAAAACTATGAACTACTTAAACCTTTCAAAATGAGAAACGCGAGCATTTGAAATTAGGCAAACTTGAACGTTTGGAAAATAATGTGTTACTTGATTTTACAAGGGAAGTGTTTTGGTTTACCTAAAAGATAGTCACTCTATTTTATACTACGAACATTGTGTGACTTTTGTGAAAGAAACGTACCTTTTTAAAAGAGTTAATGTATGTAATACTTTAGGGTCAGAACCGGGATTTTGGCATAAAATGATAGTACCTTAAGTTGTGTGTAACTTGCCTATGTTTGCGTGTGATAGCCTTGTTATGCAAGTATCGATTTATTTACTCGACTACCGTTCGTGGGATGAACCGAATGTATTTCACCCGACTACCGCTCATGGATGAACCGAATGTATTTCACTCGACTACCGCGTTCATGGATGAACCGAATGTATTTCACTCGACTACCGCGTCACGTGGATGAACCGGAATGTATTTCACTCGACCATCGCGGCCCACGGGATGGACCGAATGTATTCCATCCGACTACCGAAGTTCATGAGATGAACCGAATGTATTCCACACGCTTTCTATACCGGGTCCATGAGATGGGCCGAGACATGTTATACGTATCACATGGTTTGTACCTAGACTGCCGGCAGTGAGGAAGGAGTTCCACGGGCATGAGGGATGACTTTGAGGGCGTGAGTCCCTGACTTGACATGGCTGCTTTTATGTTATGAGCTGTAGTTTGGTTATCATACATGTCTCCTGTTTTATATAGACTGTTATGATTTCATTTACTGATTTTTCAGGCCACATACTTGGTACTGTATCGACCTCCTTCGGGGCTGCTCATGCCGCAGTAGAGGTACATCGGTTGTGGATCCTCACCATAGGATCACAGCCAACAGACGGAAGCCCCGCTTCTTCTGAGGCTTATCTTTTGGTATGTTACCCCGAGTCCAGGTTCTTGTACATTCAGGTGGTATGGCGGCCCCGCCCGTCATAGTTGTTGTCACTTCTTAGAGGTGCAGTAATCGTTGTGGCGAGTTTGTAAAAAGGATAACTGTTCGGGTTTTTATGTATATACAGAAGGCAACTGTTTTGGTTGGCCTGTTTATTTATCATGTCTCTTGTTTCATGTTTATGTTTTTATTTTCGCTGATTTTCTCTGATGTTGTATCACGAGGGTGCCCGGGGTAAGGCACCAGTCACGGGCCCCGGTTCGGGTCGTGACAAAAGTATTCCCCGCACACTAACCTGGAACTCTCGTAGCTCCGCATAGGTCCCCTGGACCCGCATGAGGCATCCTCGTGACGGGCACTTTAACCCCCGTTATATCATGTCAAGAGGTGAGTGATACAATACTAACATAACGGCTTATCGTTAAACAACATAAGCACAATAAGAATAACCTCTTTACACAAACGTTACAAGATACTAACACACGTAGCATCATAACATGTTTACTCATCAAACCAACAAGAAAGTATTACAAGGCTATCACAAACCAACATAGTCAAGTTATTCACACAAGGTACTTTCTATTTTATGTCAACAAGTTCGGGTTTTTATCCCCAAGGTACTTCATACATTAATTCTTTTAAAAGATCCGCTTTTCACAAAAGTCACACGATACCCGTAGTATCAAAAAATAGAGTGACTATCTTTTTAAGTAAACCAAAACAGTTTCCCTACCTTCTTTTTGAACCAACTTAAGACAAAAGCATGCCTTCCTTTTTAAATGAAAACACTTCACATTTTCAAGTCTTTGTCTTTTATAAATCAAGTCCTTACTTTGAAATTTTTAAGAAAATCAAAACTTGTTTATTAATGATCTTATTAAAGCAGCCATGATCTAGGAAATGTAATACAATTTTGTCTTATCTTAGCTTCTATGCAGATGGAGGTTTCTACTGGTTTTAATAATACTTAATTAGTCAATACATTTTCCTTTATTAGCGCTGCAGTGGTTTGTTCGATATTTATTCTCATTTCCGAAATCAATACAAGACTTTCATAAACAATTAAGTAAACCGTTCCTTTTATTTCTCTTAAGTCGTTATACCTAACTTCCCATAAAACTAGTATAACTCTTAAGCTTTTAAAACCAAGTATTACTCTTCTTTCAAAAACGATTCTTAATTCTTTTGAAATACTTCAAGATTCTTATTATTTAAAACTCAAGTCAAAAGACCTCGACGTAAAACCACGTTCAGTTAACACATGTACGTCCACCGTACTATATATATTCTTTTAAAATATCATGCTCAAGAGGATAGGAAGAATCACATACCTCCTCGGCGAAATCCACCTGCCAAGTCGAATATGTCGCGCGCAGAGTATCAACCTATAATAGTCAAATACGTCTATCAACGTCTAGACTACTCTGTAGAATATTCTAAGCAGAAGGTTCTCTATTCTACGGAAAATTGGGTAGCATTTCCCTACCCGCCCAAACTACACAAGTCTACTGTAAATACAGTCCTATGTAAGTACAGTTCAATCTCTTCTTTAATATTCTTCTATATCTTATACTCAATTCTATACTACTACAGTATGTAATCTCCAATTACAATAGAAGGACAAAGATATTTACCTCGATAAGCCCAAAATTATCCAAGTTTTTAAGTCGATCCTGAGCAACGTTTAGCTCCAATTCCTTACGCTTCAACCCGCTCCAAGCAACCCTTAGAAGTTTCTAAACAACTTCTCTTAACACTTCAACTCCAAAAAGTGAAGAACACTAAGGCTATAATTTGGCAATGTTTCGGCCAAGGGGTAGTTTAGGGGCTAGAGGTGTGAAATCTTTTCTAACTCTTGGTTACTAATCTTCCTAATACACTAAGGAAGAACACTTAGAAGTTTAAGAATTTTTGGACAAAGTTTGGTTAAGGGAGATGGGTGTTGGACGAGAACAACAAGAAGAGGGGAGGGAGTATTTCAAGTCTTGAAATCTCTAAGTGTGGATGAAGAAGTCTTGCTATCAAGGGGGGATATTTATAGAACACTCAAGGGTCAAGATTCAAGCACATGGATGGTATCGATTAGGACAAATGCTACCTTATCTATCTACTACACAAATATCTTCAAGACTTTGACCAAACATTTTTTGCCTTTAAAATGACAAAAACGTGCCAACCAATTCCTCCACCAAAAACGTCCACTTGAGGGTGACACATGTCGCCCTCTCGTTGGTCCAAAATATTTCATCTCTCGGAAAAATCCAAAATAAATAAATTCCTGAAAACGTAAAATTCCTTTACAAGGTTCGGAAAATTTTTCGTCGGAAAAACAAATCTTTTTCGTGGATGTGCACAATTTCGTCCTTAACAATAATTTGGGCTTACAAAATTGTACGTACGTCCTCACATACATACTCTGGAAATACGGGGTATAACAAGTATAGTAATTGCAAGAATTGAACTAAATTATTGAGGGTTAATCAGTTATGAAGGAGATAGGGCTTCCAATATCCTCAATTATCCACTCTTTTCAATCCTTAATGCAACTAGAATGACTTCTTCTTCTACGTTAAGATAGCGGTTAACTAGACTGTCTTATATTCCGGTTAGGATATATAATCGCTCAACCCCAGTGCAAAAACCTTCTATATTTCTATGATAGGTTTTACCACATAGGAGGATTAAGAACAATAACCTATAATGTTACACAAGTATCAGAGTAATTTCGTCAGCGATTTTAACATATGCCTATTTAATTACAGCATATCCAAATCTTTCCTCTTGGTTCTTGATTCGAAATCATATAGATTATGATAATTAGTGATCAATTAACTATTAAACATTCATACCAATATTGAATAAATCTTAATCAAGTGAAGAAGAAATCAGACTAATGCATTAATTCATGAAAGAGAATTTCAAGTGATTCAATAGGAAAACCCTAGTAAAGTGTTTAACTCCTAGCCATAGACATGCTAAGAACTAATACAAATCCAAACATGAACTGAATGAAAATAAAGGAAAGAAAAGTACTTAGAACTAATGTCTCTAATTGTAGCCGTCAAGCGTTGTGTTGCGTTCTGAGAGATGATATGTGATAGATCCTCCCCTTAAAATTTGTCCCAAGGATTTATATATGTTGTCAAAAATGTGTGCCTTGGACCCTTTTGCCCCTTGCCAATTCTATTTCGGATTGGAAATTCCCGCATCGGCACCGCGATCCTGCATAATGGCACCGTGGTACCGAAGCATCGCGATTCTCGATGGTGTGGCACCGCTGATCCTCGCCGGCCGCGATCCCTCGGTCTTTTGTCATGATCTTTCAACTTTCGTCTTTTTTGCTTCGGGAGCTCCTTTTCTGCTTTTTCTGCCTACTTTTATTTCTTTTTGTCATTTTGCCATTTAGAACCGCTGCGACTCAAAAGAAAGAAAAACAACTCTAACACTATACTAAACACAAACGAAATGAGTAAAATAATAACTAAAAATGACTCAAAAAGTGTATATAAAATATGCCTAACAAATACCCCCAAACTTAACATTTGATCGCCCTCGAGCAAAGATCAAAACAAAATCAAAGAAACAGAAAGAAAACTGACTCAAAAGACTCTAATCAAGCAGCTGCACAAGGTTACTTAGAAAAACATGAATGCTAGTTGAGATAATATGTTGGAACATACATAGCATGGATTTAGCAATCTAGAATTTCAAGTCAGATATTTCGCAAATTCATTTCAATCATAATCAATGGAAGCATGAACATCTACCCTATGCATGCCAATTTCGTTCCATTTTTCCCAAAGACCTATGAGTCTGTTTACTTATTATTCTCCACTAATCATAGACATACAATTTAGAGATCTTCAGAACTTTTCAGGATTGTAATGTAGGCTTAGGCAGAGGTAGGTAAGAGTACGCATTTCGGCGCAATTTACGTACCATAAGCGTTTTTCTCATTCAACCATTTTGTCATTTTTGGTATTATTTTCAGTTCATACCTATCATTCCCCTCTTTTCTTTTTGAGAGCATGAAACAATTCATATAGGCACCCCCAAACTTAAGTTTTTACATCTTTCTCATTGGGGTGCATCAATTTTTCACTCTCTTTTCGTATTTCTTTTTCACATTTCTTCATCCCAATTTTTCAATTGCTTATGGCACACAAGGGAATCATAGGGTGTCAAAGAAATAATTTATTTTAGGCTCAACGGGGCTGACTAGGGATACAATTTATTGCAAGGTAGGTAATGAATGGTAAGAAGGACTAACAAAGAAATGTCTGAATCATCTCCCTAAACTCGTACATCTTAACTATTTCGCCTCAAATAACAAGCAAGAAGACTTCATAGACATTTTTAAATCATTCTTTCCACAATTGACAACACATAGGCTAAGCACAAATATCCCAAATAATTAGATTTTCATGAATTTTTGGCATATCTAACTTAAGCACACAGATTTTAGCTTATAATTCCATTATATTATCTCACTTAGTTCACTAGGCGTTTCAAACAGCTACAGCATGCATGATCATAAAATAAATAAAAAATTAACTCATATAGACACAAAAACTCAATAAAAAAGACTCAAAAACAGGCACACAAAAATAAAATAAAATAAGAAAGAACCATCCCCCAAACTTAAACGACACATTGTCTCACATGTGTAACGACTCAAAAATTAAAAAGGGACGACTTACAGACAATAGCGGCTCAAGATGGTGGCGATGGTGGCGATGGCGGCGGATGTTGCATTGATCATTGGGTGAACATGGAACTTAAACTATCAACACGATGGGTCAGGTGTTGATGGTCTTGCATCATTTGCTATTGATTCTGCATCATGTTCTCTTGGTTTTGCAGCATCCTTTGTTGATTTAGGAGCAGCTGCTCCATCATTGGCATTGGAGGCTCCAAAGTCAAGGGATGCTGGTGGCTGCTTTCGCCTGCTTCATCGTGTGCAGCTGCCTCAGGCTCTTCTTCATCCATGGTTGTTGCGTCTGCTGCTACTGGTCCCCTTCTCTTTGCTGTTGATCTTGGAGTGGGGTCAAGGAAAGAGTGCACTAAACTGTAGGTCACAGGAGGATGACTCTTCTCGAGAATATTTGTGGCTAATGTTGGGACTCCATGCCTAGCACATAAGGTAGAAATGAGTGACCCATGTCCCAGTCCACCCGTAGTAGCCAGCCTGCTAATCTCCCCTATGCTTTGCAATATTTCTCTCCCAACATCAATTGTCTTGCCCGACGTGATGTCATAGATGAACTTGATTCTGTCTGTAGGCACATTGGTAAAATAAGTTGATGGAATCAAGCGATCACTTATGAAATATAGTCATCCTCTGGCTGTTCTGTTAAATTGGCATAGGGCAAGTCTCCTGAACCCGTTACGAGAAATGTTGAATTCGGCGCCTGGGTAGCATAAAGTTGCTGCAACTGTGTCCCACATGATGTGGTTGACGTCTCTCGACCACCTTGGGAAATGGTGCGGGTTATAATCTTGGTCCTCAACATCATTGGTCCTCAGTAGCGCATTCACTGTTTCAGAACATACGGGCACATATCGCCATCTAACAAAGCATCTCCCATCCTCTTGCTCGGTATAATTAGCATAGAATTCTCCCACAAGGCTAGTGTTCTGAAGTGGAATCCTTTCTGGATTGGTGAACATTTTCCAACCATTCGCCTCGATCATGGCCCTAATGGGCTCATAGTCATCATCATCATCAAATGGCATGGTCTGGTAGTCCATGCCTCTCTCTGGTATCAATGCTCTAGTATTTTGTTATATCGATCTTCCGCCTATTTATTGGTAAATCGAGTAACATCATATTCTGGAGTTGATGGAGATGAGGAAGCTCTGGCGGTTCGTTTTCTAGAGGCCATTGTGCGAGTTGTTGGAAAATTTTCAGCAACGTTATCTTATTTCTTTGAGGGTTTCCAACAACTATCACTCCACACAACAACAATAACCAAGCAAAATCATACCACAACAGCAATACACCACGAATCAACACTACACAGCAACACTTAACCCCAAAATCACAAACTCCCACAGCAATATCCCACAACACAGCACAAACAGCACATACCCAAGCAACAATCACCCTCACAGCACCAACAACACGCAGCTCGTACCTCACCTAAGTCTACAAGTTATTCTCTCCACTAACCTTTAAATCTCAAGAACAGTGATGAAGATTACCTTTTTAAGTGGTTGTTCTTCACCGCTTTCTTGACCCAAGTGAAAGAATTATGTTATGGAGCGATGCTAGGAGTTTTGAGTGGGGATGGTTTGTGGGGATTGAAAGGATTTGGGAGAATTTGTGGTATATTTTTTGTGTTTGGGAATGTATTTTCGGCGCTTGGTAGAGAGGGGAAGGGTTTGTGTGAAAGTGGGAAGAATTGGGGATTTTATGGCTTTTTATTTATGAAATCGCGCTTCGGCACTGCGGGCCTACAGAATGGATATCGTGGTGCCGAAAGTACTGTGACCTCTCTAAACATTCGGCACCGCGGACCTGCAGAATGGCACCGTGGTGCCGACCCGATACCGTGTTTTCTATCCTTTTCTTCGTGCTTAGTCTCCGATTCCCTCACCTGTCATCACAACACAACCAAAAATACCATCAAGTGAGACTGTCAAGTTAAAATAATTGCATAATTTAAATCTTGGGTTGCCTCCCTAGCAGCGTTGTCTTTAACGTCTTTTAGCCGGACGCAGGTCATTTATTCAATTACTGGGGTAAATTAACCCCACAACCTATCCATTTAAAGATCATTTTCCTTTTCCTCACTCTATTCTTCTTTTTCGAAGGATTGAGTTCAGTAAGGTTTACCTTTTTGTCAGCTTTCATCTCATCCATTTTTACTTCAACAATCCACCTAACATGTGGGTTCACAACTATCGTAATGATTCCCCTTTGGTTTGTGCTTGATGAGCTGATGTGTCAGCTATGCTTACTGCAAAACGTTTGTTGCTGGCATGAGATTCAATGGTAGATTTGAAAACTTTGAATACCATCTCTTCTTCTTGAACCCTGAGTCTCAACTCTCTCTTCTCCACATCAATTAGGGCTCTACCCGTTGCAAGGAATGGTCTCCCCCAAAATTATGGGCATGTCCTCATCTTCCTCCATGTCAAGAATGAGGAACTCCGCTGGGAAGAAGAACTTGTCCACCTTGACTAGCACATCTTCCACTATACCTCGGGGGTGTACCACGAATCGGTCAGCAAGCTGCAGAATAACCGTGGTTAGTTTGGCTTCCCCAAACCCAATCTCTTGAATACTGATAGAGGCATAAGATTTATGCTAGCCCCTAAGTCGCAAAGTGCTCTGTTGCAGGTTACCTTTCCAATAGTGCAGGGCAGGGTGAAACTTCCTGGATCTTTCAATTTAGGAGGCAGTTTCTTTTGTAAGATGGCGCTGCACTCCTCTGGCAGCACTAATGTCTCATAATCCGCCAATCTTCTCTTCTTCCCAAGTATCTCCTTCATGAATTTGAAATATGTGGGCATTTGTTCTAACGCCTCAATGAAGGGGATATTGATGTGGAGCTTCTTAAATACCTGTCACGACCCGAACCCCGAGCTCGTGACTGGTGCCCTACCTGGGCACCCTTCTACCCATTCATCCCAAGTAACCCGCGGAAGATAAAAATACTCATCATCATTTTTTTTAACCAAGCAAAGGCAAAGCCGACAAGACCGCCGCTATATATATACAAGCCAAAATGAAACTACATTGTACACGAGTCCAATCCCACATATGAATACAGACCTCTAAGAATTTGGACAATATACTATGACGGGACAAGGCCCCGCCGTACCCATAAATGTACAAAAACCTGTAATGAAAGATCATTACCAAAATGATAAACACCAGAACAATGGAGCTATCCCAAAACTCTGAGCAAGGATCCTACACTTGCAGATCACCAAACTGCGTACCTAAACATGCGGCATGAACGCAGCCCCCCGGAGAAAGGGGGGTCAGTATGGAAAATATACCAAGTATGTGAAACAATAAGTACTGTAAATGAGATTATAACAGGCCAAACAGATAACAAAAGACAAGTATAATAATCAAATACCAGTACACTGTGCCTTTTCAAGTTATGAAATCCATGTCAAAATTATGGACGTCTGTCCATATAAACAAATATTGTCATGGGAGTTGAACCCGAACATTATACACAAATACTGCCCTGTAAGGTATTCTGTCCGACCCTATCTAGGACGCGATAAAGTCAATAAGGTATTCTGCCAGGCCCCTTCTGGGACGCGGTAAAGTCAGTAAGGTATTCTGCCCGGCCCCTTCTGGGACGCGATAAAGTCAATAAAGTATTCTGCCCGGCCTCTTCTGAGACGCGGTAAAGTCAATAAGGTATTCTGTCCGGCCCCTTCTGGGACACGGTAAAGTCATGTAAGTCAAATAAGGTATTCTGCCCAGCCCCTTCTGGGACACAGTAAAATCATGTAATATATACTGCCCTGCCCATTAAGATATACTGCCCGGTCCATTCTGGGACACGGTAAAGTCATGTAATATATATTGCCCTGCCCATTAAGGTATACTGCCCTGCCCATTAAGGTATATTGTCCTGCCCACTAAGGTATACTGCCGGTCCATTCTGTGACACGGTTCAAATATAAAGTATTGTACACATATAACTATCACAAGCAACTACGTGCAATTTAAATCATCTTTGACTCTCATTAGCACAAATAAAATGAACTATCATTTTCGACAAACTCAAGACATTATCAAATGAATAGGTAAACAACTTTCATTTTAGAACCCCAAAGTACTATCAATAGAATAGGTAAACAACTTTCTTTTTATACAACTCAAAGTATTATCAAGAGAATGGATATAACAACTTCCTTTTTGGAACTCAAAGTACTATTAGTGAAATAGATAGAACACTTTTATTTTGGAAACTCAAAGTACTATTAATGAAGTACATCATTAAGGAGTATGATTCACTCCCTTTATAACAAGGAATCATGCTAGAAGAAGAAATGATAGTTCACATACCTTATTGGCGAATAACCAACTCTACAATCTAGGATACGTCTCAATGTACTTCAACCTATAACAACAATAACACTTCTATCAACTTCATGCTTTCTGATCGGTGTATTTTATATACATCTTTTGAGTCATTTTTAGTTAGTCTTTTGCCCATTTTTGCACAAATATGTGTCGTGTTAGGATAGATTTTCTTTTTTTTGAGTCACAATGGTTTAAAGTGACACATTGGTGAGAAGGAGCGAAAAGAGGGCAGAAGAGGTTCCAGAGCTCAAAAAGCTAAAAAGTTGGCAACCCGGGCGAGAAACAGGGCAGCGCTGCGGCGCCAGACCATCAGCAGTAGCAGAGCCACGACGCCCAAGAAGCAGACCTGCCGCAGAAGTTTTGGCGTCGCGGCGCCGGTTGAGGATATAAATAAGGCCTTTTAGGTCAGATTGGAAAGGAGTTTCACACCTTACCATTCATCAAAACATTAGATCAAGATTGGAGACTTATTTTTGAGTAATTTCTTGTTCTTTACTTTATTTATTTCTAGTATATGTTTGATACTATTTTAGTTATTGGCATGTCTATGGCTAGGAACTAACTTAATTTAGGGCTTTCCATGTCGAATCGCTTGAACCTCGTTTTATGAATTAATGCAAGATTTTGGTTTCTTCTTATTATTGTTGAGATTTATTCAATAATTGTTTTGATTGCCTGGTAATTAATTGATCACTAATTATCATCACTTATATGATTTCTAATCGAAATCTGAAAGGGGAGATTGTGAATATGTAATTGAATAAACATAGGTTTAAATCGTGGACGAAAGTACCTCGATACTTGTGTAGCTTAATAGGTTATTGCTCTTAATCCTCCTTTATAGTCAATCTTGTCATCGAAAGATAGAAGGGTTCTACATTGGGGTTGAGTGTTTATATTACCTTAACAGGAGTATAAAACGGCTTAGTTAACCTGCTATCTCAACATAGAAGAAGAACCTTAATTATTTGCATTAACGAGTAAAGCGAGCGGATAGTCGAAGAGATTTGGAAGCCCTATTTCCACCATATCTGAAGTAAAGTAAAATAATTTAGTTAGCATCTATAATCATAGCTATAAACAAATCATCAAATTATCGGTCACCAAATAGATACTACAGAATAGAGGTTGGTAATTGGACAATAATCCCTGAGGACGATAACTCGGTCTTCTAGACTATATTACTTGTCATGATACGTGCACTTGCGTTTAGCGTGTGTATAAGTCACGCATCAAGTTTTTGGCGCCGTTGTCCGGGATTGACGTAGTTCGATATCATTCTATCTATTCTTAATTTCTAATTTGGTTTTTATTTTTCTTTTTATTATTTTTTTGTATTGGTGAAACCGTGCACCGTGATCCGTTTGTTGATTTTGATCTGTTGCAGGCATCTAGTTTATGCAAATGAGAAGATGATCAGATACACTTGTTCCCTTCAACCCGGAGATTGAAAAGACTTGCAAGCAGAATCGGAAAAAAATGAATCTTGGCCTTAATAGCAATGGGAGGCTTGCAGAATAACAATGAGATGAACGAAGGGTTAGGTGATCATCAACCTAACCAGAGGATGCCCCAGAGGTTACCAATGGATGTGGAAGAAAGGGTCCAGGTCCAAGCTGAGAGAAGCTTGGGAGATTATGTGCTGCCAAGGGTGAATGGAGCACAAAATTGCATCAGGCTTCCAGCAATAGGAGCAAATAGTTTTGAAATCAAGCCTACGATCCTGAGTATGGTGCAGAATACAGTTCAATTTGGAGGGTTGTCATCTGAAGACCCTCATATGCACATAGCAAATTTCTTGGAGCTGTGTGCAACTTTCAAGTATAATGGCGTTACTGATGACGTCATCCGATTGAGGCTATTTTCCTTCTCACTCAGGGAAAGATCAAAGGTTTGGTTGAATTCCCTGCCTACAGATTCTATATTCACATGGCAGGAGTTGGCACAGAAGTTCTTGGTAAAGTTCTTTCCACCGTCCAAAGCAGTTAAACTGAGAGGAGAGCTGAACAATTTTTATCAGGCTGATGGAGAGTCACTCTATGAGGCTTGAGAGAGATTTAAAGATCTGCAGAGAAAGTGTCCACATCATAGCATTGAGCTTTGGAATTTGATCCATATTTTCTACAATGGGCTAAGTGGGACCACAAGAACCATCATTGACGCAGCTGCATGTGGAACGTTCATGAAGAAGACAGCACATGAGGCCCATGATTTGCTAGAAAACATGGCCACCAATAACCATGTGACAGATGATAGAGGGGTAAGTGGAATGAGAGCGATAGGAGTTCATGAGATCGATGCCATCACATCGTTAAATGCACAGGTTGCTCTCTTGACCAAGCAACTGCAGCAGAACACAGTGTCAGTGAATGCAGTTCAGATGCCACTGAATTGTTAGATGTGTGGGGGTCCTCATACATTTGATAGGTGCCCATCAGCAGACCCCAACAACATCCCTATTGAGCAAGCAGAATGTCAGGCAGTGGGGAATTACCAAAGGCCCCAGAACAACCCCTATTCAAATACCTACAATCCAGGGTGGAGGAATCACCCTAACTTTTCATGGAGGGGTGATCAAGGGCAACAGAACCAGTTCCGAGGCCAATACCAGAATCAACAACCATTTAACCAGGCCTCACCTTCCCAACAGTTCAGTACACCTGCTCCACAAGAAAAGTCAGACGAATTGCGAGCAGCCTTGTTGACACTTACGAATTCACAAACCCAGTTCATGGCAGAGACAAGATCCTCTATCAGGAACTTGGAGACGCAGGTGGGACAACTAGCAAAGATGGCAAATAACAGGCCACAGGGCACTCTTCCTAGTAATACAGAGATGAATCCCAGAGAGCAGTGTCAGGCGGTGCAGCTGAGAAGTGGGAAGCAACTAGAACAGCCTACATCTCAGCCCGTGGTAGAACAGAGAGTTGAGCAGAGAGTAGATGCAGAGAAGGAGGGGGTTACTGAGGACCGCCCTATTTTAGAGAAGACTCCAACAGTTCCAGTGAGGGAATACACAGAGAAGATTCTTTACCCTTATAGGTTGCAAAGGAAAGCAGTTGATAAGAAATTCTCCAAGTTCTTGGAGGTATTTAGAAAGTTGCACATTAACATCCCTTTCATTGAGGCGTTGGAGCAAATGCCTAATTATTTCAAATTTATGAAGGAAATCCTTGGGAAGAAGGAGAAGCTAGCTGAGTATGAGACAATGGCATTGACAGAGGAATGCAGTGCCATCTTGCAGAAGAAACTGCCCCCCAATCTTAAGGATCCAGGGAGCTTCACATTGTCTTGCACAATTGGTAGGGTGACATGTAACAGGGCCCTGTGTGATTTGGGGGACAACATAAATCTCATGCCCTTGTCCGTTTTCAAGAGGTTGGGTTTGGGTGAAGCCAAACCAACCACTGTGAACTTGCAGTTGGCGAATAAGACAGTGGTGTATCCCAGGGGAATGATTGAAGATGTATTGGTTAAGGTGGGAAAATTCTTCTTTCCTGCAGACTTCCTCATCCTTGATATGGAGGAAGATGATGAAATCCCTATCATCTTGGGAAGACCATTCTTGACAACTGGGAGAGCCTTGATTGATGTAAAAAAGAGTGAGCTGACACTCAGAGTTGAGGATGAAGAGATGGTGTTCAAGGTGTTTAAATACATCGTTGAACCCCCAATCATAAGGAAGTGTTTTGCAGTCAGCACTGTTAGCACATCAGTTGAGCCAGCACATGCCAAAGCAAAGGAAATCAGTCCACCAGTACAGGTGAGCAACGCTAAACCTTCTCTTGAGAAAAAGGAGAAAAAAAAACAGAAGACGAAAGTGAAAAATGATTATGAAATGGGTAGGATGTGGGGTTAATTTACCCCATGCCTCTTGATAAGGAACATGCGTCCGACTAAAAGACGTTAAAGACATCACTACTTGGGAGGTAACCCAAGGTTTTTAAATTTTTATATGCAATTTAGTTTTAGTTAGAACAGTCTCACGGAAGGTATTATTTACATGTTGTGATGATAGGTACAGGGCTAAAAAGTGGAGGACGAAAAACATGAGAGATGAGGAAATCGGCTCGGCGCCACTGCGCCTAACAGAGGGTCATGGCGCCGAGAATGCAGAAAGCCGCAGGAAGTTGGGCGTCACGACTCCGAATCAGAGAGCCGCGGCGTCGAAAGTCCAGAAGGTCTCTGAAGTTTGGGCGTCGCGGCTCCAAATCAGAGCGCCACGGCGCTGGAAGTTCAAAGGGTTGCAGATGTTTGGGCGTCACGGCGTCGATCTCAGGGTCGTGGCGCCGATACGGAAAAATTGAAATTAAAAGAGCCCTAATTCGATTTCCCCTCTCCAAATCAAAAACCCAAAACCCTTCCTCTCTCCAAAACCCACGAAATCAGCTTCCATTACTCAAAATCTTCCACAAACTAAACTCAATCACAACCAAAGTACTTCAATTCCTTGCACCCTTAACCATCTCAAACAACAACCCTCATTCCATTGCCTCAATCCATCACTAGGAACAAGAAAATTTTGAAGAACACCGTCCAAGGTAACTTTCATCACTTTTCTTGAAATTTTCAAAGCAATTAGGGGAGGTAATTCATAAGTTTGGGGATGTGCTTTATTGGTGGATATTGTGGGGTGTGTTGAAGTTTGGTGTGGAAATTTCGCGTTAAGATTGTACGTAGTGATGTGGGGTGTTGTACCTGTGATTTGAGTGAAGTTTGGGGGTTGAATGGTGTTGTATTTTGCTGATTACGCTGTGTGTTGATTGGTGTGATTGAAAGTTGCTGGGTAATCTCACTGAAACAGAGGAAACGCTGCTGAAAATTTTCTAAAATGTCTGCCAGAAAAAAAAGAGTTTTCACATCCGCCTCCGTTCCACAATATGACACTACTAGGCTTGTTAGTCAAAAAGTAGAAGACATATATTACAAACTTAGTACTAGACCCTTGATACCTGAGAGAGGAATGGAGTACCAAAGGGAGCCATTTGAGAATGGCGATGTCTATGAGCCTATTCGGGCAATGATAGAGGTCATTGGGTGGAAGAGATTTGTTAATCCGGAGAGAATAGTACCACAGAACACTGTAATGGTAAAAGAATTCTATGCTAACTTTCCGAAAAGGGTAAATGGTAGATGTTTTGTGAGAGGACAGTATGTGCCTGTGACGGCTGAGGTGGTGAATGAGCTATTAAGAACATCTGATGTTGAAGAAAGAGGCGATGATCGAAGTTATTTCAGAACTTGGTCTAGAGATGCCAACAACATCGATTGGGATATCGTCGCAAACACATTATGCTACCCTGGGGCTGAGTATGATATTGCACGAAATGGATCAAGAGGACTGAGCAGATGTCAGTTCAACAAAACAGCCAAGGGTTGGTTATATTTCGTCAGTGCCCGCCTGATTCCATCGACGCACTTCACCAGAGTGCCAGCGGATAGAATAAAGATGATATATGGAATTATGGAAGGGAAGACGATTGATGTTGGGAAGGAGATATTGCAGAACATTGGAGAAACCAGTAGGTTGGTCACTACAGGTGGGTTGGGACACGGATCACTTATTTGCAGTTTATGTTCTAGACATGGAGTCCCAACCCTAGCTACTGATACATATGAGAAGGGCCAACCTCCTGTGACATATGGGATAGTGCATGCCTTCCCAGAACCAGTTCCTCCAGCAGCAGCAAGAAGGAGACCAGCACCACCACCAGCAGCAGCAGCAGAGGCTGCCATGGATGAGGATGAGCCTGAGACAGAGGCTCAGCATGAGGCAGGTAGCAGTCGCCAGCAGCCCCTAGAATTGGAACCTCTGGTGCCTATGATGGAGCAGTTTCTCATGAACCAGCGGAGGATGATGCAGAGTTTTGACACGATGATACAAGGTCAACAGGACCTGAGGCAAGGACATCAAGAAATAAGGCAGGAGCAACAACAGTTGAACCAGAGATTTGATGAGATAAGTTCCTTGTTTAACCAGTGGTCCATGCATTATCCACCGCCACCGCCACCGCCACCATATTAAACCAAGTCTGTAAGTTGTCCCGTTTTTCTTTTACTCTTGAGTCTTGCACACATTAGGGACAATGTGTGATTTAAGTTTGGGGGGAGTTCTTAGTTTATTGTTGATGTGTTTTTTTTATCTTTTTGTGTTATTTTCTATGTTTATTTGAGTCTAATTTTTTTTTATGATCATGCACGCTGTAGTTACTTGAAACGCCTAGTGAAGTAAAGTTGAATAATGTAATGGAATTAGAAGCAACCATCTGAACACTTAGGTTAGATATGCCAAAAATTCATGAAGTCAAACTATTTGGGGTATCTTGCTTGATTTATGCATTGTTAGTGATTAAACCTATGTGTCTGCTTGCTTGTTATTTGAGGCGAAATAGTTAGGATATGCATGTTAGAGAGATGACTCAGGCATTTCTTTGTTAGCCCTTTCTTACCTTTTTTTACCTATCCCTGACATTAAAATTGTATCCCTAGTCAGTCCCTTTGAGCCTAAAAATAAGATCGTTTTTTGACACCCTATAATTCCATACTTGTGTCAAAAGTGAAGAAATTGATGTATTTGGAATATAAAGTGTTGAAAAGAGACAAAAAGAGTGAACAATTTTGATGCACCCCAATGAAAAATAATCATAAATAGGCAAAAGCCTAAGTTTGGGGGTGCCTACTATTCATCAGATACCTTATTCTCTCAAAACAAAAGAGGGGAAAGATAGGTATGAGGTTAAAAAGAAAATCAAAAGAAAATGGAAGAATCGAAAGCAAAAGAGCTTATGGTACGTAAGATTGAGCCTAAAAGCCTATTTTTACCTACCTCTGTCTAAGCCTACAATACAACCCTGAAAAGCCCTGAAGATCTCTAATGTATGTATCCATGGTTAGTGGAGAATAGAAAGTAAACAAGCCATATGATTTGGAAATTAACATGCATAGTTAGGTATTCTTACTTCCATTGAGCATGATTAAATTGAATTTGCGAAATATCTGACCTGATGTGTTTAGAATGCTAAAAATCCATGTTATATGTTCTTGCATATTATTCTACTAACCTTCATGTTTTTCTAAGTAACAATGATGCAGCAAATTGATCAATGTCTTTGAGTCATTTTATTTTTTTTTCTTTCGTGTCTTTGTTTCTATTTTTTTATCTTTACTCGAGGGCGAGCAAAGGTTAAGTTTGGGGGTGTTTGATCGGTGTATTTTATATACACCTTTTGAGTCATTTTTAGTTAGACTTTTGCCCATTTTTGCACAAATATGTGTCGTGTTAGGATAGATTTTCTTTCTTTTGAGTCACAATGGTTTAAAGTGACACATTGGTGAGAAGGAACGAAAAGAGGGCAGAAACAGAGGTTCCAGAGCTGAAAAAGCTAAAAAGTTGGCAACCCGGGCGAGAAACAGGGTGGCGCCGCGCTGCACCATCAGCGAAGAGCGAGCCACGACGCCCAAGAAGCAGACCAGCCGCAGAAGTTTTGGCGCCGCGACGCCGGTTGTAGGGCCGCGGCGCCGACGCGGAAAAATTGACAAATCCAAATATGATTGGGCAAAAGCGAAAGAGGAAAATGTTTTGCACGTTTTTTAGGATATAAATAGGGCCTTTTAGGTCAGATTGGAAAGGAGTTCCACACCTTACCATTCATCAAAACATTAGATCAAGATTGGAGACTTATTTTTGAGTAATTTCTTGTTATTTACTTTATTTCTTTCTAGTATATGTTGGATACTATTTTAATTCTTGGCATGTCTATGGCTAGGAACTAACTTAATTTAGGGTTTTCCATGTCGAATCTCTTTAACCTCGTTTTATGAATTAATGCAAGATTTTGGTTTCTTCTTATTATTGTTGAGATTTATTCAATAATTGTTTTGATTGCCTGGTAATTAATTGATCACTAATTATCATCACTTATATGATTTCTAATCGAAAACCGAAAGAGGAGATTGTGAATATGCTATAGTTGAATAAACATAGATTTAAATCGTGGACGAAATTACCCCGATACTTGTGTAGCTTAATAGGTTATTGCTCTTAATCCTCCTTTATAGTCAATCTTGTCATCGAAAGATAGAAGGGTTCTACATTGGGGTTGAGTGTTTATATTACCTTAACATGAGTATAAAACGGCTTAGTTAACCTGCTATCTCAACATAGAAGAAGAACCTTAATTATTTGCATTAACGAGTAAAGCGAGCGGATAGTCGATGAGATTTGGAAGCCCTATTTCCACCATATCTGAAGTAAAGTAAAATAATTTAGTTAGCATCTATAATCATAGCTATAAATAAATCATCAAATTATCGGTCACCAAATAGATACTACAGAATAGAGGTTGGTAATTGGACATTAATCCCTGAGGACGATAACTCGGTCTTTTAGACTATATTACTTGTCACGATACGTGCATTTGCGTTTAGCGTGTGTATAAGTCGCGCATCACTTTCTAAGGTAGATTAATACCAAGTATAGGTTCTATTTTTTCTACGAAAATTTGGACAGCACTTCCCCCGTTTAAGCCCAAATTCAACAACAATCAAGCCCCATTTAAGGCACAATAAAAACAACAACCAAAGGGGATTACACGCCTACTTGACATGTAAAATTCAGCCCCTTAATATACACAAAATAGTCCATAAAAACAGTCCACAATTCCTTCAACAATAAGGGTAAAATGTGAAGTCTTTTAACACCCTTTTACACCCTTATTCCTTAGAACTTTCATTAGCAATTTTACCACATTAATCATGCATGTTGACAACTGAATTTCCAGCATATACACGCCACAAAACAGTCTATAAAAACTGCACGACAATATCCAACAGTTTTTATAGATTCCACAGCCAACAACTACAATCCGATAACTCTTTCCTTAATCCTTTTATTCCAATTCAAGTTCCAAAACTTCTATATAAGTTATATCAACTTATTAACAACAATATTACTTCATTATAACATGTAATAGGTGACGTTAATAACAACAATTATAGCCAACGAAACAAACATCTGAAAATTGCCACTATCGGCCAACTCAACCAAAAATTGTCCAAACGCTATTTATCTTCCATTATTTTTAGCACAAGCTTATCTATACATTATAACAATATATAATATCCAATTACTTCCAGAGGAAGAAGAATTTTTACCTCAAAATTGCCTAAAAACCGCGTAAGGCAATCCGCTCAACTTTGGCCCGCAATTTTCGTTTTGCTCCACTTCTTCAAGTTTCAATCACACAAAAGCATCCACTACAATCTTATAACCAACTTCCCTTCACATTTTACCTCCAAAAAGTCGACGAATAAGCTAGGGTTTTCAACCCCATTTTCGGCC
This sequence comes from Przewalskia tangutica, assembly GCA_029844215.1. Classification (NCBI taxonomy): domain Eukaryota; kingdom Viridiplantae; phylum Streptophyta; class Magnoliopsida; order Solanales; family Solanaceae; genus Przewalskia; species Przewalskia tangutica. The sequence continues at coordinate 54,286,096 of CM056736.1, forward strand.
CAACATAGATTTTGGAGATTATTGGAGAGTTAACTTGGTTTAGCACTTGATTAGGGTTCTTAATCTTGGAGAAAGAAACTTAATCAACTCTTGTTATTCTTGGTTGAGAGATTCTCGAAAATCTAGAGCTAAAGGGATAAGATGAGAGCTTATTTGGATGTAATGTGAAATGATCCAAGTTTTACAAGACTTGGATATGTATAGCCAAGTGTATGGACAAGTGGAGTGGGACCCACTTGTCATCCTCTTCTCAAAAATATCTATAAGTGTGTCATCTTGCAAGACTAGTGGAGGGGTGACACGTGTCGCCCTCCTATTGGTCCAAAAATAATTCTTCCTAAAATAATTTCTATACTTGGCCAAAATATCTCAAAATCTCGTGGGCCCCAAAAAATTGTGAAATTTCCAGTGGGCCCCACATGACCAAATCCAAGACTTTAAAATCCAAAACTAATTCCTTAACTCCAATTAGGAGGATTAAACTCCAAGTTAAAAAATTGTCGTCTTCACATTTTTCCGACATTTTCCTTAAGAAAATATAATAATTCTTTCCTCCCAAAATTCAAATGTTAAATTCTTAATCACGTTCTCAATTAGTAGCCCTGGTATTACGGGGTGTAACAATACCTCCAAGAACTTGGAGAACTGTTTGTCTAGGGCCTTCTTTTGGAGTCTTTGAGGGTAAGGGATTTTGTCAGTGTATTCCCTCACAGGTGCTGGTGGAGCTTTCTCTACTGTAGGACGGTCCTCAGTGACCCCCTCTTTTCCTACATCAACTGTCTTCTCACACTCTTTCTCATTCACCACTGCTGGTTGGGGAGCAACCTGCTCCAACTGCTTTCCACTTCTCAACAAAACTGTCTGGCACTGCTCTCTCGGATTAACCTCTGTGTTGCTTGGGAGAGTACCCTGCGGTCTGTTATTTACCATCTTCGCCAGTTTCCCCACCTGTGTTTCCAAGTTTCTGAGAGAGGACCTTGTTTCGGACATGAACTGAATCTGCAAATTGGTGAGTGTAAGCAATGCTGCTCTCAGTTCATCAAACTTCTCCTGTTGGGTAGGTGGTCTAAACTGCTAGGAAGATGTAGCTTGATTATGTTCCTGATGGTTCTTGTAATTTCCTTGATATGGTGACTGTTGGGCTTGGTCATTCCTCCACGAAAAGTTGGGGTGATTTTTCCACCCCGGATTGTATGTGTTGGAGTTATAAGGGCGCTGAAAGTTCCCCACTACTTGAACCTGCTCCATGGACACATTATTAGGATCCACCGCTGTGCATCTGTCAAAAGAGTGTGGGCCCCCGCAAATCTCACAATTCATCGGTATCTGGACTGCATTTACAGACATAGTGTTCTGATGCAGCTGCTTTGTCAAAAGGGTCACCTGCGCATTCAATACAATGATAACATCTATCTCATGTATGCCCATAGTTGTTACACCCCATATTTCCAGGGCATATAAGTGAGAACCTAAGTAAGGAAATAAGATGTGAAGGTTGGAAGAAAAGTATATTTGTATTTTCGGATATGGAAAAAATTTGGAAAAATGTGAAGACGAAAATTTATTAACTTGGAGTTTAATACTTCTAATTGGATTTATGGGATTAGTATTGGATTACAAAGAATTGAAATTGATAATATGGGGTCCGTCGAGATTTTTACAATTTCGCGGGGCCCTTCGATTTTAAGATATTTTGGGCTAAATATCTAGATATTTTAAAGAGGGAAAATTTGGCCAATAGGAGAGTGACGTGTGTCCTCATCCACTTGTCTTGCTAAGGAAAAATATCTATATAGAGATATGTTGCAAGACTTAGAATCATTTTATAATATTTCATCTTCCAAGCTCTCTCTTCTCTTGCCTTAAATTTCGAAAATCCCAAGAACAATTACATGGACAAGAGTTGATTATTATCCAATATTAAGAACCCTAATCTAGTCCTAAGCTAAGTTAACACTCCAAGATCCTCCAAAAGGGGTGTGGGCCGAAACTTGGGTTGAAAACCCTAGCTTGTTTATCAACTTTTTGGGAGCAAAACAAGAAGGGAAGTTGGTTATAAGCTTGTAATGGATACATGTGTGTGATTGGAACTTGAAGAGTGGAGCAAAACGAAAATTGTGGGCCAAAAATCATGGACTGTTTTGGACGTTTTGGGCTATTTTAAAGGTAAGAATTCTTCTTCCTATTGAAGTAATTGGATATTACATGTTGTTATAATGTATAGATGAACTTGTATTAAGAAGAATGAATAATAGAAAGTGTTTGGACAATTTTAGAGGAAGTGGCCGAGAATGGACAGTTTTTCAGGACATTGGTTTCGTGGTTATTGTTATTGTTAACTTCACCTATTGCATGTTATAATGAAGTAATATTGTTTTTAATAAGTTGTTAAGACTTGTATAAAAGTATTGGAACTTGAATTAGATTAAAAAGGATTATGAAAAGGGTTATTGTGTTAGGGTTGTTTTGGCCGAGACTTGTGAAAACTGTTGGATATTGTTATGCAATTTTAAGGGAGTGTTTTGTGGTGTTAAGATGCTGGAAAATCAGCCACCAATATTCATGTTTAAATGTAGTAATTTCTAATGAAAGTCCTAAGGGATTAAGGGTGTAGAAAGGTGTTAAAAGGCCTCACATTTCACCCTTGTTATTATTGGATTATGGACTGATTTTAGTGGACTATTTTACGTGGACTATGAGGCTGTTTTTATGTGAGAAATAGGTGTGTGAATCACATTGGTTAAATGTTGGTTGTGCCCTTAATTGGTGTCTTGGTTGTTGATGGAATTGACCTTCTTAAGAGGTGGAAAAGTATGTATAAATAGGGGAAGTGCTGCCCAAATTTTTATAAGAAAGGAGATTCATTATGTGGTATAAGTGTATACTAGTATTCATGAAGTTGATAGACGTGTTGTTGTCATTATAGGTTGAAGTACCTATTTGGGACGTATTCTACTTGTCGTGTTGGTTAGTCGTCAATAAGGTATGTGAACTTCTTCTCTCTTTTGGCATGTTCTACGTATGAGCCATAACTGTGGTATTGTTTCAAAGTTATTCTACTCTTAGAAGTTAAAGAATATTCATGTTATTGATTCTATGCTAAATGCATGTCTAAATTATTCCTAAGTCCTTACCAAGTCTTATGGGAGATGTTGGTAAGAGATTTTAGTAAGTATTGGAGTCGAGTTGATCTTGCTAAGTTACAACACTAATAAGTATTCGGTGTTGAGACTGATTTTTGTAAACGTATTAAAATAAGTCATTGCAACGTTAAATGAAAAAGGTATCGAACAAGCCATTGCAGCTTTAAATGAAAAAGGTATCGACAATCAATTATTATTGAAATGAGTAGAATTTCCATCTGCATAGAAGCTAAGATATAACCAGTTCGTTTTACATTTTCTAGGTTCACAGCTGATTAGATAAGATCATTATTAAATATATAACCTACTAGCGACTCATAAAATGGATTAATTTGGCAATTCGGATCGGTTATCACCATTCAAATGTTTCCATAATGTTAGCCAGATGAGCGAGACGAATGTAGATTATCGAGTTGGTACAGACGACAAGTGTTAGTATGTGACTCTTCATTTCTTCTTTGAGCATGAACTTTATAAAATGAGTGTACGGTGGACGTACGTGTTTTAAATGAATCTAGATTTCATGTGGTACATGAGGTGATAGTAACTTGATTTTAAAAGTATACTTGACTTGATTTTAAAAGTATAAGTTACTTGGTTGTAAAAGTGTAAGTGTCTTGATTTTCCAAAAGAGGATTTAAAATGATACTTGATATGATAAGTTTCTTGATTTTCCAAATGAGGATTTAAAAATGAAAGGTATGAGAGTGCCTCGGTATTTCTAAAAGGAAGGCATGGTATTGCCTTGGTATTCTAAAAAGAAAGGTGTTACACCCCGTAATTCCAGGACATGTGTTTAAGATAATGTACGTGAGAAGATACAACTTTAAGTTTGATACGAAAGAAGGATTGTTTTTTCCTACGGAAAATGATTTCGAACCTCGGGAAAGAATACTGTTTGTTAATTGAGACTCGTAAAATTTATCGGAATTATGGAAATTTCGGGAAACGAAGTGTATGGACGAATGGGAGGGCGACACGTGTCACCCCTACATAGGCTTGGACGAAATGGTCATGAGAATTGGTCAAGTCTTGAACAAGCCAAGGCTTGACATTATTGACTTAGTCAACTAGCCAACTTGACATTAGATCTTTTAACCCCAATGAATCTAGGCCACACAAGTGTTCTAATCTTGTCCATTGAGGGTAGTATATCATCACACTAGTAGCAAGACAAGGCTTACACTTAGAAAAAAAATTGCAAAACCTTAGGTGCTCATAAATGTGCTCTCGGGTTTGAGCTAGAAGGAACAAGATTTTTTTTTAATTGTTGTCCATAATTCACAAGACTTTAACCCAAGGTTCCTAGGGGTATTGTAAGGATATATCAATAGAAAGATCCCGGGAAAACTACGTTTTCACGTTAGTCGCAAGGTGAAAACCTAAGGTGTTCTTCAACTTTGAAGTTGGAAATTGAAGAGAAGTTGGTTATGAGCTTCTAAGGAGTGCTTGGAGCGGATTGGAACATAAGAAGAGGAGCTAAAAGTTGCTAAGGATCGACTTGAAGTCTTGGATAATATTTGGGCTTATTTGAGGTATAAATCTTCGTCTTACTATTGTAATTGAAGATTCCATGTTATAATAAGTTAGAAATGATCATGTGATATATATTATGAAGATTGATAAGTGTTATGGAATGTTGGAAGCCTAAAATCCGAAACTAGCATGATTTGCCTTTAAGATTGTAATTCAATTTAGTTATTAGTTTTAGTCGTCGCATGTTATGTAAAGAGGAGATTGTAGTTGTTATAATCGATTGCGGCTATATAACATGTTAGACTAAACAACTTGGATGGAAAAAGAATTGGAAAAGACTTTGTGTTGTTGTACCTCAAATTGCCGAGAATGACATTGTCTTTTGGACTAGTTTGATATCAATTGTGGGGCAGAATTTTACACGTCTTGTTAGGCGTGTAATCCCCTTTTGTTAGCTACATTGTTGAGCCTTAAATGTGGCATGTTTGGTTATTGAATTCGGGCCTTGAAAAGGGTGGAAAAGTACGTAGAAACAAAGGAAGTGTTGTCCGATATTTCGTAGAATTTGGTGACTTTGCACTTAGAATATTCTACGTTGAAAGCTAGTAGTTGATGGACGTATTATGGTCATTATAGGTTGACATTCTACGTTCGGCGTATTCAAGTTAGCAAGTGGATTAAGCCGAAGAGGTATGTGAAAACTTTCTTATCTTTTCAGCATGAGTAGTTATAAATGTATAGTACGGTAGACGTACGAGATTTAAATTAATTCAGTTCATTTGATATCTTTGACTTGTTTTAAGAATGTCTAAGTTGGTTGAGTTAGAGAATTAACTCACTTGTTTTTAAAGGATAGAAATGCCTTGGTTTCAAAAGAATAAAGTTGGTTATAATAACTTTATGGAAAGTAAAAAGAATGGTTTATTCTAATAAGGTAAACAAAAATTTCTTGACTTGAAAATGTATAGAATACTTGATTTGGAAAGTATTGATTACTTGAACTATTCTAAAGTTAAGAAACTTGATTTCTAAAGTTAAGAGACTTGAAGTATTTTGAAAGTATATGATACTTGGTTTTTGAAAGTATAAGTATCTTGGTTATAAAAAGAATGTAATTGTCTAAAACATAAAGAGTTATAACGGCTTTATAGAAAGTTAGTTATAACGGCTTTATGGAAAGTTAAGAGAATGTCTACTTGATTTATAGGCACGAGTTGCCTAGGTTGTGAAAGCAGAAGTTACTTGGTTTAGAAGCCTAAAAATGTATTTCTAAAGGTATAGTGAATTGTTTCGAAGTGTAGACAAGTCTTGATACTACAGGTGTTAGTATCTTGGGGATTTTATATAAGAAAGAGTCATTTTAAAAGGAAAAAAGTACATAGTACTTTGGGTTAAATTTCCGGATTTTATAATGACATGTTAGTGCCTTAAGTAAACTAAAATGAGAGTGTATATAAATAAGGCTAATAAGAAGTTAGGGGATTTCTTAACTTGCTTATGTTATGTATGATAAGTCGGTGGTGCTTATGTTATGTATGATAAGCCGGTAGTGCTTATGTTATGTATGATAAAGCCGGTAGTGCTTATGTTATGTATGATAGCTGGTTGTGCTAGGTTATGTTATTCTTGCGGGGTAAACCCCCGGGTTACTACTTATTCCATGGATTTGCTACCCATGATGCGAGTGCGGCGTTTGTACTCATTGCGGTCCCACCGGGCCTAAGCGGGTGAATAGTCCTGTGCGGGTGAAATAGTCCCATGCGGAGCAAATCGCTCCATTGCGGGTCCACAGGACCTATGCGGGTGAAATAGTCCCAGGAGTAGGATTGCTTAATGATACTACGGGCGGGTGGCCCTACTTTGATCATGAGCCTCCTATTTTTATGCAGTAAAGTATACTCTTGATTTCTCTCATTGTTAGTAAGGCACAGTGTACTGTTATTTGAGTTATCATACATGTCTCCAGCTTTATTTTAGACTTTATGATTTCATTTCAGTACTTTCAGTTTTACATACTTGGTACATCTGGTTGCATCGAATTTCCTTCTGGTCGCTCATGCCGCAGTGGGTAAGAGCGGTGGATCCTCATTCTTAGGATCACTGATCAGTTGTCAGAAGCTTCATTTCTCCGGAGGCTTGTCTTTTGGTACGGTTTTCCTGATGTTGTAGATTTATGTATATTCAGGGGTATGGCGGGGCCCTGTCCCGTCACAATTGTTATTCTTAGAGGTCTGTAGTCATATCTTGTGGATTGGGTTGTAAGAACAAAGATGTAACTGTTTTTTTTTTGGGTTATGTATATTTCACGGAAGGTGGCCTTATCGGCTAGCTTGTTGATATTTTTACTGTCTAAGTATTTTGTGAGTTTATGTATGTTCCGCTGCTATTCTCTGATGTATATTCAGGCGGGTGCCTGGTAGGGCACTACCGCGGCCCGGATCGGCCGCGATGAAGGCATGGTATTGTCTTGGTTTTTTCTAAAAAGAAAGGCATGGTATTGCCTTGGTGTTTCTAAAAGAAAAGGCATGATAGTGCCTTGGGTTTTCTAAAAGGAAGGTATGATAGTGCCTTGGTGTTTTCTAAAATGAAAGATGTGATTGGTACATGATATGTTGGTACCACACATTTCTAAAAGGAAAAGTTTATTATATGTGATTGGTACATTATATGTTGGTACCACACATTTCTAAAAGGAAAAATTTATTATATGTAATTGGTACATGATATGTTGGTACCACACATTTCTAAAAAGAAAAGTCTATTATATGTGATTGGTATATGATATGTTGGTACCACACATTTCTAAAAGGAAAGTTCATTTTAATAGTTGGTACACGAGATGTTGGTACCTAGGTTTAGTTAAAATGAAAGATTTTATATGTGTTTGGTACATGATATGTTGGTACTTTGACATAGTTAAAATGAAAGATTTTATATGTGTTTGGTACATGATATGTTGGTACCTTGTCATAGCTAAAATGAAAAGTTCGTATATGTGATTGGTAAATGAGATGTTGGTACCTTGGTTTTATTCCTTTGAGAGTCAAAAGATGAGTTAAGTTGCACAAGGTTGCTTATGGTAGATATTCGTGCAAGTGTTATTATTCCATTTCCCTGAGTCCCTCACTAAAGGGCCGGGATACATTATAGTGAGTTCGCCGAGTCCCTCACTAAAGGGTCGGAATGCGTTATATGAAAACAGATACGATGACTCTCATTTATATAAAGTACATTGGTACAGTGGTACAGTGATACAGTGGTACAGTGATACAGTGGTAAAATGTACAGTTGGCTCTTATTTTATATGGCACGGTTGGATCTAGTATTTAATTTTCATACTTGTCCCTGTCATATTTTGTACAGTTATGATCTTATTTATTGTACTTCATGTTTACATACTTGGTACCTTGTTGTACTGTCCCCCTTCGGGGGGCTGCGTTCATGCCCGCAGGTATTAGGCACTCAGTTGGGTGATCCGTGAGCTTAGGATCATTGGTCAGCATTTTGGGATAACTCCAATGTTCCGGAGCTTGTCATTTTGGCACAGGTCTTTCATTATGACTATGTCTGTTCAGGGGTACGACGGGGCCTTGTCCCGTCATAGTTTACTGTCCAAACTCTTAGAGGTATGTATTCATATGTGGGCTAGACTTGCGTGAGTTGTATATATATTGTTGGTCAGTTGTACTACTGTGTTGTCGGGATGTTCCCGTTTATATATAGCGGCAGCCTCATCGGCTTGCCTGTTTTTATAACATGAGTTTTCTTAGAGCTTCCGCTGATTTTTATGTGATGTATGGGTAGAAGGCCCCCTACCCCATCCTCATTTTTGTTACTTTTATAAAAAATGATTGAAAATATGAATTTTTTTCTTACCTCCCGCCCTATCCCTACCCCCACCCCATTGCCCTACCCCATCCTCAAATTTATATTTCATATTTTTTGTTACTTTTATAAAAAAAATATGAATTTTTTTCTTACCCCCCGCCCTACCCCACCGCACCCCATTGCCCTACCCATTCTCAAATTTCTATTTCATATTTTTTATTACTTTTACAAAAAAAAATTATTAAAAAATATGAATTTTTTGCTTACCCCCTCCCCGCCCTACCCCCATCCTACCCCATTGTCCTACCCCATCCTCAAATTTCTATTTCATATTTTTTGTTACTTTTATAAAAAAATTATTTAAAAATATGATTTTTTTCTTACCACCCCGCCCTACCTCCCCACCCCATTTTTGTTATTTTTATAAAAAAATGATTGAAAATATGAAATTTTTCTTACCTCTCGTCCTACCCCTACCCCCACCCCATTACTCTACCCCATCCTCAAATTTTTATTTCATATTTTTTGTTATTTTTATAAAAAAAATTATTAAAAAATATGAATTTTTTTCTTATCCCCCACCCCACCCCATTGTCCTACCCATCCTTAAATTTCTATTTCATATTTTTTGTTACTTTTATAAAAAAAAATGATTTTTTTTCTTACCCCCCACCCTCCCTACCCCCTACCTCTATTCTCAAATTTCTATTTTATATGGGGATATTATATGAGATTAAAAGGAATTTTGTGAAAAGAAAATGGTAAATAGGTCAAAAGAAATTCAATAAATGAGCAAAAAGGGCTTGTCTAGAAACACTTCTCCAGAAGCACCAAATTGTTGTTTCTGCTTCTTTTTCCATCTAAAAATATTTTTTGACTTCTGAAAAAAGTATTTCTACTTCTGGAAAGAGGGTGTTTGACTAACGAAGTGTTTCTCATTCTCAAAAACACTTCTAGAAGCTTGGCCAAAACACCACCTTAGTAACTTTTCTATTAAAACATGCAAATTTCAGTTACTGTAGTGTTGCACAAAAAAGTTTCTGACTAAATTATTATAGTGGATAAATTGAAAGTTCAGCAACTTTAATATGATAAAAAAAATATAATTTTATTTGTTATAAGAGATTGATAATTGAAATTAAAACTGAAAAACTAAATTTTAAAATTAAACAATGACATGCTAAAGTATCAACACTGATATGTACTTCAATAAATAGTACACAGTCAAAGGATATTCCAGTGGAAAATCAATTTTGATTTTCTAGGTATCACGCAATAAAGAAGTAGGGATCCATTCTTCCATTAACACATTAGTCGTTAAGCACATATAGTATGAAACACATGTTATGATGTTCTCACCATATTTTTATATGTGTGCCTCATTATTTTACTCCAACACCATACAAGTCTTGGTCTAAACACTCCAGATGTCTAACTCGAGATTCTCTCTTTAATAATCCTCAAATTCATTTTCTTAAAGAAATTCACATTTGACATGCAAAATAAGTCATAACACGGTGGAATTCATACCTTAACGTAAGAGTTGATTGCTTGTGTGAGAGAGCCAATCTCGCAACCTGTTCGACACACTTTATCAAAAAATAAAAAAGAATACATCATGACATGCATACGAGATATGAACATAAATTTAAGAGTCAAATATCATTTGACATACAGTAACATGATTATATTCTATGCAAACCTAGAACCATACATGTTTCTCAAACAAGTCTCTAAATATCGCCTTTGTAAAAGGATCAGCTACCATTCTCTCGCATAGTTATGTATTGTAAAATTACTTCTCCACTTGCTACTGTGCCTCTCAAAAAGTTATATTTGATGTCGATGTGTTTGATTTTATTATGATACTTAGCATCCTTTGTGTATGCAATAGCCATTTGATTATCACAATATAAAATCATTGATTCTTGAGAATTCTTTGCAATGTCCAAATATTCCGAGAATCTTTCTAACCATACAACTTTTTGTACTGTAGATGTACAAGCCCAAACTCAGCTTCCATAATCGAAAGAATCGTGCAAGTTTTGTTCTTACTTCTTCATGAAATTGCACCACCATTAAGTAAGAAAGCATATCCGAATATCAATTTTCTATCGTTCCGATCACCATATCAATAAGCATATGTACACCCTCTCAAGTGTATATCATTTCCACTAACAGTTAAGCATAAAAAATCATATGCTCACTAGAATGTTAAAACGTATATGATTGGATTATACACTTAACCATTCTATCAAACACTACCTATGCACATTCCAATCTAACCCTTAACTTAGAAAAGAAACCATAACTTACCTCGAAACAATTACTCTAGAATTCTTTTGTCAACCTCACATAGGCAATTCTTTAAAATCTACAATAAGTGGTTAAAACCATTAGCCCAAACTACTAGCTCAATACACTCATCAATCAAAATTTTCTTTCACCCTTGCGGGTAGCCAAGTTGGTAGAGTAGAAGAGCGCGAGGCCGAAAGGTCACGAGTTCAATTCCCCCTGCCAACATCTTCTTGGTTGAGTCTGTCACACATGGCTTGCCAAATGTGGTTTACCTGACTGACGTGGTTTGCAGGCTTTTGCGTCAGTCCGAGGGTTTATCCAGTGCGCACTTATAATAAAGTAGCGGTTGCGGGTTCCCTGTCGTCAAAAAAAAAAATCTTCTTTCACCATTTAAGACTTAAAGTTAATTTTACCTTCGAACACCATTACTTCTTGTATTCTATAATTGTAATACGATCAAACGATGTCTCTTCACAAGAGAGTTGTCATATACTATTTATAACATCATCAAATCATTTAAGCATTGTCATAATCATTTTTAGTGGAATGAGCTTATTCTATATTTATCTAAATTGGGTTCAACTCTGATAATGTGTGATGAATCCTCCATGTAGTCACAATATCATTCATACTTTGGTGACTCAATAATCTTTCTAGTGAATGAGAACTCATTTAACATAAATCTATTATGTCTTATAAGCCGTACAAATTATTTTATTTTTTCAGTAATGCGACTTTTCTGCAATGTCCATCTTATCAATGGGGTCATTTTTTCATCACAAGCGATTTCATATGTTGATTTTGGTATTAATTTTTTTACTAGCTATTTCTTTCCAAGTCATCTTATTTGCAAAAATAACATCGTCGAAAGTTAAATAAGATAAAATAGTATTTATTGCAAAAGAGCTCATGAAGAAGCTACATATGTGATATGTCATTCTCCATCCAATATGATATACAAGCGTGCAACTATTACAACAAATGTGTCAACTCGGTATCAACACTAGTTGTGTTGATGAGTTTCCCATCTTTTTAAAACAAAATATAGCCCCCGGGGGCTGATTTTATATAATCACAAAAAATGAAGGTTTGTTATAAAATGATAGCAATATAAGACAAGAGATGTAGACAAAGAAGTAGAAAGGAGGAGAAGACTTTCTTCTTATTTCAAGTGTATGTTCATTTTCCTTCAAAGGTGAATAACATCTCAATTTATAGGATGAAACCACCCAGTGGATGTTACAAATATTAAGTGCTCAAATTAATAGATACATGTAACATACAAAAGGTTAGTAAATGTGTATGAACATCAATACAAAAGGATATGTATTTCATAACATTCCCCCTTGGATGTCCATAGATAATGTGACTCGTTAAAACCTTACTAGAAAAAAATCAGTGGAAAAAAATTCTAGTGAAGGGAAAAGAGTACACATTTCTAATAATACATATTTAGGTTGCCTCATTAAAAACCTTACAAGGAAAAATTAGTGGGACAAAACCTTATACGAAAAAAAAGTAACATGTATTAACTCCCCCTGATGAGAACTTTAGGACAAATGCTTGAGTTTTAACATTCCAATATTATGTATCATCTTCTCGAAAGTTGCATTTGGCAGAGACTTAGTGAACAAATCCGTCATATTATCACTTGAACGAATTTGTTGCACGTTGATATCGCCATTCTGTTGGAGCTCTGGTTGTGAAGAACAACTTTAGTGAAATGTGCTTTGTCTTTTCTCCTTTTATGAATCCTCCATCAATTGAATTTATTGATATGTTACGACCCAAACCCTGGGCCCGCGACTGGTGCCCTACCTGGACACACTTCTACCCATACATCACATAAAATTAGCGGAAACTCTAAGAAAACTCACGTTATAAAAACAGGCAAGACGATGAGGCTGCCGCTATATATAAACGAGAACATCCCGACAACACAATAGTACAACTGGCCAACAACCTATATTCAACTCACGCAAGTCCAGCCCACACATGAATACAGACCTCTAAGAGTTTGGACAGTAAACTATGACGGGACAAATGTCTCCGCCGTACCTCTGAATATACATAGCCATAATGGAAGACATGTGCCAAAATGACAAGCTCCGGAACATTGGAGCTATCCCAAAACGCTGACCAAAGATCCTGTCACGGATCACCCAGCTGAGTACCTAATACATCCGGGCATGAACGCAACCCACTGAAGGGGGTCAGTACAACAAGGTACCAAGTATGTAAACATGAAGTACATTTGTCGCGTCCGTTTTTGACCTCGGGGTCTGAACGGTATCCGCAACGTTGCTCTTTGGCGCGGTTCCCTGGATGGAGCAATAATGCTGATTTTGAGGAGTCGCCACCTAATTAGTTAAGTGAATTAGGACACTTGATTTATTGCAATAAAAATACTGCAATTAATCTCCATTTAATGGTCTGCAAAATTAATGAGATTCTGGATCAGGGTTCTTTATTATCCTAAAGGGAAGGGGTTAGGCATCCTTTAAGATCCGCTAACTTGCGGTTATCCGTTCAAACCTAGGTTAATTATTTATTGCCTTTTTATTCTACCTATTCTAAGCAGTTTTCATAATTTACAATTACAATGAAATGCAATACAGAATAGTAAAACTAAAATCGAATAAAACTCTGGGACATCTTTTAGCCCTTTTAGGCCTTCTGCACAAGATGATCTCTGGGTACCTGCATAAACACTTAGTAAAAGTGTTAGTAATAGAATAAAGAATTTTAAAGTAATGACAAGAATTAATAAGTAAAGCCAAAAAATAAATCCGTCTTTTGTACAGAGGAGGCCTTGGAAATCAGACGGAGATTCCTTCATCGGCTAATATTGTTAGAAACAATAAAATAAATAAAACCTTCAGATCCGCGCCAAAACAGTAATAGTTTTAAACACAGAGGGCTCAGATATATAAAAAATAAATTGGGACATCCTAAACAAGTCCGGCTGCGAAAATTCGCCCCGCCAGCGCATGTTGGTTATCTTGTGTAAGTAGAAGAAATCATCAACACCCAGAAAGCTTCATTTTATTTTATTTTCCGTCTTTGCAACTGTAGAAGCCTAAAAAATCGACGGATAACTTTTTCATTGGCTAGTGCAGTATCTGTTCAAAACCAGCAACTCTTTTTTTCAAATACAACAAACTGCCCTTTAAGTAGTGCAATGATGCCTCACAATTGAAAACAACCACAGTCAAGTGTAGCATCTGTTCAATTCAGTTTAGGCAAAAGAGTAAATGGAAATTAGTCCGAATTTTTTGTGAAGCAGCGGTGTGGATAGCCAAAACAGACCAAACAGAGGCAAACGCGGAGTAATTGTCCCGGTAAAAAAATATCATAAATTAGCAAATATTAGGACAATTCGAAATCAGCATTGGTATTCATCCATCAAAATAATACACAGTTAGAACCCAAAGATCAGAGATATATTTAGCATCACAAACGGGATAGTGGCTAAAACAAAGCCCAAAACTGTGAAACAGTAGCATCAATAACCAACTGTTGTCGGAAAACACCCAGTAACTGAATAAGAGTAGAAACAGTTATAACCACATAGCGAATATCGCCAAAAAATTCCAGAACGTCGCCGGAGTTCAAACTCCGGCGGGATACAAAACCGAAAAATTCAGTCCAAATTACCAACAATAGCCAAAGAAAATAAAGCCAACAACATATAACCGCACAAAAATAGAGAATGAAAAAAGGTATCGACGGAGTTCAAAAACTCAAACCAGAAACAGTAACAAGTAAAGGAGGACGACAACGTCACTTCCACGACTATCTCCGGAGCAACGCCACCAGATGAGCGTCGGGACAACGCTGAGTTTCGACGGTGTTGATCAGTAGAGGAGGGATTTCGTCGATGGGCAGTGGTCGATGGGAACGTGGTGGTTCGCTGGTGTGCCCGCCGGTCATCACCTCTGGCGGAAAGTGCATGGAAGCGATGAGAGTGTGAGTGTGTGCGTGTGAGCAGTGTGGGAGATGGGTCGGCGATGGCAGTGATGGTGGTTTCGCCGATGGTGGCGACGGGAGCAGTGGCGAGACGGGAAAGGGGTTCGCCAGATATGGAACTCCGGCGAAGGGTGACGATGTGGGTATTCGCTGGAGAAGGAAGGGGGTGTGCGGCTGATGTTCCTTGAAGAAGAGGGGGAATAGTTTTATTTATAGTGGGTATTTAGGTTTAGGGTTTGAGTTTGGTTTTTGGGGGAAAAAAAGATGAAAGGTGTATTGGGTCTGATATTTTGGGCATTGGTTTGGGCTTCGGTTTTTGGCGGACTGGACTGATCCAAATTGTGCCTCGGACTGGACTGGTTTGACAAAATGCAAAACGGGTTAATTATTTAAAAGAAAAATTATTTAAAAAGATGCAAAATTATTAAAATGCAAATGTCGATGCAATAATAATAAAATACAATATTTAACAAATGTTTAATGTCTAATTAAAGTAAAAACGGGATGCCAATTAATTATTTAAAGAGATGCAAACATTAATAAAATAAAACGAAGGTGTAATAATAATAGAAACATAATATTAACAAAGACATCATGCTTAATTTAAAATAAAAAGATGAAATGTCATTTTGTAAAGAAATAAACATAAAATATTATGTAAAAAATGTAAAAAATGATGATTAAAATGCGGTGTCCTAAAATGCTTAAAATTGCAAGAAATAACTAAAAGATGGGTCAAAATTGGGTGTCAACAGCTTGTCCCTCTTTGACCGAAGACGATGGAAGAGTTTTCGGACAAAGACATTGACTTGTAGCCAATTTTGTTCCCATCGTCATAATTAAAACAAAGATCAAGAAAAAGAATGGGCAAAAACTGATGCAGATTCAAAATTTTGTCTCATTGTCGAATTATGATGACACTGGGTCGTTGTGATGCCAAAATAAAATACAAAGCTGATGCTGATTTAAAATTTGTCACAGTGTCGAATTATGAGGACACTGGGTTGCTGCGATGCTAGAAAATTAAAGCAGGCAGACGCCGATTCAAAATTGTCCCAGTGTCGAATCATGATGACACTGGGCTGCTGTGAAGCTGCAAAATTAAAGACAATGCCGACGCAGATTCAAAATTTGTCCCAGTGTCGAATTATAATTGACACTGGGTTACAGGTGATGTGGTGCCGTAAAAGACAAGGTGTTTGTAGATGTTGATGGCGTCATTGCATGGACGCGATGCAGATGTTCGTCATTGCATAGACGAAACATAGATGAAGTCATTGCATACGCTTACATGAAATGGCGTCGTTCCATAGACGCGATGCAGATTCTCGTCGTTGTATAGACGAAACATGATGAAGCTATTGCATAGGCTTAGAAGATATGGCGTCGCTGCATAGACGCGATGCAGATGTTCGTCGTTGCATAGACGAAGCATAGATGAAGTCGTTGCATAGGCTTACAATGAAATGACGTCGTTGCATAGAAGCGATGAAGATGCTCGTCGTTGCATAGACGAAACATAGATGAAGTCGTTGCATAGAATTACATGAAATGACGTCGTTGCATAGATGCGATGCAGTTGTTCGTCGTTGCATAAACGAAACATATATGAAGGTGTTGCATAGGCTTTTATGAAATGACGTCGTTGCATAGACGCGATGCAGATGTTCATCGTTGCATAGACGAAACATAGATGAAGTCGTTGCATAGTGTCACGCCCCGAACCCGGGCCCGTGACTGGTGCCTTACCCGGGCACCCAAGTAGACATACATCAGAGTAACCAGCGGAATATAAAACAAGACATGAAACAATATGAATGAGAAACAGTTTATCTGAGAAAAGTTGCCTTTCGGCATATATATATATAAACTTGAACAGTTACATCCCTTTTACAAACTACGCCTGTAAAGATTACTACGGACCTCTAAGAATGTTATAACAACAATGGCGGGACAGACCCGCCATACCCTGAATGTAAGTACCTACAATGACAGAGGACTATACGAAGATAAGCCTCGGAGACACGGAGCTTCCCAAAATGCTTGTGACCACATGGCGAGGATCAACAATTGGTGTACCTCTACTGCGACATGAATCGGCCCCGAAGGAGGTCGATAACAGTACCAAGTATGTGAAAGAAAATCGTAAATGAAATCATAATGGTCTATATAAAGCAGAAGACATATATGATAACCAATTTACGATACCTGATATGTAGCGATTATGTCAAGTCGGACTCACGCCTTAAGGTCATCACTCAAATATAACCATGGGTCTCATGCCCACAATATCAATCATGCCTGTGGAATTCCTTCCTCATCACGGCGATCCATGATATAAAAGCACCAAGGAATACACATGAACACGGGTCCCACATGTGTCATAATAAAGCATGCGGGGTAAATGCGAAGGCATAGCGACTACTAAAACCCACGGTACCAACAATGCTATAAAGCGTATCAGGTCTTTCTAGACCGCGCCACGTGATCGAGCGGTAACTCGCCTCGGTATCAATGCGCGTCAAATCTGGAACTTACCGCGACTCGCATAGCCACCTAGGCGCGTGAGGTATTCCGCGTCAAGGTAGCTACTCCGGCGTCGTCACGGACTCGTAGTCCGCGTGGCCACATAGACCGCGTGAGGTATTCCCGCACTAACGGAACTCTCGTAGCTCGCATAGGTCCCTGGACCCGCATGAGGTATTCTCGAATCATAGTCACACGCATCGCATGAGGTATACCTCGCGTCGAGGCGCAACCCCGGTATAACATGTCGAGGTGAGTGGTACAATACTAACATAACGGCTTATCGTTAAACAACATAAGCACAACAAGGGAAACCCCTTTACACAAGCGTTACAAGATACTAACACGTGGCATCATAACATGTTTACTTATCAAACCAACAAGAAAGCATTACAAGGCTATCACAAACCAACATAGTCAAGTTATTCACACAAGGTACTTTCTACTTTATGTCAACAAGTTCGGGTTTTTATCCCCAAAGTACTTCATACATTAACTCTTTAAAACCCAAGTACTCATTGCTCACGAATGAGGTTTCACACTTTTTAACAAAATTCATATCAAGTCAATTAAGTCAAGTCTCTTATTTTCAAAAGATTCATAGATCATAGTTTTTAAACACTTAACAACGTAATCTCCTTTTTAAAACAATTTGAGTAACATATGCCTTATGTGTGAGTAGGTTATTCTTGTTTATAACAATCTTATTAAAGCAGCCATGATCTAGGAAATGTAATACAATTTTGTCTTATCTTAGCTTCTATGCAGATGGAGGTTTCTACTGGTTTTAATAATACTTAATTAGTCAATACATTTTCCTTTATTAGCGCTGCAGTGGTTTGTTCGATACAAGGCTTTCATAAATAATTAAGTAAACCGTTCCTTTTATCTCTCTTAAGTCGTTATACCTAACTTCCCATAAAGCTAGTATAACACTTAAGCTTTTAAAACCAAGTATTACTCTTCTTTTAAAAACGATTCTTAATTCTTTTGAAATACTTCAAGATTCTTATTATTTAAAACTCAAGTCAAAAGACATCGAAGTAAAACCACGTTCAGTTAACAGCGTCGTCACGTACTATATATATTCTTTTAAAATATCATGCTCAAGAGGATAGGAAGAATCACATACCTCCCGCGAAATCCACGCCAACAAATCGAATATGTCGCGCGCAGAGTATCAACCTATAATAGTCAAATACGTCTATCAACGTCTAGACTACTCTTTAGAATATTCTAAGCAGAAGGTGCTTATTGCTACGGAAAATCGGGCAGCACTTCCCTACCCGTCAAACTACTCAAGTCTACTATAATACAGTCCTATGTAATTACAGTTCAATTCTCTTCTTTAATATCCTTCTACATATCTTATACTCATTTCTAAACTACTATATGTAATTTCCAATTACAATAGAAGGACAAAGATATTTACCTCGATAAGCCCAAAATTATCCAAGATTAAAGTCGATCCTGAGCAAGGTTTAGTTCCTATTCTGTACGCTCCAATTCGCTCCAAGAAACCCTTAGAAGTTCTAAACAACTTCTACCTAATACTTCAACCAACCATGAAGATTTTTCCTAGGGTTTCGTTTAGTGACTAAGGGAATATAGTAGTATTTCCGGGCTCTTAGCATTGAAATAACTTTGGAATATAACAATACTTGGGGAAGTATTTCTCTACCAAGGGGGTATTTCGACGAGACTACTAGGTAGGGGTTTCGAGGGCTCACAAATGGGGAGGGTGGTTTGGGAGAGCTTGAAGAGGAGGAAGGATTTTAAGACTTAGAATTATTTAAGGGATGAAGAAATCCTTCAACTAAGGGGGTATTTATAGGGCCTTGATGGTCAAGATTCAAGCAAGTGTGTGGATGAGATTTGGACAAGTGTTGTGTGGGTCCCACCTTATCTATCTACCCACAAAATATCTAGCCAACATTGACCAAATGTTTAAGGCATTTAACACAAACAAAACGTGCCAAGGAACTCCCTCCAAACCGTCCACTTTGAGGGTGACACATGTCACCCTCCCATTGGTCCCAAATATTTTATCTCTCGGAAAAAATCCGCAAAAATTAAATTATTGAACACGCAAAATTCCTTTAAAGGTTCGGAAAAACAATCTTTTTCGTTAGTAGTGCACAATTTCGTCCCTTTTGCCTAATTAAGGCTTACACAATTGTACGTACGTCCCCACATACATACTCTGGAAAATACGGGGTATAACACATAGGCTTAAATGGAATGACGTCGTTGTATAGATGTGATGCAGATGTTCGTCGTTGCATAGACGAAACATAGATGAAGCCGTTGCATAGGCTTACATGAAATGACGTCGTTGCATAGACGCGATGCAGATGTTCGTCGTTGCATAGACGAAACATAGATGAAGCCGTTGCATAGACTTAAATGGAATGACGTCGTTGCATAGACGCGATGCAGATGTTCGTCGTTGTATAGATAAACATAGATGAAGCCGTTGCATAGGCTTATATGAAAGGGCATCGTTGCATAGACGCGATGCAGATGCTTGTCGTTGCATAGATGAAACATGGATGAAGTCGTTGCATAGGTGTTATACCCCGTAGTTCTGACCCTACGTATGAGAGCGTACGAAAGCATGTAAGACTTAAAATTTTCAAAGGATAGGTTGACGGATTATTCCGGACAGGTTTTAGTCAACTTTGAGGCGGGTTATGACCCGATACGTTGAGAGTTCCTAAGTGTTTCAAAGGCCTAGGGCATAGTTCGTGGAGTCTAGATTCCAACGCAACCAACCGTTCGTCGATAGGACGTCGGAGTAGAAAGTTATGAGAATTACAAGTTCAGTGCGCAGTCGGACAGAAATGTGTTTCGGACAAAGCGGCGAGGCGCTGGCGCCGAAATGCGAGGTCGCTGAGATTTGCATGGCTGAGACAGCGAGGCCGTGGCGCGAAAGTTGAAGAGGCTGCGGAGGTTTCAGCAGGCGGATTTTAGGCGGAAAAACTTAGGAAAAGTCAGATTTTTCTTTTAAAAGACCTTGGGAGGGTGACAAGTGTCCCCCCCCCCATCTGATTTCTTGCATGCAATATATTGACCAAGTCTTGAAGACTTGGTCATCTTCCAATTTCTCTCTCTCTCTAAAGCTTAAGCTCCCACTTCTCTCTAAAATCCCAAGAGACATTCTAGCCTTAGGAAAAATCTGAAAAGGTAAAGGCAAGAAGGAAACTTGTGGCTAGCTTGTGAAGGTTGTTGTGGTGGTATTCTTGGAAAGGAGGCTAGCAAAATTGTTGGAATAAATTTGGCTAAAGCTCTAAGGTAATGGTTCCTCCTTTATAATTAGTTTTTAGTGTTGCATGTTAAGAAGAAAGAACTTGTGGTAGTAAATAATGCTCTTAGACTCATTGCATGTAAGAACTATGGTTTGAATGTGAAGGAATTGGTTAAGAAGATATTATGAGCATGTTGTAGCCTAAAAACTACCTTAGAATTGTTAAGTGAATTGTTGTACCTTATGGGGCAGAATTTTACACACCCAAGTTTAGGTGTGTAATCCCCTTTGAAATGTTGGATTGTTGAGCCTTAAATGTGGCGTTTGGATGATAAATTCGGCCTTGTGAAAGGTGGCAAAGTATGTAGAAACAAAGGAAATGCTGCCCAATTTTCCATAGAATTTAGTGGCTTTGAGTTTAGATTATTCTACATTGAAGTTAGAGGTTAATAAACATATCATGGTTATTTTAGGTTGACATATTACTTGCGGTAGTTTGGACTTAGCAAGTGGATTGACCAAAGAGGTATGTGAAGCTTTCCTATCTCTTGAGCATGAATAGATGAAACTATGTAGTACGGTAGACGTACAAGATTTGGTATTCTTACTTGTTTTAAGTATATAATGACTTGTTTCGTTTTAAGAATGTATAAGTCCCTTAGTTAGGGGAAAAGTATGATTTTACTAAAGTGTAGAGTTAATATAACAACTTTATGGGAAGTTGGTTTATTAGCTTCATAAAAGGTTAATGAGAAGAGATTTACTCTAAGTAAGATAAGTATATGGTGAGGCAAATTGGTTTTAAGGCATCAATTGCCCAAGAGTTTTATGTATAAAGAAGAGTCATTTTTAAAAGAGTTGAAGCATGTAGTACTTGGGTTAAACTCCCGGTGTTCTTTTATTAAAGATATGATTAAGTGCCTTAAGTAAACTAAAATGAGAGGGTATATGAACAAGACTAATAAGAAGTTATAAGTTTTCTTAACTTATTTATGATTATGATATGATGTGATTTGAGCTAGGGTAGAGTATATCGAGGCAAGTCCCAAGATCGTTATACCACCTACTCGGGGTAAGAGTATGTGCGAGGCAAGCCCAGATCGTCATACCACCTTCTTGGTGTAAGAGTATATCGAGGCAAGCCCAGATCGTTATACCATCCGCTTGGTGTAGAGTATATCGAGGCAAGCCCCAGATCGTTATACCATCCGCTTGGGTAAGAGTATATCGAGGAAAGTCCCCAAGATCGTTATACCACATTAGTGGATTTGCTACCCACGATGCGAGAATACCTCATGCGAGTCCTTATGGGCTTATGCGGGTGAAATAGTCCCGTGCGGTAGTCTGACCTATGCGAGAATACCTCATGCGGGTCCACAAGACTGTCACGGGTGAAATAGTCCCGAGTAGGGGTGCTTATTGATACTACTGGCGTGGTACCTGTTTTGATCCTAAGGCCCCTATTTTATGCGATTATTATATATATATACTTGTCACTCTCATTGTTAGTAAGGCACGATAAAGGTATTTTGATTTTCTTCCATGACTCAACTTACTTTTAGACTTATGATATCATTATTACGTATTTTCCATCTTTACATACATGGTACATATTGTGTCGACCCCCCCTCGAAATTTGCGTTAAACCCGCGGTAAGGGTAGCGATTGAGGATCCTCGTTCTTAGGATCACTATTCCGGTGTCGAAGCTCCATTCCTCGGAAGCTTGTTTATTAATACGGATATTCCACGATGCTATAGGTATTTTGTACATTCGGGGTATGGCGGGGCCTGTCATCCACGATTGTTATCTGTAAGTGCGTGGTCACATATATGTTTTGGGCTATAAGAACAGTTGTACTACTACTTTGTTAAGTATGCTTTATGGAAAGCGGCCTTATCGGTGGCGGTGATGTTTAGTGGGGCGGAGAGTCACGAGAGCCCGACAGTCGCACGAGATGATGTTTAGGCGGCGAGTTCCGTCGTCGCCGACCTCAGCGAAGTTCGGCGGCGGGCGCGGCTCACGAGACCTGATGCGAGCCTCGATCCGCGATCGGTGCGAGTACGAAGATTACGAGGAACAAATTGATTCTTGACCAAAGCATAGTGGCGGCGGCAGCGAGCGGCGGCAACCCTAGCCAAGCGATTTACGGATTCGGGATTTCTTGGGTTGTCACCCCGAGTTCTATGGTTCGAGATTTGAGGAGGATCGCGAGGAGTTTGTCGGCGATTCTGACGGACCATGCAGTCCTTAGGGCATCGGAGGCCGATGCATTATACTAGTTTCTTCTGGTTCTGCGATATTGCGTTGGCTGGTTTGAGTCATGGGTATTGTCGAGGGTGAGGATGCTCTTCCGGTGATTGGGAGGAGTTCACGAGGCGTTCCTAGACCACTTCTTGCCTCCTGAGATGTGGAGAGCCCGCGTAGATAGGTTCTTGACCTTGAGGCAGGACGGGAGGACTATCGAAGTACAACACGAGTTCGACTCCTTGGCGAATATCGCACACCATAGTAGGCGACATGGCGAGCGGGGTTCATCGATATGTGATGAGGTTAGACCGTCATATGATTCTGCGCATGCTTGGGGTGGCTCTTCATCGAGGATGGATATTGCGAGATGCAGCGTACGCGAGGATTGAGGCGAGAGGCGGGATCGGCTAGATTTGGCGGCCAAGAGGCGAGACAACAATTTCTCGGCGATTTGGCGGGCGGCCTCGGCGGCGAACTAGGTCACATTCCGGCCCGGCCTGAGTGCTCCTTCCGATTTCGGCGGGAGGTCCGATCGCGAGGTTATTGAGGCGGTCGGGGCTCCGGGACTTGAGTTTTAGGGGCGAGACCGGCGACTGTCGAGACCACCTACCTCTCGGTGCGTTCGATGCGTAGGTCTCATCCGGCGAGTGCCGTATGGGATCGAGGCGTGTTACTCTTGTGTCAGCGAGGCCATCCGAAGAAGGATTGTCGTCGCCAGGCGGCGGGCGTTCAGTTCAACCGGCGAGTGCATTCTGGATCTTCATCTTCGATGGTTAGACGCCGGAGGCGAGTACTTATGGGCGGCGAGCGGCGAAGGTCATGGTAGGGGTTCGATTCTAGCGGTCCTCGAGCGCGCATATATGCTATGTCGATCGACATGACCGGGCGTCCCGGATGTAAATCGCGGGTACATTATTGGTTTCTTCTTTGTGATGTATATGCTTTGATAGATCCGAGTTCTACCTTGTCCTACATATCTCCTCATATTGCGGTAGAATAGGGATAGAGCGAGTCCATAAGACCTTTTGAGGTGGCTACGCGATGGTGATTGATGGTAGGCGGCGGGTGTATAAGGCTTGCCCTGTCACTATAGATAGCCGTCAGACTCTAGCCGACTTGATAGAGTTGGATATGACAGACTTTGATGTGATCATGGGTATGGATTGGCTAGCATATTGCTATGCCAACGTGGACTGTAGAGAGAGATTAGTTCGGTTCCAGTTTCCCGGCGAGCCGGTTATCGAGTGGAAGGGAAATACTGCATCGTAGGGTAAGTTTATTTCTTACCTCAGGCTAGGAAGATGGTGCGGAAAGGGTATATCTACCATATGGTTGGGTATTCGATCACGAGGTGAGATACGGACCTTGATCGATTCGGTCGTTAGGGAGTTTCGGGCGTATTCCCGCACGATCTTGGGTATCCTCACGAGAGGAGATTGAGTTTTGCATTGATTTGGCGCCAGATACTCGACCGATATCTATTCCTCCATACAGGATGGCACCTGCCGAGCTGAAGGAGTTGAAGGACGGTGAAAGATTTCTTGGAGAAAGGCTTTATTAGGCAGTGTTTCTCCCAGGAGCACCGGTGTTATTTGTAAAGAAGAAGGATGGGGCCAGCTGCGTATGTGTATTGATTACGACGGTGAACAAGGTAACTATCAAACAGATATCCCTCCCGGGATTGACGATTTGTTTGACCGGTTGCGAGGGTGCAAAGTGTTTTCAAGATAGACTGCGATGCAGTTTATCATCAGTGCGAGTTAGAGATAGATATCCCAAATCTGCATTCGGGACCGGTATGGGCACTATGAGTTCGAGGTGATGTCTTTCTGTTTGACCAACGCCCGGTATTCATGGACTTGATGAATAGGGTGTTGAGCCATTCTTGGATATGTTCGTTATAGTGTTCATTGATGATATCTTGGTGTATTCGCGCACTGAGCGAGGCATCTGAATCATTTGAGGCGGTATTGAGAGTCCTCGAGGCCGCGATTGTATGCCAAGTTCTCGAAGTGCGAGTTACAGTTAGCCAGTGGCTTTCTTAGGGCATGTTATCGGGGCGGCGGTATTGGGTTGTCTGACTAAGATTGAGGCGATCAGACTTGGCGGACCAGCTACACCGGCGAGTGCGCAACTTTGGGCCTTGCGAGTTATTCTGGAGGTTTGTAGAAAGTTTGCTTCTATTTCACCTTTGACTAAGCGACTCGAGAAGCGGCTATGTTCGTGAGCGGATACTTGTGAGAAAGTTTCCGATTGCTAAAGGAGAAGTTGGCGACCGCCCGATTCTTACTCTTCGGAGGGCTTAGATGGATATGTGGTTTTATTGTGGCGCGTCGGTGTCGGGCTTAGGTGCGTCTTGATGCGGACGGCAAGGTTATAGCTTATCGTCGGCGGCTTAGGAAGCATGAGAAGAACTATCCCACACATGACTTAGGTTAGCGGCGATGATTCATGCCTTGAAGATCTAGAGACATTATTTATATGGAGTTCATGTGGACATTTACGGACCACAAGAGTCTCGGTACATCTTGACGGAGGAGTCGAACTTGCGGCAGAGACGGTGGTTGGAGCTACTTAAGGATTACGATGTTGATATTCTGTACCACCCAGGAAAGGACAATGTAGTTGCGGATGCCCTTAGTCGCGGTCGATGGGTAGTGCATGCGATGTCTGGTAGGAGAAGAGGAATATGGTCCGAGAGTTGCATCAGCTAGCGAGCCTTGGGGTTCGTTTGGTTGATTCTGATAGTGCTGGAATTCGGGTTCGAGAGGTTGCCGAGTCTTCTATCGTCGAGGAGGTGAAGAGGCGACAGTGTTATACCCCGTATTTCCAGAGTATGTACGTAGGGACGTACGTAGAAAAATTCGAACTTGAGATTTAGGCTTGGCCGAATTAACTTTGTTCACAACACCCGATTAGAGTCGTTTTTGGCGAAAGCGTTTCCACGACTTTCGTAGGGAATTTCGGCTATGTCTTTTTAATTTTTGCGGATTTTTAGAGAGGCGAAACATTTTGGACCAACGGGAGGGCGACACTTGGCACCCTCCAATTGGTGGACTTGAAACGTCCATTGGGACGATTTGGGCTAGCATTTGCACGTTTTTTGTGCCTTGGCTAAAGTCAAGGGTTGGTAGGATATTTGTGTGTAGTAAATCCTAGCCCTACACTTGCCTAACACTTGGTCTAATCTTGGCCTTTGGTTGGCCATCCCTTGACCTATAAATACCCTCTCCTTTGATGAATTCTTCATCCTTTCCACAAATCTCTAAGTGTTAAAATCCTCCCCTCTCTTGTTGTTGTTCTCGTCCCTCCCCCCTTGGCCGAGAGCCCCTCCCCCTTGTGTGGCCTTGTGGCCGAGACTTCACCCCCCTCCTAGTGGTGTTGTTCTCGTATATTATACCCCCTTCTTGGTAGAAATACTCTCAAAAGTATTGTTATAATGCCATTATTTCCTTAGCGGTATACCTTGTTGTATTCTAAGGTTATACTATCTGAAAAGCCAGAAATACTATTATACTTCCGTCGGTCCACAAAACCGAAACCCTAGGAAATCTCCATAGTCGGTTGGAGTATTGTGTAGAAGTTGGTTAGAACTTCTAAGGGTGGTTTAAAGCGGGTTGGGCGCTCGGAGTTGGAGCTAAGCGATTGCCGGGATCGACATTAAACTCGGATAATTATGGGCTTATCGAGGTAAATATCTTGTCCTCTATTGTAATTGGAAATTACATGATTGTGAATATATAGTTGAAGTATACTATATATAGTCTTGAGCGTAGTTATCGGCAATGTCTTTTGACTTAAGCACGAATAATACTTACGGCAATGTCTTGCGACTTAAGCTGAATTTAAAGAAGAATCTTGTTGTAATTACATAGGGTTGTATTACGGTAGACTTGTGTAGTAGTAGTGGAGTAGAATTGTACCGTTAGGGTTAGATGTATAACCCCTGGTTGGCTTGGTAGCCGGCCTCGATAGAGGAGGAGATTTCTGTTTGCGGGGAGGTCTTTGCCGAATTTTACGTAGAATGTTCTCTGAAGGATCTAAATGTTAATAAGCGCCTTGTGGCCTTATAGGTTGAAGTACTACGTGTGGTGCGATCTACTTGGCAAGGAGTAGCCGAAGCGGTTGGAAGTACTTGGGCGTTTTGCTATTAGTCGATACTCGTCGCGAGGTATGTGAACCTCTTCCTATCTCTTCTAGCATGATATGTGTGAACTATGTAGTGCGGTGAGCGTCATGTGCTAAATGTATTTGATTGGTTTAAAACATAAAGTGTTATAACGACTTTATGGGAAGTTGGTTATATGACTTTATCTTTGGTAAGAAAATACATGTGGTTTTAAAAAGGTAATTGATTTGAACTATAAGCGGCTTGTTATGTGTTAATAAAGAACTTGAAGTATTTCAAAAGATTTTGAATCATTTTGAAAGAAGTAATACTTGGTTTTGAAAACTTAAGAGTTATACTAGCTTTATGGGAAGTTAGGTATAACGGCTTAGAATGTTTCTTGATTTGGAAATCGAATGTGTATCGACAAACCAACTGCGGCGTTAATAAAAGGAAATGTTTTGATTAATTAAGTATTATTAAAACGGTAGAAACTTCCATCTGCATAGAAGCTAAGATGAGACAAAATGATATTTCCTAGATCATGGTCTTTGTAATAAGATTGTTATAAACAAGAATATCCTACTCACATATAAGGCTTAGGTTTCTCAGTTGTTTAAAGGAGAATTATATTCTTAAATGAATAAGACTATGAACTCTGAAACCGTTCTAAAATGAGAAACTTGAACATTGGAAATTAGGCAAACTTGAACATTGGAAAGAATGTTGCTACTTGATTTTACAAAGAGAAGTAATTGATTTACTTTAAAAAGATAATCACGCTATTTTCATATACTACGGGTATTGTGTGGTTTTGTGAAGTAACGTATCTTTTAAAGATTTAATGTATGAAGTACTTTGGGGATAGGTACGAACTTGTTGGTAGAAAGTACCTTGTGTGAATAACTTGATTGTATTGGTTTGTGATAGCCTTGTAATACTTTCTTGTTTATGTGATAAGTAAACATGTTAGGATCTACGTGTGTTAGTATCTTGTGTGATCGTGATGTAAGGGGTCATTCTTGTTGTGCTTACGTTGTTAAGCGTTAAGCCCGTTGTACTATTATTGTATCACATACCCCCTTGACTTACTATACAGGGCTTGCCACTTGATGCGGGTCTTTACGGCTATCACGGTCCTTGTGACTATGCAGTCGCGGTAGCTCGGGATTGATCATTCAGTGTTTAGCTTTGATGCGGGATTCCACATGCGATCTGTGAGACTATGCGGTCTTTTGAGACTATGCGGGTTGCGGGAGCCTAGGAAGATACCGAGGTTATTGCGCCGATGCGGGGTATACCTCGGTGATGCAGGACCATGATTCGAGAATACCTCGCGGGTCCGTGTGAGACCTATGCGGGCTGCGAGAGTTCGAGGATAGGCGCGGCATTGATATTGCGGGCGAGTGGCGGCCGATCATGTGGTGCGGTGCAGAAAGACCTCGGGATACGGTTGTGGTATTTTGGTGCGTGGGTCTTAGTAGTCGGTTATGCCTTCGTACTTACCCCGTACGGTTTTATTGTGATAACTTTGAGGGCGTGAGTCCCTGACTTGACATGACTGCTATTTATTGTGAACTGTAGTTTGGTTATCATACATGTCTCTGCTTTATATAGACTACTATGATTTCATTTCTGATGTTACTTTGATTTCACATACTCGGTACTGTTATGCGACCTCCTCAGAGCTGCGTTCATGCCGCGAGTAAAGGTACACGATCGTTGATCCTCGCTCTTAGGAGTCCTGATTCGGCGTTGGGAAAGCTCCGTTTCTTCGGAGGCTTATCAGTGGTATAGGCCCCTTCTGTTGTAGGTATTTACATTCAGGGGTATGGCGGGGCCCTGTCCCGCCATTGTTGTCGTATCATTTCTTAGAAGTGCATGTAAAATCTTGTTGTGGCGGGGTTTGTAAAAGGATTAAAGCTATTCAATTGTAAAGTTGTTATTTATATATCTTAGAAAGGCAAGTTTTCCTCAATTTACTGTTTTGTACTTCACTTGTTTCATGTATGTGTTTTATGTTCGTGATTACTCGATGTTGTGTCACTAGGGTGCCGGGGTAAGGCACGATGCGAACGGGCGGGTCGTTACAAAAGTGGTATCGAAGCGATTAATCCTCGGAAAGTGTCTGACCGTATCGATGAAGTCTTGATTATCGGTGTGTTGTGCACACTTGATAATCGAGAGGCTATAGGATATTTAGGATTAGTTTTATTCTTCTCACTCTGAGATCGTGCCTTAGAGGCGTGTTGTAAGTTGGACCCTCGCGAAATTATTTTCCTTATCGTTATGCCTCGCGTAGGCAACCCGAGCCCGGGAGGCAAAGCGGCCAGGAGGCTGCGAGTAGAGTTCGGAGGTGGCGAGGGCAGAGCCCAATCATTACCTAGGGTAGTGCTTCGTTCGGGAGTTCTGCGGCGTCACTAGCCCTTGAGAGTTTTAGCGGCGGCGGCGGTTCCTCTGCGGCCACGATGTTTGGAACCTTGATTCGCGGCCAGAGCGAGAGTATAGAGTATACCGATGTACGCGAGTCTTGATGACTATCTAAGAGAGGTTGTGTAGAGTAATTCTTTAAGTTGGGCTTGAGCATGGCACGTGGTGGGGCTTATGCGCGGCGAGAAGCGTAGAGATCGGCGGGTTAACGAAGGGCGATGAAGAGGGCGAGCGGCGAGGTCCTTTGGTAACTTTCGGTGAGTCGCCTCGGCCGAATTAGATTTGCACCTCCGCCGATGCGAGTGGTCTTCCACGGATTTTAGGGCGTTCGGGGTGTGCGAGAGTTGGTCGAGAACTCGGGGCTTAGGTTCCGATGTGTGAGGCGTCATCGGGAATGTCGTCTTTTAGTTGGTACTTGTTGTACCTATGACCGTCAGTCGATGTTGAAAGGGTGTCCTTGTAGGAGGACTTAGCCTTGAGATCGGTGGGTAGGTTGTCATCTCCTCGGTATGCGCCTACGCAGGCGAGTTTGATTTGAGCGACTAAGGAGTGAAGCGGTGAATATAGATATATCTTTAACCCTCAGAGATCGGTATGTGTGATAAGGTGAGTATACCTTAAGTGCTATGTTACGATAGCGGTGTGTTAGTCGTGATTAGATCATGGTTGTTTAGCAGAGTAAGATTTTGGGGATAGAAGGTGTGAGCCTTAGAGCTTTTACGTAGAAACCTTAGAGGTGAGGCCATCTCGAGAAAAGGTGTAGTGTTATGTTTGACCCTTATCGGAGTGCATAGTGCCGCGTGAGTTATGTTTGGGATAGGTCCTAGTAGTGTGGAATGAAGGGGGTAGTTGAGCTAAGAAGGCCGCTGGGTTTTGAAGCGTGATTAGTGAGGCTATTCGGATCGGGAGCTAGTACTATGCGGCGTTGCGGGTCGGGTTGAGGCCACGTTGCGGGTCAACCAGCGGCATGTCAGTGGTGGGGTCGGTTTGTGGTGGTCGCCTTGTGGTAAGTCACGAGGGTGTTAGGCCCAAGTTTAGTTAACCAGCGTACAAGTTCGTGGATGCATTCGACCAGTAGTCGGGCCGAGGAGGTCAGCCGTCTTGTTTTCTAGCAAAGACCGTTTACTCGGCAGTATTGTTTTATCAGAAAGGTTGTAAGGCTGCACGGGGTGCCTACCTTCACCTTATGTCAGACAGTGAAGCCCAGGTTGTGGCTATTTTCGTTTTCTAAAAGTTTTACCAGGCAGGGTTAAGAACTCAGATGAGTCTCTGAATCGCATTCGCCCTCGGGCCAGTGTGTGGATTTCAGGGGTAGTCGTGGGGATTGTTGTCTCCTGTGGAGGGAGTGTTTAAGCTACCATTTCAGTGTTCGGATGTTGCCTTTTGAAGCCTTGTAGGGGCGGAAGTGTAAATGCCGTCGATTGGTTCGATGTTGGCAAGGTTGATTAGTTAGTTGAGCTTTCCGGTATGTGGAAAGTAAAGCTTGTCTAGAAGAGGTTACGGCGGCTCGGAGAAATCGTGCGGATAATCGGCGGCAGCAGAGTTCAGGTTGATGGTCGGTCTTCTTGAAAGTACCACCCCGGTTAGAGTGTGACGAGTTTTTGAAACAGAGGGAACTTAGCCCGGGTTACTTTGGGCCTTTTAAGTTCATGTGAAGAATAGGACAGGTTGCCTATATGTTAGCTTTTGCCGTCCGACTTAGGAGGCTGTACGTCCGGTCTTTCGTATTGATATGATCGGGAAAAGTATCTGAGATCCATCCAGAGTGTACACAGTTCATGATGACCACGTTAGGATAGTAACCGAGTTTTGAATCTGAAGCGATATCGAAATATAGTAAGAGTTCGAATGTCTGACGGCGGGGATCGCATGCATCCCGGTAACATTTGTTTGG
The DNA here is from genome assembly GCA_029844215.1 of Przewalskia tangutica. Classification (NCBI taxonomy): domain Eukaryota; kingdom Viridiplantae; phylum Streptophyta; class Magnoliopsida; order Solanales; family Solanaceae; genus Przewalskia; species Przewalskia tangutica. The sequence goes on from CM056736.1 coordinate 54,317,264, forward strand.
TCGTCGGAGCAAGGCTCGCGACAAAGTGACAAAAGTGGTATCATTTTGGTGATGTTAGAGGTGTTTCCTCGTGGACTTAGATAGAGGTATGTGCGCGGTTGTTTCTATGGCCATGTGTGGCAAGGATTGTTCTCGTAAGTATAGTAGTGAAGACTATACTGGCGCGCGTTTGTTTTGAGACTTAGAAGGAACATTCGGGACGAATATTTCTAAGGAGGAGAATGTTATACCGTATTTCGGTATATGCGTGGGGCGTGCGTAGAAAAATTCGAACTTGAGATTTAGGCTTGGCGAATTAACTGTTCTGACACCCGATTAAGTCGTTTTTGTGAAAGCGTTTCCACGACTTCGTAGGGAATTTCGGCTATGTCTTTTTAATTTTTGCGGATTTTTCGAGAGGCGAAACATTTTGGACCAACGGGAGGCGACACTTGGCACCTCCAATTGGTGGACTTGAAGCGTCCGTTGGGACGATTTGGGCTAGCATTTGCGTTTTTGTGCCTTGGCTAAAGTCGAGGTTGGTAGGATATTTGTGTGTAGTAAATCCTAGCCTACACTTGCCTAACACTTGGTCTAATCTTGGCCTTTGGTTGGCCATCCCTTGACCTATAAATACCCTCTCCCTTTGATGAATTCTTCATCCTTTCCACAAATCTCTAAGTGTTAAAATCCTCCCTCTCTTGTTGTTGTTCTCGACCCTCCCATGGCCGAGAGCCCTCCCCTGTGTGGCCTTGTGGCGAGACTTCACCCCCTCCTAGTGGTGTTGTTCTCGTATAATATACCCACTCTTGGTAGAAATACTCTCAAAAGTATTGTTATAATGCCCAATTACCTTAGTAGTATACCTTGTTGTATTACAGGTTATACTATCTGAAAAGCCAGAAATACTATTATACTTCCGTCGGTCCAAAACCGAAACCTAGGAAATCTCCATAGTCGGTTGGAGTATTGTGTAGAAGTTGGTTAGAACTTCTAAGGGTGGTTTAGAAGCGGATTGGGCGCTCGGAGTTGGAGCTAAGCGATTGCCGGGATCGACATTAAACTCGGATAATTATGGGCTTATCGAGGTAAATATCTTGTCCTCTATTGTAATTGGAAATTACATGATTGTGAATATATAGTTGAAGTATACTATATATAGTACTGAGCGTAGTTATCGGCAATGTCTTTTCACTTAAGCTGAATAATACTTACGGCAATGTCTTGCGACTTAAGCACGAATTTAAAGAAGAATCTTGTTGTAATTACATAGGGTTGTATTCTGATAGACTTGTGTAGTAATCTTGTGGGTAGAATTGTACCGTTAGGGTTAGATGTATAACCCCACTGGTTGGCTTGGTAGCGGCCTCGATAGAGGAGGAGATTTCTGTTGTTGCGGGGAGGTCTTTGCGAATTTTACGTAGAATGTTCTCTGAAGGGATCTAAATGTTAATAAGCGCCTTGTGGCCTTATAGGTTGAAGTACTACGTGTGGTGCGATCTACTTGGCAAGGGAGTAGCCGACGGTTGGAAGTACTTAGGCGTTTTGCTATTAGTCGATACTCGTCGCGAGGTATGTGAACCTCTTCCTATCTCTTCTAGCATGATATGTGTGAACTATGTAATGCGGTGAGCGTACATGTGCTAAATGTATTTGATTGGTTTAAAACATAAAGTGTTATAACGGCTTTATGGGAAGTTGGTTATATGACTTTATCTTTGGTAGAAAATACATGTGGTTTTTAAAAAGGTAATTGATTTGAACTATAACTGGCTTGTTATGTGTTAATAAAGAACTTGAAGTATTTCAAAAGATTTTTGAATCATTTTGAAAGAAGAAGTAATACTTGGTTTTTGAAAACTTAAGAGTTATACTAGCTTTATGGGAAGTTAGGTATAACGGCTTAAGAATGTTTCTTGATTTGGAAATCAGAATGTGTATCGACAAACCACTGCAGCGTTAATAAAAGGAAATGTTTTGATTAATTAAGTATTATTAAAACCAGTAGAAACTTCCATCTGCATAGAAGCTAAGATGAGACAAAATGATATTTCCTAGTGTTATACCCCGTATTTCCAGAGTATGTACGTGGGGGACGTACGTAGAAATTTTCGAACTTCTTTAGGCTTGGCCGAATTCTTTTTGTGCACAACACCCGGTTAGAGTCGTTTTTCGACGAAACGTTTTCCACGACTTTCGTAGGGAATTTCCGGCTATGTCATTTATAATTTTTGCGGATTTTTCCGAGAGACGAAACATTTTGGACCAACGGGAGGGTGACATGTGTCACCCTCACATTGGATGAGGTTGGGCGGCATGGTGGACGATTTGTCCTTGGCTTTTGTCAAGGATTAGGTAGGATATTTTGGTGGTAGATGGATAAGGTGTACTTAGGTGAATCCTAGCCCTACACTTGCTATACACTTGGATGGATCTTGGCCATTGGTTGGCCATTCCTTGACCTATAAATACCCACAAGCTTGAAGAGTTCTTCATCAAAATGTGCCTAAGTCTTGAAATCTCCTCCTCTCCTTGTTGTATTCGTCCCACGCCTCCCATTTGAAGGCCCGCGGTAGAAAGTATCCCCTCCTAGTAGTGCTAGCAGTGGGGTACACCCACTAGCCTAGTTGTCTCGTATAAATACCCGCTGTGGTATAGAAATACTCTCAAAGTATTGTTGTAATGTCCAATACCTTGGCCCAAATACCTTGTAGTATTCCCGAGTTACAACATAAAAGCCCGGAAAATACGATTATACTTTCCTTTAGCCACTAAGCGAAACCCTAAGGAAATCTTCATTGTTGTTTGAAGTACTTAAGAGAAGTTGGTTAGAACTTCTAAGGGTTGTTTGGAGGCGGATTGGAGCACTCGGAGGAGGAGCTAAACCTTGCTCGGGAAGCGACATTAAACTCGGATAATTTTGGGCTTATCGAGGTAAATATCTTGTCCCCCTATTGTAATTGGAAATTACATAAGTGTTGAATATATAGTTGTTGTATACTATATATAGAACTGAACTTAGTACTGTGGCAATGTCTTTTGACTTAAGCTGAAGAATGAAGAATTGAGCAGTAATCACGTAGAAGGATAATAAAGAGAAGAAGCGACGTAATTACCTAGGGTGTATTCTGATGAACTTATGTAGCATTCTTGTGTAGTAGAATTATGCAGCGTCAGGTTAGGCGTGTTAACCCCCTGGTTGGCTTGGTGGCAGCCTCGATAAAGGAGGAGATTTCTGTTTGTTGCGGGGAGGAGAGTCTTTGGAATTTTACGTAGAAAGATGGGAACTTGTGTTTAAGATTTAATGAGCGTTTGTGGCCTTTATAGGTGAAAGTACTAAGAGTAGCGTATTCTACTCGAGGAGTGGAAAGGGCTAGCAAGGTTGTAGTACTTGGAGCTTTTTGCTTATTGTCGATAATCGTCGCGAGGTATGTGAACCTCTTCCTATCTCTTCTAGCATGATATGTGTGAACTATCTAGTGCGGTGAGCGTCATGTGCTAAATGTATTTGATTGGTTTAAAACATAAAGTGTTATAACGGCTTTATGGGAAGTTGGTTATAACAGCTTTATGTAGGTAAGAAAATACTTGTGGTTTTTAAGAGGTAACTGATTTGAACTATAACTGGCTGGCTATGTGATAATAAAGAACTTGCTGTATTTCAAAAGATTTATAAATCGTTTTGAAGGGAGAGTAACACTTGGTTTTAAAGGTTTTAAAAAGAGTTATACTAGCTTTATGGGGAGTTAGGTATAATGTCTTAAGAGAGGTAAAGAAAATGGTTTACTGATGTTAGAAGTTAAGAGACTTGATCTTATAAGATAAGAGACTTAACTTATTTGTTTTAATGTGAATGTTTGTGTGAAAACCTCATTCGTGAGTAATGAGTACTTGGTTTTTTTTTAAAGGGATAATGTTTTACTGATTTCGGGAATCAGAATGTGTATCGACAGACCACTGCAGCGTTAATAAAGGAAAATGTACTGACTAATGAATTGTATTATTAAAACCAGTAGAAACCTCCATCTGCATAGAAACTAAGATAAGACAAAATGATATTACATTTTCTATATCATGGCTGCTGTAATAAGAATGTTGTAAACAAGAATAACCTACTCTCACGTGAGACATATATTACTCGATTGTTCTAAAAAGGAATCAAGTGATTAAGTTTGGGAACTATGAAACCATTTGAAAATGAGAAGCTTGAGTAATTGAAACTAGGCAAACTGGAACTTAGGAAAAGAATGTTGTTACTTGATTTTGAAAAGGAATGTGGGTTGGTCATTCTAATACTACGGGTATCGGGTGACTTTGATAAAAGTAATGGATCTCTTTTAAAGAATTTAACGTCGTAGTACTTTAGGAGTTAAAGCAGGACTTTGGCATAAAATGAATGTACTTTGAGTTGTGTGAAACTTGCCTATGCTTGTTGTTGTGAAACTTGCCTATGCTTGTTGTTGTGAAACTTGTCTATGCTTGTTGTTGTGAAACTTGCCTATGCTTGTGATGATAGCCTTTGTTGTGCAAGTGTGGTATTTACGTATTCTGGCGTCTCTCGATAGAGGCGGTTGACTTATTGAGAACTTACTTGGAGCGTCTTTGGCGGTGATGGAGAATTCCACGGGTATGTTTCCATTTTGATTCTTGTCTTGTTGTTGATGTCACATGGGCGTATCTACCGTCTGATATTAGCATCGCGGCCGTGCGGCGGGTTGATTACCGATATATGGTTATGCGCAACATGGGCGTGTCTGCCGTCTGATGTCGGGGCATGTGGCGTGCGGCGGGGTTGACCACCGATATATTGTTATTGAGGTTACATGGGCATATCTACCGTCACGATGTCCGGGGCATGTGGCGTGCGGCCTTGTTATTATTGTTGCATCATGGACATGTCTGCCGTCACGATTCGGGGCATGCGGCCGTGATGCGAACATGATGGATGTTGTGGGCGTGAGACCCATAGTTATATTTAGTGGTGACTTTGAGGCGTGAGTCCACGACTTGGCTACTTTTATGTTGCGTCTTGTATTTTGGTTATCATACATGTCTCACCTTTTTAGGCTATTATGATTTCATTCTGATGTTGTGATTTCACATACTTGGTACTGTTATGCGGACCTCCTTGAGTGCGTTCATCTGCGCGGTAGAAGTACATCGATCGTGGATCCGCTCTTAGGATCTCATTTCGGCGTGTTGGAAAGCTCCGTTCCTTGGAGGCTTATCTTTGGTATGTTTCCACTGAGTTGTAGGTTCTTGTACATTCGGGGTATGGCGAAGCCACTGTGTCATAGTTGTTGTAAATCTTAAGTGCATGCTTTGTTGTGGCGGGGTTGTAAAAGGATAAGCTGTTGGGTTTTTATGTATATCTTGAAGCAATTTGTTTTGGTTGGTCTGTTTATTTATTATATCTCTTGTTTCATGACTCGTGTTTTATTTTCTGCTGGTTTTCTCTGATGTTGTATCACTAGGGTGCCCGGGGTAAGGCACCAGTAACGGGCCCGAGTTCGGGGCGTTACAAAGTGGTATCAGAGCAGTTAGTCCTCGGAAAGTGTCTGAGGCCGTGTCTAGTAGAGTCTTGATTATCGGTGTGTTGTGCACCACATCTATGTCGAGGAGGCTATAAGACATTTATGATTGGTTTCTATTCTTCTCATTACGAGATCGTGCCTTAGAGGTGTGTGATAAGTTGGACCCTCGGCGTGTTTCATTTTTACGATTATGCCTGCGAAAGGCAACCCGGGGCCCGAAGGGCAAAGCGGCGAGGAGCTGCTAGTGTGATTGAGAGAAATGCGAGCGCGAGCGATCGATACGAGCAGTGCTTGAGCGGCGAGTTTCGCGCCGCCCGGCACCAGCGAGGTTTAGAGCGCGGCCGTGGGCGATGAGACTCTGATGCACGAGCCTCGGTCCGCGATGCAGGCGGGGAGATGGGTCGCGAGAGATGGCGATTATTGGCGAGGTTGTGGCGGATATGAGGCAGTGAATCTGGCGATTCGGTTCAGCGGCACATGTAGTGCGCGAAGCGAATAGTTTGAGGCTACGGGACTTTACGAGTTGTAGCGCTTGAGTTTTATGGGTGAGGCACGAGGATGATCGCGAGGAGTTCATCCGTCGATTCTGAAGGATCATCACGGGTGATCAAGGCTTGAGACCGAGTCTGTGACGCCGGTTCGCATCGGTGCGTGATACGCGATCGATTGGTTTGATCGTGGGAGCTTTCGGGAGAGCATGCACCTCAGCGGTATGGGATGAGTTTTGGGGCTTTTCTCACGCACTTCTTGCCTCATGAGATGAGGAGAACGCGGGCCGACAAATTTTTATTCTTGAGGCAGAGAGGCGACTGTCGGGAGTACAATGTCGAGTTCGATTCTTTGGCTCGATATGTCCTGCGCATTGCGAGATATGGAGGATAGGGTGCATCGCTACGTCAGCTGGGCTAGATGATTATATGGCGAGTCTTGTGCGGGTGTTTCTCTTTAGGGCATGGACATTGCCGCGTGCGAGCTCATGCACGGGTGCGAGGCGCGAAGATCGGCAGGTGGACCGCTTTCGAGAAGAAGGCCAAGACGGCGGATATTTTGGCGACTTCGAGGCGGACCGCCTCGGCGAACTAGTTATGTACCTCGCCATTTGAGTGGTCCTCCGCGACGCCGGGACCGCAGGATATTCGAGGCAGTCGGGGCCCCGAGTTTGAGATGTTCGAGAGTAGGGTGTTGGCGGTCGATCACCACTACCTCGGTGTGGTCGATGTAGTAGACCGCATTTGAAGTGTCGTAGTACGAGGAGCTTGTTATTCTTGCGGCCAGCGGGGCCATATGACGGCGTCAGGCCAGGGAGTGGCGGTAGGATAGCCTGACTACTAGGCGATTTGCGGGCCCGCGGTAAGTCGCGGTGGAAGTTCGATTTTAGCGGTCCTTGACGCCTAGTTTGAGTATATCCTTAACCACGTAGATACTTGTATGTATTGATGTTAATGATGTGTTAAGTGTTATGTTCGGATAGCTTTGTGCTATAGTGTGATTTAAAAATCTGGTTAGTGTGAGATGGAAGTGGTAGCTTCAGTGATGTGTTCCGTGTCGAGGCGGAAGTTGGCGCTCTGATGGGTGGGTTGGGGCCATGTTGCGGGCCAACCCGCGTCCGTTCGAGGAAGGTCAGCTGCAGGTGGTCGCGGTGGCGAGTCACGAGGGTGCTAGGCCCAGTTTAGATGACCATCGTATGAGTTCATAGATATGTTCGACGAGAATCGGTTCGTGAAGGCCGAGAATGGCCTTAGAGAAATCGAGGGTAGTAAGATGACCAAGTTTGGAGGTAGTAACTCGAGGGTTGGAAACGGCGTTGACGGAAGTGTGGTGCGGATACTAGAAAGAGCTCGAGTGTTAGAAAGTGCGTCGAGATAGGGAGAAGTGAGCGTGTGTGATCGTTTCTTTTGTGAAATGTAGGTGCGAAGGAGTATATTTTAGACCTTGGTGGGGACTTTTGTCTTGGCGAGGTGGTTCGTGGCGTGGATTTGGGTTTCTTGCGCATGTTGTTTTGTGGCGGTGTGGCATGTTTGATTCTCGTAAGTATAGTAGTGAAGACTATCTTGGCCTTGCGTTTGTTTGAGACTTAGAAGGAACATTCGGGCGAATGTTTCTAAGGAAGGAGAATGTTATACCTGTATTTCCAGAGTATATGCGTGGGGGCGTGCGTAGAAATTTTCGAACTTCTTTAGGCTTGGCGAATTCTTTTGTGCCTGACACGGTTAGAGTCGTTTTCGGCGAAAGCGTTTTCCACGACTTTCGTAGGGAATTTCCGGCTATGTCATTTATAATTTTTGCGGATTTTTAGAGGCGAAACATTTTGGACCAACGGGAGGGTGACATGTGTCACCTCGCATTGGATGAGTTAGGCGGCATGGTGGGCGATTTGTCCTTGGCTTTTGTCAAGGATTAGGTAGGATATTTTGGTGGTAGATGGATAAGGTGTACTTAGGTGAATCCTAGCCTACACTTGCTATACACTTGGATGGATCTTGGCCATTGGTTGGCCATTCCTTGACCTATAAATACCCCTAAGCTTGAAGAGTTCTTCATCCAAAAATGTGCCTAAGTCTTGAAATCTCCTCCCTCTCCTTGTTGTATTCGTCACACACCTCCCTTTGAGAAGGCCCGGCGAAAGTATCCCCTCCTAGTAGTGCTAGCCGTGGGGTACACCCACTAGCCTAGTTGTCTCGTATAAATACCCCTTTGTGGTATAGAAATACTCTCAAAGTATTGTTGTAATGTCCAAATACCTTGGCCCCAAATACCTTGTAGTATTCCCGAGGTTACACTTATAAAAGCCAGAAAATACGATTATACTTTCCTTTAGCCACTAGCGAAACCCTAAGGAAATCTTCATTGTTGTTTGAAGTACTTAAGAGAAGTTGGTTAGAACTTCTAAGGGTTGTTTGGAGCGGTTGGAGCACTCGGAGGAGGAGCTAAACCTTGCTCGGGAGCGACATTAAACTCGGATAATTTTGGGCTTATCGAGGTAAATATCTTGTCCCCTATGTAATTGGAAATTACATAAGTGTTGAATATATAGTTGTTGTATACTATATATAGAACTGAACTTAGTACTGTGGCAATGTCTTTTGACTTAAGCCTGAAGAATGAAGAATTGAGCAGTAATCACATAGAAGGATAATAAAAGAGAAGAACTGAGCGTAATTACCTAGGGCTGTATTCTGATGAGACTTATGTAGCATTCTTGTGTAGTAGAATTGTGCGCGTCGGTTAGGCGTGTTAACCCCACTGGTTGGCTTGGTAGCGACCTCGATAAAGGAGGAGATTTCTGTTTGTTGCGGGGAAGTCTTTGAATTTTACGTAGAAAGATGGGAACTTGTGTTTAAGATTTAATGAGCGTTTGTGGCCTTTATAGGTGAAAGTACTAAGAGTAGCGTATTCTACTCGAGGAGTGGAAAGGGCTAGCAAGGTTGTAGTACTTGGAGCTTTTGCTTATTGTCGATAATCGTCGCGAGGTATGTGAACCTCTTCCTATCTCTTCTAGCATGATATGTGTGAACTATCTAATGCGGTGAGCGTCATGTGCTAAATGTATTTGATTGGTTTAAAACATAAAGTGTTATAACGGCTTTATGGGAAGTTGGTTATATGACTTTATGTAGGTAAGAAAATACTTGTGGTTTTAAAGGTGGCGATTTGAACTATAAGCTGGTGGCTATGTGATAATAAAGAACTTCTTTGTATTTCAAAAGATTTATAAATCGTTTTGAAGGGAGAGTAACACTTAGTTTTAAAGGTTTTAAAAAGAGTTATACTAGCTTTATGGGAGTTAGGTATAATGTCTTAAGAGGTAAAGAAAATGGTTTCTTGATGTTAGAAGTTAAGAGACTTGATCTTATAAGATAAGAGACTTAACTTATTTGTTTTAATGTGAATGTTTGTGTGAAAACCTCATTCGTGAGTAATGAGTACTTGGTTTTTTAAAGGGATAATGTTTCTTGATTTGGGAATCGAATGTGTATCGACAGGACCCTGCGGCGTTAATAAAGGAAAATGTCTTGACTAATGAATTGTATTATTAAAACGGTAGAAACCTCCATCTGCATAGAAACTAAGATAAGACAAAATGATATTACATTTTCTATATCATGGCTGCTGTAATAAGAATGTTGTAAACAAGAATAACCTACTCTCACGTGAGACATATATTACTCGATTGTTCTAAAAAGGAATCAAGTGATTAAGTTTGGGAACTATGAAACCATTTGAAAATGAGAAGCTTGAGTAATTGAAACTAGGCAAACTGGAACTTAGGAAAAGAATGTTGTTACTTGATTTTGAAAAGGAATGTGGGTTGGTCATTCTAATACTACGGGTATCGGGTGACTTTGATAAAAGTAATGGATCTCTTTTAAAGAATTTAACGTACGTAGTACTTTAGGGTTAAAAACCGGACTTTGGCATAAAATGAATGTACTTTGAGTTGTGTGAAACTTGCCTATGCTTGTTGTTGTGAAACTTGCCTATGCTTGTTGTTGTGAAACTTGTCTATGCTTGTTGTTGTGAAACTTGCCTATGCTTGTGATGATAGCCTTTGTTGTGCAAGTGTGGTATTTCTGTGTTACCGCGTCTCTCGATAGAGGGCCGGTTGACTTGTTGAGAACTTACTTGGAGCGTCTTTGGCGGTGATGGAGAATTCCACGTATGTTTCCATTTTGATTCTTGTCTTGTTGTTGATGTCACATGGACATGTCTACACCGTCGCAGATTCGGCACGCGCCACGCGGCCGGGTTGATTACCCGATATATGGTTATTACCGCAACATGGGCGATCTACACCGTCGCGATTCCGGGGCATGTGGCTACGCGCGGGGTTGACCACCGATATTGTTATTGAGGTTACATGGGCATGTCTACACCGTCGCGATTCCGGCATGTGGCCACGCGCCTTGTTATTATTGTTGCATCATGGACATGTCTACACCGACGCTGATTCCGGGGCATGCAGCCATGATGCGAACATGATGGATGTTGTGGGCGTGAGACCCATAGTTATATTTGAGTGGTGACTTTGAGGGCGTGAGTCCCTGACTTGACTGCTTTTATGTTGCGTACTGTATTTTGGTTATCATACATGTCTCCTGCTTTTAGGCTATTATGATTTCATTCTGATGTTGTGATTTCACATACTTGGTACTGTTAGATCGACCTCCTTGAGGCTGCGTTCATGCCGCAGTAGAGGTACATCGGTCGTGGATCCCCGCTCTTAGGATCTCATTTCAGCGTGTTGGAAAGCTCCGTTTCCTGAGGCTTATCTTTGGTATGTTTCCTGAGTTGTAGGTTCTTGTACATTCGTGGTATGGCGAAGCCCTGCCGTCATAGTTGTTGTAAATCTTAGAGTGCAGAGTAATCGCTTGTTGTGTGGTTGTAAAAAGGATAACTGTTCGGGTTTTTATGTATATACTGAAGGCAACTGTTTTGGTTGGCCTATTTATTTATTATATCTCTTGTTTCATGACTCGTGTTTTATTTTCCGCTGGTTTTCTCTGATGTTGTATCACTAGGGTGCCCGGGGTAAGGCACCAGTAACGGGCCCGGGTTCGGGGCGTTACACCTAGATCATGGCTGCTGTAATAAGATTGTTATAAACAAGAATATCCTACTCACATATAAGGCTTAGGTTTCTCAGATTGTTTAAAGGAGAATTATATTGTTAAATGAATAAGACTATGAACTACGAAACCGTTCTAAAATGAGAAACTTGAACATTGGAAATTAGGCAAACTTGAACATTGGAAAAGAATGTTGCTACTTGATTTTACAAAGAGAAGTAATTGATTTACTTTAAAAAAGATAATCACGCTATTTTCATATACTACGGGTATTGTGTGGTTTTTGTGAAGTAACGTATCTTTTAAAGATTTAATGTATGAAGTACTTTGGGGATAGGTACCCGAACTTGTTGGTAGAAAGTACCTTGTGTGAATAACTTGATTGTATTGGTTTGTGATAGCCTTGTAATACTTTCTTGTTGATGTGATAAGTAAACATGTTAGGATGCTACGTGTGTTAGTATCTTGTGTGATCGTGATGTAAGGGGGTCATTCTTGTTGTGCTTACGTTGTTAAACGTTAAGCCCGTTGTACTATTATTGTATCACATACCCCCTTGACTTATTATACCGAGGGCTTGCCACCCTTGATGCGGGTCTTTACGGCCTATGCGGTCCTTGTGACTATGCGGAGTGCGGTAGCTCCAGGATTGATCATTCCAGGTGTTTAGCCTGATGCGGGGGATTCCCTATGCGGTCTGTTGAGACTATGCGGTCTTTTGAGACTATGCGGGTTGCGGGAGCCTAGGAAGATACCGAGGGTTAGCTGCCTTCGATGCGGGGTATACCTCAGGCGGTCTGGGACCATGATTCGAGGAATACCTCACGCGGGTCCGTGTGAGACCTATGCGGAGCTGCGAGAGTTCCAGGGATAGACGCGCACATTGATATTGCGGGCGAGTGGCCAGCTTCGATCATGTGGTGCGGTCTAGAAAGACCTCGGGATACAGTTTGTGGTATTTTTGGTACTGTGGGTCTTAGTAGTCGGCTATGCCTTCGTACTTACCCCGTACGGTTTTATTGTGATAACTTTGAGGGCGTGAGTCCCTGACTTGACATGACTGCTATTTATTGTGAACTGTAGTTTGGTTATCATACATGTCTCCTGCTTTATATAGACTACTATGATTTCATTTACAGTATTTACTTTCAGTTTCACATACTCGGTACCTGTTGTACTGACCTCCTCCGGGGGGCTGCGTTCATGCCGCAGGTAAAGGTACACCAGTCGTTGATCCTCGCTCTTAGGGTCACAGTTCAGCGTTGGGAAAGCTCCGTTTCTTCGGAGGCTTATCAGTGGTATAGGCCCCTGCTGTTGTAGGTATTTACATTCAGGGGTATGGCGGGGCCCTGTCCCGCCATTGTTGTCGTATCATTTCTTAGAGGTCTGTAGTACTGTTGTGGGCAGGGTTTGTAAAAAGGATTAAACTGTTCAATTGTAAAGTTGTTATTTATATATGCCGAAAGGCAAGTTTTCCTCAGATTTCTGTTTTGTACTTCACTTGTTTCATGTATGTGTTTTATGTTCCGCTGATTACTCTGATGTTGTGTCACTAGGGTGCCCCGGGGTAAGGCACGATGCGGCCCCGACGGTCGTTACGCAGTATGAGGATCCGATTTTGGTACCGAGATGCCGCTGTTCAGAAAGAGAGGAGTCTATTTGAGGTAGCGCCTGATGGGGTGCTAAGATTCGAGGGCCGGTTGTGTGTTCCCGATGTGACAGGACTTCGTCAGCAGATTCTGGGGGAGGCACACAGTGCTCGTTATTCTATTCATCCGGGGTCGACTAAGATGTATCATGACCTCAGATGCGTGTATTGGTGGGATGGCCTAAAGAGGGATGTTGCGGAGTTCGTGCACGCCTCGAATTGTCGCAGTTAAGATTGAGCACGAAGCGGTGGGCTATGCGGTGCTATTGATATTCCGACTTGAAATGGGAGGTGATTGTCACGACCGACCCAAGCTCGCGATCGTGCCCTACCCGGGCACCCTTACAGTATACATCGAGATAATCACGAACATACATGAAACTATATAAAACTAAACAGCAGAAGTAAAACAACAGGCTAGCCGATAGGGCTACCTTCCTGGACATATAATATACAACCGAAGCAGTTGCCTCCTTTCCTTTACAAACTGACCCACAATATGTGACTACAGACCTCTAAGAATTTTAACATAACAATCGTATGACGGGCCCCGCCATACCCCTGAATATACATGAATCTACTACCTCAGGGAAAACCGTACCAAAGGATAAGCCTCCGGAGCAAATGGAGCTTTTTCTCAAAAACTGAACCGAGATCCTAAGAGCAAGGATCACCAACCTGGGTACCTAAAACCTGCGGGCATGAACGCAGCCCGGCGGGGTCGATAACAAAAATTTAATATGGAACAGAAATAAGGTACATTAAACAAAACATATCTGTATAAAAGCATGACAGGGGTAAGTATAAAAAGGGTAAATACCTGAACCTACCATGTCATAACCATCACGTGAACTTAATCGTACCTTATTATCTTTTCCCATTTCTCAATAAAGGTTATAGCCACATTCTTACGTTATTACTTAGAAAAATCATCCAGTTCATTACCATACTTACTTATCTTACTTAACTTAGTCCGGCCCTTACGGAGGACACCTATATCGCCTACCAACCTGGGACGCGATAAAGTCACATAGTCTTCCCCTAAAGGTATACTGCCCGGCCCATCTCTGGGACGCGATAATGTCCTATAGTCTGCCCATAAAGGTATACTGCCCGACCCATTTCTGGGACGATAATGTCATATAGTCTGCCCGTAAAGGTATCGCCCGCCCATTCTCGGTCGATAATGTCATATAGTGCGCGTAAGGTATCGCCCGCCCATTCTCGGTCGATAATGTCATATAGTGTGCGTAAAGGTATCTCGCCCGACCCATTCTCGGTCGATAATGTCATATAGTGCGCGTAAAGGTATACCGCCCGCCCATTCTCGGTCGATAATGTCATATAGTGCGCGTAAAGGTATACCGCCCGCCCATTCACGGTCGATAATGTCATATAGTGCGCGTATAGGTATCTCGCCCGCCCATTCTCGGTCGATAATGTCATATAGTGCGCGTGAAAGGTATCTCGCCCGCCCATTCTCGGTCGATAATGTCATATAGTGCGCGTGAAGGTATCTTGCCCGGCCCATTCTCGGTCGATAATGTCATATAGTGCGCGTAAAGGTATACTGTCCGCCCATTCACGGTCGATAATGTCATATAGTCCGCCTGCAAGGTATCCGCGGCCCATTCCTGGGTCGAAAATGTCATATAGTCTGCCCGGGAATTTAACCCAACGTACTACGCACCTCTACCCTTTTAGAAAGACTCTTTTTCAAATAAAACTTCCCAGATACTAACAACCGTAGTATCAAGTCATCTCTACCTTTCAGGACAAGTCACAATACCTTTTTAGAAATACAATTACCGGCTTCTAAATCAAGTGACTTCTTTCTTAAAAACCTTAAGCAATTGGTACCTTTAAAACAATTGCCCTTCTTTATTTCAAACCGTTTCTTATTTACATTATTAGAGAAAACCATTCTCTTAACCTTCCATAAAGCCGTTATAACCAACTTCCCATAAAGCCGTTATAACCCTTTATGGTTTTAGACCAACTCATTCTGTCACGACCCGAACCCGGGCCCGCGACTGGTGCCTTACCCCGGGCACCCTAGTGATACAACATCAGAGTAATCAGCGGAACATAAAACACATACAAGAAACCAATGTAATAAGACAGTGAAATAAGAAGACATGCTAACCAAAAACGGTTACCGTCAGTATATAAATAACAATTTGAACAGTTACATCCTTTTCTACAACTCTGCCCACAACAGTACTACAGACCTCTACGAATGATATGACAACAATGACGGGACAGAGCCCCGTCATACCCCTGAATGTAAGCACCTACAACAACAGGGGACTATACCAAGATAAGCCTCCGGAGAAACGGAGCTTTCCCAAACGCTGAACTGTGACCCTAAGAGCGAGGATCAACGACTGGTGTACCTTTACCTGCGGCATGAACGCACTTCGAAGCGAGGTCGACAACAGTACCAAGTATGTGAAATCAAAATAAATCAGAAATGAAATCATAGTAGTCTATAAAGCAGGAGACATGTATGATAACCAACTACAGTTCACAATAAATAAGCAGTCATGTCAAGTCAGGGACTCACGCCCTCAAGTCATCACTCAAATATAACCATGGGTCTCATGCCCACAATATCAATCATGCCCGTGGAATACCTTCCTCACTGCCGGCAGTCTATGATATAAAAGCACCAAGGAATACACCTGAACACCAGGTCCCACCTGTGTCCTAATACACCGTACAGGGTAAGTACGAAGGCATAGCCGACTACTAAAACCCACAGTACCAACAAGGTCATAAATCAGATCATGAGATCTGTCTGCATCGCACATGATCAAAGCCGCCACTCGCCGCAGTATCTAATGTGCGCGTCTAGCCCTGGAACTCTCCGCAGCTCCGCATAGGCCAAACTCATAGGCCCGCATGAGGTATAACCCCGCATCGAGGGTAGCTACTCCCCGGCATCCGCCTGGACTCGCAGTCCGCATGGCCACATAGACCGCATGACCATAAAGGCCGCACACTAACCTGGAACTCTCGTAGCTCCGCATAGGCCCCCGGGACCCGCATGAGGTATTCTCGAATCATAGGTCACCTGCACTACCCGAAGTCTACCCGCGTCGGAGGCGACAACCTCCTAAACAAGTCAAGGTGAGTGGTACAATACCAACATATCGGCTGATAGTGAAACAATTTAAGCGCAATCGAGGGGAAACCCCTTTTCACAAACATCACAAGATACTAACACACGTAGCATCCTAGCATGTTTACTTAACAAATCAACAAGACAGTATTACAAGGCTACCACAACCCAACACAATCAAGTTATACACACAAGGCACTTTCTACTATATGATTAACAAGATCGGGTTTTTATCCCCAAAGTACTTCATACATTAACTCTTTTAAAAGATACGTTACTTTCACAAAAGTCACACAATACCCTTAGTATATGAAAATAGAGTGACTGTCTTTTTAAGTAAACCAAAACACTTACCTTTGTAAAATCAAGTAACAACATTATTTTCCAAACGTCCAAGTTTGCCTAATTTCAAATGTTCACGTTTCTTATTTTAGAAAGGTTTCGTAGTTCATATTATTAACCACTTAATAATATAATCCTCTTTTAAAACAATCTGAGAAACATATGCCTTATGTGAGTAGGATATTCTTGTTTATAACAATCTTATTACAGCAGCCATGATCTAGGAATTATCATTTTGTCTCATCTTAGCTTCTATGCAGATGAAAGTTTCTATTGGTTTTAATAATACTTAATTAGTCAAAACATTTCCTTTTATTAACGCTGCAGTGGTTTGTCGATATACATTCTGATTCAAATCAAGAAACATTCTTAAGCCGTTATACCTAACTTCCCATAAAGCTAGTATAACTCTTAAGTTTTCAAAACCAAGTATTACTCTTCTTTAAAACGATTCAAAATCTTTTGAAATACTTGAGTTCTTTATTATCACATAACAAGCCAGTTATAGTTCAAATCAGTTACCTTTTAAAAACCACAAAGTATTTTCTTACCTACATAAAGCTGTTATAACCAACTTCCCATAAAGCCGTTATAACACTTTATGTTTTAAACCAATCAAATACATTTAGCACATGTACGTCTACCGTACTACATAGTTCACACATATCATGCTAGAAGAGATAGGAAGAGGTTCACATACCTCGCGACGATTATCGACTAATAGCAAAACGCTCCGAGTACCTCAAGCCGTCGGCTACTCCTTAAGCCAAGTAGATCGCGCCACACGTAGTACTTCAACCTATAAGGCCACAAGGCGCTTATTAACATCTAGATCTTACCGTAGAACATTCTACAGAAAATTCGGCAGCACCTCCCCCCCCGCAACCGCGTAAATCTCCTCTTCTATCGAGGCCGGCTACCAAGCCAACCAGGGGGGGGGGTTATACGTCTAATCCGGACGTGCACAATTCTACATCACAGTAAAGCTACACAAGTCTCATCATGTAATACTGATTCGACTCTTCTTCAAAAGGTTTCTTATTATTCAGGCTTAAGTCAAAAGACATTGCCGCAATACTATGTTCAGTTCTACGTATAGTATACTCAACTATATATTTCTACAACATGTAATTTCCAATTACAATAGAAGGACAGTAGTGTTTACCTCGCTAAGCCCAAAATTATCCAAGTTTAAATGTCGATCCTGAGCAAGGTTTAGCTCCTACTCCGTGCGCTCCAACCCGCTCCAAGAAACCCTTAGAAGTTCTAACCAACTTCTACTCCAAAACTTCAACCAACAATGAAGATTTCCTTAGGGTTTCGTTTAGTGGCTAAAGGAAAGTATAATAGTATTTTCCGGGCTTTTCGTCTAGATGGTACGTTGGAAATACTACAAGGTATTTGGGCTAAAGTAGTTGGGTATTATAACAATACTTGAGAGTATTTCTACCAAGGGGGTAGTATTTAGACTAGCACAACTAGGCTAGGGGGTTGCTCTCGCCAAAAGGCCACTCAAAGGAGGGAGTTGGGCGAGACAACTACAAGGAGGAGTGTTTTGAGTCTTGGAATTTGCTCAAGTGTGGATGAAATAACTCATCAACTAAGGGGGTATTTATAGGACACTCAAAGGCCAAGATTGAGCCAAGTGGTAGGCAAGTGTAAAGTGAAGATTAAGCCATGTGTTGTGTGGGTCCCACTTGGTCATCCACTCCACAAAATATCTCACAAACATTGACCAAACATTTTAGGCACAAAAGATGAAAAAAATGTGCAAGCCTAGAAGCTTCCACCAAGGAAATTTCGTCCAACCTTGGACACCTAAGGGTGACATATGTCGCCCTCCAATTGGTCCAAAATGTTTCGTCTCTCGGAAAAATCCGTAAAAAATAATAAATGACATAGCCGGAATTTTCCCTACAAAAGCTGTGGAAACGTTTTGCCGGAAAACGACTCTTTTCGGCATTTGTGCACAATTTCGCCACTTTGCCTACTTAAGGCTTTAAACTTTTATACGTACGCCCTCACGTACATACTCTGGAAATACGGGGTATAACATTCTCCCCTCCTTAGAAACATTCGTCCCGAATGTTCCTTCTAAGTCTCAAAACAAACGCGCGCCAAAGATAGTCTTCACTACTATACTTACGAGAACAAACCCGCCATACCGCCACGTAAAACACCTGCGCAAATACTTACATCCAAGTCCACGAGGAAACACCTCTAACATCACCAAAGTAATGATCACATCTATGCTCGCAATACATGCTCGTTTCTTTCCTTACGCGTCGTACCCTTCTCGTACACTCGAACTCCTTCTTACCATATTTACATCGATTCGCCCAAAATTTCAGGTGGATCTCCGATGCTTTCCGGACATAACAACACGAAGATCGACGATCGCCTCCTAAGTCGGACGGCAAATGCTAACATATAGGCAACCTGGCCTATCCTTCACACGAACTCAAAAGGCCCAAAGTAACTCGGGCTAAGTTTCCTCTGTTTTTCCAAAACTCGTCACACCCTAACCGGGGTGGTACCTTCAAGAAGACCGACCGTCAACCTGAACTCTAAACGATCTCGCCGATAATCCGCACGATTTCTCTGAGCTGCCAAAAACCTCTTCTGGATAAGCTTCACCCTATCCACATCCTGCTGAACACGTATGAACCAACTATCTGAACCTTGCCAACGTCGAACCAATCGACCGGCAACTTACACTTCCGCCCCTACAAGGCGTCACAAGGCGATATCCGAACACTGAAATGGTAGCCGTAAAACGCTTCCTAACAGGAGGCAACGATCCTCACCGCTACCCCTGAAATCCAAATACTGGCCCGAGGGCGAATATGATACGGAGACTCACCTGAGTTCCTAACTCGCCGTAAAACCTTCGAACACAGTAATAGCCCCAACCTGGGCTTCACTGTCTATCATAAGGTGAAGGTAGGCACCCCGTGCAGCCTTACAACCCTTCTGATATATCATCACTGCCAAGCAACGGTCCTGACTGAAAGACACGATGGGCTGACCCCATCGGCCCGACCATCGGGTCGAACGATCCACAAACTCAGACTGGTTAACTAAACATGGGCCTAACACCCTCATGACCCTACCACAAGGAGGGACCACCACAAACTGACCTCACCACCAAACAGGCCGCGGGTTGACCCGCAACATGGCCTCAACCCGTCCCGGCAACGCGCAAAACACTAGCTCCCCGATCCGGAACAATTTCACTAATCACGTTACGAAAACCTAGCGGTCTTCTTAGCTCAACTACCCTCTTTCATTACACACTACTCAGGGACTTATCACACAATATATCTCACGTGCACTATGCACTCTGATAAGGGTCAAACATAAAATAAATCTTTCTCTCAAGATTGCCTTGCCTCTAAGGTCTCCACGTAAAAAGCTCTAAGGCTTACACTTTTCCTATCCCCCAAATCTTACTTTTGTCACTTTGCCGCGAGGTAACACCTTCTCAGGCGACCCAACAAATGGTACCGGGCTGCTTGCGATCCCTGAGGCATGCCCTACGGCCCTTCTCAGGATGTGCCATACGGAGAGCCACGGTTCGGGTCTGTTCCCGTGATAGAGGCTCTGGCCTCTTTATACGCTCAGCCCCCCGAGCTTACCCGGTTACTAACCATGATTTCTAATCACAACTAACATACTGCTATCAGAACATAGCACTTATGATATACTCATCTCTAGAGGGTTAAGGATATATCTATATCTACTGCTTCACTCCCCTTAGTCGTTCTAATCAAACCTGCCCCGTAGGGCGCATAGCTAGGGAAGATGACGAACTACCCACCGATCCTGAAGGTTACGTCCCCCTACTTGCATCCTTCCTACTAGGACATCCTTTCGACACATGGCCCTGACGTCCGCCGGCAAAACAAGCATCAACAAAAGATAACATTCCCCGGGACGACGCCTGTCACACAGTGAACACCGGGAAAATCAATCCGGCCGGGCCGAGCCTACGTGGTAGTGAACCAAAACTCGAGTTCGACCAACTCCCGCACACCCCGAACGCCCCGAACCCCGTGGAGGACCTCTCTGACCGCGGTGGATGTGCATAATCTAATCATTGGTGAGGTGACTCGCCAAAAGTTACTAAAGGACCTTGCCGCTCGCCTCTTCTCGCCCTTCGTTAACCCGTCGATCTCTACGCTTGGCTCGCTGCGCACAAGCCCGCATCAAAGCCATGCTCAAGCCTAATCAAGAATTACTCTTGCACAACCTCTCTTAGATAGTCATCAAGACTCGCAGACATCGGTATACTCTCGGTAGCCAAATCCATAGCTAGTAACAGGTCGCCTCTTTGCAATCTAAATTCTGCTCTGGCCGTGAATCAAGGTTCAAATGTCATGGCCGCAGAGGAATCGCCGCCGCGTACAAACTCTGCTGGGCTAGTGACGCCGCAGAACTCCCGAATGAAGCACCACCCGGTAAAGATTGGGCTGCCTTCAGAACCTCTCGAACTCTACTCAGCCTCCGCTTTCGCCTCCCGGGCCCGGGTTTGCCCTACGCGGAGGCATAACGGTAAGGGAAAGAAATACGTTAGAGGGTCCAACTTACAACATAGCTCTAAGGCACGATCTCAGAGTGAGAAGAATATGAACCAATCCTAAATATCCTATAGCCTCCTGATTATTGGTGCGCACAACACACCGATAATCAAGACTTCCATCGATACGGTCTGTAGACACTTTCCGAGGATTAACTGCTCTGATACCACTTTTGTCACGACCCGAACCCGGGCCCGCGACTGGTGCCTTACCCCGGGCACCCTAGTGATACAACATCAGAGTAATCAGCGGAACATAAAACACATACAAGAAACCAATGTAATAAGACAGTGAAATAAGAAGACAGGCTAACTAAATCTGCATCACAAGATATAAATAACAATTTGAACAGTTACATCCCTTTCTACAACTCTGCCCACAACAGTACTACAGACCTCTACGAATGATATGACAACAACGACGGGACAGGGCCCCGTCATACCCCTGAATGTAAGCACCTACAACAACAGGGGACTATACCAAGATAAGCCTCCGGAGAAACGGAGCTTTCCCAAACGCTGAACTGTGACCCTAAGAGCGAGGATCAAAGACTGGTGTACCTTTACCTGCGCAGATGAACGCACTTCGGGCGAGGTCGATAACAGGTACCAAGTATGTGAAACTGAAAATAAATACTGTAAATGAAATCATAGTAGTCTATATAAAGCAGGAGACATGTATGATAACCAACTACAGTTCACAATAAATAAGCAGTCATGTCAAGTCAGGGACTCACGCCCTCAAGTCATCACTCAAATATAACCATGGGTCTCATGCCCACAATATCAATCATGCGTGGAATACCTTCCTCATCGCGCCAGCCTATGATATAAAAGCACCAAGGAATACACCAACACCGTGTCCCACTGTGTCCTAATACACCGCATGCAGGGTAATGCGAAGGCATAGCCGACTACTAAAACCCACAGTACCAACAAGGTCATAAACTGTATCATGAGATCTGTCTAGACCGTCACATGATCAAAGATGGCCACTCTCCCGCAGTATCTAATGTGCGCGTCTAGCCCTGGAACTCTCCGCAGCTCCGCATAGGCCAAACTCATAGGCCCGCATGAGGTATAACCCCGCATCGAGGGTAGCTACTCCTAAGATCCGCTGGACTCGCACCGCATGGCCACATAGACCGCATGACCATAAAGGCCGCACACTAACACGGAACTCGTAGCTCGCATAGGCCCGGACCCGCATGAGGTATTCTCGAATCATAGGTCACATGCACTACCGAGTCTACCCCGACGGAGGCGACAACCTCCGGAAACAAGTCAAGGTGAGTGGTACAATACCAACATATCGGCTGATAGTGAAACAATTTAAGCGCAATCGAGGGGAAACCCCTTTTCACAAACATCACAAGATACTAACACACGTAGCATCCTAGAATGTTTACTTAACAAATCAACAAGACAGTATTACAAGGCTACAACAACCCAACACAATCAAGTTATACACACAAGGCACTTTCTACTATATGATTAACAAGATCGGGTTTTTATCCCCAAAGTACTTCATACATTAACTCTTTTAAAAGATACGTTACTTTCACAAAAGTCACACAATACCCTTAGTATATGAAAATAGAGTGACTGTCTTTTTAAGTAAACCAAAACATTTACCTTTGTAAAATCAAGTAACAACATTATTTTCCAAACGTCCAAGTTTGCCTAATTTCAAATGTTCACGTTTCTTATTTTAGAAAGGTTTCGTAGTTCATATTATTAACCACTTAATAATATAATCCTCTTTTAAAACAATCTGAGAAACATATGCCTTATGTGAGTAGGATATTCTTGTTTATAACAATCTTATTACAGCAGCCATGATCTAGGAATTATCATTTTGTCTCATCTTAGCTTCTATGCAGATGGAAGTTTCTATTGGTTTTAATAATACTTAATTAGTCAAAACATTTCCTTTTATTAACGCTGCAGTGGTTTGTCGATATACATTCTGATTTCCGAAATCAAGAAACATTCTTAAGTCGTTATACCTAACTTCCCATAAAGCTAGTATAACTCTTAAGTTTTCAAAAACCAAGTATTACTCTTCTTTTAAAACGATTCAAAAATCTTTTGAAATACTTCAGGTTCTTTATTATCACATAACAAGCCAGTTATAGTTCAAATCAGTTACCTTTTAAAACCACAAAGTATTTTCTTACCTACATAAAGTCATTATAACCAACTTCCCATAAAGCCGTTATAACACTTTATGTTTTAAACCAATCAAATACATTTAGCACATGACGTCTACCGTACTACATAGTTCACACATATCATGCTAGAAGAGATAGGAAGAGGTTCACATACCTCGCGACGATGATTATCGACTAATAGCAAAATGCCCGAGTACCTCAAGCCGTCGCTACTCCTAAGCCAAGTAGATCGCGCCACACGTAGTACTTCAACCTATAAGGCCACAAGGCGCTTATTAACATCTAGATCTTATCGTAGAACATTCTACAGAAAATTCGCAAAGACTCTCCCCGCAACGCAGAAATCTCCTCTTCTATCGAGGCCGGCTACCAAGCCAACCAGGGGGGGGGGTTATACGTCTAATCCGGACGCACAATTCTACATCACAAGAAAGCTACACAAGTTCCATGTCTGAATACACCCTATGTAATTACTGATCAAGATTCTTCTTTCGAAAAGGTTTCTTATTATTCAGGCTTAAGTCAAAAGACATTGCCGCAATACTATGTTCAGTTCTACGTATAGTATACTCAACTATATATTTCTACAACATGTAATTTCCAATTACAATAGAAGGACAGTAGTGTTTACCTCGCTAAGCCCAAAATTATCCAAGTTTAAATGTCGATCCTGAGCAAGGTTTAGCTCCTACTCCGTGCGCTCCAACCCGCTCCAAGAAACCCTTAGAAGTTCTAACCAACTTCTACTCCAAAACTTCAACCAACAATGAAGATTTCCTTAGGGTTTCGTTTAGTGGCTAAAGGAAAGTATAATAGTATTTTCCGGGCTTTTCGTATAGAGGGTACTTTGGAAATACTACAAGGTATTTGGGCTAAAGTATTTGGGTATTATAACAATACTTGGAGAGTATTTCTCTACCAAGGGGGGTAGTATTTCGACTAGCACAACTAGGCTAGTGGGTTGCTCTACCAAAAGGCCACTCAACGGGGGAGGGGGAGTTGGACGAGACAACTACAAGGGAGGGAGTGTTTTGAGTCTTGGAATTTGCTCAAGTGTGGATGAAATAACTCATCAACTAAGGGGGTATTTATAGGACACTCAAAGGCCAAGATTGAGCCAAGTGGTAGGCAAGTGTAAGGTTAAGATTAAGCCATGTGTTGTGTGGGTCCCACTTGGTCATCCACTCCACAAAATATCTCACAAACATTGACCAAACATTTTAGGCACAAAAGATGAAAAAAACGTGCAAGCCTAGAAGCTTCCACCAAGGAAATTTCGTCCAACCTTGGACACCTAAGGGTGACACATGTCGCCCTCCAATTGGTCCAAAATGTTTCGTCTCTCGGAAAAATCCGTAAAAAATAATAAATGACATAGCCGGAATTTTCCCTACAAAAGCTGTGGAAACGTTTTGCCGGAAAACGACTCTTTTCGGCACTTGTGCACAATTTCGCCACTTTGCCTACTTAAGGCTTTAAACTTTTATACGTACGCCCTCACGTACATACTCTGGAAATACGGGGTATAACACATTGCTTTTTATAACCAAGTATTATATACTTTCAAATCAATTCTCTTAACTTTCAAAATACAATTAGTCTCTTAACCTTTCGAAATCAAGTCATTTATCGTTCCATAAAGCAAGTATAACCAACCTCCCATAAAGTCGTTATATTCACTTTACACCTTAGCCAAGAATATAATTTCCTATCCAAGGGACTTATGCGTTTAAAACGGAACAAGTATCTCATACTTGAAAACTTTTCAAGTCCCTTAACTTAATAAGACTTAAGACATCCTTTATTCTTTCAAAGAAATGAGTTAATCTTCTAACTCACCCGACTTGGCTATTTATAAAACTAATAAAGGATATCAAGGTGTTGTTCGTCTACCGTACCACATACGTGCAACTAGTCATGCTCAAAAGATAGGAAAAATTCTACATAGAGTAAATCACACAACTACCTCTTAACTTCTAAGAGTAGAAGGAAACATGAAATGATACCACAGGTATATTCCATACATAGAATCATGCCAAAGGAAGGAAGAGGTTCACATACCTCGCGACGATTGTCGACAAGTAGCAAAATGCTCCAAAGTACTTCAACCTTGAGCTATTCCATTCTTCAAGTAGGATACGCTATACTTAGTACTTCAACCTATCATGGTCACAATACGTCCATTAACCTCTTACTTCAAACGTAGAATATTCTAAGTGCTAAGTCGCCAAATTCTACGGAAAATCGGACAAAGACTTCCTTTGTTTCTACTTACTTTGCCACCTTTTTCAAGGCCGAATACAATAACCAAACACGCCACATTTAAGGCCCAAACAATGTAATCAACAATAGGGGATTACACGCCTACTAGACGTGTAAAATTCTGCCCCACAATAGATAACAAACTAAAACAACTACTAGCCCATTTTCGGCCAACTTGAAGTACTACAACATCAATTCTTATCCAATTTCCATTTCAATCCAAGTTATTAGCCTAACATGATATCAAGTCGCAATTGATTATAACTACTATAATCTCCAAGTAAGCAACATGCGACGATTTCTAATAAACGACCAATTAGTAATCCAACTTCAAGTGGCTAATATAACATTTCAGATATAAGCTACAAGCAATCCATAATACTTATGAACTTCAACATATCAACTTCATGCTAGCAACACGTAAAGCTAACAACAACAACATATATATAATCTTGTAACACTAATTAAGAGACAAGATTATACCTCAACGAATCTCAATCCAATTCCAAATCCGAAGTCGCTCCTTAGCAACTTAGAGACTCTTCAAGACACTTCAATCCGCTACTTGAGACCCTTAGAACCATACCAACAACTTTCCTTCAAACTTCCCTTCCAAAACCTAGAAAGCAACTAGGTTTTCACTTTGCGACTAATACGAGAACTCTCTTTTTCCGGGATTTTTCTATTGAGATACACTTACAATACACTTAAGAACCTTGGTTTAAAGTGTGGAGCTAAAAGGATCACAAACAAATTTTTTTCTTTCTCTTCCTTCTTGAACCCGAGAGCTAAGCCTCTTTGTTCTTCAATTTTTGTGAAAAATATTCTAAGTGTTGGGCTCACTCTTGCTCTACTAGTATAATATAGTGTAATTGAGGGTCATGATATAAACAAATGGGTGGTTTGGATGAGCTCTTCTTTAAATATCAAGACTTGTGGGACCTTTGACTTAGTCAATATTCTCAAGCTCACACTTGCAAGACTTTGTCATCTTAAGACTATGGTCAATGACCATCTTGGCCATGCCTATTTCGTCCAAGGCATCTCTAAGGGGGGTGACACGTGTCGCCCTCCCATTCGTCATAATAAAACGTTTTCCGACAATTTCATAATTCCGATAAAATTTTACAAGCCTCAAATCTTAACACTTGTGAGTTCTTACGTACGTTCTTAAAGCATGTCCTGTAAATACGGGGTGTAACAGTGATAAATATGGATTTTATTACAGGGCTACCTACCACTCAGAGGAAGCATGATTCCATTTGGGTGATTGTCGACAGACTGACGAAATCAGCCCATTTTCTTCCGGTCAGGACGACGTTCTCAGCTGAGGACTATGCCAGATTATATATTAGAAAGATTGTGAGACTGCACGGAGTCCCGGTGTTGATTATATCAGATAGAGGATCCCAGTTCTCGGCTAACTTCTGGAGGTCTTTTCAGAAGGGATTAGGGACACAGGTGAGTCTCAGTACGGCGTTTCATCCTCAGACCGACGGACAGGCCGAACGCACTATCCAAACACTTGAGGATATGCTGCGAGCTTGTGTTATTGATTTCAGGGGTAGCTGGGAGGATCATTTTCCTCTTGTGGAGTTTGCTTACAACAACAACTACCATTCCAGTATTCAGATGGCGCCTTATGAGGCCTTATACGGGAGGAAGTGCAGGTCACCGATAGTCGGTTCGAGTGGGAGAAGTTGATTAGTCGGGCGGACTTATTTCAGCAACGATGGATAAGGTGAAGCTTATCCAGAGCGGTTGTTGCGGCTCGAGTCGGCAAAAGTCATATGCAGACCATCGGCGTCGACACTTGGAATTTGAGATAGATGATTGGGTTTTTCTAAAGGTATCGCCCATGAAGGGCGTGATGAGATTTGGAAAGAAGGGGAAGCTTAGCCCAAGGTACATTGGGCCGTATCAGATTGTCCGTAGGGTAGGCAGGGTTGCCTATGAGTTAGATCTGCCGTCCGATTTGGAGGCGGTACATCCAGTTTTCCATGTGTCCATGTTGCGGAAATGTATTGGAGATCCATCTAGAGTGCACCCGGTTCATGATGTCCAAGTGACAGAGGAGTTATCATATGAGGAGAGTCCCATAGCGATACTCGATCGTCAGGTTAGACGACTTCAGACGAAAGACGTGGCTTCCGTCAAGGTCTTATGGCGGAACGAGAACAGGGAGGAAATGACGTGGGAAGCAGAGGATGACATGATGAAGAAGTACCCTCACCTATTTCCTATACCTCCAGGTAACCCACTTTCCTTCTTGTTAGTTTTGATTTAGCATTTACGCTTCAGTATGTTGTGGCTCGTAGAGCTTCTTTATTTGCAAAAGAATAGTTAAGAGGGTCTATGTCGAGGTTGTGATTTGAGTAAGACTAGAAGGAACATTCGGGACGAATGTTTCTAAGGGGGGGAGAATGTTATACCCCGTAGTTCTGACCCTACGTATGAGAGCGTACGAAAGCATGTAAGACTTAAAATTTTCAAAGGATAGGTTGACGGATTATTCCGGACAGGTTTTAGTCAACTTTGAGGCGGGTTATGACTCGATACATTGAGGGTTCCTAAGTGTTTCAAAGGCATAGGGCGTAGTTCGTGGAGTCTAGATTCCAACGCAACCAACCGTTCGTCGATAGGACGTCGGAGTAGAAAGTTATGAGAATTACAAGTTCAGTGCGCAGTCGGACAGAAATGTGTTTCGGACAAAGGCGACAGGGCCGCGGCGCCGGATGCAGGGCCGCGGCGCCGAAAGTACTGAGGGGTCGCTGAAGTTGCAGCGCCGCGGTGCCAGGACAGCAGGGCCGCGGCGCCGAAAGGTTAGAGAGACTGCGGAGGTTTCAGCGCCGCGGCGGCGGGGTCGCGGCGCCGAGGCGGGATTTTTGGGCGGAAAAACTTAGGAAAAGTCAGATTTTTCTTTTAAAAGACCTTGGGAGGGTGACAAGTGTCCCCCCCCCCCATCTGATTTCTTGCATGCAATATATTGACCAAGTCTTGAAGACTTGGTCATCTTCCAATTTCTCTCTCTCTCTAAAGCTTAAGCTCCCACTTCTCTCTAAAATCCCAAGAGACATTCTAGCCTTAGGAAAAATCTGAAAAGGTAAAGGCAAGAAGGAAACTTGTGGCTAGCTTGTGAAAGTTGTTGTGGTGGTATTCTTGGAAAGGAGGCTAGCAAAATTGTTGGAATAAATTTGGCTAAAGCTCTAAGGTAATGGTTCCTCCTTTATAATTAGTTTTTAGTGTTGCATGTTAAGAAGAAAGAACTTGTGGTAGTAAATAATGCTCTTAGACTCATTGCATGTAAGAACTATGGTTTGAATGTGAAGGAATTGGTTAAGAAGATATTATGAGCATGTTGTAGCCTAAAAACTACCTTAGAATTGTTAAGTGAATTGTTGTACCTTATGGGGCAGAATTTTACACACCCAAGTTTAGGTGTGTAATCCCCTTTGAAATGTTGGATTGTTGAGCCTTAAATGTGGCGTTTGGATGATAAATTCGGCCTTGTGAAAGGTGGCAAAGTATGTAGAAACAAAGGAAATGCTGCCCAATTTTCCATAGAATTTAGTGGCTTTGAGTTTAGATTATTCTACATTGAAGTTAGAGGTTAATAAACGTATCATGGTTATTTTAGGTTGACATATTACTCATGTAGTTTGGACTTAGCAAGTGGATTGACCAAAGAGGTATGTGAAGCTTTCCTATCTCTTGAGCATGAATAGATGAAACTATGTAGTACGGTAGACGTACAAGATTTGGTATTCTTACTTGTTTTAAGTATATAATGACTTGTTTCGTTTTAAGAATGTATAAGTCCCTTAGTTAGGGGAAAAGTATGATTTTACTAAAGTGTAGAGTTAATATAACAACTTTATGGGAAGTTGGTTTATTAGCTTCATAAAAGGTTAATGAGAAGAGATTTACTCTAAGTAAGATAAGTATATGGTGAGACAAATTGGTTTTAAGGCATCAATTGCCCAAGAGTTTTATGTATAAAGAAGAGTCATTTTTAAAAGAGTTGAAGCATGTAGTACTTGGGTTAAACTCCCGGTGTTCTTTTATTAAAGATATGATTAAGTGCCTTAAGTAAACTAAAATGAGAGGGTATATGAACAAGACTAATAAGAAGTTATAAGTTTTCTTAACTTATTTATGATTATGATATGATGACAGCTTGAGCTAGGGTAAGAGTATATCTGAGGGGCAAGCCCCAAGATCGTTATACCACCTACTCCAGGGTAAGAGTATGTCTGAGGGGCAAGCCCCAAGATCGTCATACCACCTTCTTCAGTGTAAGAGTATATCTGAGGGGCAAGCCCCAAGATCGTTATACCATCTGCTTCAGTGTAAGAGTATATCTGAGGGGCAAGCCCCAAGATCGTTATACCATCTGCTTCAGGGTAAGAGTATATCTGAGGGGAAAGTCTCCAAGATCGTTATACCACCTGTTCCGTGGATTTGCTACCCACGATGCGAGGAATACCTCATGCGAGTCCTTATGGGCTTATGCGGGTGAAATAGTCCCATGCGGGCGGGTACAGCCTATGCGAGGAATACCTCATGCGGGTCCACAGGACCTATGCGGGTGAAATAGTCCCAGGAGTAGGGGTGCTTATTGATACTACGGGCGAGGTACCCTGTTTTGATCCTAAGACCCCTATTTTATGCAGTATTATATATATATATACTTGTCACTCTCATTGTTAGTAAGACACAGTAAAAGGTATTTTGATTTTCTTCCATGACTCCAGCTTACTTTTAGACTTATGATATCATTATTACAGTATTTTCCAGCTTTACATACTTGGTACATATTGTGTACTGACCCCCTTCCTCGGGGGCTGCGTTCATGCCGCAGGTAAGGGTAAGCAGATTGAGGATCCTCGTTCTTAGGATCACTATTCCGGTGTCAGAAGCTCCATTCCTCCGGAAGCTTGTTTATTGGTACGGATATTCCCTGATGCTATAGGTATTTTGTACATTCAGGGGTATGGCGGGGCCCTGTCCCGCCACAGTTGTTATCTCAGAAGTGCGTGGTCACATATATGTTTTGGGCTATAAGAACCAGTTGTACTACTCTACTTTGTTAAGTATGCTTTATGGAAGGCAGCCTTATCGGCTGGCCAGTGATGTTTACCCTTTTTATAAGTTATGTGTTATGTATGTTCCGCTGCTATTCTCTGACATATACCTGACAGGGTACCTCGATAGGGTACCAGTCGCGGCCCCGCGGTTGGGTCGTGACAAAAGTGGTAACAAAGCAGTTAATCCTCGGAAAGTGTCCACAGACCGTGTCTAGTAGAGTCTTGATTATCGGTGTGTCGTGCACCACATCTATAATCAGGAGGCTGCAGGATATTTAGGATTGGTTTCCATTCTTTCACTCTAAGATCGTGCAATAGAGCTGAGTTATAGGTTGAACCTCCTCTGATGTTTTCCTTTATGTATCAGTTATGTCTCCACGCAAGGCAACCGCGCCCGTGGCGGCAAGGCACCGGTGTGCCTTGCTAGTGGACGCGGAGAGTCACGAGGCACGAGCCCGATCCCTACGAGAGATGATGTTTAGTGGCGGCGAAGTTCCACGTCGCCGCCACCAAGAGTTCGAGGCGCGGACGCAGCCATCGAGACCGCAGACGTGAGCCTCCATCCCCGGCCATGGTCCGAGTACGAGATTACGGAACAGATTCTGCATCGACCAAAGATAGTGGCGTGGCAACGCCGACAGAGCAGCGGCCAACCCAGAGCCGACAATTTACGATTCGGATTTCGGGTTGTCACCCACCCGAGTTCTATGGTTCGAGATTTGAGGAGGATCCGCAGGAGTTTGTCCGGCGATTCAATGACCATGCAGTCCTTAGGGCATCGGAGACCGAGTGCGTTATACTAGCTTCTACCGTTACGCGATATTGCGTTGAACTGGTTTGAGTCATGGGTATTGTCGAGGGTGAGGATGCTCTTCCGGTGATTGGGAGGAGTTCACGAGGCGTTCCTAGACCACTTCTTGCCTCCCGAGGTGGAGAGCCAGCGTAGATAGGTTCTTGACCTTGAGACAGACGGAGGACTATAAGGGATTACACTGAGTTCGACTCCTGGCCGATATGCGCACACCATAGTAAATGACATGGCGCATGTGGTTCATCGATATGTGATGGGTTAGACCGTCATATGACATCGTGCATGCTTGGGGTGGCTCTTCATCGAGGATGGATATTGCCGAGATGCAGCGCACGCACGTGGATTGAGGCAGAGAGAGGCAGATCGGCTAGATTTGGGCCACCAAGAGGCTGTGACAGCGAGTTCTCGGGCGCTGAGGCGGGCCTCGCAGCAGACTAGGTCCACATTCCACCAAAGACAAAGTGCTCCTTCTCGATTTTCGGCAGGAGGTCCGATCGCAGGTTATTCAGAGCGGTCGTGGCTCCAGGACTTGTGTTTTAGGGAGGCAGACCAAGACTAATCGAGACCACCTACCTCTGCGCTCGATGCGGTAGGTCTCATCCGGCGAGTGCCGTATGGGTTCGGAGCGTGTTACTCTTGTGGAGCGGGGCCATCCGAAGAAGGATTGTCCGCCCCAGGCGGCGGAGCGTTACAGTTCAGCCGACGGTCTATTGTCGGATCTTCATCTTCGATGGTTAGACGCCCGAGGCGGTGGTACTTATGGGCCAGCAGCCACGCAGAGGTCGTGGTAGGGGTTCGATCTAGCGGTCCTCGAATCGCATATATGCTATGTCCAAATGACAGACCGTGAGGCGTCCCTGATGTCGCCACAGTACATTATTGGTTTCTTCTTTGTGATGTATATGCTTTGATAGATCCAGTTCTACCTTGTCCTACATATCTCCTCATATTGCGGTGAGAATAGGGATAGATCCGAGTCCATAAGACCTTTTGAGGTGCTACGCGATGAGTGATTCGATGGTAGCCGAGCGGTGTATAAGGCTTGCCTGTGACTATAGATAGCCGCCGACTTCAGCCGACTTGATAGAGTTGGATATGATGGACTTTGATGTGATTATGGGTATGGATTGGCTAGCATCTTGCTATGCCAACGTGGATCAGAAAGAGAGATTAGTTCGGTTCCAGTTTCCCGGCGAGTCGGTTATCGAGTGGAAGGGAAATACTGCATCGCCGAGGGGTAAGTTTATTTCTTACCTCAAGGCTAGGAAGATGGTGCGGAAAGGGTATATCTACCATATGGTTCGGGTATTCGACATCGAGGTGAGATACCGACCTTGATCGATCGGTCGTTAGGAGTTTCGGCACGTATTCCCGCACGAAGCTTCCGGTATCCTCCCGAGAGGAGATTGAGTTTTGCATTGATTTGGCGCCAGATACTCGACCGATATCTATTCCTCCATACAGGATGGCACCTGCCGAGCTGAAGGAGTTGAAGGACCAGCTGAATGATTTGCTGGAGAAAGGCTTTATTAGGCCAAGTGTTTCTCCCTGGGGAGCACCAGTGTTATTTGTAAAGAAGGATGGGACGCCTTGCGTATGTATTGATTACGAGCGGTGAACAAGGTAACTATCAAGAACAGGTATCCCCTCCCCAGGATTGACGATTTGTTTGACCAGTTGCAGGGTGCAAAGTGTTTTTCCAAGATAGACCTGCGGTCTGGTTATCATCAGGTGCGAGTTAGAGAGATAGATATCCCAAAGACTGCATTCAGGACCCGGTATGGGCACTATGAGTTCAGGGTGATGTCTTTCGGGTTGACCAACGCCCCAGCAGTATTCATGGACTTGATGAATAGGGTGTTCAGGCCATTCTTGGATATGTTCGTTATAGTGTTCATTGATGATATCTTGGTGTATTCGCGCGCAGCGCGAGCATACGCATCATTTGAGGGCGGTATAGAGTCCTCCGAGACCGGCGATTGTATGCCAAGTTCTCGTGCGAAGTTCAGTTAGCTTCAGTGCTTTCTTAGGGCATGTTATCTGGGCCGCGGTATTACAGTTGATACAACTAAGATTGAGGCGATCAAAACTTGGCCTGCACTCCACTATACCGACGGAGGTGCGCACTTTGGGCCTTGCAGTTATTAAGGAGGTTTGTAGAGAAGTTTGCTTCTATTTCAAAGACTTTGACTAAGTCGACTCGAAGCGGCTATGTTCCGATGAGCGGATACTTGTGAGAAAGTTTCGATTGCTAAAGGAGAAGTTGACGACCGCCCGATTCTTACTCTTCCAGAGGGCTTAGATGGATATGTGGTTTATTGTGACGCCAGTGTCGGGCTTGGAGTGCGTCTTGATGCAAAGACGACAAGGTTATAGCTTATGATCTCGACTTAGGAAGTATGAGAAGAACTATCCCACACATGACTTGAGTTAGCGTGATGATTCATGCCTTGAAGATCTGGAGACATTATTTATATGGAGTTCATGTGGACATTTACACAGACCACAAGAGTCTCCAGTACATCTTCAGCCAGAGGGAGCTGAACTTGCGGCAGAGACGGTGGTTGGAGCTACTTAAGGATTACGATGTTGATATTCTGTACCACCCAGGAAAGGCCAATGTAGTTGCGGATGCCCTTAGTCGCAGATCGATGGGTAGTCTGTCTGATGTACAGCCGGAGAAGAGGAATATGGTCCGAGAGTTGCATCAGCTAGCGAGCCTTGGGGTTCGTTTGGTTGATTCTGATAGTGCTGGAATTCGGGTTCGAGAGGTTGCCGAGTCTTCTATCGTCGAGGAGGTGAAGAGGCGACAGTATGAGGATCCGATTTTGGTACGGTACCGAGATGCCGCTGTTCAGAAAGAGAGGAGTCTATTTGAGGTAGCGCCTGATGGGGTGCTAAGATTCGAGGGCCGGTTGTGTGTTCCCGATGTGACAGGACTTCGTCAGCAGATTCTGGGGGAGGCACACAGTGCTCGTTATTCTATTCATCCGGGGTCGACTAAGATATATCATGACTTCAGATGCGTGTATTGGTGGGATGGCCTAAAGAGGGACGTTGCGGAATTCGTGGCACAGTTCCCGAATTGTCAGCAGGTTAAGATTGAGCACCAGAAGCCCGGTGGGCTATTGCAGGCTATTGATATTCCGACTTGGAAATGGGAGGTGATTGTCACGACCCGACCCCGGGCCCGCGACTGGTGCCCTACCTGGGCACCCTTACAGGTATACATCAGAGATAATCAGCGGAACATACATGAAACTATATAAAAATAAACAGCAGAAGTAAAACAACAGGTTAGCCGATAGGGCTACCTTCCTGGACATATAATATACAACCGAAGCAGTTGCCTCCTTTCCTTTACAAACTGACCCACAATATGTGACTACAGACCTCTAAGAGTTTTAACATAACAACTGTGGCGGGACAGGGCCCCGCCATACCCCTGAATATACATGAATCTACTACCTCAGGGAAAACCGTACCAAAGGATAAGCCTCCGGAGCAAATGGAGCTTTTTCTCAAAAACTGAACCGAGATCCTAAGAGCAAGGATCACCAACCTGGGTACCTAAAACCTGCGGGCATGAACGCAGCCCCCCGAAGGGGGTCAGTACAACAGGTACCGAATATGGAACAGAAATAAGGTACATTAAACAAAACATATCTGTATAAAAGCATGACAGGGGTAAGTATAAAAAGGGTAAATACCTGAACCTACCATGTCATAACCATCACGTGAACTTAATCGTACCTTATTATCTTTTCCCATTTCTCAATAAAAGTTATAGCCACATTCTTACGTTCTTACTTAGAAAAATCATCCAGTTCATTACCATACTTACTTATCTTACTTAACTTAGTCCGGCCCTTACGGAGGGACACCTATACTGCCCGGCCCAACCTGGGACGCGATAAAGTCACATAGTCTGCCCCTAAAGGTATACTGCCCGGCCCATCTCTGGGACGCGATAATGTCCTATAGTCTGCCCATAAAGGTATTGTTACACCCCGTAAGTTCAGGACATGTGTAAGTGAAGGTACGTAAGGAACACAAGACTTGGAAATATGTACGAAAGGAAGAATTGTTTTTCCGACGGAAAATCTTCCGGACGTCGGAAAGGAAAAATGTTCGTTGTTGAGAATTGGATTCTCAAAACGTATTATTTGAAGAATATGGAACTCTTAACATTATGGAAATTTATTTTTACGGATTTGGTCACGTGGGGCCCACCCGAGGAATTTTACGTTTTGTGGGGCCCACGAGGGTTACGGAATTTTATGGACGAATGAGAGGGCGACACGTGGCACCCCCACATGGCTTGGTCGAAATTTGTACAAGGGTAAAATGGTCATTGACCACCTTGGAAGATTAGTCTTGCTAGCTTGATTTTGTTGACTAGTCAACTTGTCCACTTGGCTTTTCATTAATTGTCTTTCATCCTAGACCACAAGTGTATTAATCCAAGCCCTTCATTGTGTTATATATGCTTCACTAGTGCAAGACAAGCTTATCTAACACTTAGGAAAATATCACAAAAACCTTGTTCTTCACTAAGAGACCTCTCGTGTTTGTGACCCTCCCACACAAAATAATTTGCAAATGTTGTCCATTAGCCACAAGACTTTAACCCAATGTTCCTAAGGGTGTTGTAAGGTTATCTCAATAGAAAGATTTCGGAAAAAACACATTTTTACGTTAGTCGCAAGGCGGAAACTAAGGGAGTTCTTCAACTTTGAAGTTGGAACTTGAAGATGGGTTCTTCATAGGCCTCTAAGGAGTGCTTGGAGCGGATTGGAACTTAAGGAAAGGAGCTAAGAATTTCTAAGGCGCGACTTTGGATCTTGGAAATTTTAAGGGCTTGGAAAGGTATAAATTTTAGTAGTTAAGACTTACTTATTGTTGTAGCTATGGATTTTAGCAAGAATGTGTTATATAGTATGAAGTTTGATATATTTGGCTATTGGAACCCTAATCCGAAATCTAGCATGTTTAGCTTTAAGATTTCAATTCAAGTCGATTATTAGTTAAGTCGTCACATGTGTTGAATAAAGTAGTTGTTGAAGTTGTTTATGACTAAATAACATGTTGACCTAAGAACTTGGAATTGGAAAAGGATTGGAAAAGACTTTGAATTGATAGTTGTAGTTGGCCGAGAATGGCTTGGAGTATTATACTATTTCGTATGAATTGTGGGGCGGAATTTTACACGTATTGTAAGGCGTGTAATCCCCTTTGTTTGGTTGTTGTTTGGAGCCTTAAATGTGGCTTGTTGGTTATTGTATTCGGCCTTGAAAAGGTGGCAAAGTGAGTAGAATCAAAGGAAGTGCTGCCCGATTTTCCGTAGAATTAGAGACTAAATACTTAGTATTATTCTACATAGAGACTAGAAGTTGATAGCCTTGTTGTGACCATTATAGGTTGACACTTCTACGTACGGTGTATTCGGCTTAGCTTGTGGATTTAGCCGAAAAGGTATGTGAACTATCTCCTCTTCTAGCATGATTCCTTAGAATAAAGAAAGTAAGTTCTACTCCTTGAATGATCCATTCCTTGCTTGTATTTGGATTGCCTAAAATAGAATTTGTTCTATGTACTTCCTTGAGTGTACTTTGATGTTTAAATTGTAAGTAGTATAATCCATTTCCTTAGGGAAGTTTGGATTCTTAAAAGTGAAGGTATTTTTCTTAAAGTACATAGAGACTTGAAAAGGAAGTGGTTTCCAAATCTTTTGGCTAGTGCCTTAGTTCTAAAACCTAAAGGTCATTATAATGACTTTAGGGGAGTCAAAGGAGTGATTTACTTATTTGATTTAAAAGAGGAGAAATGTCATGATTTAAGAGAAGTAACTTGCGTTAAGGGTGAAGTTACTTGAGGTTTAAAAAGTAGAAGAAAACTTGTTTTCTAACTATTAAGAGACTTGAAGTATTTTGAAAGTTAAGAACTTGATTTGTAAGTATGTGATACTTGGTTTTAATAGTATAAGTCTCTTGGTTATTGAAGGAATGGATACGTCTAAAACCATAAAGGGTTATAACGGCTTTATGGGAAGTTGGTTATAACGGCTTTATGGAAGGTTTAGAAAGTTGTCTATTTTGATTAAATCGGCATAAGTGTGCCTTGATTAGTACTTTGGCTTGTTAAAAGAGAATTATTCTAAGTGTGCCTTGATAAGTACTTTGGCTTGTTAAAAGAGAATTATTCTATGTATGCCTTGATTAGTACTTTGGCTTGATAAATTGAGGATTTGTCTAAGTGTGCCTTGATAAGTACTTTGGCTTGTTAAAAGAGAATTATTCTATGTATGCCTTGATTAGTACTTAGGCTTGATAAATTGAGAATTTGTCTAAGTATGCCGTGATAAGTACTTGGGCTTGTTAAT
Source organism: Przewalskia tangutica (assembly GCA_029844215.1). Lineage (NCBI taxonomy): Eukaryota > Viridiplantae > Streptophyta > Magnoliopsida > Solanales > Solanaceae > Przewalskia > Przewalskia tangutica. The sequence goes on from CM056736.1 coordinate 54,354,753, forward strand.
TGAGAATTGCCTATGTGTGCTGGAAATAGCCGGTTGTGTGCTATTGGTATATTAGTCGTTTCGGGGTCATTCCCTGGGTTTGTGGCATTTGCATAATTCCGTGGATTTGCTACCCACGATGCGAGGAATACCTCATGCGAGTCCGTAGGGCTTATGCGGGTGAAATAGTCCCATGCGGGCGGTCCACCTTATGCGAGGAATACCTCGCGAGTCCGTAAGGGCTTATGCGGTGAAATAGTCCTATGCGAGGAATACCTCATGCGGGTCCGAAAGGGCTTACGCGGTGAAATAGTCCCACGCGGGCGGGTCCGACTATGCGAGAATACCTCACGCGTCCACGCGACCTATGCGGTGAAATAGTCCCAGGAATAGGATTGCTAAATGATCCGCGCGGATGGTCCCGCTTGATCATGAGCTTCCTAGTTTATATTGTAAGGATACTATCGTTTACTCATTGTTAGTAAGGCACAATGTGTTGTATTTTGATTATCATATATGTCCCGGATTTGTTTGTGTTACCCTATGGTCATGCTTTACGAGGTGGGATTAGGGCATGGGACCACGAGGTATTGAGGACACGCGGGGACTTGGTGTTCATGTATCCTTATTGGTGTTATTACATCATGGATCGGCAGCGGAGGAAGGATTCCACGCATGATTGATATTATGGGCGTGAGACCCATGGTTATATTGAGTAATGACTTTGAGGGCTGCGTCACGACTTGATATGATCGCTTATGTGTTATGTCTCGTAGGTTGGATATCATACATGTCTCTGTGTTATTTAGATCGCTATGATTTTATTACGATTTTATTGTTCACATACTTGGTACATTCTTCGCATCGACCTCCTTCGGGCCGCGTCACGCCGCGAGTTTAGGTACGTGATTCGGTGATCGCAGTGTAGGATCCGCTCGGGGTTTTGGATAAGCTCCTTCTATTCGGAGTTTATCTTTGGTATATGTCCTTCAAGATGTGCTTTGTATAGTTTTGGGTACGGGGCCTTGTCCCGTCATAGTTCAGTTTAACTCCTAGAGGTCTGTATTCATATGTGGGATTGGACTCATGTACGGTGTAGTGTCTTTTGTTTATGTATATATGGCAGCCTTGTCGGCTTTGCCCTTGCACGTACGTTTGTTTTAAAAGAAAAAAAATGAGGTGTTATTTCAGTTCCGCAGCTTACTTGTATTGTTAAGGTAGAAGGGTGCCTGGTAGGCACTACCACGCCCGGTTCGGCCGTGACAGAGTGGTATCGAGAGCAGTCCTCGGAATGTTTACGCACCGTGTCTAGTAGAGTCTTGATTATCGGTGTGTTGCGCCACACCCATAAACAGGAGGCTACAGGACATTTAGGAGTTGGTTTCTATTCTTTTCACTCTAAGATCGTGCCATAGAGCTGTGTTAGTAAGAAAATTCCTCTCTGACGTATGGTTGTGTTACAGTTATGCCTCCAAGGAGGGCAACAGCCGCCCAGTAGGGCAAAGGAGTAGCAGGAGCTACTAGTCAGACTCAGAGAGTTGATAGGGCTTATGCCCAGGGTATACCGGATGTTGTTCCGATACGAAGTTCTTCTGCGCTGTTTTGAGGCCCCAAAGACTGAGCCTCCAGTTTCTCGGTTAGGAGAAGACTATAGGGTCATGAGGAAAGTCGTTATGTTATTGGCCAAGATAGCGGAGCTAGCAGTTGTAAGTGATAGTACCCCAGAGGTAGGGATACTTTGATTAGTAAAGTGAGAAGTAAGAATGTTGACAAGAATGATAGGTGAACTGAGACTATAGATGTATAAAGTTCACAAGTTGTAATTGCCCCATGACAGTGTAAGACCAATAGGGAAGATTGTACAGTAGAAATACTTTGGCTTATGTGACGAACCTCTAGTGAATAGGGGATAGGGTAAGAAGTACCTTGAGATAAGAGAGATTTATTTCAGACTAAGAACGAGAAGTTAAGGGTGACGATGAGTCGGGTTATGGACTCATTTCGGGTCAGCCGATAGTTTGGAATGGGGTGATGTCAGTTAGAAGTGGTCCCGTTATGTGGTAGTGTCCTGAGGATGCCAGGCCCAAGTTTAGTTAATCGTTGTACGAGTTTGTGGACGCGTTCCACCGGAACTAGGCCGTAAGGACCGAGAAGAGCCTTAGCGGAAATTCAAGTAGCATAATGGCCAAGTTGGTTAGTAACTCCAAGGATTGGAGAATAGAAACAATATTTGAGACTTTGTACGTGTACTAGATAAGTTTGGAAGTACGAGAAAGTATGACAAGTAAGGAAAGAAAGGAACCTCTAAGGATCCCGTGGTTGAGAAGACTGTAACCTTCGAGTTTTGTGAGAAGGGGGTCACGGACGGAAGGTCCATTATTATGTTCACGTATGTTGTGGTGGCCATGTGTGGCATCGTTGGTCTTGTGCAGGTTTGGTTGATAGGCATAGTATAGAGTTTATGCCGGAGTTTGTATATCTTGACAACCGACTAAGAACATTCGGGGACGAATGTTTCTAAGGGGGGAAGAATGTTACACCCCGTAAGTTCAGGACATGTGTAAGTGAAGGTACGTAAGGAACACAAGACTTGGAAATATGTACGAAAGGAAGAATTGTTTTTCCGACGGAAAATCTTCCGGACGTCGGAAAGGAAAAATGTTCGTTGTTGAGAATTGGATTCTCAGAACGTATTATTTGAAGAATATGGAACTCTTAACATTATGGAAATTTATTTTTACGGATTTGGTCACGTGGGGCCCACCCGACGAATTTTACGTTTTGTGGGGCCCACGAGGGTTACGGAATTTTATGGACGAATGAGAGGGCGACACGTGGCACCCCCACATGGCTTGGTCGAAATTTGTACAAGGGTAAAATGGTCATTGACCACCTTGGAAGATTAGTCTTGCTAGCTTGATTTTGTTGACTAGTCAACTTGTCCACTTGGCTTTTCATTAATTGTCTTTCATCCTAGACCACAAGTGTATTAATCCAAGCCCTTCATTGTGTTATATATGCTTCACTAGTGCAAGACAAGCTTATCTAACACTTAGGAAAATATCACAAAAACCTTGTTCTTCACTAAGAGACCTCTCGGGTTTGTGACCCTCCCACACAAAATAATTTGCAAATGTTGTCCATTAGCCACAAGACTTTAACCCAATGTTCCTAAGGGTGTTGTAAGGTTATCTCAATAGAAAGATTTCGGAAAAAACGCATTTTTACGTTAGTCGCAAGGCGGAAACTAAGGGAGTTCTTCAACTTTGAAGTTGGAACTTGAAGATGGGTTCTTCATAGGCCTCTAAGGAGTGCTTGGAGCGGATTGGAACTTAAGGAAAGGAGCTAAGAATTTCTAAGGCGCGACTTTGGATCTTGGAAATTTTAAGGGCTTGGAAAGGTATAAATTTTAGTAGTTAAGACTTACTTATTGTTGTAGCTATGGATTTTAGCAAGAATGTGTTATATAGTATGAAGTTTGATATATTTGGCTATTGGAACCCTAATCCGAAATCTAGCATGTTTAGCTTTAAGATTTCAATTCAAGTCGATTATTAGTTAAGTCGTCACATGTTGAATAAAGAAGTAGTTGTTGAAGTTGTTTATGACTAAATAACATGTTGACCTAAGAACTTGGAATTGGAAAAGGATTGGAAAAGACTTTGAATTGATAGTTGTAGTTGGCCGAGAATGGCTTGGAGTATTATACTATTTCGTATGAATTGTGGGGCGGAATTTTACACGTATTGTAAGGCGTGTAATCCCCTTTGTTTGGTTGTTGTTTGGAGCCTTAAATGTGGCTTGTTGGTTATTGTATTCGGCCTTGAAAAAGGTGGCAAAGTGAGTAGAAACAAAGGAAGTGCTGCCCGATTTTCTGTAGAATTAGAGACTAAATACTTAGTATTATTCTACATAGAGACTAGAAGTTGATAGCCTTGTTGTGACCATTATAGGTTGACACTTCTACGTACGGTGTATTCGGCTTAGCTTGTGGATTTAGCCGAAAAGGTATGTGAACTATCTCCTCTTACAGCATGATTCCTTAGAATAAAGAAAGTAAGTTCTACTCCTGAATGATCCATTCCTTGCTTTTATTTGGATTGCATAAAATAGAATTTGTTCTATGTTCTTCCTTGAGTGTACTTTGATGTTTAAATTGTAAGTAGTATAATCCATTTCCTTAGGGAAGTTTGGATTCTTAAAAGTGAAGGTATTTTTCTTAAAGTACATAGAGACTTGAAAAGGAAGTGGTTTCCAAATCTTTTGGCTAGTGCCTTAGTTCTAAAACCTAAAGGTCATTATAATGACTTTAGGGGAGTCAAAGGAGTGATTTACTTATTTGATTTAAAAGAGGAGAAATGTCATGATTTAAGAGAAGTAACTTGCGTTAAGGGTGAAGTTACTTGAGGTTTAAAAAGTAGAAGAAAACTTGTTTTCTAACTATTAAGAGACTTGAAGTATTTTGAAAGTTAAGAACTTGATTTGTAAGTATGTGATACTTGGTTTTAATAGTATAAGTCTCTTGGTTATTGAAGGAATGGATACGTCTAAAACCATAAAGGGTTATAACGGCTTTATGGGAAGTTGGTTATAACGGCTTTATGGAAGGTTTAGAAAGTTGTCTATTTTGATTAAATCGTCATAAGTGTGCCTTGATTAGTACTTTGGCTTGTTAAAAGAGAATTATTCTAAGTGTGCGTTGATAAGTACTTTGGCTTGTTAAAAGAGAATTATTCTATGTATGCCTTGATTAGTACTTTGGCTTGATAAATTGAGGATTTGTCTAAGTGTGCCTTGATAAGTACTTTGGCTTGTTAAAAGAGAATTATTCTATGTATGCCTTGATTAGTACTTAGGCTTGATAAATTGAGAATTTGTCTAAGTATGCCGTGATAAGTACTTGGGCTTGTTAATTGAGAATTGCCTATGTGTGCTGGAAATAGCCGGTTGTGTGCTATTGGTATATCAGTCGCTTTGGTCATTCCCGTTTGTGGCATTTGCATAATTCCGTGGATTTGCTACCCACGATGCGAGGAATACCTCATGCGAGTCCGTAGGCTTACGCGGTGAAATAGTCCCACGCGGGCGGTCCAAATTTACGCGAGGAATACCTCATGCGAGTCCGTAAGGGCTTATGCGGTGAAATAGTCCTATGCGAGGAATACCTCATGCGGGTCCGAAAGGGCTTACGCGGTGAAATAGTCTCACGCGGCGGTCCACCTACGCGAGGAATACCACGCTGGTCCACGCGACCTATGCGGTGAAATAGTCTCGTGAATAGGATTGCTAAATGACATCGCGGGCGGATGGTCCCGCTTGATCATGAGCTTCCTAGTTTATATTGTAAGGATACTACTGCTTACTCTCATTGTTAGTAAGGCACAATGTGTTGTATTTTGATTATCATATATGTCCCGGATTTGTTTGTGTTACCCTATGGTCATGCTTTACGGTGGGATTCCGGGCATGGGACCACGAGGTATTGAGGACACGGGGGACTTGGTGTTCATGTATCCTTATTGGTGTTATTACATCATGGATCGCCATGGCGAGGAAGGATTCCACGCATGATTGATATTATGGGCGTGAGACCCACGGTTATATTGAGTAATGACTTTGAGGCTGCGTCACGACTTGATATGATCGCTTATGTGTTATATCAGAGGTTGGATATCATGCATGTCTCTGTGTTATTTAGATCGCTATGATTTTTTACGATTTATTGTTCACATACTTGGTACATTCTTCGATCGACCTCCTTCGGGGCTGCGTTCACGCCGCGAGTTTAGGTAATGCAGCTTGATTCGGTGATCGCATGTAGGATCTGCTCGTGGTTTTGGATAAGCTCCTTCTATTCGAGTTTATCTTTGGTATATGTCCTTCAAGATGTGCTTTGTATAGTTTTGGGTGCGGCGGGCCTTGTCCGTCATAGTTCGATTTAACTCCCAGAGGTTTGTATTCATATGTGGATTGGACTCATATGCGGTGTAGTGTCTTTTGTTTATGTATATATGGCAGCCTTGTCGGCTTTGCCTCGCACGCACGTTTGTTTTAAAAGAAAAAAATGAGGTGTTATTTCGCCCGACTTACTTGTATTGTTAAGGTAGAAGGGTGCCTGTAGGGCACGATCACGCCCGGTTCGGCCGTGATGTATATCGCCCGACCCATTTCGGGACGATAATGTCATATAGTGCGCGTAAAGGTATACCGCCCGCCCATTCTCGGTCGATAATGTCATATAGTCTGCGCGTAAAGGTATCGCCCGACCCATTCTCGGTCGATAATGTCATATAGTGCGCGTAAGGTATCTTTGCCCGCCCATTCTCGGTCGATAATGTCATATAGTGCGCGTGAAGGTATCTTGCCCGCCCATTCACGGTCGATAATGTCATATAGTGCGCGTGAAGGTATAACGCCCGCCCATTCTCGGTCAATAATGTCATATAGTGCGCGTAAAGGTATCTCGCCCGCCCATTCACGGGTCGATAATGTCATATAGTGCGCCTGAATTTAACCCAACGTACTACGCACCTCTACCCTTTTAGAAAGACTTTTTTTCAAATAAAACTTCCCAGATACTAACAACCGTAGTATCAAGTCATCTCTACCTTTCAGGACAAGTCACAATACCTTTTTAGAAATACAATTACCGGCTTCTAAATCAAGTGACTTCTTTCTTAAAAACCTTAAGCAATTGGTACCTTTAAAGCAATTGCCCTTCTTTATTTCAAACCGTTTCTTATTTACATTATTAGAGAAAACCATTCTCTTAACCTTCCATAAAGCCGTTATAACCAACTTCCCATAAAGCCGTTATAACCCTTTATGGTTTTAGACCAACTCATTCCTTTTTATAACCAAGTATTATATACTTTCAAATCAATTCTCTTAACTTTCAAAATACAATTAGTCTCTTAACCTTTCGAAATCAAGTCATTTATCGTTCCATAAAGCAAGTATAACCAACCTCCCATAAAGTCGTTATATTCACTTTATACCTTAGCCAAGAATATAATTTTCTATCCAAGGGACTTATGCGTTTAAAACGGAACAAGTATCTCATACTTGAAAACTTTTCAAGTCCCTTAACTTAATAAGACTTAAGACATCCTTTATTCTTTCAAAGAAATGAGTTAATCTTCTAACTCACCCGACTTGGCTATTTATAAAACTAGTAAAGAAGATCAAGGTGTTGTTCGTCTACCGTACCACATACGTGCAACTAGTCATGCTCAAAAGATAGGAAAAGTTCTACATAGAGTAAATCACACAACTACCTCTTAACTTCTAAGAGTAGAAGGAAACATGAAATGATACCACAAGTATATTCCATACATAGAATCATGCCAAAGGAAGGAAGAGGTTCACATACCTCGCGACGATTGTCGACAAGTAGCAAAATGCTCCAAAGTACTTCAACCTTGAGCTATTCCATTATTCAAGTAGGATACGCTATACTTAGTACTTCAACCTATCATGGTCACAATACGTCCATTAACCTCTTACTTCAAACGTAGAATATTCTAAGTGCTAAGTCGCCAAATTCTACGGAAAATCGGACAGCACTTCCTTTGTTTCTACTTACTTTGCCACCTTTTTCAAGGCCGAATACAATAACCAAACACGCCACATTTAAGGCCCAAACAATGTAATCAACAATAGGGGATTACACGCCTACTAGACGTGTAAAATTCCGCCCCACAATAGATAACAAACTAAAACAACTACTAGCCCATTTTCGGCCAACTTGAAGTACTACAACATCAATTCTTATCCAATTTCCATTTCAATCCAAGTTATTAGCCTAACATGATATCAAGTCGCAATTGATTATAACTACTATAATCTCCAAGTAAGCAACATGCGACGATTTCTAATAAACGACCAATTAGTAATCCAACTTCAAGTGGCTAATATAACATTTCGGATATAAGCTACAAGCAATCCATAATACTTATGAACTTCAACATATCAACTTCATGCTAGCAACACGTAAAGCTAACAACAACAACATATATATAATCTTGTAACACTAATTAAGAGACAAGATTATACCTCAACGAATCTCAATCCAATTCCAAATCCGAAGTCGCTCCTTAGCAACTTAGAGACTCTTCAAGACACTTCAATCCGCTACTTGAGACCCTTAGAACCATACCAACAACTTTCCTTCAAACTTCCCTTCCAAAACCTAGAAAGCAACTAGGTTTTCACTTTGCGACTAATACGAGAACTCTCTTTTTCCGGGATTTTTCTATTGAGATACACTTACAATACACTTAAGAACCTTGGTTTAAAGTGTGGAGCTAAAAGGATCACAAACAAATTTTTTTCTTTCTCTTCCTTCTTGAACCCGAGAGCTAAGCCTCTTTGTTCTTCAATTTTTGTGAAAAATATTCTAAGTGTTGGGCTCACTCTTGCTCTACTAGTATAATATAGTGTAATTGAGGGTCATGATATAAACAAATGCGTGGTTTGGATGAGCTCTTCTTTAAATATCAAGACTTGTGGGACCTTTGACTTAGTCAATATTCTCAAGCTCACACTTGCAAGACTTTGTCATCTTAAGACTATGGTCAATGACCATCTTGGCCATGCCTATTTCGTCCAAGGCATCTCTAAGGGGGGTGACACGTGTCGCCCTCCCATTCGTCATAATAAAAGGTTTTCCGACAATTTCATAATTCCGATAAAATTTTACAAGCCTCAAATCTTAACACTTGTGAGTTCTTACGTACGTTCTTAAAGCATGTCCTGTAAATACGGGGTGTAACATTCTTCCCCCCTTAGAAACATTCGTCCCCGAATGTTCCTTCGGAGTCAAACTTATAATTAGCGACATAGTTCCCTTTCACAACCCCGACATACCAATAACGCCACACATGGCCCTAATACCTCGCACACGCATATCCGTCCATCATAAGCCCAAAAGAGATTATCTTTTCGTACTTCCAACTCTTTCTAGCATATACATAGTCTCAATATAATCTGTTTGTGACATTTAAACATACTACAACTTTATCATGCATACAAGTTTCTAAAGGGCCAAAGACATACCTGAAATCATATAGGCGGTTCAAAGGACCGCTAAAACTGGGAACTCCCACCACGACCTCTGCCACGGCCGCTTGTTCGAACATCTGCCTAGCTATCAAGGCGAAGAACCCGTGAATCGATCCAAAGAACGGTGTTGTCCCACCAGACCCTCTATAAGGACACTCTCTTAACATATGGCCTAGACGACCACAAGAAAAACAAGCACTGCATCGCGCGGCATACCCGAATGTAACCTACCACATCGGGCGATTGAGGCACAGTGGCCTCGATCGACCGAACCCCATCTCCCTGAGACTCTGAAGCTCTAGAGACCTGACCGGCCCCTGCATTCCCGGGGTTGTTAAACCCTCCGCTGGAAAACTGTGGAGGAGCACTCTTGGCCGGGCCGCAATGTAGACCTATTCTGCTGCTGAGGCTGTCCGCCTCGAGAACTGCCCTGAGACCCTGTTGTCCTGGCCCTCTTGGGCTGGCCTGAGTCAATCTTATCCTCCCTCTCTCTATCCTCTATCCTCGCAAGATAGCTCGCATCCTGGCGATGTCCATACCGGGCTGAAGAGCCACACCCAAGCATGCGGTAATCATATGACGGTCTAGCCCCATCACATAACGATGAACCCTATCCGCCATGTCAGCTACAATAGTATGCGCATGTCTGGCCAAGGAGTCAAACTCCAAGCTATACTCCCTGATAGTCCTCCCGTTCTGCCTCAAGGTCAAGAATCTATCTACCCGGGCTCTCCTCATCTCAGGAGGCAAAAAGTGATCCATGAAGGCCTCTGTAAACTCCTCCCAAACAGCTGGAAGAGCATCATCACCTCTCGAAAGCAACCACGACTCAAACCAGTTCAACGCAATATCGCCAGAACCGGTAGAGGAGGCTAGCGTAATGCACTGTCTCGTAAGCCCTAAGAACTCGATAGTCTGCTGCGGTGCCGAATGAACTCCTGCGATCCTCCTCGCACTCGAACCATAAAACTCGGGCGGATGACAACCCGAAAATCCGGATCGCAAACCGCTTCGGCTCACAGGGTTAACTACTTGCCTCGCTGCCGCCCTACCACTATGTCGCCAATAGTCCGACCGTTCTCCATAATCTTCAGATTTTTCCCCGGCCGCGAATCGAGGCCCTGCACGGAACCTCTCGAGCTACCGCCGCCTCGCCTTTCTAATCGCCGGCGTGGCTGAACTCGCCGCTCGCTTACTACCTCGTGCATAGTCTATGCCCGAGTCACGTAACCCTCTGCGTACCTCTAGCAGCCTCCGCCGCTTCTTGCCCTTACGGGCCCCGGTCGCTCCAGGAGGCATAACTGCTTTCATAAGAATAGGTCGAGAGGATTCAACCTAATAAGACATCTCTACCGCACGATCTTAGAGAGAAGAATGGAAACCAATCCTAAATGTCACGTAGCTTCACGATTATAGATGTGGTGCACAACACACCGATAATCAAGACTCTACTAGACACGGTGTAGACACTTTCCGAGGACTAAGCGCTCGATACCACTTTTGTCACGACCACCCGGCTCGCGATCGTGCCCTACACAGGCACCCTTACAGTATACATCATAGATAATCGTGAACATACATGAAACTATAAAAATAAGCAAAGAGTAAAACAACAGGTTAGCCGATAGGGCTACCTTCCTGGACATATAATATACAACCGAAGCAGTTGCCTCCTTTCCTTTACAGACTGACCCACAATATGTGACTATAGACCTCTAAGAGTTTTAACATAACAACCGTATGGACAGGGCCCCGCCATACCCCTGAATATACATGAATCTACTACCTCAGGGAAAACCGTACCAAAGGATAAGCCTCCGGAGCAAATGGAGCTTTTTCTCAAAAACTGAACCGAGATCCTAAGAGCAAGGATCACCAACCTGGGTACCTAAACTGCGGCATGAACGCAGCCTCAAGAAGTCGATAACAAAAATTTGAATATGGAATGTAAATAAGGTACATTAAACAAAACATATCTGTATAAAAGCATGACAGGGGTAAGTATAAAAAGAGTAAATACCTGAACCTACCATATCATAACCATCACGTGAACTTAATCGTACCTTATTATCTTTTCCCATTTCTCAATAAAAGTTATAGCCACATTCTTACGTTCTTACTTAGAAAAATCATCCAGTTCATTACCATACTTACTTATCTTACTTAACTTAGTCCGGCCCTTACGGAGGGACACCTATACCGCCTACCAACCTGGGACGCGATAAAGTCACATAGTCTGCCCCTAAAGGTATACTGCACGGCCCATCTCTGGGACGCGATAATGTCCTATAGTCTGCCCATAAAGGTATACTGCCCGGCCCATTTCTGGGACGATAATATCATATAGTCTGCCCGTAAAGGTATCTCGCCCGCCCATTCTCGGTCGATAATGTCATATAGTCCGCGTAAAGGTATACCGCCCGCCCATTCTCGGTCGATAATGTCATATAGTGCGCGTGAAGGTATACCGCCGGCCAATTCTCGGTCGATAATGTCATATAGTGCGCCTGAAGGTATATCGCCCGCCCGTTCTCGGTCGATAATGTCATATAGTGCGCGTAAGGTATCGCCCGGCCCATTCCTGGGTCGATAATGTCATATAGTCTGCCCGTAAAGGTATACTGCCCGGCCCATTCCTGGGTCGATAATGTCATATAGTCTGCCCGGGAATTTAACCCAACGTACTACGCACCTCTACCCTTTTAGAAAGACTCTTTTTCAAATAAAACTTCCCAGATACTAACAACCGTAGTATCAAGTCATCTCTACCTTTCAGGACAAGTCACAATACCTTTTTAGAAATACAATTACCGGCTTCTAAATCAAGTGACTTCTTTCTTAAAAACCTTAAGCAATTGGTACCTTTAAAACAATTGCCCTTCTTTATTTCAAACCGTTTCTTATTTACATTATTAGAGAAAACCATTCTCTTAACCTTCCATAAAGCCGTTATAACCAACTTCCCATAAAGCCGTTATAACCCTTTATGGTTTTAGACCAACTCATTCCTTTTTATAACCAAGTATTATATACTTTCAAATCAATTCTCTTAACTTTCAAAATACAATTAGTCTCTTAACCTTTCGAAATCAAGTCATTTATCGTTCCATAAAGCAAGTATAACCAACCTCCCATAAAGTCGTTATATTCACTTTATACCTTAGCCAAGAATATAATTTCCTATCCAAGGGACTTATGCGTTTAAAACGGAACAAGTATCTCATACTTGAAAACTTTTCAAGTCCCTTAACTTAATAAGACTTAAGACATCCTTTATTCTTTCAAAGAAGTGAGTTAATCTTCTAACTCACCCGACTTGGCTATTTATAAAACTAATAAAGGATATCAAGGTGTTGTTCGTCTACCGTACCACATACGTGCAACTAGTCATGCTCAAAAGATAGGAAAAGTTCTACATAGAGTAAATCACACAACTACCTCTTAACTTCTAAGAGTAGAAGGAAACATGAAATGATACCACAGGTATATTCCATACATAGAATCATGCCAAAGGAAGGAAGAGGTTCACATACCTCGCGACGATTGTCGACAAGTAGCAAAATGCTCCAAAGTACTTCAACCTTGAGCTATTCCATTCTTCAAGTAGGATACGCTATACTTAGTACTTCAACCTATCATGGTCACAATACGTCCATTAACCTCTTACTTCAAACGTAGAATATTCTAAGTGCTAAGTCGCCAAATTCTACGGAAAATCGGACAGCACTTCCTTTATTTCTACTTACTTTGCCACCTTTTTCAAGGCCGAATACAATAACCAAACACGCCACATTTAAGGCCCAAACAATGTAATCAACAATAGGGGATTACACGCCTACTAGACGTGTAAAATTCCGCCCCACAATAGATAACAAACTAAAACAACTACTAGCCCATTTTCGCCAACTCAAGTACTACAACATCAATTCTTATCCAATTTCCATTTCAATCCAAGTTATTAGCCTAACATGATATCAAGTCGCAATTGATTATAACTACTATAATCTCCAAGTAAGCAACATGCGACGATTTCTAATAAACGACCAATTAGTAATCCAACTTCAAGTGGCTAATATAACATTTCGGATATAAGCTACAAGCAATCCATAATACTTATGAACTTCAACATATCAACTTCATGCTAGCAACACATTAAGCTAACAACAACAACATATATATAATCTTGTAACACTAATTAAGAGACAAGATTATACCTCAACGAATCTCAATCCAATTCCAAATCCGAAGTCGCTCCTTAGCAACTTAGAGACTCTTCAAGACACTTCAATCCGCTACTTGAGACCCTTAGAACCATACCAATAACTTTCCTTCAAACTTCCCTTCCAAAACCTAGAAAGCAACTAGGTTTTCACTTTGCGACTAATACGAGAACTCTCTTTTTCCGGGATTTTTCTATTGAGATACACTTAAGAACCTTGGTTTAAAGTGTGGAGCTAAAAGGATCACAAACAAATTTTTTTCTTTCTCTTCCTTCTTGAACCCGAGAGCTAAGCCTCTTTGTTCTTCAATTTTTGTGAAAAATATTCTAAGTGTTGGGCTCACTCTTGCTCTACTAGTATAATATAGTGTAATTGAGGGTCATGATATAAACAAATGGGTGGTTTGGATGAGCTCTTCTTTAAATATCAAGACTTGTGGGACCTTTGACTTAGTCAATATTCTCAAGCTCACACTTGCAAGACTTTGTCATCTTAAGACTATGGTCAATGACCATCTTGGCCATGCCTATTTCGTCCAAGGAATCTCTAAGTGGGGTGACACGTGTCGCCCTCCCATTCGTCATAATAAAAGGTTTTCCGACAATTTCATAATTCCGATAAAATTTTACAAGCCTCAAATCTTAACACTTGTGAGTTCTTACGTACGTTCTTAAAGCATGTCCTGTAAATACGAGGTGTAACAGTGATAAATATGGATTTTATTACAGGGCTACCTACCACTCAGAGGAAGCATGATTCCATTTGGGTGATTGTCGACAGGCTGACGAAATCAGCCCATTTTCTTCCGGTCAGGACGACGTTCTCAGCTGAGGACTATGCCAGATTATATATTAGAAAGATTGTGAGACTGCACGGAGTCCCGGTGTCGATTATATCAGATAGAGGATCCCAGTTCTCGGCTAACTTCTGGAGGTCTTTTCGGCGGATTAGGACACAGTGAGTCTCAAGACGGGCTTCATCCTCGTGACCGACGGACAGCCGAGCGCACTATCCGGACACTCGAGGATATGTCTGCGAGCTTGTGTTATTGATTTCGTGGGTAGCCGGGAGGATCATTTGCCTCAGGAGTTTGCTTACAACAGGCTACCATTCCGGATTCGGATGGCGCTTTACGAGGCCTTATACGGAGGAAGTGCAGTCACCGATAGTGGTTCGAGGTGGAGAAGTTGATTAGTCGGGCGGACTTATTTCAGCAGCGATGGATAAGGTGAAGCTTATCCAGGAGCGGTTGTTGGCAGCTCAGAGTCGGCAAAAGTCATATGCAGACCATCGGCGTCGACACTTGGAATTTGAGATAGATGATTGGGTTTTTCTAAAGGTATCTGTCACGACCCGACCCCGGGCCCGCGACTGATGCCCAACCTGGGCACCCTGTTCAGGTATACATCAGAGAATAACAGCGGAACATACATGAAACTTATAACATAAATAACGAGAAATTAAACCACAGGTTAGCCGATAAGGCTACCTTCCTGGACACATATACATATACATAACAACAAAGAAGCATCCCTTTCTTTTTACAAACCGACCCACAACATGAGACTACGGACTTAAGAATTACAATCTGCGGGACAGGGCCCCGCCATACCCCTGAATGTACATAAGTCTACCACATCAGGGAAACCGTACCAAAAGATAAGCCTCCGGTATGAAAGGAGCTTCTTTCCAAAAACTGAACAGAGATCCTAAGAGCAAGGATCACCAACCTGTGTACCTATCACCTGCGGGCATGAACGCAGCCGGGCGGGGTCGATAACAAAAATTTGAGTATGGAATGTAAATAAAATGCAATAACCAAATCATATATGTATAAAATAATGTCCTTTTTACTCCTGAAATCAATCATATATTAACCGTTCCTTTCCTCCTTTCAATAAGATTTAACAACATATTCTTACATACATACTTAAGAGTTTAAACCAGTTTTTCCACATAACTTACATATCTTTCATAACATAATCCGGCCCATTTGCGGGACACGGTGTACTGATGAATCATGTGACATAATCCGGCCCGCTGTGGGTTCTGCAATCTTGTGGAATCATATAACATAATCCGCCCGCTTTGTGGGGCTCGGTGTAAGATGACGTAACCCGGCCTATGTGTAGGCTCGGGGTAATATGGCGTAATTCGGCCTATGTGTAGGCTCGGTGTATCTCATAACGTAATCCGGCCTATTTGTAGGCTCGGTGTATTTCATAACGTAATCCGGCCTATGTGTAGGCTCGGTGTGATTTTCCTTACATAACATTTTTAAACCATCTTATTACTTCTTCTTAAGTCGTCATAACAACTTCCCATAAAGCTGTTATAACAACCTTTCATTTAGAGAACTTAAGACACTTTTATTCTTACAACACTTAGGAAAACTGGATCCAAAGATACTACGTACATACATACTTAAAAAGAATCATATCGCTTAAAACTTCATAATCCTTAAAAGACAATCAAAGTTCTTAGTCTTACAACTTCATAACATACTTCCTTTAAAGCCCATTTACTTATACTTATAAAAAAAATATAAAGTTCCATACCTTCCAAAACCAAGTAATTTATTCCCTTAAAATCATATAACTTCCACTTACTTACTTTAAACAAATCAAGACACATAGCCTTTAAATCAAATCTCATAATTTCCTAACAATTCTTACCAACGTCTCCCATAAGACCTAGTAAGGACTTAGGATAACTTAAACATACTCTTAACTTAGATTTAACAATGTAAATACTTCTTAACTTCTAAGAGTAGAAGAAATCTTGAAATACTATCACCTGGAGATTTCATACGTAGGATCATGCCAAAGAAAGAAGAGGTTCACATACCTCGCGACGATTGTCGACAAGTAGTAAAATGCTCCAAAGTACTTCAACCTTGAGCTATTCCATTCTTCAAGTAGGATACGCTATACTTAGTTCTTCAACCTATCATGGTCACAATACGTCCATTAACCTCTTACTTCAAACATAGAATATTCTAAGTGCTAAGTCGCCAAATTTTACAGAAAATCGGACAGCACCTCCTTTGTTTTTACTTACTTTGCCACCTTTTTCAAGGCCGAAATACAATAACCAAACAGCCCCAATTGGCTCACAACAATATAGAAGGTAGTCCAATACAAATGAATAACTAAACAGCCCCAATTGGCTCACAATTTAGAAAGTAGTCCAATACAAATGAATAACAAACTAAAAGTCCAAATTCGACCACCTAGAGTTCAACCATACCAATTCTTATCAAATTTCCATTTCAATCCAAATTGTTAACATAACATGATATCAAGTCGCATTTGATTAAAACTACCACAATCTTCGAATCCATAACATGCGACGATTCTAATAACGACTAAATTGAAATCCAACTTAACATGGCTTACATTACATTCCGGATTTCCAAGGCTACAATCAATCCACAATCCTTATAAACTTCTACATATCAACTTCATGCTAGCAACACGTAAAGCTAACAACAACAATATAAATATATAATCTTGTAACACATTAAAGGACAAGATTATACCTCAACGAATCTTAATCCAATTCCAATACGAAGTCGCTCCTTAGTAGTTTAGAACCTCTCCAAGACACTTCAATCCGCTTGTTGAGACCCTTAGAACAACACCAACAACTTTCCTTCCAACTTCCAATCCAAAACCTAGAAAGCCATGAGGTTTTCACTTTGCGACTAACCCTTAAACTATCTTTTTCCAAGATTTTTCTATTGAGATACACTCACTATACACTTAGGAACCTTGGTTTAAAGTGGGGAGATTATTGGACAACAAACAAATTTTTTTTTCCCTTTTTTCTTCCTTGAACCCGAGAGCTCCCTATGGGTGTTCTTCAAATTTTTGTGAATTTTGGCTAAGTGTTAGTCAAGTCTTGCACAACTAGTATTATATAGTGTATTGGAGGGTCATGCTACAAACAAATGGATGGATTGGATGAAATCTTATAAAATATCAAGACTTTGGAACCTTGACTTAGTCAACTTTCTCAAGCTTGACTACTAGCAAGACTTGTCTTCCTAACAAGGTCAAATGACCATTGTGTCCATGCTTCAATTCGTCCAAGACAACCTAAGGGGGGTGACACGTGTCGCCCTCCCATTCGTCACAATATTACGTTTTTTCGACAATTCCATAATTCCGATAATTGTTTTACAAGTCTCAAATCTTAACACTTGTGAGCTCTTACGTACTACCTTAAAACATGTCTTGTAAATACGGGGTGTAACAGTATCGCCCATTAAGGGCGTGATGAGATTTGGAAAGAAGGGGAAGCTTAGCCCAAGGTACATTGGGCCGTATCAGATTGTCCGTAGGGTAGGCAGGGTTGCCTATGAGTTAGATCTGTTGTCCGATTTGGAGGCGGTACATCCAGTTTTCCATGTGTCCATGTTGCGAAAATGTATTGGAGATCCATCTAGAGTGCACCCGGTTCATGATGTCCAAGTGACAGAGGAGTTATCATATGAGGAGAGTCCCATAGCGAAACTCGATCGTCAGGTTAGACGACTTCGGACGAAAGACGTGGCTTCCGTCAAGGTCTTATGGCGGAACGAGAACAGGGAGGAAATGACGTGGGAAGCAGAGGATGACATGATGAAGAAGTACCCTCACCTATTTCCTATACCTCCAGATAACCCACTTTCCTGCTTGTTAGTTTTGATTTAGCATTTACGCTTCAGTATGTTGTGGCTCGTGGAGCTTCTTTATTTGCAAAAGAATAGTTAAGAGGGTCTATGTCGAGGTTGTGATTTGAGTAAGCCTAGAAGGAACATTCGGGACGAATGTTTCTAAGGGGGGGAGAATGTTATACCCCGTAGTTCTGACCCTACGTATGAGAGCGTACGAAATCATGTAAGACTTAAAATTTTCAAAGGATAGGTTGACGGATTATTCCGGACAGGTTTTAGTCAACTTTGAGGCGGGTTATGACTCGATACATTGAGAGTTACTAAGTGTTTCAAAGGCATAGGGCGTAGTTCGTGGAGTCTAGATTCCAATGCAACCAACCGTTCATCGATAGGACGTCGGAGTAGAAAGTTATGAGAATTACAAGTTCAGTGCGCAGTCGGACAGAAATGTGTTTCGGATAAAGCGGCGGGCGGCGCCGGATGCAGGGCCGCGGTGCCGAAAGTACTGAGGGGTCGCTGAAGTTGCAGCGCCGCGGCGCCAGGACAGCAGGGCCGCGGCGCCGAAAGTTCAGAGAGGCTGCGGAGGTTTCAGCGCCGCGGCGCCGGCGGCGGGGCCGAGGCGGGATTTTTGGGCGGAAAAACTTAGGAAAAGTCAGATTTTTCTTTTAAAAGACCTTGGGAGGGTGACAAGTGTCCCCCCCCCCCCATCTGATTTCTTGCATGCTATATATTGACCAAGTCTTGAAGACTTGGTCATCTTCCAATTTCTCTCTCTCTCTAAAGCTTAAGCTCCCACTTCTCTCTAAAATCCCAAGAGACATTCTAGCCTTAGGAAAAATCTGAAAAAGGTAAAGGCAAGAAGGAAACTTGTGGCTAGCTTGTGAAGGTTGTTGTGATGGTATTCTTGGAAAGGAGGCTAGCAAAATTGTTGGAATAAATTTGGCTAAAGCTCTAAGGTAATGGTTCCTCCTTTATAATTAGTTTTTAGTGTTGCATGTTAAGAAGAAAGAACTTGTGGTAGTAAATAATGCTCTTAGACTCATTGCATGTAAGAACTATGGTTTGAATGTGAAGGAATTGGTTAAGAAGATATTATGAGCATGTTGTAGCCTAAAAACTACCTTAGAATTGTTAAGTGAATTGTTGTACCTTATGGGGCAGAATTTTACACACCCAAGTTTAGGTGTGTAATCCCCTTTGAAATGTTGGATTATTGAGCCTTAAATGTGGCGTTTGGATGATAAATTCGGCCTTGTGAAAGGTGGCAAAGTATGTAGAAACAAAGGAAATGCTGCCCAATTTTCCATAGAATTTAGTGGCTTTGAGTTTAGATTATTCTACATTGAAGTTAGAGGTTAATAAATGTATCATGGTTATTTTAGGTTGACATATTACTTGCGGTAGTTTGGACTTAGCAAGTGGATTGACCAAAGAGGTATGTGAAGCTTTCCTATCTCTTGAGCATGAATAGATGAAACTATGTAGTACGGTAGACGTACAAAATTTGGTATTCTTACTTGTTTTAAGTATATAATGACTTGTTTCGTTTTAAGAATGTATAAGTCCCTTAGTTAGGGGAAAAGTATGATTTTACTAAAGTGTAGAGTTAATATAACAACTTTATGGAAAGTTGGTTTATTAGCTTCATAAAAGGTTAATGAGAAGAGATTTACTCTAAGTAAGATAAGTATATGGTGAGACAAATTGGTTTTAAAGCATCAATTGCCCAAGAGTTTTATGTATAAAGAAGAGTCATTTTTAAAAGAGTTGAAGCATGTAGTACTTGGGTTAAACTCCTGGTGTTCTTTTATTAAAGATATGATTAAGTGTCTTAAGTAAACTAAAATGAGAGGGTATATGAACAAGACTAATAAGAAGTTATAAGTTTTCTTAACTTATTTATGATTATGATATGATGACAGTTTGAGCTAGGGTAAGAGTATATCTGAGGGGCAAGCCCCAAGATCGTTATACCACCTACTCCAGGGTAAGAGTATGTCTGAGGGGCAAGCCCCAAGATCGTCATACCACCTTCTTCAGTGTAAGAGTATATCTGAGGGGCAAGCCCCAAGATCGTTATACCATCTGCTTCAGTGTAAGAGTATATCTGAGGGGCAAGCCCCAAGATCGTTATACCATCTGCTTCTGGGTAAGAGTATATCTGAGGAGAAAGTCTCCAAGATCGTTATACCACCTGTTCCGTGGATTTGCTACCCACGATGCGAGGAATACCTCATGCGAGTCCTTATGGGCTTATGTGGGTGAAATAGTCCCATGCGGGCGGCATGACCTATGCGAGGAATACCTACGCGGGTCCACAGACCTACGCGTGAAATAGTCCTAGGAGTAGGGGTGCTTATTGATACTACGGGCGAGGTACCCTGTTTTGATCCTAAGACCCCTATTTTATGCAGTATTATATATATATATACTTGTCACTCTCATTGTTAGTAAGGCACAGTAAAAGGTATTTTGATTTTCTTCTATGACTCAAGCTTACTTTTAGACTTATGATATCATTATTACAGTATTTTCCAGCTTTACATACTTGTTACATATTGTGGTAATCGACCCTTCCTAGGGCTGCGTTCATGCCGCAGGTAAGGGTAAGCAGATTGAGGATCCTCGTTCTTAGGATCACTATTCCGGTGTCAGAAGCTCCATTCCTCCGGAAGCTTGTTTATTGGTACGGATATTCCCTGATGCTATAGGTATTTTGTACATTCAGGGGTATGGCGGGGCCCTGTCCCGCCACAGTTGTTATCTCAGTAAGTGCGTGGTCACATATATGTTTTGGGCTATAAGAACCAGTTGTACTACTCTACTTTGTTAAGTATGCTTTATGGAAAATTTATCTACCGGTGATGTTTACCCTTTCCTCTAAGTTATGTGTTATGTATGTTCCACTGCTATTCTCTGACATATACCGATGGTACCCGATAGGTACCGTCGCGCCCCGCGATTGGGTCGTGACAAAAGTGGTATCAAAGCGCTTAGTCCTCGGAAAGTGTCCACGCATCGTGTCTAGTAGAGTCTTGATTATCGGTGTCGCGCACCACATCTATAATCGAGAGGCTGCAGGATATTTAGGATTGGTTTCCATTCTTTCACTCTAAGATCGTGCAATAGAGCTGAGTTATAGGTTGAACCTCCTCTGATGTTTTCCTTTATGTATCAGTTATGCCTCCACGCAAGGCAACCGCGCCCGGCGGCAAGGCACCGAGAGTGCCGCTAGTGGGACGCGAGAGTCACGAGGCACGAGCCCGCCCTACGAGATATGATGTTTAGGGCGGCGAGTTCCACGTCGCCGCCAAAGCAGAGTTCGAGGCGGCGGACGCGCCATCGAGACCGCGACGAGCCTCCATCCCATAGTCGTGGTCCGAGTACGAGATTACGGGAATGATTCGATTCCATCGACCAAAGATAGTGGCAGGGCAGCGACAGAGCGGCGCCAACCCTAGAGCCGACAATTTACGAATTCGGGATTTCTTGGGTTGTCACCCACCCGAGTTCTATGGTTCGAGATTTGAGGAGGATCCGCAGGAGTTTGTCCGGCAGTTACAGCGGACCATGCAGGTCCTTAGGGCATCGGAGACTGAGTCTGTTATACTAGCTTCTTACCGGTTACGCGATATTGCGTTGAACTGGTTTGAGTCATGGGTATTGTCGAGGGGTGAGGATGCTCTTCCAGCTGATTGGGAGGAGTTCACAGAGGCGTTCCTAGACCACTTCTTGCCTCCTGAGGTGTGGAGAGCCCGCGTAGATAGGTTCTTGACCTTGAGACAGGACGGGAGGACTATCAGGGATTACAGCCCGGAGTTCGACTCCTTGGCCAGATATGCGCACACCATAGTAGCTGACATGGCAGACAGGGTTCATCGATATGTGATGGGGTTAGACCGTCATATGATTACTGCATGCTTGGGGGTGGCTCTTCATCCAGGGATGGATATTGCCAGGATGCAGGCGTACGCACAGGGGATTGAGGACAGAGAGCGACGCCTAGATTTGGGCCAGCCCAAGAGGCGATGCCAGAGTTCTCGTGGCGATTTTCGAGGCGGCCTCGCAGCAGACTAGGTCCACATTCCACAAGACAGAGTGCTCCTTCTCGATTTTCCCGGGAGGTCCGATCAGCGAGGTTATTCAGAGCAGTCGTGGCTCCAGACTTGAGTTTTAGGAGGCGAGACCAAGACTAATCGAGACCACCTACCTCTCGGCGTTCGACTGAAGAGGTCTCACCCGGGCGAGTGCCGTATGGGTTCGGGAGCATGTTACTCTTGTGGTCAGCGGGGCCATCTGAAGAAGGATTGTCCGTCCTTAGGCGGCGGGAGCGTTACGGTTCAGCCGACAGGGTCTGTTGCCGGATCTTCATCTTCGATGGTTAGACGCCCCGGAGGGCAGGGTACTTATGGGCCAGCCGCGCGCAGGTCGTGGTAGGGGTTCGATTCTAGCGGTCCTCGTAAGCGCATATATGCTATGTCCAATGACAGACCGGGAGGCGTCCCGGATGTCGCCAGTGTACATTATTGGTTTCTTGCTGTGATGTATATGCTTTGATAGATCCAGGTTCTACCTTGTCCTACATATCTCCTCATATTGCCAGTAGAATAGGGATAGAGCCCGAGTCCATAAGACCTTTTGAGGTGGCTACGCCAGAGTGATTGATGGTAGGCGAGCGGGTGTATAAGGCTTGCCCTGTGACTATAGATAGCCGTCAGACTCTAGCCGACTTGATAGAGTTGGATATGACAGACTTTGATGTGATTATGGGTATGGATTGGCTAGCATCTTGCTATGCCAACGTGGACTGTAGAGAGAGATTAGTTCGGTTCCAGTTTCCCGGCGAGCCGGTTATCGAGTGGAAGGGGAATACTGCATCGCCGAGGGGTAAGTTTATTTCTTACCTCAAGGCTAGGAAGATGGTGCGGAAAGGGTATATCTACCATATGGTTCGGGTATTCGATACTGAGGCTGAGATACCGGACCTTCAGTCAGTTCCGGTCGTTAGGGAGTTTCCAGACGTATTCCCAGACGAGCTTCCGGGTATCCCTCCTGAGAGGGAGATTGAGTTTTGCATTGATTTGGCGCCAGATACTCGACCGATATCTATTCCGCCATACAGGATGGCACCTGCCGAAGGAGTGAAGGACCACCAAAGATTTCTTTGGAGAAAGGCTTTATTAGGCCAAGTGTTTCTCCCTGGGGAGCACCAGTGTTATTTGTAAAGAAGAAGGATGGGACGCTGCGTATGTGTATTGATTACAGGCAGCTGAACAAGGTAACTATCAAGAACAGATATCCCCTCCCCAGGATTGACGATTTGTTTGACCAGTTGCAGGGTGCAAAGTGTTTTTCCAAGATAGACCTGCGGTCTGGTTATCATCAGGTGCGAGTTAGAGAGATAGATATCCCAAAGACTGCATTCAGGACCCGGTATGGGCACTATGAGTTCAGGGTGATGTCTTTCGGTTTGACCAACGCCCCAGCAGTATTCATGGACTTGATGAATAGGGTGTTCAGGCCATTCTTGGATATGTTCGTTATAGTGTTCATTGATGATATCTTGGTGTATTCGCGCACAGAGCAGGAGCATACAGATCATTTGAGGACGGTATTGGGAGTCCTCCGAGACCGGCAGTTGTATGCCAAGTTCTCGAAGTGCGAGTTCTGGTTAGCTTCAGTGGCTTTCTTAGGGCATGTTATCGGGGCCGACGGTATTCGGGTTGATCTGACTAAGATTGAGGCAGCCAAGACTTGGCCTGCACTCCACTACACCGACGGAGTGCGCAGCTTTGGGCCTGCGGGTTATTACGGAGGTTTGTAGAGAAGTTTGCTTCTATTTCAAAGATTTTGACTAAGCCGACTCGTAAGCGGCTATGTTCGTGGGACGGATACTTGTGAGGAAAGTTTCAGTTGCTAAAGGAGAAGTTGACGACCGCCCAGATTCTTACTCTTCCGAGGGCTTAGATGGATATGTGGTTTTTGTGCGCGTCGGTGTCGGGCTTGGAGTGCTTGATGCAAAGACGGCAAGGTTATAGCTTATGCATCT
Source organism: Przewalskia tangutica (assembly GCA_029844215.1). NCBI lineage: Eukaryota > Viridiplantae > Streptophyta > Magnoliopsida > Solanales > Solanaceae > Przewalskia > Przewalskia tangutica. The sequence continues at coordinate 54,378,724 of CM056736.1, forward strand.
CGGCGGCTTAGGAAGCATGAGAAGAACTATCCCACACATGACTTGAGTTGGCGCATGATTCATGCCTCAAGATGCGGAGACATTATTTATATGGAGTTCATGTGGACATTTACACAGACCACAAGAGTCTCCAGTACATCTTCAGCCAGAGGGAGCTGAACTTACGGCAGAGACGGTGGTTGGAGCTACTTAAGGATTACGATGTTGATATTCTGTACCACCCAGGCAAGGCCAATGTAGTTGCAGATGCCCTTAGTCGCAGATCGATGGGTAGTCATGCGATGTACGAAATGAGAAGAGGAATATGTTCCGAGAGTTGCATCAGCTAGCGAGCCTTGGGGTTCGTTTGGTTGATTCTGATAGTGCTGGAATTCGGGTTCGAGAGGTTGCCGAGTCTTCTATCGTCGAGGAGGTGAAGAGGCGACAATATGAGGATCCGATTTTGGTACGGTACCGAGATGCCGCTGTTCAGAAAGAGAGGAGTCTATTTGAGGTAGCGCCTGATGGGGTGCTAAGATTCGAGGGCCGGTTGTGTGTTCCCGATGTGACAGGACTTCGTCAGCAGATTCTGGGGGAGGCACACAGTGCTCGTTATACTATTCATCCGGGGTCGACTAAGATGTATCATGACCTCAGATGCGTGTATTGGTGGAATGGCCTAAAGAAGGACGTTGCGGAGTTCGTGGCACAGTGCCCGAATTGTCAGCAGGTTAAGATTGAGCACCAGAAGCCCGGTGGGCTATTGTAGGCTATTGATATTCCGACTTGGAAGTGGGAGGTGATAAATATGGATTATATTACAGGGCTACCTACCACTCAGAGGAAGCATGATTCCATTTGGGTGATTGTCGACAGGCTGACGAAATCAGCCCATTTTCTTCCGGTCAGGACGACGTTCTCAGCTGAGGACTATGCCAGATTATATATTAGAGATATTGTGAGACTGCACGGAGTCCCGGTGTCGATTATATCAGATAGAGGAGCCCAGTTCTCGGCTAACTTCTGGAGGTCTTTTCAGAAGGGATTAGGGACACAGGTGAGTCTCAGTACGACGTTTCATCCTCAGACCGACGGACAGGCCGAGCGCACTATCCAGACACTTGAGGATATGCTGCGGGCTTGTGTTATTGATTTCAGGGGTAGCTGGGAGGATCATTTGCCTCTTGTGGAGTTTGCTTACAACAACAGCTACCATTCCAGTATTCAGATGGCGCCTTATGAGGCCTTATACGGGAGGAAGTGCAGGTCACCGATAGGCTGGTTCGAGGTGGGAGAAGTTCAGTTAGTCGGGCCAGACTTAGTTCAGCAGGCAGTGGATAAGGTGAAGCTTATCCAGGAGCGGTTGTTGGCAGCTCAGAGTCGGCAAAAGTCGTATGCAGACCATCGGCGTCGACACTTGGAATTTGAGATAGATGATTGGGTTTTTCTAAAGGTATCGCCCATGAAGGGCGTGATGAGATTTGGAAAGAAGGGGAAGCTTAGCCCAAGGTACATTGGGCCGTATCAGATTATCCGTAGGGTAGGCAGGGTTGCCTATGAGTTAGATCTGCCGTCCGATTTGGAGGCGGTACATCCAGTTTTCCATGTGTCCATGTTGCGGAAATGTATTGGAGATCCATCTAGAGTGCACCCGGTTCATGATGTCCAAGTGACAGAGGAGTTATCGTATGAGGAGAGTCTCATAGCGATACTCGATCGTCAGGTTAGACGACTTCGGACGAAAGACGTGGCTTCCGTCAAGGTCCTATGGTGGAACGAGAACAGGGAGGAAATGACATGGGAAGCAGAGGATGACATGATGAAGAAGTACCCTCACCTATTTCCTATACCTCCAGGTAACCCACTTTCCTGCTTGTTAGTTTTGATTTAGCATTTACGCTTCAGTATGTTGTGGCTCGTGGAGCTTCTTTATTTGCAAAAGAATAGTTAAGAGGGTCTATGTCGAGGTTGTGATTTGAGTAAGCCTAGAAGGAACATTCGGGACGAATGTTTCTAAGGGGGGGAGAATGTTATACCCCGTAGTTCTGACCCTACGTATGAGAGCGTACGAAATCATGTAAGACTTAAAATTTTCAAAGGATAGGTTGACGGATTATTCCGGACAGGTTTTAGTCAACTTTGAGGCGGGTTATGACCCGATACATTGAGAGTTCCTAAGTGTTTCAAAGGCATATGGCGTAGTTCGTGGAGTCTAGATTCCAACGCAACCAACCGTTCGTCGATAGGACGTCGGAGTAGAAAGTTATGAGAATTACAAATTCAGTGCGCAGTCGGACAGAAATGTGTTTCGGACAAAGGCGACAGGGCCGCGGCGCCGGATGGAGGGTCGCGGTGCCGAAAGTACTGAGGGGTCGCTGAAGTTGCAGCGCCGCGGCGCCAGATGCAGGCGCGCGCCAAAGTTCAGAGAGGTCGCGGAGGTTTCAGTGGCCGCGGCGACGGCCGAGGCGGATTTTTGGGCGGAAAAAACTTAGAACAGTCAGATTTTTCTTTTAAAAGACCTTGGGAGGGTGACAAGTGTTCCCCCCATCTGATTTCTTGCATGCTATATATTGACCAAGTCTTGAAGACTTGGTCATCTTCCAATTTCTCTCTCTCTCTAAAGCTTAAGCTCCCACTTCTCTCTAAAATCCCAAGAGACATTCTAGCCTTAGGAAAAATCTGAAAAAGGTAAAGGCAAGAAGGAAACTTGTGGCTAGCTTGTGAAGGTTGTTGTGGTGGTATTCTTGGAAAGGAGGCTAGCAAAATTGTTGGAATAAATTTGGCTAAAGCTCTAAGCTAATGGTTCCTCCTTTATAATTAGTTTTTAGTGTTGCATGTTAAGAAGAAAGAACTTGTGGTAGTAAATAATGCTCTTAGACTCATTGCATGTAAGAACTATGGGTTGAATGTGAAGGAATTGGTTAAGAAGATATTATGAGCATGTTGTAGCCTAAAAACTACCTTAGAATTGTTAAGTGAATTGTTGTACCTTATGGGGCAGAATTTTACACACTCAAGTTTAGGTGTGTAATCCCCTTTGAAATGTTGGATTGTTGAGCCTTAAATGTGGCGTTTGGATGATAAATTCGGCCTTGTGAAAGGTGGCAAAGTATGTAGAAACAAAGGAAATGCTGCCCAATTTTCCATAGAATTTAGTGGCTTTGAGTTTAGATTATTCTACATTGAAGTTAGAGGTTAATAAACGTATCATGGTTATTTTAGGTTGACATATTACTTGCGGTAGTTTGGACTTAGCAAGTGGATTGACCAAAGAGGTATGTGAAGCTTTCCTATCTCTTGAGCATGAATAGATGAAACTATGTAGTACGGTAGACGTACAAGATTTGGTATTCTTACTTGTTTTAAGTATATAATGACTTGTTTCGTTTTAAGAATGTATAAGTCCCTTAGTTAGGGGAAAAGTATGATTTTACTAAAGTGTAGAGTTAATATAACAACTTTATGGGAAGTTGGTTTATTAGCTTCATAAAAGGTTAATGAGAAGAGATTTACTCTAAGTAAGATAAGTATATGGTGAGGCAAATTGGTTTTAAGGCATCAATTGCCCAAGAGTTTTATGTATAAAGAAGAGTCGGTTTAAAAGAGTCAAGCATGTAGTACTGGGTTAAACTCCTGTGTTCTTTATTAAAGATATGATTAAGTGCCTTAAGTAAAGTAAAATGAGAGGGTATATGAACAAGACTAATAAGAAGTTATAAGTTTTCTTAACTTATTTATGATTATGATATGATGTGATTTGAGCTGGTAAGAGTATATCCGAGGCAAGCCCCAAGATCGTTATACCACCTACCGGGTAAGAGTATGTCTGAGGGGCAAGCCCCAAGATCGTCATACCACCTTCTTCAGTGTAAGAGTATATCTGAGGGGCAAGCCCCAAGATCGTTATACCATCTGCTTCAGTGTAAGAGTATATCCGGCGGCAAGCCCCAAGATCGTTATACCATCCGCCTGCAAAGAGTATATCCGGCGGGAAAGTCTCCAAGATCGTTATACCACTGTTCGTGGATTTGCTACCCACGACGCGAGGAATACCTCATGCGAGTCCTTATGGGCTTATGCGGTGAAATAGTCCCACGCGGTGGCACACCTATGCGAGGAATACCTCACGCGTCCACAGGACCTATGCGGGTGAAATAGTCCCAGGAGTATGGGTGTTTATTGATACTACGGGCGAGGTACCCTGTTTTGATCCTAAGACCCCTATTTTATGCAGTATTATATATATATATATTTGTCACTCTCATTGTTAGTAAGGCACAGTAAAAGGTATTTTGATTTTCTTCCATGACTCAAGCTTACTTTTAGACTTATGATATCATTATTATAGTATTTTCCAGCTTTACATACTTGGTACATATTGTGTACTGACCCCCTTCCTCGGGGGCTGCGTTCATGCCACGTGCAAGGGTAAGGCATTGAGGATCCTCGTTCTTAGGATCACTATTAGGTGTCGAAGCTCCATTCCTCCGGAAGCTTGTTTATTGGTACGGATATTCCCTGATGCTATAGGTATTTTGTACATTCAGGGGTATGGCGGGGCCCTGTCCCGCCACAGTTGTTATCTGTAGAGGTCTGTGGTCACATATATGTTTTGGGCTATAAGAACCAGTTGTACTACTCTACTTTGTTAAGTATGCTTTATGGAAGGCAGCCTTATCGGCTGGCCAGTGATGTTTACCCTTTTTATAAGTTATGTGTTATGTATGTTCCGCTGCTATTCTCTGACATATACCTGACAGGGTACCCCGGTAGGGTACCAGTCGCGACCCCGCGGTTGGGTCGTGACAATAGGCTTACATGAAATGGCGTCGTTACATATACGCGATGCAGATGCTCGTCGTTGTATAGACGAAACATAGATGAAGCCGTTGCATAGGCTTACATGAAATGACGTTATTGCATAGACGTGATGCAGATGCTCGTCGTTGCATAGACGAAACATAGACGAAGCCGTTGGATAGGCTCACATGAAATGACGTCATTGCATAGACGCGATGCAGATGCTCGTCGTTGCATAGATGAAACATAGATGAAGTCGTTGCATAGGCTTAGATGAAAGGGCGTACCTGCTTTGTGACCCATCTGGGTTGAGATAGCGTCATTGCATAGACGTTGTGTGTTTGTAACCCGCATAAGCTTATTGTTATGCTCCCGCCTTTGCTGATATGAAGATCCTGCACTCAAAGAAAACTAGTGAGTTTTAGGAAATGAGTGGTTGATTCGCGTCGACTTTGTAGCTTTGGCTCTTGACGCTTGCATGATCAGACTTAAGCAAAAAGTTAGTGCATAATTGTTAAGGCAAAATTGATAACGCATGAATTTATAAGCAATGTAATTGTATGAGTAGGAATGTTATCCTGTAAAACGTGATGGCGGTTATATTGATGTGATGCTGCAAATGCTGAGATTTCATCATTGCACGGACGTGTTGAATGTTGTGAATGCTTGCTGAATCTTTGTGAGTCTTGTCACGATCTGTGCGGACTTCTTTGAATCTGCGAATGCTTCTTTGAATCTGCGATTGCTGATGTAGTCTCTGCACGGACTTGCTGGATGTTGTGAATGCTTCTCGAATCTGCGATTCGATGTAGTCTGCGGACCGACTTTGGATCCGTGAATTCTTCTTGCTGAATGTTGCGATTGCTGATGTAGTCTCTGCACGGACTTGCTGAATGCTGCGAATGCTTGCTGAATGCTAGTCTCTGCACGAACTTAACTATGGCGGAAATTGCTCATATCTCTTTTTGGAATAATCAAATGCATTCTGTCGTGCGCGAACCAATGAGAAGATTTCTAATGGTGTGACCGAAGCCGATTTAGGCCGCCTACGTATCCCGCAGAGGGAATCAGGTCAAGACGTAGTTCATGATGCAAAAAATGATTGTACAATTTTCAAAAATGAGACCGAAGCTAATGTGACCGCCTACGTATCCCGTTGAAGAAATCAGGTCAAGACATAGTTCGTGATGCAAAAATGATTGTACAATTTTCAAAAAATGAGACTGAATCCAATGTGGCCGCCTACGTATCCCACTGAGGGAATCAGGTCAAGACGTAGTTCGTGATGCAAAAAATGAGAATTTTTTATATATGTATTTTTTGTTGTTTTTTTTCCTGAAAAGTGGAAAGGCAGCATCACGTTCTGACTTCAGTTGATACCAACAATTAGTATTGTGCTTAGGAATTTCGTTATTTACTTTCAGTCTAACCGAGACTGACTTCTGGGCAATTCTTATACCTCAGACACCTAAGTATCGACACACTTGCTTGCAGCCAAGGTTTCGAACTACACGTAATCTCACGTTTCAAATGCCCTCACTGAAGAAAGTCCCATTTCTCACATATATTCCAGTATTTTGAATTTTGGGACGTTTAGAGAAGTACGCTCACACTCAAAAAGATGTTCAATGCATGCAATTGTGATACCATAGGCTTGGCCATCATGTAAGTATCCACTAATGTGAGAACTCTTAGTATAAGATCATGTAGGGCTTGTCACGGGCTTGTAATGTAGGCTTGGGGGAAGGGATGAATATCATTTGGGTAAAAAGTGACTAATCCCTCCTCGAGCGTTGAACTACGTCCGTGCTTGATATTTGTGTGTTTTAATGCTGACTTGCTTTCTTTTTGTCCCAGTTTTTCTGTACTGATTTTTTTTGAATCTTTCGTTTGGAGCCCCCTTTTTCCAAAGTTATTCTCTCATTTTTATTCATTTTTTTTATAATGTCGGGGCTTTTGATTTCTTCTTTTTGTGAAGTCGTCATTTGTGTTTTTCTTTTTTTTCCCTTTTGAGACTTTGACAACTTTTGTCTTTAAAAACTTCAACTAGAATTTTGTTAGCCATTTGCACATTTCTAAAGCGCTCAAGAAGGTCGGGTCAAGAGAGGGATAATGCATATGCACTCAGAAAGAGTATAGACTTAATATGTGGTTGTCAAAAGAATAGGATTTAGGCTCAAAATGGGTGTACTACGAATAATGTTATTTGGTAAGCTCAAACGGGTCAAAGAAAGCCTACGATCATTTCCTACACCGAGTGTTACTCAGGATTTCGCCTCAACAAACATTCAGGCCAAGTTCTAGATTGAACTTATTCTAAAACTCACCACACAATGTACATGAAACGATGAGGTTGATTTCGTTCTTATCTTGAAAGCATGCAAGACAATGTCATTACAGGTGTGCGTGAGAGGTACCAAAAGAATCTATGGTTTACCACGAAGTCAACTCATACTGATTATTACTCATTCTTTCCTATGCACCCTCCTAATTGTGTTGGTATCAACCAAGTCAAACAATGATACTTAAAAAATATTTTTGTATTTTTAGAATAAATGGTACCGAACCCGAGTAGGGCTGCCTACGTATCTCATCTTCGATGAGAATCAGGTGTGCGTAGTTCGTTCAGATATGTTATAAAATGTATGATTTAAAAAGAATTCATTCATGAAAGAAATGCAAAAGTAAAAGCTGTGCAAAACAAATGAATGGTTGTGATAGAATGAATGAAATGCATGAATGAATGTATGTGATAGAATGATTGAAATGCAATAATGAATGTCCGTGATTGGATAAATGCAATGAATGGGTGAAGAAAATATGTCCCTTTTTTTATGTGGTGGTGTCGAACCCAAGATGAGTTGCCTACGTATCACACCGTATGGTGAGAATCAGACACGCGTAGTTCGGAATGATTATGTTGTAAAATGCATGATAAAGAATTATGTAATCGACACTAGACATATCAATTGAATTTGCAAATATGTATAAAGATACAAAATATAGGACCCAGAGCGATGCTTCGTTGAATCTGGTATAAGCTGACTACTTTCCGTCAACATAACTCCAGCTCATTCTTGTGATGATTTTTTTTCTTCCTTTTTTATTTTCTTCCGGCCGACCTCGACTATTTGTGAGGACGGTCTTCCTGCAAAAAATATGACAAATGGGTGAGAGTATGCAAGCCACAAAAATAATAAAATGTAAGGGTGTGCCAATATAGTCAAAGACTCCCCTTCTTGGTTCGACCGGACTGGTGGTTGATGCTTCACGAAGTCCAAATCGTGTTGTTCACGAGTGATTTACGCAGTAGAAGTCCTGATTGCAACGTGACAACAAAAAGTGCAAAAATGCAAATGCTCGTGGCCGGAGTTATAAGCACATAGCATGATATGTAAAGGGTTAAAAGGGTAATTATTGCATTAAATAATATGTGCAGAATTGATAGCGACAACAATAGTAAACAAAAGTATGCAAATCAAGCGCGCGCCTAATATGCATGAGACCTCTCTTATGCCAGAGGTCGGCCTAAACACCAGATATGCGAGATTGAGATAGATTGACCAAAGTTGTTAAACATTAATGCTTTTGTTGGAAATGACGACCAAATGACGGTGCACTTTTTCCAATTTTGGCGTGTCATGATCAGGCTTGGATCCGTCTATCGTCATCACGCTACACATAGTATGCTAATGGGTCGTTGGGTTGTGAAACCTGTCGACAAGTTTGGTGGATTTCTAATTGTGGCGTTAATACCAAGGATTAACCCATCTAAAGTTTATGCATGCATGACTTAATATAAAAGGGTGGTATAACTCTATCTTAATCTTTCTAAGATTTGACTTACTAGACGCAAGGTTCCCGAGCGGACAACTCGAGTGAGAAGGCTACGTGGCTGATCAGATGAACCGATCTAACTCCATGCAGACGCCAACTCTCCTAAATTTTGGGTGTCTTGAAAGAAATTTGCGGGTGCGCGAAGCACACCAGCGCGTGTAATGTGTGACAATGTGAATTTTCCAGAGTGGAAGAAATATGAGCGGAATGCCAGTTTAAGGAAAGCAGTAAAAGCAAATAGCAATTAAAACAGTTAATCATACAAAATTTAAAGCAAGAAATTTTAAGACATTCAAAACAAATAAAAGCAAATAAAGCCAAGCAATAATAAACCTAGGTTTGCTATGGTCAAGAACCTGATTATCCCCAGCGGAGTCTCCATGTTGTCGCGCCCATTTTTGACCTCGGGGTCTGAACGGTATCCGCAACGTTGCTCTTTGGCGCGGTTCCCTGGATGGAGCAATAATGCTGATTTTGAGGAGTCGCCACCTAATTAGTTAAGTGAATTAGGACACTTGATTTACTGCAATAAAAATACTGCAATTAATCTCCATTTAATGGTCTGCAAAATTAATGAGATTCTGGACCAGGGTTCTTTATTATCCTAAAGGGAAGGGGTTAGACATCCTTTAAGATCCGCTAACTTGCGGTTATCCATTCAAACCTAGGTTAATTATTTATTGCCTTTTTATTCTACCTATTCTAAGCAGTTTTCATAATTTACAATTACAATGGAATGCAATACAGAATAGTAAAGCTAAAATCGAATAAAACTCTGGGACATCTTTTAGCCCTTTTAGGCCTTCTGCACAAGATGATCTCTGGGTACCTGCATAAACACTTAGTAAAAGTATTAGTAATAGAATAAATAATTTTAAAGCAATGACAAGAATTAATAAGTAAAGCCAAAAAATAAATCCGTCTTTTGTACAGATGAGGCCTTGGAAATCAGACGGAGATTCCTTCATCGGCCAATATTGTTAGAAACAATAAAATAAATAAAACCTTCAGATCCGCGCCAAAACAGTGATAGTTTTAAACACGGAGGGCTCAGATATATAAAAAAAATAAAGTGGGACATCCTAAACAAGTCCGGCTACGAAAATTCGCCCCGCCAGCACATGTTGGTTATCTTGTGTAAGTAGAATAAATCATCAACGCCCAGAAAGCTTCATTTTATTTTATTTTCCGTCTTTGCAACTGTAGAGGCCTCAAAAATCGACGGATAACTTTTTCATTGGCCAGTGCAGTATCTGTTCAAAACCAGCAACTCTTTTTTTTTTTCAAATACAACAAACTGTCCTTTAAGTAGTGCAATGACGCCTCACAATTGAAAACAACCACAGTCAAGTGTAGCATCTGTTCAATTCGGTTTAGGCAAAAGAGTAAAGGGAAATTAGTCCGAATTTTTTATGAAGCAGCGGTGTGGATAGCCAAAACAGACCAAACAGAGGCAAACGCGGAGTAATTGTCCCGGTAGAAAAATATCATAAATTAGCAAATATTAGGGACAATCCGAAATCAGCATCGGTATTCAGCCATTAAAATAATACACAGTTAGAACCCAAAGATCAGAGATATATTTAGCATCACAAACGGGACAGTGGCTAAAACAAAGCCCAAAACTGTGAAACAGTAGCATCAATAACCAACTGTTGCCGAAAAACACCAGTAAATGAAAAAGAGTAGAAACAGTTATAACCACACAACGAATATCGCCAAAAAATTCCAGAACGTCGTCGGAGTTCAAACTCCGGCGGGATACAAAACCGAAAAATTCAGTCCAAATTACCAACATCGGCCAAAGAAAATGAATCCAACAACATATAACCGCACAAAAATAGAGAATGAAAAAAGGTATCGACGGAGTTCAAAAACTCAAAACAGAAACAGTAGCAAGTAAAGGAGGACGGCGGTGTCACTTCCACGGCTATCTCCGGAGCAATGCCACCAGATGAGCGTCGGGACATCGCTGAGTTTCGACGGTGTTGAGCAGTAGAGGAGGGATTTCGTCGATGGGCAGTGGTCGATGAGAACGTGGTGGTTCGCTGGTGTGTGCGTGTGAGCAGTGAGGGAGATGGGTCGGCGATGGCAGTGGAGACGGGAGCAGTGGCGAGACGGGAAAGGGGTTTGCCGGATATGGAACTCCGGCGAAGGGTGACGATGTAGGTATTCGCTGGGGAAGGAAGGGGTGTCTTGGTGAGGTGTGTCTTTGGTCTTTGGATGGGGAAAATGGTGAGGTGCGGCTGAGTGTTTTTGTTACACCCCATAATTCCAGGACGCATATATATAAGAATGTACGTAAGGAATCAGTATGTTAAAAATTTGAGCGAATGAAAGAATTGTTCTCCGAGGGAAAAATCTTCCGAACCTCGGAAAAGTGAAATGCTTGTTAATGAGAATTAGGTTCTCGAATTTTGTTATTTAAGACTTTTAAGAGTTTATCGGAATCATGGAATTTTAATTTTTGAGAATTGGATACGTGGGGTCACCCGAGAGATTTTACGTTTTTGTGGGGCCCACGAGGTTTCCGATATTTTGACCAATTATGAAAGTTTCGGGAAACAAAATATTATGGACCAACGGGAGAGCGACACGTGTCACCCTCCACATGGAATGATGGACGAAATTCATGGCTAGTGTAATCAATCTTGGCTTGATAAATTTGACTAAGTCTTGAAGTCAAATTAGCTTGACATTGTTGACCTCATCTTAGCCACACATTTGTGATGATCCTAGCCCTTAAAGTGTATTATATATTACTACTACTACTACTAGTAGCAAGACATTTCCACACTTAGAAAAATTAATTCCAAGTCTTGAAGACTTGTGAGCTCTCGGCAATAGGGTATTCCCACACAAAAAAATTTGCAATTTTGGATCAAAATTCACAATACTTCTACCCAAGGTTCCTAAGGGTACTACAAGGATATCTCAATAGAAAGATTTCGGGAAAGCTATGTTTTCACGTTAGTCGCAAGGCGAAAACCTAAGGAGTTCTTAAACTTTGAAGTTGGAACTTGAAGAGGAGTTCTTCATAAGCTTCTAAGGGTAGCTTGGAGTGGATTGGAACGTCGAAAAGAGGAATGCTAAGGATCGACTTGTAATCTTGGAGTATATTTGGGCTAAATGAGGTAATAATTTCCGTCTTACTATTGTAATTGAAGATTCCATGTTATGATAAGTTAGAAATGAGCATGTGATATATGTTATGAAGATTGATAAGTGTTATGGATATTGGAAGCCTAAAATCCGAAATGACATTGATTAGCCATTTGAAATTGAAATACAATTTGGTCGCTAACTAGAATCGTCGCATGTTATCTACTTGAAGATTATAGTTGTTATAATCGATTGCGGCTTTATAACATGTTATACTAAACAACTTGGATTGAAAAAGGAATTGGAAAAGACTATGTATTGTTGTCCCTCAAATTGCCAAATGTAACATTGTATGTTGGACTAGTTTGATATCAATTGTGGGGCAGAATTTTACACGTCCTGTTAAGGCGTGTAATCCCCTTTGTATTGTTGAATTGTTGGGCCTTAAATGTGGCGTTTGGTTATTGATTTTCGGACCTTGAAAAAGGTGGAAAAGTATGTAGAAACAAAGGAAGTGTTGTCCGATTTTCCGTAGAATTTAGTGACTTTGCACTTAGAATATTCTATGTTTGAAGTAAGAAGTTAATAGACGTATTATGGTCATTATAGGTTGACATACTACGTGCGGCATATTGGACTTAGCAAGTGGATTGAACCGAAGAGGTATGTGGAACTTTCTTATCTCTTGAGCATGAATAGTTGTAAACATATGGTACGGTAGACGTACGAGATTTTGACAATCTAGTACATTTGATATCCTTGGCTTATTTTAAGAATGTCCAAGTTGGTTGAGTTAGGTAATTAACTCACTTGTTTAAAAATATTAAGGATATCTTAGTGTCTAAAAGTTAAGAAACTTGATTACTAAAGTTAAGGGACTTGAAGTAATTTAAAAGTATATGATACTTGTTTCGTTTTAAAAGTATAAGTCCCTTGGATATATGGAAGAATGTAATTTCCTAAAGTATAAAGTTAATATAACGACTTTATGGGAAGTTGGTTATAAGAGCTTTATGGAAAGTTAAAAAGAGTGGTTTACTCTAAGTAATGTAAGTATGATAAATGACTTGAAATAATGCAAGGCAAATTGATCTTAAGGCATCAATTGCTTAAGGTTTTAAAAGAATGAAGTCACTTGATTTAGAAGCCTAAATGTATTTCTAAAAAGGTATTGTGACTTGTCTTGAAAAGTAGATATGACTTGATACTACGGTTATTAGTATCTTGGAAGTTTTATATGAAAAAGAGTCATTTTTTAAAAGAGTAAAAGTACGTAGCACTTTGGGTTAAATTCCCGGATTTTTTATAATGACATGATAGTGCCTTAAGTAAACTAAAATGAGAGTGTATATGTATAAGACTAATAAGAAGTTAGGGGGATTTCTTAACTTGCTTATGTTATGTACGATAAGCCGGTAGTGCTTATGTTATGTATGATAAGCCGGTAGTGCTTATGTTATGTATTGTAACGACCCGTTCCGGGGCCCGTTACTGGTGCCTTACCCTGGGCACCCTAGTGATACAAACATCAGAGAAAATCAGCGGAACACAAAACAAGAGTCATTTAACAAGAGATAAATGAATAAACAGGCCAACCAAAGCGATTGCCTTGGTATATACATAAAACACGAGCAGTTTAATCCTTTTACAACCCCGCCACAGCGATTACTACAGACCTCTAAGAGATACAATGACTATGACGGACGGGGCCGCCATACCCACGAATGTACAAGAACCTACAACTCGAGAACACTGCTAAAAGATAAGCCTCGAGAAACGGAGCTTCAAATGCTGTTGGCGTGATCCTATGAGCGAGGAACCACGACCGATGTACCTCTACCTGCGGCATGAACGCAGCCCCCCGAAGGAGGTCAGTACAACAAGTACCAAGTATGTGAAACTGTACAATACTGTAAATGAAATCATACTAGTCTATATAAAGCAGGAGACATGTATGATAACCAAACTACAGTTCACAACATAAAACAGTCATCACTCCAATATAACTATGGGTCTCACGCCCACAACATCAATCAGGTTCGCATTATGGCCGCATGCCCCCGGAATACTGCATCGGTGTAGACATGTCCATGATGCAACAATAATACCAATGTCCCATGGCCACATGCCCCCGGAATTCTGCATCGGTGTAGACATGTCCATGTGACCTCAACAACAAGACAGCAATCCAAATGGAAGCATACCCGTGCGCTACGCATCGTGTCAGTATGTCCAAAGGGAAAAATAAGACAACATTCCAAATGGACGCATACCCGTGCGCTACGCATCGTGTCAGTATGTCCAAAGGGAAATCACAAGGCGATAATCAAAATGGAATCATACCCGTGCGCTACGCATCGTGTCAGTATATCCAAAGCGATTAACCACAAGACCTTAACCAAAATGGAAGCATACCCGTGCGCTACGCATCGTGTCAGTATGTCCAAAGCGATTAACAACAATAATACTATCAGCGAGCGTGCGTGGAATTTCTCGTCACGCTGCACGTCCAAGTAAGTTCTCAACCAGTCAACCGACCCTCTATCGAGAGACGCGGTAACACAGAAACACAACGATTGTACAATAAAGGCTATCATCACAAGCATAGGCAAGTTTCACAACAACAAGCATAGGCAAGTTTCACAACAACAAGCATAGGCAAGTTTCACACAACTCAAAGTACTTTCATTTTATGCCAAAGTCCGGGTTTTTAACCCCAAAGTACTACATATGTTAAGTTCTTTTAAAAGAGATCCATTACTTTTATAAAAGTCACCCGATACCCGTAGCATTAGAATGACCAACCCACCTTCCTTTTCAAAATCAAGTAACAACATTCTTTCCTAAGTTCGGTTGCCTTGTTTCATTACTCAAGCTTCTCATTTTCAAATGGTTTCATAGTTCCCAAACTTAATCACTTGATTCCTTTTTAGAACAATTGAGTAACATATGTCATATACGTGAGTAGTTTATTCTTGTTTATAACGATCTTATTACGTGACCATGATCTAGAAAATGTAATATCATTTTGTCTCATCTTAGCTTACATGCGGATGGAGGTTTCTCTTGGTTTTAATACAACACATCATTATTCAATACATTTTCCTTTATTAACGCTGCGGTGGTGCTGTCGATACACATTCGATTCGAAATCGTAAAACATTATCCCTTTAAAACCAAGTACTCATTACTCACGAATGAGGTTTCACACAAACATCCACATTAAAACAAATAAGTTAAGTCTCTTATCTTATAAGATCAAGTCTCTTAACTTCTAACATCAGTAAACCATTTTCACTTACATAAGGTCGTTATAACTAACTTCCCATAAAGCTATTATAACACCCTATGTTTTAAACCAACCAAATCACTTAGCACATGTACGTCTGCCGTACTACATAGTTCACAACAATCATGCTAGAAAAGATAGGAAGAGGTTCACATACCTCGCGACGATTTATCGACAATAAGCAAAATGCTCCAAGTACTACAACCTTGCTAGCCCTTTCCACTCCTTGAGTAGAATACGCTACTCTTAGTACTTTCACCTATAAAGGTCAAAACGTCTATTAACCCCAAAACACAAGTTTCTATCTTTCTATAGAAAATTCATCTCCACATGCAGCGTAAATCTCCTCCTCTATCGAGGCCGGCTACCAAGCCAACCGAGGGGTTTACACGTCTACCGGGCGTGTACAATTCTACACAAGTCTCTGTCTGATCTATGTAAATCTGATTCGATTGATTCTTTATTCTTGAGCTTAAGTCAAAAGACATTGCCGAATACTAAGTAGTTCCATATATAGTATACTTCAACTATATATTCAACCAAACATGTAATTTCCAATTACAATAGAGGGACAAGATAATTACCTCGATAAGCCCAAAATTATCCAAGTTATAATGTCGATTCTGAGCAAGGTTTAGCTCCACTCCGTGCGCTCCAAACCACTCCAAACAACCCTTAGAAGTTCTAACCAACTTCTACTCACATACTTCAACCAACTATGAAGATTTACTTAGGGTTTCGGTGTTATACCCCGTAGTTCCAGGGTATGTATGCGAGGACGTACGTACGAGAATACGACAGAAAGATTGGAAAGGAAGAAAGAGGCGATTTTTCCACGGAAAAGTTTCCGGTTTTTGTGAAGGAAAAAGGTTCGTTAATGGGAATTGGATTCCCAGATTTGGTATTCGGACTTCCTGGAATATTAGAGAATTATGGAATTTTATTTTCGGAAATGGTCACGTGGGGCCCACGGGAGAAATTCTGATTTTGTGGGGCCACTTTGTTTTCGAGATTTTGGCCATTGTGGATATTTTGGAAGATGTTTTATTTTGGGCCAATAGGAGGGTGACACGTGTCACCCCGCCTAGGCTTGGCCGAATGGCATTTGTGCCTGACACGGTTAAGTCGTTTTAAATGAAGCGTTTACATAACTTGCGAGGAAAATTAGGCTATGTCTTTTCTTATTTTTGCGGATTTTTCCGAGAGGCGGAACATTTTGGACCAACGAGAGGCGACACTTGGCACCCTCATTGGTGGGCAAGGTGGGCGACTTGGACGATTTGGGAAGGCAAGTGGGAGATATTTTTGGTAGATATTTTGTGTGCAAGTTGGCTAGGTACACATGGGTGAATCTTGGCCTACACTTGCCTAACACTTGGTGTAATCTTGGCCATTGGTTGGCTTTCACTTGACCTATAAATACCCTTTGAAGACTAATTCATTCACAAAATTGCCTAAGTCTTGAAAGCTTCTTCCTTCCCTTAGTGTAGTGTCTTGGCGAGAGCCCTCTCTCCCCTTGGCCGAGAGTCCCCACTGGTGGGAGTGCAGAGGGTAGACACCCCCTCCTTTGAGGTGCTAGTAGTGGGGTACCCACTGCCTAGTTGCTTTCGTATAATACCCCCTTTGTGGTATAGAAATACTCTCAGTATTGTTATAATGCCCAAATACCTTAGCCGTATACCTTGTAGTATTCTAAGGTTATACCTATCTGAAAAGCCGAAATACTATTATACTTCCGTCGTCCAAACCGAAACCCTAGGAAAATCTCCATAGTCCGTTGGAGTATTGTGTAGAAGTTGGTTAGAACTTCTAAGGGTGGTTTAAGCGGGTTGGGCGCTCGGAGTTGGAGCTAAGCGATTGCCCGGGATCGACATTAAACTCGGATAATTATGGGCTTATCGAGGTAAATATCTTGTCCCTCTATTTGTAATTGGAAATTACATGTCGTTAGATTATATAGTTGAAGTATACTATATATATATAACTGAACATAGCTTGTGGCAACGTCCTTGGACTTAAGCCTGAATAATAAGAAACCTTTTCGAAGAAAGTCTTGTTGTAATTACATAGGTGTATTCAGATGAGACTTGTGTAGCTTTCTGTGAGGTAGAATTGTGCGTCCGGGTTAGGCGTATAACCCCGCGGTTGGCTTGATGGCCGGCCGATAGAGGAGGAGATTTACTGTTGCGGGAGGTCTTGTCGAATTTTGGTAGAATGTTCTACGATAAGATCTAGATGTTAATAGCGCCTTGTGGCCTTATAGGTTGATGTACTACGTGTGGCGCGATCTACATGGCTTAAGGGTAGCCGACGTTTGGAAGTACTTGGGCGTTTTGCTGTAGTCGATACTCGTCGCGAGGTATGTGAACCTCTTCCTATCTCTTCTAGCATGATATGTGTGAACTATGTAGTGCGGTGAGCGTACATGTGCTAAATGTATTCGATTGGTTTAAAACATAAAGTGTTATAACGGCTTTATGGGAAGTTGGTTATAACGACTTTATGTAGATAAGAAAACACTTTGTGGTTTTAAAAGGTAAATGATTTGTTTATAAGCGGCTTGATGTGTGATTATAAAGAACTTGAAGTATTTCAAAAGATTTGAAATCGTTTTGAAAGAAGTAATACTTGGTTTTGAGAACTTAAGAGTTATACTAGCTTTATGGGAAGTTAGGTATAACGGCTTAAAACGTTTCTTGATTTTGGAAATCAGGATGTGTATCGACAAACCACTGCAGCGTTAATAAAAGGAAATGTTTTGAATAATTAAGTATTATTAAAACCAGTAGAAACTTCCATCTGCATAGAAGCTAAGATGAGACAAAATGATATTTCCTAGATCATGGCTGCTGTAATAAGATTGTTATAAACAAGAATATCCTACTCACATATAAGGCTTATGTTTCTCATTGTTTAAAAGAATTATATTCTTAAATGAATAAAGCTATGAACTCTGAAACCTTTCTAAAATAAGAAACGTGAACATTTGAAATTAGGCAATCTTGGGCGTTTGGAAAATAATGTTGTTACTTGATTTTACAAAGGTAAGAGTTTTGGTTTTCTTAAAAGGACAGTCACTCTATTTTATACTACGGGTATTGTGTGACTTATGTGAAAGAAACAGATCTTTGTTTTAGATTTTAATGTGTGAAGTACTTTGGGGATAGATACCCGAACTTGTTAGTAGAAAGTATCTTGTGTGAATAACTTGATTGTATTGGTTTGTGATAGCCTTGTAATACTTTCTTGTTGCCTTGATAAGTAAACGTGTTAGGATGCTACGTGTGTTAGTATCTTGTGATGTTTGTGTAAGGGGGTTTCCCTTGATTGTGCTTATTAACTATCAGTCGTTATGATAGTATTGTGGCATTCATCTCTTGAGATGATTAGGGGTTAAGCGCCCTCCGTCTGGGGTAGACTCGGCGATGCAGGACCATGATTCGAGAATACCTCATGCGGGTCTGAGGGCCTATGCGAGCTACGAGAGTTCGAGTTAGTATCGTCCTTTATGGGCATGCGGTCGCTTGTGGCCATGCGGACTCGAAAGTCGGGGCGATGCGGGAGTAGCTACCCTCGATGCGGGAATACCTCATGCGGGCGATGAGATTGGCCTATCGCGGGCTGCGGGAAGTTCGAGGACTAGGCAGCGCGCATTAGATCTGCGGGCAAGTGGCGGCTTTGATCATGTGACGGTGCAGACAGATCTTATAATCTGATTTATGACCTTGTTGAGTGCTGTAGGTGTTAGTAGTCGGCTATGCGCCGTACTTACCTGCAGATTTTATTAGGACACAGGTGGGACACGGTGTTCATATGTATTCCTTGGTGCTTGTATATCATAAAGCGCCGGCGGTGAGGAAGGTATTCCACGGGCACGATTGATGTTGTGGCGTGAGACCCGTTGTTAAATTGAGTGATGACTTGAGGTGTGAGTCACGACTTGACATGGCTTATTTATGGTGAGCGTAGTTTGGTTATCATACATGTCTCTGCTTTGTATAGACTACTATGATTTCATTTCTGATTTATTTTTAGTTTCACATACTAAATTTTTGTTATCTTGACCTCCTTGAGGCTGCGTTCATGCCGCGAGTTGAGGTACATCGATCGTTGATCCTAGCTCTCGAGTCCGCGATTCGGCGTTTGGGAAGCTCGTTTCTCGGAGGCTTATCGGTGGTATAGTCCTGCGTAGTAAGTGTTTACATTCGGGGTTTGGCGGGGCCTGTCCCGCCATTGTGTCGTATCATTCTTAGAAGTGCATGAATCTTGTTGTGGCGGGGTTGGTAAAAGGATTAAGCATTCATTTGTAAAAGAGTTGATGGTTATATATATGCGAAAGGCAAGTTTCCTGATTATTGTTTTATATTTCTGTTATCTCGTATTTGTTGTTTATGTTCGTGATTACTCGATGTTGTGTCACTAGGGTGCGGGGTAAGGCACGATCCACGGGCCGATTTGGTCGTGACAAAAGTGGTATCGAGCCGGTTATCCTCGGAAAGTGTCTCGGACCGTATCGGTAGAGTCATGATTATCGGTGTGTTGTGCACCACGCGATAATCGAGGCTATAGGATATTTAGGATTGGTTTCTATTCTTCTCACTCGAGATCGTGCCTTAGAGCCGTGTTGTAAGTTGGACCCTCGCGAAATTCATTCCCTTATCGTTATGCCTCGCGTGGGCAACCCGGGCGGAGGCGGGCGGCAGGAGGCTGCGAGTTGAGTTCGAGAAGGTTGCGAGGGCACGAGCCCAATCATTACCTAGGGTAGTGCTTCATTCGGGGATTTCTGCGGCGTCACTAGCCCAAGTGAGTTTAAGCCGCGGCGGCGGCGGTTCCTCTGCGGCCATGATATGTGAACCTTGGTTCCACGGCCAGGAGCAGAGAATATAGATTGCAAAGAGGCAACCACATTTACTAGCCATGGATTTGGCTACGAGAGTACAGATGTACGCGGGTCTTGATGACTACCTAAGAAAGGGTTGTGCAGAGTAATTCTTGATTGGGCTTGAGCATGGCACGTATGCGGGCTTATGCGCGGCAGGCGAAAGCGTAGAGATCGACGGGTTAACGAGGGCGCGAAGAGGGCGGGCGTGAGTCCGGTAACTTTCAAGGTGAGTATACCTTAAGTGCTATGTTACGATAGCGGTGTGTTAGTTGTGATTAGAAATCATGGTGGGTTAGCAGTAAGATTTTTGGAGGATAGAGAAAGTGTGAGCCTTAGAGCTTTATACGCAAAGACCTTAGAGGTAAGGCCATCTCGGGTAGAGGCGTATGTTTATGTTTGACCCTTATAGGAGTGCATAGTGCACGTGGTGTGTTTGGGATAAGTCCTAAGTAGTATGAAATGAAAGAGGGTAGTTGAGCTAAGAAGACCGCTAGGTTTTCGTAACGTGTTTAGTAAGATTGTTCCTTGGGAGATGGTATTTTGCGCCTTGCCGGGTCGGGTTGAGGCTACGTCTTGGGTCAACCCGCGGTAGGTTTAGTGGTGGGGTCGGTTTGTGGTGGTCCCTCTTTGTGTTAGGGTCATGAGGTGTTAGGCCCGTGTTTAGTTAGCCCGTGCAAGTTCGTGGATGCGTTCGCGGTGGTCGGGCGATGGGCGACTATCGTGTTCTTGGTCGGTCGTTCCTCGGCGGTGTTGATGTTATCGAAAAGGTTGTGAGGTTGCAGGGTGCCTACCTTCACCTTATGACGACAGTGGAGCCAGTGCGGCTGTTTCTCTTCACGGGAGTTTGTACGAGGCGGGGCTAGGAACTCGGGTGAGTCTCGTATCGCATTCGCCTCGGGCGGTGTTTTGATTTGAGGGTATTTGTGAGATCGTTGTCTCGGTTGAAGTGTTTAAGCTACCATTTCGGTGTTCGGATGTCGTCTTGTGGCGCCTTGTAGAAGCAGAAATGCAAGTTGCGGTCGATTGGTTCGATGTTGGCGGGGTTGAGATAGTTGGTTGAGCTTGTTCCGGCGGTGTGGATAGTGAAGCTTGTCTAGAAGAAGTTACGGCGGCTCGGAGGAATCGTGCGGATAATCGGCGGCACGCTTAGAGTTGAGTTGTGGTCGGTCTTCTTGAAAGTACCACCGGACGGTGTGACGAGTTTGAAAGCGAAGGAACTTAGCGAGTTACTTTGGGCCTTTGTGAGTTCATGTGAAGAATAGGCGGGTTGCTATATGTTAGCATTCTTGGTCCGACTTAGGAGGAAGGACGTCCGGTCTTTCGTATTGTTATGTTCGGGAAAGTATCGAAGATCCATCCAGAATGTTCCCAGTTAATGATGACCACGTTAGAGATAGTAACCCCGAGTTTTGGATACTAAAGCAGTATCAGAAATGTGGTAAGAATTCGAGTGTACGGCGAACGGTGATCGTATGCAGCCCGGTACCATTTGTTGGGTCGTTGGAGCAAGGCTCGCGGCAAAGTGACAAAGTGGTATCTCAGGCAAAGTGACATAGTAGTATTATTTGTGGTGATGTAGAGGTGTTTCCTCGTGGACTTAGATGTAAGTTTTGCGCAGGTGTTTCCATGGCCAGGTATGGCAGGATTGTTCTCGTAAGTATAGTAGTGAAGACTATATTGGCGCACGTTTGTTTTGAGACTTAGAAGGAACATTCGGGACGAATGTTTCTAAGGAGGGGAGAATGTTATACCCCGTAGTTCCAGGGTATGTATGCGAGGACGTACGTACGAGAATACGACAGAAAGATTGGAAAGGAAGAAAGAGGCGATTTTTCCACGGAAAAGTTTCCGGTTTTTGTGAAGGAAAAAGGTTCGTTAATGGGAATTGGATTCCCAGATTTGGTATTCGGACTTCCTGGAATATTAGAGAATTATGGAATTTTATTTTCGGAAATGGTCACGTGGGGCCCACGGGAGAAATTCTGATTTTGTAGAAGCCCACTTTGTTTTGAAATTTTGGCCATTGTGGATATTTTAGGAAGATGTTTTATTTTGGGCCAATAGGAGGGTGACACGTGTCACCCCGCCTAGGTGGCTTGGTAGAATGGCATTTGTGCCTGACACGGTTAGAGTCGTTTTTCGGCGAAACGTTTTACATAACTTGCGAGGAAAATTCGGCTATGTCTTTTCTTATTTTTGCGGATTTTTCCGAGAGGCGGAACATTTTGGACCAACGAGAGGCGACACTTGGCACCTCTCATTGGTGAGTGGGCAAGGATTTGGGAAGGCAAGTGGGAGATATTTTTGGTAGATATTTTGTGTGCAAGTTGGCTAGGTACACATGGGTGAATCTTGGCCCTACACTTGCCTAACACTTGGTGTAATCTTGGCCATTGGTTGGCTTTCACTTGACCTATCAATACCCCCTTTGAAGACTAATTCATTCACAAAATTGCCTAAGTCTTGAAAGCTTCTTCCTTCCCTTAGTGTAGTGTCTTGGCGAGAGCCCTCTCTCCCCCTTGGCGAGAGTCCCCACAGTGGGGTAGGCCGAGGGTAGACACCCCTCCTTTGAGGTGCTAGTGGGTACCCACTGCTAGTTGATTTCGTATAATACCCCTTTGTGGTATAGAAATACTCTCAAGTATTGTTATAATGCCCAAATACCTTAGCCGTATACCTTGTAGTATTCTAAGGTTATACCTATCTGAAAAGCCGAAATACTATTATACTTCTCGTCGGTCACAAAACCGAAACCACAGGAAAATCTCCATAGTCAGTTGGAGTATTGTGTAGAAGTTGGTTAGAACTTCTAAGGGTGGTTTAGAGCGGGTTGGGCGCTCGGAGTTGGAGCTAAGCGATTGCCGGGATCGACATTAAACTCGGATAATTATGGGCTTATCGAGGTAAATATCTTGTCCCTCTATTTGTAATTGGAAATTACATGTCGTTAGATTATATAGTTGAAGTATACTATATATATATAACTGAACATAGCTTGTGGCAATGTCCTTGGACTTAAGCCTGAATAATAAGAAACCTTTCGAAGAAAGTCTTGAGCTGTAATTACATAGGGGTGTATTCTGAGACTTGTGTAGCTTTCTGTGAGGTAGAATTGTACGTCGGGTTAGACGTATAACCCCACGGTTGGCTTGATGGCGGCCCGATAGAGGAGGAGATTTCTGTTGTTGCGGGGAAGTCTTTGTCGAATTTTCGGTAGAATGTTCTACGATAAGATCTAGATGTTAATAAGCGCCTTGTGGCCTTATAGGTTGATGTACTACGTGTGGCGCGATCTACGTGGCTTAAGGGGTAGCCGACGTTTGGAAGTACTTGGAGCGTTTTGCTATGAGTCGATACTCGTCGCGAGGTATGTGAACCTCTTCCTATCTCTTCTAGCATGATATGTGTGAACTATGTAGTACGGTAGACGTACATGTGCTAAATGTATTCGATTGGTTTAAAACATAAAGTGTTATAACGGCTTTATGGGAAGTTGGTTATAACAGCTTTATGTAGATAAGAAAACACTTTGTGGTTTTTAAAAGGTAAATGATTTGTTTATAACTGGCTTGATGTGTGATTATAAAGAACTTGAAGTATTTCAAAAGATTTAAAATCGTTTTGAAGAGAAGTAATACTTGGTTTTGAGAACTTAAGAGTTATACTAGCTTTATGGGAAGTTAGGTATAACGGCTTAAACGTTTCTTGATTTTTGGAAATCGGGATGTGTATCGACAAACCAACTGCGGCGTTAATAAAAGGAAATGTTTTGAATAATTAAGTATTATTAAAACCGGTAGAAACTTCCATCTGCATAGAAGCTAAGATGAGACAAAATGATATTTCCTAGATCATGGCTTTGTAATAAGATTGTTATAAACAAGAATATCCTACTCACATATAAGGCTTATGTTTCTCCGATTGTTTAAAAGAGAATTATATTCTTAAATGAATAAAGCTATGAACTACGAAACCTTTCTAAAATAAGAAACGTGAACATTTGAAATTAGGCAAACTTGGACGTTTGGAAAATAATGTTGTTACTTGATTTTACAAAGGTAAGAGTTTTGGTTTTCTTAAAAGGGCGATCACTCTATTTTATACTACGGGTATTGTGTGACTTATGTGAAAGAAACAGATCTTTTTTTTAGATTTTAATGTGTGAAGTACTTTGGGGATAGATACCCGAACTTGTTAGTAGAAAGTATCTTGTGTGAATAACTTGATTGTATTGGTTTGTGATAGCCTTGTAATACTTTCTTGTTGCCTTGATAAGTAAACGTGTTAGGATGCTACGTGTGTTAGTATCTTGTGATGTTTGTGTAAGGGGTTTCTTGATTGTGCTTATTAACTATCGATCGTTATGATAGTATTGTGGCATTCATCTCTTGAGATGATTAGGGTTAAGCGCCCTCCGATGCGGGGTAGACTTCGGTGATGCAGGACCATGATTCGAGAATACCTCATGCGGGTCTGAGGGCCTATCGCGAGCTACGAGAGTTCGAGTTAGTATCGTCCTTTATGGGCATGCGGTCGCTTGTGGCCATGCGGACTCGAAAGTCGGGGCGATCGGGAGTAGCTACCTCGATGCGGGGAATACCTCATGCGGGCGATGAGATTGGCCTATGCGGCTGCGGGAAGTTCGAGACTGAAGCGCGCGCATTAGATCTGCGGGCAAGTGGCGGCTTTGATCATGTGACGGTGCAGAGCAGATCTTATGATCTGATTTATGACCTTGTTGATGCGTAGGTGTTAGTAGTCGGCTATGCCTTCGTACTTACCCTGTACAGTTTTATTAGGACACAGGTGGGACCTGGTGTTCATATGTATTCCTTGGTGCTTGTATATCATAAACTGCCGGCAGTGAGGAAGGTATTCCACGGGCACGATTGATGTTGTGGGCGTGAGACCCATTGTTAAATTGAGTGATGACTTGAGGGTGTGAGTCCCTGACTTGACATGACTGCTTATTTATGGTGAACTGTAGTTTGGTTATCATACATGTCTCCTGCTTTGTATAGACTACTATGATTTCATTTACAGTATTTATTTTTAGTTTCACATACTCGGTACCTGTTGTACTGACCTCCTTCGGGGGGCTGCGTTCATGCCGCAGGTTGAGGTACATCAGTCGTTGATCCTAGCTCTCAGGGTCACAGTTCAGCGTTTGGGAAGCTCCGTTTCTCTGGAGGCTTATCGATGGTATAGTCCTGTCGTAGTAAGTGTTTACATTCGGGGTTTGGCGGGGCCACTGTCGCCATTGTGGTCGTATCATTCTTAGAAGTGCATGAAATCTGTTGTGGCGGGGTTGGTAAAAGGATTAAGATGTTCATTTGTAAAAGAGTTGATGGTTATATATATGCCGAAAGGCAAGTTTTCCTGATTATTGTTTTATATTTCATTATCTCATGTTGTTGTTTTATGTTCCGCTGATTACTCTGATGTTGTGTCACTAGGGTGCCCGGGGTAAGGCACCAGTCACGGGCCCAGTTTCGGGTCGTGACATTCGGTTTGAGACTAAAAAGGACAAAAGGTAGTATTTCCGGACTCTACGTAAAGAGGTATCTTTGGAATACTACAAGGTACAAGGCTAAGGTATTTTGGGCATTATAACAATACTAGGGGAGTATTTCTATACCACAACAATGGGTATTATCTGAAAACAACTAGGCTAGGGGTACGGCCAAGCCTCGCTCAAAGGGGGCCTCGGCCAAAGCTCCTGAGGGGAGGGCTTTGGACGATTTCAACTCATGAGGAGAGATTTCAAGACTTGGAAAATGATTTTTGGATGAAGAAAGTTCATCAACTAAGGGGGTATTTATAGCAAACCCAAAGGCCAACCAATGGCCAAGATCTAGCCAAGTGCAAGGCAAGTGTAAGGCCAAGATCAAGCCAAGTGCACCCTAGCCCTTACTCCTTAAAACCCTCACAAATATCTACACAAATATCTAGCACCACAAGCCCCTCGGCCAAGTGCGCCCACTTGTCTCCGTTGTGAGGTGACACGTCACCCTCCCGTTGGTCCAAAATGTTTCGTCTCTCGGAAAAATCCGCCAAAAATACAAAGCGACATAGCGGAATTTTCCTTCGCAAGTTACGCAAAGCGTTTAGTCAAAAACGACTCTAACGGTGTTGTGCACAAATGTCATTTCGGCCAAGCCACTGGCGGGGTGACACGTGTCACCCTCTATTGGCCCTCAAAAACGCGTCTTTCGAAAAAATCCACAATGGCCAAAATCTCGAAAACAAAGTGGGCCCTACAAAACCAGTAAATTTCTCAGTGGGCCCAGCGTGACCATTTCAGAAAATAAAATTCCATAATTCTCTAATATTCGGGAAGTCCGAATACCAAATCTGGGAATCCAATTCCCATTAACGAACCTTTTCCTTCACAAAACCGGAAACTTTTCCGTGGAAAAATCACCTCTTTCTTCCTTTCCAATCTTTCTGCGTATTCTCGCGCACGTCCTCGCATACATACTGCGGAAATACGGGTATAACATTCTCCTCGCTAGAAACATTCGTCGAATGTTCCTTCACAAGACGGATATCGATGAAGCTCTTCTAACAAATTGCCAACGCCACGGCTTAGTCACGAAATAACACGCGTTATCTTCCTTCCTTACTCGTCGTGCCGCTTCTCGAACACTTGAACTCTTCTAGTATACGTACCACACTTCAGTCATCGCTTCAGTTCCCAAAACCTTGGAGTCACCACCTCCAAACTTGGTCATCTTACTAGCCGTAATATCCCCTAAGGCCATTACCGGCCTTCACGAACGATTCTGGCCGAACACATCCACAAACTCATACGATGGTCGTCTAAACTCGGGCCTAGCACCCTCGTGACCCTACCACCTGGCGGGACCACCCGGAACTGACCCCAAACCGGGTTACGGGTTGACCCGCAAATGGTCCTAAACCCGACCCCCAACCGTGCCAAACTCTTGTTCCCCGATTCGGAACAATCTTACTAATTCACATCATGAAAGCTACCACTACCATCTCATACTACCCACGGACTTATCACACAAATAAATCCCACGTATACTACTCACCCTTATAAAGGTCAAACATAAAACGAATCTTTTACTCAAGACGACCTTACCTCTAAGGTCTCAGTCGTGAAATAGTCTAAGGTTCACACTTACCATGCCTCCTTACGTATCCTTCCAACTAACCATGCATTCTAACTCACACATATCACAATGCTATCCGTACATAGCACACAATAATGAGATCATCATAACAAGCATACCAAAACTCTAGAGGGTTAAGGATATACCTGAAGCTACCGCTCCACTCTAATCATAGGCACGCCTGCAGGCATAGTATGAAGGTGATGAACCAGCCACAGATCACGAAGGTGAGTCGTAACATCCGCTTCCCTTGGTGGACAGTTCCGCAAAATGGCCTGCTGTCGCATGCAAAACAAACTCCCAATCTAGCACGACACTCTCCAAAATGGAGTCTACCACAATGGTCACAACGAGGTAGGGGTGGCTTGGTGGTTAACACCCTGCTCTGCCGAAAATCTGAACCTCGGAGCCACGACTGCTCACGAAGGCGGTGGAGGACCACTCTGTGCGGTGGGGGTATATAACTAGCTTTCTTCTTGGCGGTCGCCTCGAAAGCCACCAAGGACCTGCCGTCACGGCCTCTTCTGCTGATCCAGGTCATTCCGTCGCCCCTTCCGTGCCTCACATCCTAGTGCATGAGCTGCGTGCGGGCAATGTCCATGCGGTGAAGAGAAACACCGCGCGAACTTCGACCATATAATCATCTAGCGGTGGCGTGGCGATGCACCTATCCTCCATATCTGCACTAAGCGCGAGGACATATCGAGCCAAAGAATCGAACTCGACATTGTACTCCACGGCGGTGCGCCTCTGTCTTAGTAACAAAAATGCATCGGCGTGCCCTCCTCATCTGCGGAGGCAAGAAGTGCGTGAGAAAGCCCGAAAACTCATCCCATCTGCTGGAGGTGCATGCTCTCCCGGAAAGCTCCCATGAATCAAACCAATCATTGCGGTATCACGCGGCCGATCACGAACAAAGGTCACAGACTCGGTTTACGAAGCCTTGATCACCGCGTGATCATTTAGCTGCCGGATGAACTCCTGCGGATCATCCTCGTGCCTCGATCCATAAAACTCGGCGGGCTACAACTCGAGAAAGTCCGTAGCCTCAAACTATTCGCTCGGGGTGAACCACTAGTGCTCTTTGGGCCGGGCTGCTGCGTCGGCTGTCTCATATCGGCCACAACCACGGCCAATAGCGGGCCATCTCCTTGTGACCCGTCTCCCCTGATCCGGTGTGGGGTGGAGGCTCAGTCTTGTAGTCTCATCGACCAACTGCTGCGGCTCTAAACTCTGCTTTGGTCTTTGGCGTCGCGAAACCGCCGTCTGAAGCACAACCTCAGTCTTGTGCGGGCTGCGCCTCGTACTCCTCTGTATCTCACTAGCGGCACCCTCGGTGCCTTGCCTCCAGGCTCTGGTTGCCTTGCGCGGAGGCATAATCGGTAAAACGAGATACGTCGGAGGGTACAACTTACTCTGACTCTAAGGCACGATCTCGGAATGAGAAGAATGGAAACCAATCCTAAATGTCCTATAGCCTCACGATTATAGATGTGGTGCACAACACACGATAATCAAGACTCTACTAGACACGATGCGTAGACACTTTCAGAGATTAATCGCTCGATACCACTTTTGTAACGACCGTTCGGGGCGTTCATCGTGCCTTACAGGCACCCTAGTGATACAAACATCGAGAGAAAATCAGCGGAACACAAAACAAGTCATTTAACAAGAGATAAATGAATAAGCAGGCCAACCAAGCATTTGCCTTGGTATATACATAAAACACGAGCAGTTTAATCCTTTTACAACCCTGCCCACAGCAGTACTACAGACCTCTAAGATGTACAACGCCTATGACGGGACAGGGCCGCCATACCACAGATGTACAAGAACCTACAACTCGTGGAACACTGCAAAAGATAAGCCTCGGAGAAACGGAGCTTCAATCTGTTGGATCGTGATCCCATGGCGAGGAACCACGACCGATGTACCTCTACTGCGGCATGAACGCAGCCCCGAAGAGGTCGATAACAGTACCAAGTATGTGGCGTATAAAATCGTAAATGAAATCATACTAGTCTATATAAGCGAGGAGACATGTATGATAACCAAACTCTGATTCACAACATAAAGCGATCATCACTCGATATAACTATGGGTCTCACGCCCAACATCAATCGAGTTCGCATTATGGCGCATGCCGGAATCTTGCGCATCGGTGTAGACATGTCCATGATGCAACAATAATACCAATGTCCCATGGCGCATGCCGGAGTGCGCCGGTGTAGACATGTCCATGTGACCTCAACAACAAGCAACAATCCAAATGGAAGCACACGTGCGCTACGCGTCGTGTCGGTATGTCGAAGGAAAAATAAGACAACATTCCAAATGGACGCATACGTGCGCTACGCATCGTGTCGGTATGTCGAAAGGAAATCACTGGCGATAATCAAAATGAAACATACGTGCGCTACGCATCGTGTCGATATATCCAAAGCGATTAACCACAAGACCTTAACCAAAATGGAAGCATGCGATGCGCCACGATCGTGTCGGTATGTCCAAAGCGATTAACAACAATAATACTATCAGCGAGGCGTGCGTGGAATTTCTCGTCACTGCGCGTCGCCCAAGTAAGTTCTCAACTCAACCGACCCTATCGAGAGCGGTAACACGAAACACAACGATTGTACAATAAAGGCTATCATCACGGCATAGGCAAGTTTCACAACAACAAGCATAGGCAAGTTTCACAACAACAAGCATAGGCAAGTTTCACTGACTTCAAGTACTTTCATTTTATTCCAAAGTCGGGTTTTTAACCCCAGTACTACATATGTTAAGTTCTTTTAAAGAGATCCATTACTTTTATAAAAGTCACCCGATACCCGTAGCATTAGAATGACCAACCACCTTCCTTTTCAAAATCAAGTAACATTCTTTTCCTAAGTTCGGTTTGCCTAGTTTCATTACTCAAGCTTCTCATTTTCAAATGGTTTCATAGTTCCCCAAACTTAATCACTTGATTCCTTTTTAGAACAATTGAGTAACATATGTCATATACGTGAGTAGTTTATTCTTGTTTATAACGATCTTATTACGTGACCATGATCTAGAAAATGTAATATCATTTTGTCTCATCTTAGCTTATGCGGATGGAGGTTTCTCTTGGTTTTAATACAACACATCATTATTCAATACATTTTCCTTTATTAACGCTGCGATTGGTGCTGTCGATACACATTCGATTCCGAAATCGGTAAAACATTATCCCTTTAAAACCAAGTACTCATTACTCACGAATGAGGTTTCACACAAACATCCACATTAAAACAAATAAGTTAAGTCTCTTATCTTATAAGATCAAGTCTCTTAACTTCTAACATCGATAAACCATTTTCACTTACATAAGGTCGTTATAACTAACTTCCCATAAAGCTATTATAACACCCTATGTTTTAAACCAACCAAATCACTTAGCACGTATGCGTCTACCGTACTACATAGTTCACAACAATCATGCTAGAAAAGATAGGAAGAGGTTCACATACCTCGCGACGATTTATCGACAATAAGCAAAATGCTCCAAGTACTACAACCTTGCTAGCCCTTTCCACCTCGAGTAGAATACGCTACTCTTAGTACTTTCACCTATAAAGGTCAAAACGTCTATTAAC
Source organism: Przewalskia tangutica (assembly GCA_029844215.1). Taxonomy (NCBI): domain Eukaryota; kingdom Viridiplantae; phylum Streptophyta; class Magnoliopsida; order Solanales; family Solanaceae; genus Przewalskia; species Przewalskia tangutica. The sequence goes on from CM056736.1 coordinate 54,409,378, forward strand.
CCCAAAACACAAGTTTCTATCTTTCTATAGAAAATTCGCGCACACATGCAGCGTAAATCTCTCCTCTATCGAGTAGGCTACCAAGCCAACCAGGGGTTTACATCTACGGGACGTGTACAATTCTACACAAGTCTCTTGCAATACTGATCTATGTAAATCTGATTGATTCGATTCTTTATTCTTCAGCTTAAGTCAAAAGACATTGCGAATACTAAGTAGTTCCATATATAGTATACTTCAACTATATATTCAACCAAACATGTAATTTCCAATTACAATAGAGGACAAGATAATTACCTCGATAAGCCCAAAATTATCCAAGTTATAATGTCGATCTGAGCAAGGTTTAGCTCGCTCAGTGCGCTCCAACCACTCCAAACAACCCTTAGAAGTTCTAACCAACTTCTACTCATACTTGACCAACTATGAAGATTTCCTTAGGGTTTGGTTTGAGACTAAAAGGACAAAGGTAGTATTTAGGACTCTACGTAAAGAGGTATCTTTGGAATACTACAAGGTACAAGGCTAAGGTATTTTGGGCATTATAACAATACTAGGGAGTATTTCTATACCACAACAAGGGGTATTATCTGAAAACAAGGCGGCTAGGGGGGGGTACCCCACGGCCAAGCCTCACCCAACGGGGGGGGGCCCTCTCGGCCAAAGCTCCACAACGGGGGGGGAGGGCTTTGGGCGATTTCAACTCACAAAGGAGAGATTTCAAGACTTGGAAAATGATTTTTGGATGAAGAAAGTTCATCAACTAAGGGTATTTATAGCAAACCCAAAGGCCAACCAATGGCCAAGATCTAGCCAAGTGCAAGGCAAGTGTAAGGCCAAGATCAAGCCAAGTGCACCTAGCCCCTACTCCTTAAAACCCTCACAAATATCTACACAAATATCTAGCACCACAAGCCCGCCATTCGGCCAAGTGCGCCCACTTGTCTCCGTTGTGAGGGTGACACATGTCACCCTCCGTTGGTCCAAAATGTTTCGTCTCTCGGAAAAATCCGCAAAAATACAAAACGACATAGCGGAATTTTCCGCGCAAGTTACGCAAGCGTTTCGTCAAAAACGACTCTAGCAGGGTGTTGTGCACAAATGTCATTTCGGCCAAGCAGGCGGGGTGACACGTGTCACCTCCTATTGGCCTCAAAAACGTCTTTCGAAAAAATCCACAATGGCCAAAATCTCGAAAACAAAGTGGGCCCCAAAACCGTAAATTTCTCAGTGGGCCCACGTGACCATTCAGAAAATAAAATTCCATAATTCTCTAATATTCCAGGAAGTCCGAATACCAAATCTGGGAATCCAATTCCCATTAACGAACCTTTTTCCTTCACAAAAACCGGAAACTTTTCCGTGGAAAAATCACCTCTTTCTTCCTTTCCAATCTTTCTGCCGTATTCTCGTACGTACGTCCTCGCATACATACTCTGGAAATACGGGGTATAACATATATGATAGCCGGTTGTGCTAGTGATATATTGTTCATTACGGGGTCATTCCCCGGGTTTGTGGCATTTGCATATACCGTGGATTTGCTACCCATGATGCGAGGTATACCTCATGCGAGTCCATAAGGGCTTTTGCGGGTGAAATAGTCTTATGCGGGGCGGACTAGTCCTATGCGAGGAATACCTCATGCGGGTCTATACGACCTATGCGTGTCACGACTCGACCTCGGGCCCGCGACTGGTGCCTTACCCCGGGCACCCTAGTGATAATACATCAGAGAAAATCAGCGGAAATAAAAACTCATAGACATGAAACAATATGACATAAGAAATAGGCTAACCAAAACGGTCACCTTTCTGCATATATATATAAATCTGAACAGTTACATCATTTACAAGCCACTCACAACAGTACTATAGACCTCTAAGAGTTTTTAAAACAACTACGACGGGACAGGGCCCCGCCATACCCCTGAATGTACAAGAACCTACAATATCAGGGAATCATACCAAAAGATAAGCCTCCGGAGAAACGGAGCTTCCCAAACGCAGAAGTGATCCTATGGCGAGGATCAACAAGCGGTGTGCCTCTACTGCGACATGAGCGGCCCAGAAGGAGGTCGATGCAAGTGCAGTATGTGGCCCGAAAATCGTAATGAAATCACATTTCATCATTTTTAAAAGACCAATTCGCAATAAGTAAACAGTTATATCAAGATAGTGATGCATGTCCTCAAAATCATCACTCACTCATAACTATGGGTCTCACGCCCATAATATCAATCATGCCCGTGAAACTCCTTCCTCACTGTCGGCAGTACATGATGTAAAACAACACCCACATGTGAACCTGAACAATAGATCCTGCGTGCGTCATAAAACTGATCGGGCCAAGTAGAATAGCCAACTACCAGATCCAAAAACTAGTCAGAAAACTTTATGGGCCAAGTACGGAAGCCAACTACCAGATCCAAAAACTAGTCACGCAACTGACCGAGGCAGGTATCTTAAGCCAACGTACCAGAGCCTACCATCTCACAAGATATGACCGAGGCAAGTATCTTAAGCTGTCTACCAGAGCCTGCCGATACACGAGAAATGACCAGGACAAGTATCTAAAGTGTGCCTGTAACCACATTTACAAATCAAGCCCGTGATCGCTCGTCACTGCGGCAAGCTTCATGGATTAGCGGTCCATGGAATAATAACATAACCCGGGAATTTAACCCGCACCATGGCCGCATGCCCCGACATATTACCTCGGTATAAGCATGGCCATGGAACCATCCTAGTGGACGTATACCCGTGGACCATCCATCACGTCAGTATGTCCAAAGGAAATAACAAGATAATACTCATAGTGGAAGCATACCCGTGGATCATCCAACGCGTCAGTATGTCCAAGCAATCAACCAGATAACCGACCCTCCATCGAGAGACGCAGTAGCATAGAAATACAACACTTGCACGACAAAGGCTATCACAACAAGCATAGGCAAGTTCAACGTACTTTTAGACTTTTATTAACATGTAAACTGATTCATCAATTTTATCAACTCCAAGTATTTTCATTTTATGCCAACAATCCGGGTTTTAACCCCAAAATACTACATACTTTCATTCTTTCAAAAAGACCTCTTTTTACGTAAAAGTCACACGATACTAATACTCGTAGTATCAAAACACGTTTTCTTTTCAAACCAAATTACTACATCTTCAGAAAATCTTTACAAGGCCTTTAAAATAAAGTACTCTATACTTTTTAAACCAAGTGCTTTACATTTTTAAAACAACATCAAGTATACTTTTAAAACCCAAGTAACTCACTCTTTTCAAAACAAGTAACCTATACTTTTAAATCAAGTTACTTCTCAAAATAGTTTAAGCTTCATTACTTCAAATTCTCAAGTCTCTTCTCTTTTAGAAATCAAGTTTCTTACTTTGGAAATAAATAAAAAATCAATACTTGTTTATAATGATCTTATTAAAGCAGCCATGATCTAGAAAATGTAATACAATTTTGTCTTATCTTAGCTTCTATGCAGATGGAGAATTCTACTCATTTTAATTTAATTGATTGTCAATACATTTTCTTTTATTAACGCTGCAATGGCTTGTTCGATACTTATTCTCCTTTCTGAAATCAAGATAACTTTATTCTTTTAAAGACCAAGTACCCATTACTCATGAATGATGTTTCATAACTTTTTAACACAATTCAAGTCCTTAACATTTCATATCAAGTCACTTAACTCTAGAATCAAGTCAAGGACACAAAAAAGGAAAATCCAACTCCTTTGACACACGTGCGTCTACCGCACTATATATTTCACAAATAATCATGCTCAAGAGAATAGGAAGAATCACATACCTCTTCGGCTTAATCCACTAGCCAAGTCGAGTATGCCGCGCGTAGAATATCCATCTATAATAACCACAATACATCTATCAAATTCTAGTTCTCTTCGTAGAATATTTCTAAGTAAATTGTCTCTTATTCTACGGAAAATTGGGCAGCACTTCCCTTGTATTTACTTACCTTTCCACCTTTTTCAAGGCCCGATATCAATAGCCAACATGCCACATTTAAGGCGCAGTAATACAACAACTCAAAGGGGATTACACGCCTAGCTGGACGTGTAAAATTCTGCCCCACAATATACTAAACAGTCCATTTCTTTTCAATCTTCTTTCCACATATTATATACTCAACTATAAACTACTACAACATGTAATCTCCAATTACAATAGAAGGACAAAGATCATTACCTCGATAAGCCCAAATTTTTCCAATGATTAAAAGTCGATCCTTAGAAATCTTAGCTCCACTTCCTTACGTTCCAATCCACTCCAAGTAACCCTTAGAAAGTTCCTAACCAACTTCTCTTCAAGATCTATCTTCAAAAAGTGAAGAACACCTTAGGTTCCAAACCTACAAGTTTCGGCCAAGGGGGTGTGTATAGGCTAGGGGTGTGAAATATTTTCTAACACTTGGTTCACAATCTTCCTAACACCTTAAGGAAGAAAAGTTAAAAGTTTACGGAGTTTTGGACAACTTTTGCTCAAGAAATCAGCCCATGGCCGAGAGCTACTAGGGAGAGGGAGGGAGTATTTGCCTTGGAAATCTCAAGTGTGGGATGAAGTCTTGCAATCCAAAGGGGGGGGGGGGGTATTTATAGGACAACCAATGGCTAGGATGCAAGCAAGTGTGTGGTGAGATTGGGGAACAAGTGTGTGCCCACAAGCCACTTGTCCAAGCAAGACAAACTTGAGACAAGTGGCTAGCCACATGTCTCACAAAATCGGCCACAATGGCCACTTGGCACTCAATTTCGGCCATGTGCCACCTAAGGGGGTGACACATGTCGCCCTCCTATTCGTCCAAAATATTTCATCTCCCGAAAATATCCATAATGGCCAAAATCTCGAAAATAAGGTGGGCCCCACAAAATCGTAAATTTCTCCCGTGGGCCCCACGTGACCAAATCTGGAAATAAAATTCCATAATTCTATTATATTCCCAGAAGTCCGAATACCAAATTTGGGAATCCAATTCCCATTAATAAGCTTTTTTCCTTCACAAAATCCGGAAAATTTTCCGTCGGAAAATCAAATCTTTCTTCTTTTTCAATCTTAATGTCGTATTCTCGTACGTACGTCCTCACATACATACCCTGGAACTACGGGGTGTAACATTCTTCCCCCCTTTGAAACATTCGTCCCGAATGTTCCTTCTAAGTCTCCAAACATACATGCGTCGGTATAGTCTTCACTACTATACTTACAAAACCAATTATGCCACACATGACCATAATATAACATACGCGCAATACTTACATCCAAGCCAATGAGGAATCACCTCAAACGTATATAACATCACAATAAGCTCTCACCCATGGTCTAAAGGACTCTTTCTTCGCATCTTTACTTCACAAAATGATCACTTCCATTCTCTTAACACATATTCGCTTCTTTTCTTACTCGTCGTACCCTTCTCGTACATCTGAATTATTTCTAGTATACGTACCACATTTCAGTCATCGCTTCAGTTTCCAAAACCTTGGAGTTACTACCACCTACTTGGTCATTACTAGCTTCAATTTCCTTTAAGGCCATTCTCGGCCTTCACGACCCGATTTTGGTCGAATGTGTCTACGAACTCGTACAATGGTTACCTAGACTTGGGCCCTGCACCCTCGTGACCCTATCACCTACTGGGACCACCTCAAACTTACCCCACTTCATTCCGGGTTGCGGGTTGACCCGCGATTGGTCCTCAACCCGACCCATCATCGTATTAAATCCTCATTCCTCGTCTGGAACTAATCTCACTATTCAAGTCATGAAAGCCTAGTGGTCTTCTTAGCTCAACTACCCACTTTCATTTCACACCACTCATAGACTTATCATACATATACCCCACGTATACTATGTATCTCGACAAAGATCAAACGTAAAATCTTTTACTCAAGACAGCCTTGCATCTAAGGTCTCCACGGTTATCTGTATTCTAAGGCTCAATCTCCATGCACCCAAACCTACCTTTTCTACTTACCAGGCTTCTAAATCACAATTTACACAAAACTACCCATACATAGCACTCAACATGTAATCATCTTATCACACCTACTAGTCTCTAGAGGGTTAAGGATATACATGTAACTATTGCTTCACTTTCCCTTCATCGCTCTAATCATAATCCGTCCCTGCTGCGCGCATAGCTACAGAAGGCAATGAACCAGCTACCGATCCCGAAGGATGAGTCTTAACATCTGCGCTACCTCTGGTCGGACAATTTTTCGCAAAATGGCCCTGCTGGCCGCATGTAAAACAAGCCCTCTGAACACCATGACATTCCCCCTTATGGGGGCTACCACACTGGCCACACCGAGGTAGGGGTGGTTTCATCTGACTAACACCCCTGCTCCCCCGAAAACCTGAACCACAGGAGCCACGACACGCTCACGAATACCTGGGCGTCCCGAAGGCGTGGAGGACCACCTGTCTTGACGGAGCGCATAACTAACTTTCTTGGCGGCGGCATGTCTCTAAAGTTACCAAAGGACCCTGCTGTCTTGGCCCTCTTATGCTGATCTCGGTCGTTTCGTCGACCTCTACGTTCCTCAGTCCCCTTTGCATAAGCCTGAATGCGGGCAATGTCCATGCCCGACTGAAGAGCTACACCCGAGCAACCCTCTGCTAAGTAATCGTCGAGTCCTGTGACATATCGGTGCACTTTATCCTCCATATCTGCCACTAGGGTGGGGGCATACCGAGCTAATGAGTCGAACTCTATGTTGTACTCTCGAACCATCCGCCCATTCTGTCTTCGTGCATCGCCACAATCCTAGCTAGTAACTGGGCTATCTCCTTGTAATCCATATCTTCGGCTCCTGGTCGTGGAACTGGAGGCTCAGATATCATGGCCTCAGTAGAAGTTGTTGCCGCTGCGCTAAACTCTGCTGGGGCTGGCGGCATCGCAGAACTCGCCGTATGAAGTACTAACTCAGGTAAAGACTGGGCCTGTTCCCTGGTAACCCTTTGTACTCTACTCGCAGCTCCCTCTGCTGCCTTGCCCTTCTGAGCCCTGGTTGCCTTGCGTAGAGGCATAACTGGTACATAAGAATACGTCAGAGGGAGTCCAACTTATAACACAATTCTAAGGCACGATCTCATAGTGAGAAGAATGGAAACCAATCCTAAATATCCTGAAGCCTCCTGATTATAGGTGTGGTGCACAACACGCCGATAATCAAGACTCTACTAGATACGGTCTGTAGACATTTTCCGAGGACTACCTGCTCTGATACCACTTTTGTCACGACCCGACCTCGGGCCCGCGACTGGTGCCTTACCCCGGGCACCCTAGTGATAATACATCAGAGAAAATCAGCGGAAATAAAAACTCATAGACATGAAACAATATGACATAAGAAACAGGCTAACCAAAACGGTCACCTTTCTGCATATATATATAAATCTGAACAGTTACATCCTTTACAAGCCCAACTCACAACAGTACTACAGACCTCTAAGAGTTTTTAAAACAACTACGACGGGACAGGGCCCCGCCATACCCCTGAATGTACAAGAACCTACAATATCAGGGAATCATACCAAAAGATAATCCTCCGGAGAAACGGAGCTTCCCAAAACGCAGAACCGTGATCCTATGAGTGAGGATCAACAACTGGTGTACCTCTACCTGTGGCATGAACGCAGCTCCCCGAAGGAGGTCAGTACAACAGGTACCAAGTATGTGAAACTGAAAATACTGTAATGAAATCACATTTCATCATTTTTAAAAGACCAATTCGCAATAAGTAAACAATTATATCAATATAGTGACGCATGTCCTCAAAATCATCACTCACACATAACTATGGGTCTCATGCCAATAATATCAATCATGCCCGTGGAACTCCTTCCTCACTGCTGGCAGTACATGATGTAAAACAACACCCACATGTGAACCTGAACACTAGATCCTGCCTGCGTCATAAAACCGATCGGGCCAAGTAGAATAGCCAACTACCAGATCCAAAAACTAGTCATAAAACTTTACAGGCCAAGTACGGAAGCCAACTACCAGATCCAAAAACTAGTCACGCAACTGACCGAGGCAAGTATCTTAAGCCAACGTACCAGAGTCTACCGTCTCACGAGATATGACCGAGGCAAGTATCTTAAGCTATCTACCAGAGCCTTCCGATACATGAGAAATGACCAGGACAAGTATCTAAAGTGTGCCTGTAATGACATGTACAAATCAAGCCCGTGATCGCTCGTCACTGCGGCAAGCTTCATGGATTAGCGGTCCATGGACTAATAACATAACCCGGGAATTTAACCCGCACCATGGCCGCATGCCCCGACATCTTACCTCGGTATAAGCATGGCCATGGAACCATCCTAGTGGACGTATACCCGTGGACCATCCATCACGTCAGTATGTCCAAAGGAAATAACAAGATAATACTCATAGTGGAAGCATACCCGTGGATCATCCAACGCGTCAGTATGTCCAAGCAATCAACCAGATAACCGACCCTCCATCGAGACGCGATGGCGTAGAAATACAACACTTGCACGAAAAAGGCTATCACAACAAGCATAGGCAAGTTCAACGTACTTTTAGACTTTTATTAACGTATGGCGATTCATCAATTTTATCAACTCCAAGTATTTTCATTTTATGCCAACAATCGGGTTTTAACCCCAAAATACTACATACTTTCTTTCTTTCAAAAAGACCTCTTTTTACGTAATAGTCACACGATACTAATACTCGTAGTATCAAAACACGTTTTCTTTTCAAACCAAATTACTACATCTTCAGAAAATCTTTACAAGGCCTTTAAAATAAAGTACTCTATACTTTTTAAACCAAGTGCTTTACATTTTTAAAACAACATCAAGTATACTTTTAAAACCCAAGTAACTCACTCTTTTCAAAACAAGTAACCTATACTTTTAAATCAAGTTACTTCTCAAAATAGTTTAAGCTTCATTACTTCAAATTCTCAAGTCTCTTCTCTTTTAGAAATCAAGTTTCTTACTTTGGAAATAAATAAAAAATCAATACTTGTTTATAATGATCTTATTAAAGCAGCCATGATCTAGAAAATGTAATACAATTTTGTCTTATCTTAGCTTCTATGCAGATGGAGAATTCTACTCATTTTAATTTAATTGATTGTCAATACATTTTCTTTTATTAACGCTGCAATGGCTTGTTCGATACTTATTCTCCTTTCTGAAATCAAGATAACTTTATTCTTTTAAAGACCAAGTACCCATTACTCATGAATGATGTTTCATAACTTTTTAACACAATTCAAGTCCTTAACATTTCATATCAAGTCACTTAACTCTAGAATCAAGTCAAGGACACAAAAAAGGAAAATCCAACTCCTTTGACACACGTGCGTCTACCGCACTATATATTTCACAAATAATCATGCTCAAGAGAATAGGAAGAATCACATACCTCTTCGGCTTAATCCACTAGCCAAGTCGAGTATGCCGCGCGTAGAATATCCACCTATAATAACCACAATACATCTATCAACTTCTAGTTCTCTTCGTAGAATATTTCTAAGTAAATTGTCTCTTATTCTACGGAAAATTGGGCAGCACTTCCCTTGTATCTACTTACCTTTCACCCTTTTTCAAGGCCCGATATCAATAGCCAACATGCCACATTTAAGGCGCAGTAATACAACAACTCAAAGGGGATTACACGCCTAGCTGGACGTGTAAAATTCTGCCCCACAATATACTAAACAGTCTATTTCTTTTCAATCTTCTTTCCACATATTATATACTCAACTATAAACTACTACAACATGTAATCTCCAATTACAATAGAAGGACAAAGATCATTACCTCGATAAGCCCAAAATTTTCCAATGATTAAAAGTCGATCCTTAGAAATATTAGCTCCACTTCCTTACGTTCCAATCCACTCCAAGCAACCCTTAGAAGTTCCTAACCAACTTCTCTTCAAGATCTATCTTCAAAAAGTGAAGAACACCTTAGGTTCCAAACCTACAAGTTTCGGCCAATGGGGTGTGTATAGGCTAGGGGTGTGAAATCTTTTCTAACACTTGGTTCACAATATTCCTAACACCTTGAGTAAGAACACTTAAAAGTTTAAGGATTTTTGGACAACTTTTGCTCAAGAAATCAGCCCATGGCCGAGAGCTACTAGGGAGAGGGAGGGAGTATTTGCCTTGGAAATCTCAAGTGTGTGATGAAGTCTTGCAATCCAAAGGGGGGGTATTTATAGGACAACCAATGGCTAGGATGCAAGCAAGTGTGTGGTGAGATTGGGGAACAAGTGTGTGCCCACAAGCCACTTGTCCAAGCAAGACAAACTTGAGACAAGTGGCTAGCCACATGTCTCACAAAATCGGCCACAATGGCCACTTGGCACTCACTTTCGGCCTTGTGCCACCTAAGGGGTGACACGTGTCGCCCTCCTATTCGTCCAAAATATTTCATCTCCCGAAAATATCCATAATGGCCAAAATTTCGAAAACAAGGTGGGCCCAACAAAACCGTAAATTTCTCCCGTGGGCCCCACGTGACCAAATCTGAAAATAAAATTCCATAATTCTATTATATTCCCAGAAGTCCGAATACCAAATCTGGGAATCCAATTCCCATTAATAAGTCTTTTTCCTTCACAAAATCCGGAAAATTTTCCGTCGGAAAATCAAATCTTTTTTCCTTTTCAATCTTAATGTCGTATTCTCGTACGTACGTCCTCACATACATAACCTGGAACTACGGGGTGTAACAATGCGGGCGGATACAGTCTATGCGAGGAAGTTACCTCATGCGGGTCCATACGGCCCTTGCGGGTGAAATAGTCCCAGGAGTAGGATTGCTTAATGCTACTACGAGCGGGTGGCCCTACTTGATCATGAGCCTCCTATTTTTATGCAGTAAAGTATACTCTTATTTACTCTCATTGTTAGTAAGGCACAGTGTACTGTTATTTGAGTTATCCTACATGTCTCCAGCTTTATTTTAGACTTATGATTTCATTCTGATGCTGATTTCACATATTTGGTACATGTTGTACTGACCTCCTTCGGGGGGCTGCATTCATGCCGCAGGTAGAGTATACAGGTTGCTGATCCTCACTCTTAGGATCACTGTTCAGCTGTTGGGAAACTCCATGTTATACCCCGTATTTCCAGAGTATGTACGTAAGGGAATACGTACAAAAAATTTGGCCTTAGTTAGCCTTGGACGTTTTTTTTTTTGTACACAACTCACTAAAAGAATCGTTTTCCGACGAAACGTTTCCACAGCTTTCGTAGGGAAAATTCCGGCTATGCCATTACTAATTTTTGCGGATTTTTCCGAGAGACGAAACATTTTGGACCAACGGGAGGGCGACACTTGGCACCCTCCCATTGGTGGACTTGAATCGTCCATTTGGACGAATTGGAATGCCTTGGCACGTTTTTTGTGCCTTGTGCACAAGTCAAGGAGTTGGTAGGATATTTGTGTATAGTTAATCCTCACCCTACACTTGCCTTGCACTTGTCTTCATCTTGGCCATTGGTTGGCCAAGGCTTGAGCTATAAATACCCCCTTAGAGATGAAGAGTTCTTCATCCACAAATCTTCCAAGTCTTGAAAAAATCCTCTCCTCTCCCAGCCTTTCGTCCAACACCTCTCCCCTCGAGTGAGCTTGGCGGGGCCTACCCCCCCTAGCCTAGCCGAAATCTACCCCCCCTCCCTTGGTAGAAAAGTTGTCTTCTAGTATCGTTATAATGCCCAAAATACCCTAGCCCAAATCCCATAGTACTTAGTAGAAGTTGTGAAGAACTTCTAGGGTTTCTTAGACTCTGGGAGCGTACAACTTAGGAGCTAAACCTTGCTCAGTGCGACTTTTCTAGGATATTTTTGGGCTTACAGGGTAACTAATCCTAACCCTCTTTTGAATTAGAGAATACATCTTGTAGTAGTATTAGAATAAGTATTAAATACTTAGAAGAATATCGAGAATAGAATTGAATTACCACAGTAGAAGGGTTTAAAGAAGAATAATCAAACTATACTCACATAGAATTTGTTTTCACAGAGACTTATATAGCTCACGGGTAGGAAGTCTGCCCGACTTACCGTAGAATTATGAACCCTCTGTTTAGAATGACCTTGAGTAGTCTTTGATAGATATCTGTGACTATTATAGGTGACTCTCTGCGCGACATATTGACTTGGCGGTGGTTTTATTTGAGAAGGTATGTGATTCTTCCTAAAGCATGATATTTTACAATATATAGTGCGGTAGACGTACATGTGTTAAGCGAATAATAACTACGGCAATGTCTTTGACTTAAGCACGAATAATACTTATGGCAATGCCTCACTTAAGCTGAATAATACTTACGGCAATGCCTGGCTTAAGCACGAATAACAAAGAACTGAAAACATTTCAAAAGAATACTGAATCATTTTTAACAGAAGATAAATATTTGGTCTTTTAAAACAAAAGCTTAAGAGTTATACTAGCTTTATGGGAAGTTAGGTATAACAACTTAAGAAGATAAAAAGGAATTTACTTGTTTGTTTATAAAAGCCTTGTATTGATTCTGTTAAGTGTAGTAAGATTTGTGTGATAAGTAGACATATTATGATGCTACAGGTTAGTGTCTTGAATTCTTTGTGAAAAAGGGTCATTCTTCGTGCTTACGTTGCTAACAGGTAAGTCCGTCGATCTTTATTGTATCACCTACCCTCGATCGTTATCGGAGGGCTTGCCTCGATCTTGGTCTATACGGCCTATGCGGTCTGTGAGACTATGCGGGCAGCGGTATGCTCGGGATTGATCATTCGGTGTTTATCCCGATGCGGGGATTCCTATGCGGTCTGTTGAGACTACGCGGTCTTTTGAGGCTATGCGGCTGCGGGAGCCTAGGCGGATCTGGGGTTGGCTTCCCCGTCGCGGGAATACCTCATGCGTGCATGTGTGACTATGCGGCTGCGGAAGTCGGGACTAGGCACGCAGAATGATACTATGGGCGATTGGCCTTGCTCGATCATTCGCGGCCTAGAATAGACACATTCTGATTTCCCTATTCTGTTGTTGTTTGTGATATGACACTATGTGCAATTGAACCGATTGTATTTGTGAAAAGGTTTTAAATACTTTGATTTTATTTGATTCTTTATAGTTTCACATACTTGGTACTGTTATCGACCTCGCCGGGTGCGTTCATCTGCGGTAAGGGCAAGCGGTGCTAGATCCACATTCCTAGGATCTCTACGTTGGTGTCGGGAGCTCCATCCTTTCGGAGGCTCTACTTTTGGGTATGATCTCCATTGTAGATAGTTTTGTCTGATCGAGGGTATGGCGGGGCCTGTCGCCATAGTTGTATATTTCCTTAGAGTGCGTAGTCTGTTATGCGATGTCGGATGTAGCGCAAAACCACGTTTTTATATATATGCAGAAAGCGATGTTTTCTCACTTAAAGCGTGTTCTATTTTATAAAGCATTTCATGTCTTGCTTTATATTTCCGATTACTCGATGTATGACTACTTGGGTGCCGTGAGGCACGATCACGAACTGGAGCGAATCGTGACAAAAGTGGTATCGAGCGATTAATCCTCGGAAAGTGTCTGAACCGTATCTAGTAAGTCTTGATTATCGGTGTGTTGTGCACCACACCAATAATCGAGGCTATAGGATATTTAGGATTGGTTTCCATTCTTCTCATTACGAGATCGTGCTTTAGAGTGTGTTATAGGTTGGACCCTCTAACGTATTCCTTTCTATGCTGATTATGCCTCACGTAAGGCAACCGGGCCCGAAGGCAAAGCGTAGGAGGCTGCTAGCATGACACCCAGTCACGAGGCTCGAGCCCGATCTATACCGAGGCGGCGAGTTCTATGGCGCCCGGCCCAGCGAGACCACAGTACCCACACCTCCCGTCCCACGGCTGGGCGGAGAGTTAAGTCTGAGAGATGGCCCGACTTTTGGCTAAAGTTGTGGCCGTCTGAGAGAAGGCTGGATCACGGCGATTCGATTCGGCTCGGCTCGATTGCACCGTAGTGCACGAGGCGAATAGTTTGAGACTACGGGATTTCCTTAGTTGTAGCCCTCGAGTTTCTGGTCGGCGGAAGATGATCGCGAGGAGTTCATCCGTCAGTGCAGAGGATTATCACGGGTGATCGGGGCTTGAGGCGAGTCTGTGACATTTGGTTCGCATCGGCCGCGTGATACCGCGATCGATTGGTTTGATTCATGGGAGCTTTCGGGAGAGCATGCACCTCAGTGGTATGGGATGAGTTTTGAGGCTTTTCTCACACACTTCTTGCCTCCGCAGATGAGGAGGCACGGTGATAGATTCTTATTCTTTGAGGCAGGGAGGGCCTTACGGTGAGGAGTACAATGTCGAGTTTGATTCTTTGGCTCGATATGTCCCACTTAGTAGCGAGAGATGGAGGGCGGTGCATCGCTATGTCATCAGGTTAGATGATTACATGGCGAGTCTTGTGCGGGTGTGTCCTTCGGCCGAGCATGGACATAACCCGTATGCGAGCTCATGCCTTTGGGATGTGAGGCGTAGAGACCGCGGGTAAGCGATATCAGCGAGAAGAAGGCCAAGACGGCCGGTTCTTTAGTGGTCCTCGGGGTGGCGACATCGGCGAAGTCGGATTTGCACCACGGCCAGTAGCGAGCGCTCTACCTCATTTTCGGCCCAGAGCGATCGAGGCGGTCGGGGCCCGGGACCAGATTTCGAGTAGCGAGGTGCTAACCGTTCGAGGTCTGCTCAGTGTGCCCGTTGTGGCAGATACCATTACGGGGCGTACTCGGGAGCTGCTATACTTGTGGCAGCGAGGTCATTTCGCGAGTTTGTCCGGCCGGGGCGGCGGTAGTAGGGCCCGATCTACGAGTGCATTGCGCTGCTTCATCCCGACGATTACCCGCCCGGAGGCAAGGTACACGTGGATCAGCGGTCGTGGCAGAGTCGTGGCGCGAGTCGATTCTAGCGGTCCTCGAACCGCATTTATGCTTTGTCCGGTAAGCGGATCGTGAGGCCTCACTGATGTCGTCACGGTACCTTATCGGTTCTGGGTTTGATGTGTATGCTTTGATAGATCGGGTTCTACTGTCCTATATATCTCCCTTGTTGCTAGTAGGATAGGGATAGAGCACGAGTCCATAGACCACTTTCGAGGTAGCTACGCGATGGGTGATTCGGTGGTAGCTCGGCGGGTATATAGAGCTTGTCTGTGACCATTCTGATCGTCGGACCACTGGCGACTTGATAGAGTTGGAGATGATTGACCGGCGTGATTATGGGGATGGATTGGCTAGCTTCTTACGCCAATGTAAGCTGAGAGAGAGAGTAATGCAGTTCCGATTTCTGAGGCGGTTGTTGAGTGGGAGGGCACGGTATCGCGAGGGTAGGTTTATTTCCTACCTCAGGCTAGGAAGATAATACGAGAAGGGTATATCTACCATCGTTCGGGTGTTTGATCTGAAGGCTGCGGTACCAGATTTTCCGTCGATTCGGTGGTGAGAGAGTTCCCAGACGTGTTTCCAGACGACCTCCCGGGTATCCCTCCTGAGAGGGAGATTGAGTTTTGTATTGACATATTGCCAGACACTCGGCCTATTTCCATTCCGCCATACAGAATGGCACCTGCCGAGTTGAGAGAGTTGAAGGATCAGCTTAGGGATTTGTTGGAGAAGGGCTTCATCAGGCCTAGTGTTTTTCCACAGGAGCGCGGTATTGTTCGTGAAGAAGAAGGGCGGGGCCTGCGCATGTGTGTTGATCTGAGCGGTGAACAAGGTGACCATTAAGAACGAATACCCCTTCCTGGGATTGATGATTTGTTCGACCCGGTTGCGAGGTGCGAGATGTTTCTCAAGATTGATCTGCGATCGGGCTATTATCAGTCGCAGTCGAGAGAGGTGGATGTCCCTAGATTGCATTCGGGACGTGCGGGCATTATGAGTTCGTGGTCATGTCTTTTGGGTTGACCAATGCTCGTGGTATTCAGGGATTTGATGAACCGAGGGATCACACCATTTTTGGACACGTTGGTGAGAGTGTTCATTGATGCTATCTTGGTTGATTCTCGCTCAGAGCAGGAGAATGCGGAGCATTTGAGGCTTGTCTTGTGATTCTCGGGACGGCATTTGACGCCAAGTTTTCCAAATGTGAGTTTTGGTTGACTTGATGGCGTTTCTTGGGCATATTGTCGGGTGATGGCATTCGAGTGGATACGGCCAAGATCGAAGCGATCGAGGACTTGGCCTAGACCTACTACTCCGGCGAGGTTCGCGATTTTACGGGCCTTGCGAGGATATTATCGGCGGTTCGTAGAAGTTTGCTTCTATCTACGCACCATTGACTAGGTGACTCGGAAAGGCGGCCAAGTTTGATGGTGATGCTTGTGGCGAGGTTTCCGATTCTTTGAAGGAGAGATTGGCCGCCCGTTCTTACTCTTCGGAGGGTCGAGCGGTTATGTTGTGTATTGTGATCGTCGGGTATCGGGTTGGGATGTGTGTTGATGCGGCATGGCGAGTTATAACATATGCATCCCGACGGTGAAGAAACACGAGAGGAACTACCCGCATGATTTGGAGTTGGCGGTAGTGATTCACGCTTTGAAGATCTGGAGGCACTATTTGTATGGGGTTCACGTGGATATTTATCTGCACCACAAAAGCCTCGGTATATCTTCACCAGAGGAGATGAACTTACGGCGAGGCGGTGGTTAGAGTTGCTTAAGGATTACGATGTTGATATCTGTACCACCGGGAAGGCGATGTTGTGGCGGATGCTCTTAGTCGTAGGTCGATGGGAGCCTATCGGATGTGCGGCTAGAGAGGAGGACATGGTTCGTGATTTGCATCGATTAGCGAGCCTTGGTGTCCGTTTGATTGATTACGATAGCGGTGGGGTTAGAGTTCGTGAGGTTGCCGAGTCTTCCATCGTCGAGGAGGTGAAGAGGCGATTCGAGATCCGGCTTTGATTCGATATCGTGATCTGACTCTTCGTGAGGCAAGGGTCCTTTTGAGGTAGCACCTGATGGGGTGCTAAGGTTTGAGAAGCGGTGTGTGTTCGGATGTTTGAGGACTTGGCGGAGTTCTTGGGGAAGCACCTGCGGTAGCGCGTTACTCTATCCATCCGGGTCGACCAAGATGTACCACGACCTTAGATCCGTGTATTGGTGGGATGGCTTGAAGAGAGGCGTTGCGAGTTCGTAGCTCGGTGCCGTGTTGTCGGCGGTGAAGGTAGAGCACGGAGGCACGGTGGTTTGTTCTGACGATTGAGATCCCGCACGGAAGTGGGAGGTAATCAACATGGACTTCATCACGGGATTACCTCGCACTCGGAGGAGACATGATTCTATATGGGTTATCGTCGACGGTGTGAAATCAGCCCACTTTCTTCCGTCGGACGACTTTTGGTGAGGATTATGCCGACTTTACATCAGAGATCGTCGATGCATGGAGTCCCTACCGATCATATCGATGAGAGCCCGGTTTACGGCTAACTTCGGAGGTCCTTCCGAAGGGTTTAGGGGCGCAGTGAGCACGAATCGCATTTCATCCACGCAGAGCAGACGGACAGCGAGCGCACTATCGGACTCTTGAGGATATCTGCGAGCTTGTGTTATTGACCGATGGTAGTTGGGAGGATCATTTGCCTCTAGTTGAGTTTGCGTATAATAATAGCTACCACTCCAGATTCGGATGGCGCCTTATGAGGCCTTGTATGGGAGGAAGTGCGGTCGCCTATAGGTTGGTTCGATGTGGGCGAGTGCGGCTAGTGGGACCAGATTGGTGCGGCAGCGATGGATAAGGTGAGGCTTATCCAGAGCGGCTATTGGACTCGAGTCGGCGAAGTCGTATGCAGATCATCGTCGTCGGCATCTTGAGTTCGAGGTTCATGATTGGGTTTTCCTAAAGTGTCACCCATGAAGGGTGTGATGAGATTTGGGAAGAAGGAAACTCACCCTAGGTACATTGGGCGTTCAGTTGTCGCGAGGTAGGCAAGGTTGCCTATGAGTTGGATCTGCCATCCGATCCGGAGGCGATGCATCCGGTTTTCACGTATCTATCTTGAGGAGATGTATCGGGGATCCATCTAGTACACCCGATTGGCGATGTCGGTGACCAGGGGTTATCGTATGAGAGATTCCCATAGCGATAGTCGATCGTCGAGTTAGGCGTCTGCGGACGAAGGGCGTGGCTTCCGTCAAAGTCTTGTGGCGAACGAGCTCGAGAAGGAGATGGCGTGGGAAGCCGAGGAAGACATGAGGCGAAGTATCCTCACCTATTCCCCACACCTCCAGGTAATTCACTTTCCTACTTGTAATTTTCATTATCGTTTATGCCTAAGTGTTGTTTTGTGGCCGCGTGTGGCATTTGCAAACTGTTTAAGTTATGAAGAATCTTATCGTTAACTGTCTTGAGAAGGAACATTCGGGACGAATGTTTCTAAGGAGGAGAATGTTATACCTCGTATTTCGGAGTATATGCGTAAGGGAATACGTCAAAGTTGGCCTTAGTTAGCCTTGGGCGTTTTTTTGTACACAACTCACTAAAAGAATCGTTTTCCGACGAAGCGTTTCCACGACTTTCGTAGGAAAATTCGGCTATGCCATTACTAATTTTTGCGGATTTTTCGAGAGGCGAAACATTTTGGACCAGCGGGAGGCGACACTTGGCACCCTCCCATTGGTGGACTTGAATCGTCCATTTGGACGAATTGGAATGCCTTGGCACGTTTTTGTGCCTTGTGCACAAGTCGAGAGTTGGTAGGATATTTGTGTATAGTTAATCCTCACCCTACACTTGCCTTGCACTTGTCTTCATCTTGGCCATTGGTTGGCCAAGGCTTGAGCTATAAATACCCTTAGAGATGAAGAGTTCTTCATCCACAAATCTTCCAAGTCTTGAAAAAATCCTCTCCTCTCCCTTAGCCTTTCGTCCAACACCTCTCCCCCGAGTGAGCTTGGCGGGGCTACCCCACAGCCTAGCCGAAATCTACCCACTCCTTGGTAGAAAAGTTGTCTTCTAGTATCGTTATAATGCCCAAAATACCCTAGCCCAAATCCCATAGTACTTAGTAGAAGTTGTGAAGAACTTCTAGGGTTTCTTGGAGCTACCGGAGCGTACAACTTAGGAGCTAAACCTTGCTCAGGCGCGACTTTTTCTAGGATATTTTTGGGCTTACCGAGGTAACTAATCCTAACCCTCTTTTGAATTAGAGTATACATACTGTAGTAGTATTAGAATAAGTATTAAATACTTAGAAGAATATCGAGAATAGAATTGAGCTGTTAACACAGTAGAAGGGTTTAAAGAAGAATAATCAAACTATACTCACATAGAATTGTTTTCATGAGACTTATATAGCTCACGGGTAGGGAAGTCTGCCCGACTTAGTAGAATTATGAACCCTCTGTTTAGAATGACCTTGAGTAGTCTTTGATAGATATTTGTGACTATTATAGGCTGACTCTCTGCGCGACATATTGACTTGGCGGTGGTTTTCATTTGAGAAGGTATGTGATTCTTCCTAAAGCATGATATTTTACAATATATAGTACGGTAGACGTACATGGATTAAGTGAATACTAACTACGGCAATGTCTTTGACTTAAGCCTGAATAATACTTATGGCAATGCCTCACGGCTTAAGCCTGAATAATACTTACGGCAATGCCTCACGGCTTAAGCCTGAATAACAAAGAACTGAAAACATTTCAAAAGAATACTGAATCATTTTTAACAGAAGATAAATATTTGGTCTTTTAAAACAAAAGCTTAAGAGTTATACTAGCTTTATGGGAAGTTAGGTATAACAACTTAAGAAGATAAAAAGGAACTGTTTACTTGTTTGTTTATAAAAGCCTTGTATTGATTTCTGTTAAGTGTAGTAAGATTTGTGTGATAAGTAGACATATTATGATGCTACCTGGGTTAGTGTCTTGAATTGCTGTGAAAAAGGGTCATTCTTGCTGTGCTTACGTTGCTAACCGGTAAGTCCGTCGTACTGTTATTGTATCACCTACCCCCTTGACTGTTATACCGAGGGCTTGCCCCCCTTGATGCGGGTCTATACGGCCTATGCGGTCTGTGAGACTATGCGGAGCAGCGGTATGCTCCAGGATTGATCATTCCGGGTGTTTAGCCTGATGCGGGGGATTCCCTATGCGGTCTGTTGAGACTATGCGGTCTTTTGAGGCTATGCGGGCTGCGGGAGCCTAGGCGGATGCCGGGGGTTGGCTGCCCCCGATGCGGGGAATACCTCATGCGGGTCTGTGTGTGACCTATGCGGGCTGCGGAAGTCCAGGACTAGGCACGCAGAATGATACTATGGGCGATTGGCCTTGCTTCGATCATTCGCGGCCTAGAATAGACCTGTTACAGTTTCCCTATTACTGTTGTTGTTTGTGATATGACACTATGTGCAATTGAACTGATTGTATTTGTGAAAAGGTTTTAAATACTTTGATTTTATTTCAGTTCTTTATAGTTTCACATACTTGGTACCTGTTGTACTGACCTCGCCCGAAGTGCGTTCATCCGCAGTAAGGGCAGCAGTGCTAGATCCACATTCCTAGGATCTCACGTTGGTGTCGGGAGCTCCATCCTTTCGGAGGCTCTACTTTTGGGTATGATCTCCTGTTGTAGATAGTTTTGTCTGATCGGGGTATGGCGGGCCTGTCCCGCCATAGTTGTATATTTCCTTAAGTCTGTAGTCTGTTATGCAAGATATCGGATGTAACTGCAAAACCACGTTTTTATATATATGCCGAAAGGCGATGTTTTCTCACTTAAACTGTGTTCTATTTTATAAACTGTTTCATGTCTTGCTTTATATTTCCGCTGATTACTCTGATGTATGACTACTTGGGTGCCCCGGTAAGGCACCAGTCACGGGCCCTGGAACGGGTCGTGACACTCCATTACTCCGGAGGCTTATCCCTGGTTCAGATCCCTGGTATGGTCGGTTGTTGTATATTCAGGGGTATGGCGGGGCTCTGTCCCATCACAGTTGTTATTCTTAGAGGTCTGTAGTCACATTGTGGATTGATTTTTTAAGAACAGAAATGTACTGGCTTATTTTATTCTGGTTCATGTATATTTTACGGAAGGTGGCCTTATCGGCTAACCTGTTGATATTTACTGTTTAAGTACCTATGAGTTTTATATGTTCCGCTGCTATTCTATGATGTATACCTGTAAGGAGTGCCCAGGTAGGGCACCAGTCGCGGGCCCGAGGTTGGGTCGTGACAGTTTTAGAGGGTGAGAGAGGGGTAAGTTGGCGTCTGAACTGATGTTCCTTGAAGAAGAGGGGGAATAGTTTTATTTATAGTGGGTATTTAGGTTTAGGGTTTGGGTTTGGTATTTAGGGGGGAAAAGATGAAAGGTGTATTGGGTCTCGTTTTTTGGGCATTGGTTTGGGCTTCGATTTTTGGCGGACTGGACTGATCCGGATTGTGCCTCGGACTGGACTGGTTTGACAAAATGCAAAACTGGTTAATTATTTAAAAGAAAAATTATTTAAAAAGATGCAAAATTATTAAAATGCAAATGCCGATGCAATAATAATAAAATACAATATTTAACAAATGTGTAATGTCTAATTAAAGTAAAAACGGGATGCCAATTAATTATTTAAAGAGATGCAAACATTAATAAAATAAAACGAAAGTGTAATAATAATAGAAACATAATATTAACAAAGACATCATGCTTAATTTAAAATAAAAAGATGCAATGCCATTTTGTGAAGAAATAAACATAGAATATTATGTAAAAAATGCAAAAAAATGATGATTAAAATGTGGTGTCCTAAAATGCTTAAAATTGCAAGAAATGACTAAAAGATGGGTGAAAATTGGGTGTCAACAACATTAAACAAGATCATAACTATACAAAAGAATGACAGGAAAAAGTATGAAAATCAAATACCAGATCCTACCGTGCCATATAAAATAAAGAGTCAAATTACCTTGTATCACTGTATCACAGTACCACTGTACCTTATAAAAACGAGAGTCATCGTATCTGTTTTCATATAACTCATCCCGACCCTTTAGTGAGGGACTCGGTGAAATCATCAGTGTAACATGTCCCGACACTTTAGTGATGGACACGGTAAAGACTGTTCTATATACTACCCGACCTTTAGTGAAGGACTCGGTGTATCGCATAACGTACCCGGCCCATTTGTGGGACTCAGTGTATCACATAACGTACCCGGCCCACTTGTGGGACTCGGTGTAATGAGAGTAAACTGTACATTTTCAAAAATAGAAAAGTCATGTCAAAATCAGGGACACCTGCCCTCAGAATCATTATGCAATCCTAATAAGTCCCAGATGCAAAAAAGGAGTTAGAGAGAAGTTTCTCTCACTAAGGAAAACGCTCTCAACGTTTCTCCTTGGTTGCTCCTCACGGTTTTGGTTCTGCCCTCTCCTCCTATTCTCACACTCTCAATTGATTCTTCAATAATCGACGTTTAGAGTTCGTGACATGAGAAAGACAAAGCGATTTACACGCTCTAGCAATGATTCTGGTGGTTCCGGAGGTTCTTCGAAATCTAGATCCAAGAAAAAGAAAAAGAATGGTGGAAGTCCAACTATTGTTAAAGAGAACTAAATTCCAGTAATCTCAGACCCCACGGTGTTAGTACATGTCACTCCTGATATGCGTATTCCACTAGAACATGTGGTGGGTGCTATTACGTTACAAAAGATTCATGATTGGGGAAAAAGTATAGAGGTTGCTAGCCCGGACAGAAGCAAGTGTGAAGGTGAAGAAACTATGAAGGATACCCCTATCTCTGTCCACAAGCCTCAGGATAATGCCCCCTCCAAAGCTCCCGGCAAATCTTTAGAAGTTCGGACAACTATAGACACTCCATCCTCTCCTAGGAATGGCGTTACAAACGCGGGTAATTCTGTGAACTCCGGGACCACAACGGAAGAGAATGGCAACCACGGGAGCATAAAAATCTCATCTCTTAGAGGTATATTGCCCAGAAGAGCCGAAAAAGCTAGAAATTCTGGGCGAGGAATTTCAATCGGCGGAACATTGCATGAAGGTATTCTCGGGCCTAAACTGGGTCGGGTGGCGGGTCAAATGGACAAGGCGGGTCAGGAGGGTATCCATGGGTCTATGATTACTACTGGACCTCGGGGTACAATACATGATGTGGATACCGAAGAGTCATTTATTCCCAAGGAGCCTAGTAACTTACCTTTCTTAATTGGCGCGGGAGTCAAAGAGTCTATTGTCTTTAATGGGCAGCCTACTTCCGCGGGTGCCAAAGAGTCACACATCTCTAATAATCAGCCTTCTTTGAGCCCTCCTAGAACCACGAACCATTCCTTCCCCACCCTAACCATCTTTCTAAACGGACTTCAACATAAGAATCCCAATATCCCATTTTCATTTACTTCTTCCTTGGACATTGGAAACGATAAGAACTTTCCACCTCTCTCCTCATCTACTTCCTCAATACCTCCCAGATTTCATAATGACACACCCCCACCCCCTTCCATAACATCACTCTCACCCGAAATGCCCGCCTCTTTCCCTACCCTCCCAAATGGCACTCGCATACTAACTCCAGATGCGGGCCCAAGCTCTACCCCCTCTAACCCTATCACTCAGTCTACATTACCAAGAAGTACAGTAGGCAACATGCCCACTGATAATTCCAGATTTCATCATGTGCATCCATCCGGTGAGGCATCAAAGGGATAAGTACCCCCCTCTCAACGCAATGGGTCCCAATCCGCAAAAGAAAACCTATGCGGGAGTCTTTGCGGGTTCCAGACTTGAAGCAAAAGGAATGAAACTTCATTTCATTGATCAACAAGGATAAGATGTAGAACTAGAAGCTACGGATGAAGTCCCCTTCATTGAAACCTGGGGATATTGTCTCATAGACTGCTTCACGGGTCCTTTCCCGGGAAGAGAGGCGTTGAATTCTATTGTAAAGGGGTGGGGAGTTAAGTGTCGTATCATCCCATACGGCAAAGGATGGACAATATTCAAATTCATGACGGAGGAGGAACGCACGAATGTGCTCCACGGAGGCCCTTATATGGCCTTTGGCAAAACTATGATGTTAAAACCAATTGATAAATGAGTATTACTAACGGATGACTTATTCATGGATATCCCGATTTGGGTCACTTTCCATGACATCCCCCTTTCGGTTTGGAGTGCCTCAGGCCTTAGCAAGATTGCATCACGTGTGGGGAAACCTTTATACACAGATCAATTTACCAAGGAAAGGTCTAAGATGAACTATGCAAGAGTCTTGGTGGAAGTTGATGTTAGTAAAGAACCGGTCATAGAATTTGGTGTTAAACTGCCCGACAATCGAAGATAAATCCAAAAGGTGAAATATGAGAACTACCCTGATTTTCGTTATCATTGCGCCTCTTTTGGTCACAACCATTTGAAGTGTAAGATACTGATGCAAGACAACACCACTCATGAAGCCCGGAAATCCGACAACCCTTTAGTACCGTCTTGCAATGGAGTCGTTTCTTCTAGCTCTGGTCATCCTATGGTTGCGGGTTACACTGGTCCTCCTAACACTGATCCACCACTCTCTCAGCAACCCGTGGGTAGTGTTAACTTGATGGAGGTTGAGAATATTGTGCATTCTGTACCGCATATTCCCGGAAGTGTTGGGGAGGCACTAAACCTTCAATCCCTCCGACTGCGGGTCTTCCTGGCTCTTCGTGCTTACGGGTATCACTTGAGGGGTCCTCTGATCAGCTTCCCTATACTGCTATTGTGAAACATGAGAGGCTTAGTAAGGACACTTTACAAACTGAAAGGAGCACATCATCTGACCCGCAGACTCCTCTAGATGTGGGTTCTTGTAGGAATTCTAATGAAGAGCTTATCCTCGCAACACGTTGCATAAACTTTGAGCGCGGTGAGCATAGCACTTTTGAGACCCCTGCCTTGGCTTCTAATGACAAGGATGAAGGATGGAAAGAAGTTATTCCAAGGAGAAATAGCAGTTTGGCAAGAAATGCGAAGCGCGGGGGTGCTACTAAACCCTCCATTGTTTCCTAATGAAAATTCTTTGTTGGAATGTCCGTGGTCTTTGCGGACAGAGGGATAGGGCAGCCACATAAACTCTTGTGTGTAGGATTGCAAAACAGCATGATGTGGCTTTGGTCTGCCTAATAGAAACTAAATTCAACCGATTACGGATGGACTCTTTTGCTTCTCAAAGATTCCGTGCTTGGAAATTTTGCTCCAACATAGATTTCATTGATGGCGGAAGATTGCTACTACTATGGGACCCCTCCAGAGTTAGTTTTGATGTGCTTGGTATGGACTCTCAACATATCCATGTCCAAGCACGTTGTAATATTTCTCAAGTGTCCTTTCTTGCTACGTTTGTGTATCCGGTCTATAGCATTC
The DNA here is from genome assembly GCA_029844215.1 of Przewalskia tangutica. Classification (NCBI taxonomy): domain Eukaryota; kingdom Viridiplantae; phylum Streptophyta; class Magnoliopsida; order Solanales; family Solanaceae; genus Przewalskia; species Przewalskia tangutica. The sequence goes on from CM056736.1 coordinate 54,434,791, forward strand.
CGGAACGAAGGAAACTTTGGCACCATCTCACCCACTTGGGTACGGGTATTGTCATGCCTTGGATGATCATTGGAGATTTTAACACTTATTTCTACCCTCAAGACAAGGCCGGTGGTCCTCCACTCACGCCTTATGCACTTAGGGACCTCGGGGAATTCAGAATTGCTCACGGACTTGATGACACTCCTTCTAAGGGGTCCATCTACACTTGGACGAATGGCTCAATTTGGTCCAAGCTTGATAGAGTGTTAATGAATCAGCATTGGAGTGACTTGAACCTTGAATGCTCAGCAAACTTTTTGTCACGACCCGTTCCGGGGCCCGTGACTGGTGCCTTACCCCGGGCACCCTAGTGATACAACATCAGAGAAAAACCAGCGGAAATAAAAACTTAAACATTCAAATAGACATGGATCAAGATAAAAGAAAATAGGCCAACCAAAACAGTTGCCTTTCAACATATATATATATAGACATTTGAACAGTTACAATCCTTACAACCCTGCCCACAATTACTCTGGACCTCTAAGATTTTTACAACAACTATGACGGGACAGGGCCCCGCCATACCCCTGAATGTACAAGAACCTACAGACTCAGGGTAACATACCGAAAGATAAGCCTCCGAAAGAACGGAGCTTCCCAATACGCTGAAATGTGATCCTAAACGCGGGGATCGACAGCCGATGTACTTCTACCTGCGGCATGAACGGCCAGAAGGAGGTCAAGCAAGTACCAAGTATGTGAATCGAAAATCGTAAATGAAATCATAATAGTCTATATAAAGCGGGAGATATGTATGATAACCAAACTACGATTACCTGACATATAAACGATCATATCAAGTCGTGGACTCACGCCTCCAAATCATCATTCGTGCGGTGGAATTCCTTCCTCACCGCGTGATCTATGATATAACAACACCAAGGAATATAACTGAACACCAGGTCCCACCTGTGTTATAAAAACCGTACGGGGAAAGTATAACTACCAGATCCGCCCGTACCAATAATACTGTACAACCATATCATGAAGCTGACACGTGGCAAGTGCAATAGCCTCCACCAGCTCCTCCCTGTGCCACGTAGCGGCGGGGCAAGTGAATCGCCACGCACTGATCACAACCGTAAGTCACGGCTCCATCCAAACACCGACTCGCGAAGGCGACGCGTGGCAAGTGCAATAACCGCTACGGATCCACCGCATCACGTGGCGGCGGGGCAATAAACAGGCACGCGCGATCACAACCGTAGGTCACGATACTTCGTCGCGAAGCTGACACGTGGCAAGTGCAATAACCGCTACCAGATCCACCTGCGTCACGTAGCTGACGGGGGCAAGTAAACAGGCTACGCACCCGATCACAACCGTAAGTCACGATACTTCGCCATGAATAACCATAATGGTCACATGTCCACAGAATCCATCATCGGTGTAGACATGTGTTATACCCCGTGTTTCCAGAGTATGTACGTAAGGGACGTACGTAGAAATTTGAAACTTTTAAAAGTGGCTTGGCCGAAATTATTTGTTCACAACACCCGATTAGAGTCGTTTTTAGAAGAAACGTTTCCACAGCTTTCGTAGGGTAAAAAACGGCTATGTCATTTGTAATTTTTGCGGATTTTTACGAGAGACGGAATATTTTGGACCAAAGAGAGGGCGACACTTGTCACCCTCAAGTTGGCGGTTTGCTTGGCCGAAAGTGGGACGTTTTGGCTAGCTTTCTTGGCCTTGTTTTGTGCCTTGTTTTGTGCCTTGTTTTGTGCCATGTTTTGTGGAGTAGGGATAGGGTGCACTTGGCTTGATCTTGGCCTTACACTTGCCTAACACATGGCTTGATCTTGTCCATTGGTTGGCCCTTGGCTTCCCTATAAATACCCCTCCCTTTGTTGAAGACTTCATCATCCAAATGTGTTCTAAGTCTTGAAATCCTTCCCCTCTCCTCTTGTTTGACTCTCGCCCAAGAGCCCCCCCCCCTAGTAAAGGCCCTTGGCGAAACCCTCCCTTTGAGTGGCCTTTGTGGCGAGAGCCTCCTCTCCTTTGGGGTGCTAGCCGTGGGGTACCCCCCCCCCTAGCCTAGTTGCTTTCGTATAATACCCCCCCTCTTGGTAGAAATACTTCTCCAAGTATTGTTATAATGCCCAAAATACCTTAGCCTTTACCTTGTTGTATTCCAAAAGTTACCCCTATCTGAAAAGCGAAATACTATTATACTTCCGTCGGTCCACAAAACCGAAACCCTAGGAAAATCTCCATGGGTAGTTGGCGTAGTAAGTAGAAGTTGGGTAGACCTTCTAAGGGTTGTTTGGAGCGGGTCGGAGCGCACGGAGTAGGAGCTAAACCTTGCTCAGGATCGACATTTAAACTCGGATAATTATGGGCTTATCGAGGTAAATATCTTGTCCCTCTATTGTAATTGGAAATTACATGTTTGTTAGACTATATAGTTGAAGTATACTATATATAGAATCGAACGTTGTTATCGTTGTCTTTTGACTTAAGCTGAATAATAAGAAACCTTTTCGAAAGAAGATCTTGAATTGTATTTACATGGGATTGTATTACTGATAGACTTGGCAGACTTTTCGTGGAGTTGAATTGTACCCGTTCGGGTTAGATGTATAACCCCCCCTGGTTGGCTTGGTAGCCGGCCTCGATAAAGGAGGAGATTTACGCTGTTGCGGGGGGGGAGGTGCTGCCGAATTTTCGGTAGAATGTTCTACGATGAGGTCTAAATATTAATAAGCGCCTTGTGGCCTTATAGGTTGAAGTACTACGTGTGGCGCGATCTACTTGGCTTAAGGAGTAGCCGACGGTTGGAAGTACTTGGAGCGTTTTGCTATTAGTCGATACTCGTCGCGAGGTATGTGAACCTCTTCCTATCTCTTCTAGCATGATATGTGTGAACTATGTAGTACGGTGAGCGACATATGCTAAATGTATTTGATTGGTTTAAAACATAAAGTGTTATAACGGCTTTATGGGAAGTTGGTTATAATAGCTTTATGTTGGTAAGAAAATACTTGTGGTTTTTAAAAGGTAACTGATTTGAACTATGACTGGCTTGTTATGTGTTAATAAAGAACTTGAAGTATTTCAAAAGATTTTTGAATCATTTCGAAAGAAGAAGTAATACTTGGTTTTTTGAAAACTTAAGAGTTATACTAGCTTTATGGGAAGTTAGGTATAACGGCTTAAGAATGTTTTACTGATTTCGGAAATCAGAATGTGTATCGACAAACCACTGCAGCGTTAATAAAAGGAAATGTTTTAACAGATTAAGTATTATTAAAACCAGTAGAAACTTCCATCTGCATAGAAGCTAAGATGAGACAAAATGATATTTCCTAGATCATGGCTGCTGTAATAAGATTGTTATAAACGAGAATATCCTACTCACATATAAGGCTTATGTTCTCAGATAGTTTAAAAGAGAGAATTATATTCTTAAATGAATAAGACTATGAACTACGAAACCTTTCTAAAATAAGAAACGTGAACATTTGAAATTAGGCAAACTTGGACGTTTGGATAATAATGTTGTTACTTGATTTTACAAAGATAAGTGTTTTGATTCACTTCAAAGATAATCACTCTATTTTCATATACTACGGGTATTGTGTGACTTTTGTGAAAGTAACGTATCTTTTAAAAAGTTAATGTATGAAGTACTTTGGGGATAGAAACCCGAACATGTTGACACATAGTAGAAAGTACCTTATGTGTGAATAACTTGATTGTATTGGTTTGTGATAGCCTTGTAATACCTTCGTGTTGATTTGATAAGTAATCATATTAGGATGCTACGTGTGTTAGTATTCTGTGATGTTTGTGTAAAGGGGTTTTCCCTTGATTGTGCTTATGTTGTTTAAACGTTAAACTGTTATGTTGGTATTATACCACTCACCGTGTTTCCGGTTAAGGCGCCTCCGACGGGGTAGACTCGAGCGATGCAGGACCATGATTCGAGAATACCTCATGCGGGTCACGAGGGCCTATGCGAGCTACGAGTTCGAGTTAGTGTGCGGCCTTTATGGTCATGCGGTCTATGTGGCCATGCGGACTGCGAGTCCAGGACGATGCCGGGGAGTAGCTACCCTCGATGCGGGGTTATACCTCATGCGGGCCTATGAGATTGGCCTATGCGGAGCTGCGGGGAGTTCCAGGGCTAGACGCGCACATTTGATATTGCGGGCGAGCGACCAGCTTTGATCATGTGACGGTCTAGACAGATCTTATGATACAGTTCATGACCTTGTTGGTACTGTGGGTTTTTAGTAGTCGGCTATGCCTTCGTACTTACCCCGTACAGTTTTATTATGACACAGGTGGGACATGGTGTTCATGTGTGTTCCTTGGTGCTTTTATATCATAAATGCCGTGATGAGGAAGGTATTCCACGGGCATGATTGATGTTGTGGGCACGAGACCCATTGTTATACTTGAGTGATGACTTGAGGCGTGAGTTCGACTTGACATGGCGCTTTGTTGTAAGCGTAGTTTGGTTATCATACATGTCTCTGCTTTATATGACCGCTATGATTTCATTTCTGATATTTATTTTGATTTCACATACTAAATTTTTGTTATCGACCTCGCCGGAGCTGCGTTCATGCCGCAGTAAAGGTACACGATCATTGATCCTCGCTCTTAGGGTCACGATTCGGCGTTTGGGAAAGCTCCGTTCCTCGGAGGCTTATCTTGGTATAGTCCCTGTTGTTGTAGGTGCTTACATTCGTGGGTATGACGGCCCCTGTCCGTCGTTGTGTCGTGTCATTCTTAAGTGCATGTAATCTTGTTGTGGGCAGGGTTTGTAAAAAGGATTAAACTGTTCATGTTGAAAAAGTTGTTGTTTATATTTATGCCGAGAGCAAGTTTTCTCAGATTATTGTTTCATATTTCATAATATGTCTTGTATCGTTTTATGTTCCGCTGATTACTCTGATGATTGTATCACTAGGGTGCCCGGGGTAAGGCACCAGTCACGGGCCCCGGAACGGGTCGTGACAAAAGTGGTATCAGAGCAGTTAATCCTCGGAAAGTGTCTGAACCGTATCGATGAAGTCTTGATTATCGGTGTGTTGTGCACCACGATAATCGAGGCTATAGGGTATTTAGGATTGGTTTCTATTCTTCTCACTTTGAGATCGTGCCTTAGAGTCGTGTTGTAAGTTGGACCTCCGACGAAATTATTTCCCTTACCGCTATGCCTCGCGTAGGGCAACCCGGCCGGGAGGCGCAAGGCGGCGAGGAGGCTGCGAGTAAATCTGAGAGGTTACGAGGGCCATGTGCCCAACCATCACCTGAGTTAGGTGCTTCGTTCGGGGAGTTCTGCGACGTCACTAGCCCCAGCAGAGTTTGGCACGGCGGCTGCAGTTCCTACTGCGGCCATGACATTTGAACCTTCAGTTCCACGACCGGGAACAGAGAATATAGATTGCAAAGAGGCGACCCTGTTACTAGCTATGGAATTGGCTACCAGAAAATATACCGATGTACCGCGAGGCTTGATGAATATCGAAGGAAGGGTTGTGCAAGAGTAGTTCGTCAGTTAGGCTTGAGCATGACCTGTGTACGGGCTTATGCGCACCAGGCCGAGAAACGTAGAGATCGACGGGTTAACGAAAGACAGCAGAAGGGGGCCAGAGCAGCAAGGTCCTTGGTAACTTTCGAGGCGAGTCACCTCACCAGCAGATTGAATATGCGCATCCACGGTCGCAGTGGTCCTCGCGGGGTTCGGGGCGTTCGGGGTATGCAGGAGTTGGTCGAACTCGAGCTTCGGCTCACGGCTACGTAGGTTCGGCCCGGCGGATTGATTTTCCTCGGTGTTCGCGGTGTAATGCACGTCATCCCGGGGAATGTCGTCTTTTAGTTGGTACTTGTTGTACCTGCGGCCGTCAGGGCCATGTGTCGAGAGAGTGTCCTTGTAGGAGGACTTAGCCTTCAGGATCGGTGGGTAGTTCGTCATCTTCCTTAGCTATGCGCCCTACGGGGCAGGGTTGATTAGAACGACTAAGGGGAGTGAAGCAGTAGATATAGATATATCCTTAACCCTCTAGAGATCTGTATGTGTGATAAGGTGAGTATACCTTAAGTGCTATGTTCTGATAGCAGTATGTTAGTTGTGATTAGAAATCATGGTGGGTTAACCGAGTAAGATTTTGGGGGATAGAGAATGTGGGAGCCTTAGAGTGTTATACGTAGAGACCTTAGAGGTAAGGCCATCTCGAGTATAGGTGTGGTGTTATGTTTGATCCTTATCGGAGTGCATGGTGCACGTGAGCTATGTTTGTGGGATAAGTCCCTTAGTAGCGTGATTTGAAAGAGGGTAGTCGAGCTAGGAAGACCGCTAGGTTTTCGTAACGTGATTTGTGAAATTGTTCCGGATCGGGGAGCTAGTGTTTTGCGCGATGCCGGGTAGGGTTGAGGCCATGTTGCGGGTCAACCCGCGACTGCTTGGTAGTGGGGTCGGTTGTGGTGGTCCCTTGTGGTAGGGTCACGAGGTGTTAGGCGAGTTTAGTTAACCAGTCTGGTCGTGGACGTTCGACGATGAGTCGGGCCGAGGAGGTCAGCCGTCTTGTCCTCTAGCAAAGACCGAGTGCTCAGCAGTGTTGTTATTTCAGAAAGGTTGTAAGGCTGCACGGGGTGCCTACCTTCACCTTATGGCGCAGATGGAGCCCAGTGCGGCTGTTTTGTTTCGAAAGTTTTACCAGCGGGGTTAAGAACTCAGTGAGTCTCGAATCGCATTCGCCAGGCGGTGTTTGGATTTCAGGGGTAGTTGTGGGGATTGTTGTCTCCTGTGGAGGGAGTGTTTAAGCTACCATTTCAGTGTTCGGATGTCGCCTTATAAAGCCTTGTAGGGGCGGGTGTGTAAGTTGCCGGTCGAGTGGTTCGATGTTGGCAAGGTTCGCATGATTGGTTCATGCTTGTTCCAGCAGACTGTGGATAGTGAGAAGCTTGTCTAGAAGAAGTTCTGGCAGCTCAGAGGAAATCGTGCGGATAATCGGCGACGACGCTTAGAGTTCAGGTTGACGGTCGGTCTTCTTGAAAGTACCACCCCGGTTTGGGTGTGACGAACTTTGGAAAAACAGAGGAAACTTAGCCCGAGTTGTTTTGGGCCTTTTTAAGTTCATGTGAAGAATAGGCCAGGTTGCCTATATGTTAGCTTTGGCCGTCCGACTTAGGAGGCAGTACGTCCGGTCTTTCGTATTGTTATGTTCGGAAAGTATCGGAGATCCATCCAGAGTGTTCCCAGTTAATGATGACCACGTTAGAGATAGTAACCCCGAGTTTTGGAAACTGAAGCAGTATCAGAAATGTGGTAAAAGTTCGAGTGTACGACAGCCTCAGGGATTGCAAGCAGCCCGGTACCATTTGTTGGGTCTCCGGAGTGAGACTCGCGGCAAAGTGACAAAAGTGGGAGAAGCGAGCATGTATGGCGAGCATAGATATGATCATTTCTTTTGTAAGGAGAAGGTGCGAAGGAAGTATATTTTAGACCCCGGAGAGGGGTGTTTGTGGTTATGTTAGAGGTGTTCCTCGTGGACTTGGATGGAGGTATTTTGCATAGGGTGTTTCTGTAGCCATGCGTGGCAGGATTGTTTTTCGTAAGTATAGCAGTGAAGACTATACTGGCGCGCGTTTGTTTTTGAGACTTAGAAGGAACATTCGGGACGAATGTTTCTAAGGAGGGGAGAATGTTATACCCCGTGTTTCCAGAGTATGTACGTAAGGGACGTACGTAGAAATTTGAAACTTTTAAAAGTGGCTTGGCCGAAATTATTTGTTCACAACACCCGATTAGAGTCGTTTTTCGACGAAACGTTTCCTGACTTTCGTAGGGTACAATACGGCTATGTCCTTTCTAAATTTTGCGGAGTTTTCCGAGAGACGGAATATTTTGGACCAACGAGAGGGCGACACGTGTCACCCTCAAGTTGGCAGTTTGCTGGCGAAAGTGGGACGTTTTGGCTAGCTTTCTTGGCCTTGTTTTGTGCCTTGTTTTGTGCCTTGTTTTGTGCCTTGTTTTGTGCCATGTTTTGTGGAGTAGGGATAGGGTGCACTTGGCTTGATCTTGGCCTTACACTTGCCTAACACATGGCTTGATCTTGTCCATTGGTTGGCCCTTGGCTTCCCTATAAATACCCCTCCCTTTGTTGAAGACTTCATCATCCAAATGTGTTCTAAGTCTTGAAATCCTTCCCCTCTCCTCTTGTTTGACTCTCGTCCAAGAGCCCCCCTCCCTAGTAAAGGCCCTTGGCCGAGAAACCCCTCCCCCTTTGAGTGGCCTTTGTGGCCGAGAGCCTCCCCCTCCCCCCTTTGGGGTGCTAGCCGTGGGGTACCCCCCCCCTAGCCTAGTTGCTTTCGTATAATACCCCCCCCTCTTGGTAGAAATACTTCTCCAAGTATTGTTATAATGCCCAAAATACCTTAGCCTTTACCTTGTTGTATTCCAAAAGTTACCCCTATACGAAAAGCCCAGAAATACTATTATACTTCCCGTCAGTCACAAAACCGAAACCCTAGGAAAATCTCCATGGTTAGTTGGAGTAGTAAGTAGAAGTTGGTTAGAACTTCTAAGGGTTGTTTGGAGCGGGTCGGAGCGCACGGAGTAGGAGCTAAACCTTGCTCAGGATCGACATTTAAACTTGGATAATTATGGGCTTATCGAGGTAAATATCTTGTCCCTGTTATACCCCGTAGTTGCAGGGTATGTATATGAGGACGTACGTGCGAGCGTACGGCAGAAATTTTGAAAAGAAAGAAAGATGTGAGTTTTCGACGGAAAAGTTTCCGGCTATTTGTGAAGAAAAAGGTTCGTTAATGGAATGGATTCCCAGTTTGGTATTCGGACTTCTGGAATATTAGAATTATGGAATTTTATTTTGGAAATGGTCACGTGGGGCCACGGGAGAAATTCTGGTTTTGTGGGGCCCTTTGTTTTGAGATTTTGGCCATTGTGGATATTTTTGAAGACGTTTTTGAGGGCCAAATAGGAGGGTGACACGTGTCACCCCGCCTGTGGCTTGGAGAAGTTACATTTGGGCACAGTCTGCTAGAGTCGTTTTCCGGCGAAACGTTTCCACGACTTTCGTAGGGAAAATTCGGCTATGTCATTTAGTATTTTGCGAATTTTTAGAGAGGCGGAGCGTTTGGACCAACGAGAGGGCAACACTTGGCACCCTCTCGTTGGTGGACTTGAAGGGGCGGCTAGGGCCGAATGGATGGGCAAGTTGTGGAAGATATTTGTGTAGATATTTGTGAGGGATTTGTGGAGTAGGGTTAGGGTGCACTTGGCTTGATCTTGGCCTTACACTTGTGTAGCACTTGGCTAGATCTTGGCCAGGGGTTGGCCTTTGGCTTTGCTAGAAAGACCCCTCCCTTGTGAAGCCTGATTCAGTCACTCCTCCCTTTGTCTAAGTCTTGACATCCCTCCCTCGCCCTTGTGGTTGCTCTCGTCCAACTCCCATCTCCCCCTTAGAAAGATTCCCTTGGACGAGAACACCCTCCCTAGCCTAGTTGTGCTAGCCGAGCCTACCCCCCCCCCTTTTGGTAGAAAGTTGTCTTCCAAGGATTGTTAAATTGCCCAAAATACCATAGCCTTCTACCTTGTAGTAGTCCCAAGATACCTCTTTACGTGAGTCAGGAAATACTACCTTTTGTCCTTTAGTCTCAAACCGAAACCCTAAGGAAATCTTCATAGTTGGTTGAAGTATGTGAATAGAAGTTGGTTAGAACTTCAGGGTTGTTTGGAGTGGTTTGGGCGCGTGGAGTGGAGCTAAACCTTGCTCGGGAGCGACATTAAACTCGGATAATTTTGGGCTTATCGAGGTAATTATCTTGTCCTCTATTGTAATTGGAAATTACATGTTTGTTAGAGTATATAGTTGAAGTATACTATATATGGAACTATACTTAGTATTCGCGATGTCTTTTGACTTAAGCACGGAGAATAAAGAATCGAATCAGCTGTATTTACATAGGGTGTGCGGTAGACTTGTGTAGTATTACTGAGTAGAATTGTACACGTCCGGGTAGACGTGTAAACCCCCCCCCCCTTTGGTTGGCTTGGTAGCCGGCCTCGATAGAGGAGGAGATTTACGCTGTTGTTGCGGGGAGAGTCTGAATTTTCTATAGAAAGATAGAAACTTGTGTTTTGGGGTTAATAGACGTTTGTGACCTTTATAGGTGAAAGTACTAAGAGTAGCGTATTCTACTCGAGAGTGGAAAGGGCTAGCAAGGTTGTAGTACTTGGAGCATTTTGCTTATTGTCGATAAATCGTCGCGGTATGTGAACCTCTTCCTATCTTTTCTAGCATGATTGTTGTGAACTATGTAGTACGGTGAGCGTACATGTGCTAAGTGATTTGGTTGGTTTAAAACATAGGGTGTTATAATAGCTTTATGGGAAGTTAGTTATAACGACCTTATGTAGTGAAAATGGTTTCTCGATGTTAGAAGTTAAGAGACTTGATCTTATAAGATAAGAGACTTAACTTATTTGTTTTAATGTGGATGTTTGTGTGAAACCTCATTCGTGAGTAATGAGTACTTGGTTTTAAAGGGATAATGTTTCTTGATTTGGGAATCGAGAATGTGTATCGACAGACCATTCTGAGCGTTAATAAAGGAAAATGTATTGAATAATGATGTGTTGTATTAAAACCAGTAGAAACCTCCATCCGCATAGAAGCTAAGATGAGACAAAATGATATTACATTTTCTAGATCACGGTCTTGTAATAAGATCGTTATAAACAAAGAATAAACTACTCACATATATGACATATGTTACTCAATTGTTTTAAAAGAGATTAAGACTATGAGTTATGAAACCTTTCTAAAATAAGTGACTTGAGCATTTGAAAATGAGAAGTTTGAGTAATTGAAACTAGGCAAACTGGAACTTAGGAAAAGAATGTTGTTACTTGATTTTGAAAAGGAATGTGGGTTGGTCATTCTAATACTACGGGTATCGGGTGACTTTTATAAAAGTAATGGATCTCTTTTAAAAAGAACTTAACGTATGTAGTACTTTGGGGTTAAAAACCCGGACTTTGGCATAAAATGAAAGTACTTTGAGTTGTGTGAAACTTGCCTATGCTTGTTGTTGTGAAACTTGCCTATGCTTGTGATGATAGTCTTTATTGTACAAACGTTGTGTTTCTGTGTTACCGCGTCTCTCGATAGAGGGTCGGTTGACTGGTTGAGAACTTACTTGGGCGTCTGCGGCGTGACGGAGAAATTCCACAGCATGCGTTCGCTGATAGTATTATTGTTGTTAACCGCTTTGGACATACCGACATCACGATGTGTAGCGCACGCGGTATGCTTCCATTTTGGTTAAGGTCTTGTGGTTAATCGCTTTGGATATCGACACGACGCGTGGCGCGCGGGTATGTTTCCATTTGATTATCGCCTTGTGATTTCTTGGACATACCGACACGATCGTGAGCGCTGCGGGTATCGTCCATTTGGAATGTTGTCTTATTGTTTCCCTTTGGACATACCGACACGATCGTAGCGCTGCGGGTATCGTCCATTTGGAATGTTGTCTTATTGTTTCCCTTTGGACATACCGACACGATCGTAGCGCGCGGGTATGCTTCCATTTGGATTCTTTGTCTTATTGTTTCCCTTTGGACATCACGACACGATCGTAGCGCGCGGGTATGCTTCCATTTGGATTCTTTGTCTTGTTGTTGAGGTCACATGGACATGTCTACCGATGCAGAATCCGGGGCATGTGGCCATGGGACATTGGTATTATTGTTGCATCATGGACATGTCTACCGTCACGAGATTAGGGCATGCGGCCATAATGCGAACTGATTGATGTTGTGGGCGTGAGACCATAGATATATCGGAGTGATGATCGTTTTATGTTGTGAATCGTAGTTTGGTTATCATACATGTCTCTGCTTTATATAGACTAGTATGATTTCATTCTGATATTATGCAGTTTCATACTTGGTACTGTTATCGACCTCGCCGAAGTGGCGTATAAAGAGGCGAGCCTCTACCACGAAACGCACGAACCGTGGCTCTCCGTATGGCACGTCCTGAGAAGGTCCAAACCTCAGGGATCGCAAGCAGCCCGGTACCATTTGTTGGGTCGTCGGAGCAAGGCTCGCGACAAAGTTACAAAAGTGGTATCAGAGCAGTTAATCCTCGGAAAGTGTCTACAGACCGTGTCTAGTAGAGTCTTGATTATCGATGTGTTGTGCACCACATCTATAATCAGGAGGCTGCAGGACATTTAGGATTGGTTTCCATTCTTCTCATTCTGAGATCGTGCCTTAGAGCTGTGTTGTAAGTTGTACCCCTCTGACGTATCTCGTTTTTACGATTATGCCTCGCGCAAGCAGCGAGCCCGAGAAGGGCAAAGCGAGAGTGCTGCTAGTGAGATCTGAGAGAGTACGAGCGCGCAGCCCGAGCAGTACGAGGTTGTGCTTGAGCGGCGGGTTTAGCGCGCCGCCCGGCCAGCGAGTTTAGAGCGCAGCGGTGGGCGTGAGACTCTGATACACGAGCCTCGGTCCCGATGCAGGCGGGGAGATGGGTCACAAGGAGATGGCCCGATTATTGGCGTGGTTGTGGCGGATATGAGGCAGTGGATCTGGCGATTCGGTTCGATGCACGATGGTTCACCCCGAGTAGATAGTTTGAGGCTACGGGACTTTCTGAGTTGTAGCGCTAGAGTTTTATGGGTCGAGGCACGAGGATGATCCGCAGGAGTTCATCCGGCGATTCTGACCGGATCATGCGGGTGATCAAGGCTTGAGCAGTCGGTGACCTTTGGTTCGCATCGGCTGCGTGATACCGCCGTCGATTGGTTTGATTCATGGGAGCTTTCCCGGGGAGAGCATGCACCTCCAGCAGTATGGGATGAGTTTTCAGGGGCTTTCCTCACGCACTTCTTGCCTCCGCAGATGAGGAGGCACGGGTAACGATTTTTGTTACTAAGACAGAGAGGGCGCACTGTCAGGGAGTACAATGTCGAGTTCGATTCTTTGGCTCGATATGTCCCTGCGCTAATTGCAGATATGGAGGATAGGGTGCATCGCTACGTCACCGGGCTTGATGATTATATGGCCGAATCTTGTGCGGGTGTTTCTCTTGTGGGCATGGACATTGCCGCATGCGAGCTCATGCGCTAGGATGTGAGGCACGGAGGGTCGACGGAATGACACTGGATCGCGAAGAGGGCCGTGACGGCAGGTCCTTTGGTGGCTTTCGAGCGGACCGCCTCGGCGGTGAGCTAGTTATATACCCCGGTCTGCAGTAGTCCTCCACCGTCTTGAGGCGGTCGGGGCTCGAGGTTCAGATTTCGCGAGCGGGGTGTTAACGGTGAAGCCACCACCTCGTTGTGACCATTGTGGTAGACTCCATTTTGGAGAGTGTCGTGCTAGATTGGGAGTTTGTTTTACATGCGGCCAGCGGGGCCATTTGCGAGCTGTCCGACCAAGGGAAGCGCGGATGTTACGACTCAGCCTTCAGGATCTGTGGCTGGTTCATCACCTTCTACAGCTATGCGCCCTGCAGGGCAGGCCTATGATTAGAGTGGAGCGGTAGCTTCAGGTATATCCTTAACCCTCTAGAGTTTTGGTATGCTGGTTATGATGGTCTCATTATTGTGTGCTATGTACGGATAGCATTGTGATATGTGTGAGTTAGAATGTATGGTTAGTTGGGAGGATACGTATGGGGGCATGGTAAGTGTGAACCTTAGACTATTTCACGACTGAGACCTTAGGGGTGAGGTCGTCTTGAGTTAAAAATTTATTTTTGACCCTTATCAGAGTAGTAGTATACGTGGGATTTATTTGTGTGATAAGTCCACGGGTAGTGTGAGATGGAAGTGGTAGCTTTCATGATGTGAATTAGTAAGATTGTTCCGGATCGGGGAACAAGAGTTTGGCGCGGTTGGGGGTCGGGTCGAGGACCATTTGCGGGTCAACCCGTAACCCGGTTTGGGGTGGGGCCAGTTAGGTGGTCCGCGGTGGTAGGTCACGGGTGCTAGGCAGAGTTTAGATGATCATCGTATGAGTTCGTGGACGCGTTCGACGAGCGGTTCGTAAAGGCGGGAATGGCCTTAAGGAAGTTTGAGGTTAGTAAGATGACCAAGTTTGGAGGTAGTGACTCAGAGATTTTGAAGCAAGTAATGGTCAAGTATGGTACGTCTTGGGAGAGTTCAAGTGTTCGAGAAGGGCACGACGAGTAAGGAAGGAAGATAACGTGTGTTATTTCATTGGCGGTATGGCGTTGACAACTTGTTAGAGGAACTTCATAGATATCCGTCTTTGAGAAGGAACATTCGGGACGAATGTTTCTAAGGAGGAGAATGTTATACCCCCGTAGTTGCGGGGTATGTATATGAGGGCGTGCGTGAGGCGTCTGGCGAGAAATTTTGAAAAGAAAGAAAGATGTGAGTTTTCACGGAAAAGTTTCCGCTATTTGTGAAGAAAAAGGTTCGTTAATGGGAATTGGATTCCAGTTTGGTATTCGGACTTCTGGAATATTAGAGAATTATGGAATTTTATTTTGGAAATGGTCACGTGGGGCCCACGGGAGAAATTTACGGTTTTGTAGGCCCACTTTGTTTTGAGATTTTGGCCATTGTGGATATTTTTGAAGGCGTTTTTGAGGGCCAAATAGGAGGGTGACACGTGTCACCCCGCAGTGGCTTGGCCGGTTACGTTTGAAGCGCAGTCTTGGCTAGAGTCGTTTTAGGCGAAACGTTTCCACGACTTTCGTAGGAAAATTCGGCTATGTCATTTAGTATTTTTGCGAATTTTTCCGAGAGGCGGGCGTTTGGACCAACGAGAGGGCAACACTTGGCACCCTCTCGTTGGTGGACTTGAAAGGCGGTAGTAGAATGAATGAATGGGCAAGTGGTGGAAGATATTTGTGTAGATATTTGTGAGGATTTGTGGAGTAGGGTTAGGGTGCACTTGGCTTGATCTTGGCCTTACACTTGTGTAGCACTTGGCTAGATCTTGGCCGTTGGTTGGCCTTTGGCTTTGCTATAAATACCCTCCTTGTGAAGACTTATTCATTCACTCCTCACTTTGTCTAAGTCTTGAAATCCCTCCTCTCCCTTGTTGTTGCTCTCGTCCAACTCCCTTCTCCCCTAGAAAGAGGCCCTTGGCGAGAACACCCTCCCCTAGCCTAGTTGTGCTAATGAGCCTACCCCCTTTGGTAGAAAGTTGTCTTCCAGTATTGTTATAATGCCCAAAATACCTTAGCCTTGTACCTTGTAGTATTCCAAAGATACCTCTTTACGTAGAGTCGGAAATACTACCTTTTGTCCTTTTAGTCTCAAACCGAAACCTAAGGAAATCTTCATAGTTGGTTGAAGTATGTGAATAGAAGTTGGTTAGAACTTCTAAGGGTTGTTTGGAGTGGTTTGGAGCGCGTGGAGTGGAGCTAAACCTTGCTCGTGAGCGACATTAAACTCGGATAATTTTGGGCTTATCGAGGTAATTATCTTGTCCTCTATTGTAATTGGAAATTACATGTTTGTTAGAGTATATAGTTGAAGTATACTATATATGGAACTATACTTAGTATTCGGCGATGTCTTTTGACTTAAGCTGAAGAATAAAGCTGGCTGTGTATTTACATAGGGGTGTATTGCGGTAGACTTGTGTAGTATTCGAGTAGAATTGTACACGTCGGGTAGGCGTGTAAACCCCGCTGGTTGGCTTGGTAGCGGCCTCGATAGAGGAGGAGATTTCTGTTGTTGCGGGGAGGTCTTTGAATTTTCTATAGAAAGATAGAAACTTGTGTTTTGGGGTTAATAGACGTTTGTGACCTTTATAGGTGAAAGTACTAAGAGTAGCGTATTCTACTCGAGAGTGGAAAGGGCTAGCAAGGTTGTAGTACTTGGAGCATTTTGCTTATTGTCGATAAATCGTCGCGAGGTATGTGAACCTCTTCCTATCTTTTCTAGCATGATTGTTGTGAACTATGTAGTACGGTGAGCGTACATGTGCTAAGTGATTTGGTTGGTTTAAAACATAGGGTGTTATAATAGCTTTATGGGAAGTTAGTTATAACGACCTTATGTAGTGAAAATGGTTTCTTGATGTTAGAAGTTAAGAGACTTGATCTTATAAGATAAGAGACTTAACTTATTTGTTTTAATGTGGATGTTTGTGTGAAACCTCATTCGTGAGTAATGAGTACTTGGTTTTTAAAGGGATAATGTTTCTTGATTTCGGAATCGAATGTGTATCGACAGAGACCATTGCGGCGTTAATAAAGGAAAATGTATTGAATAATGATGTGTTGTATTAAAACCGGTAGAAACCTCCATCCGCATAGAAGCTAAGATGAGACAAAATGATATTACATTTTCTAGATCACGGTTCTGTAATAAGATCGTTATAAACAAAGAATAAACTACTCACATATATGACATATGTTACTCAATTGTTTTAAAAGAGATTAAGACTATGAGTTATGAAACCTTTCTAAAATAAGTGACTTGAGCATTTGAAAATGAGAAGTTTGAGTAATTGAAACTAGGCAACCGGAACTTATGAAAAGAATGTTGTTTCTTGATTTTGAAAAGGTATGTGGGTTTTTCATTCTAATACTACTGGTATCTGGTGACTTTTATAAAAGTAATGGATCTCTTTTAAAAGAACTTAACGTATGTAGTACTTTGGGGTTAAAAACCCGGACTTTGGCATAAAATGAAAGTACTTTGAGTTGTGTGAAACTTGCCTATGCTTGTTGTTGTGAAACTTGCCTATGCTTGTGATGATAGTCTTTATTGTACAAACGTTGTGTTTCGTGTTCTGGCGTCTCGATAGAGGTCGGTTGATAGTTGAGAACTTACTTGGGCGTCTGCGTGGCGACGAGAAATTCCGCAGATGCGTTCGCGTTGATAGTATTATTGTTGTTAACCGCTTTGGACATACCGACACGATCGTAGCGCGCGGGTATGCTTCCATTTTGGTTAACGTCTTGTGGCTAATCGCTGTGGATAGCCGGACACGAGGCGTAGCGCACGGGTATGTTTCCATTTTGATTATCGCCGTGGGATTTCCCTTTGGACATACTGACACGATGCGTAGCGCACGGGTATGCGTCCATTTGGAATGTTGTCTTATTGTTTCCCTTTGGACATATCGACACGATCGTAGCGCTGCGGGTATCGTCCATTTGGAATGTTGTCTTATTGTTTCCCTTTGGACATACCGACACGATCGTAGCGCTGCGGGTATCTTCCATTTGGATTCTTTGTCTTATTGTTTCCCTTTGGACATACCGACACGATGCGTAAGCGCGCGGGTATGCTTCCATTTGGATTCTGTCTTGTTGTTGAGGTCACATGGACATGTCTACACCGATGCAGAATTCGGGGCATGTGGCCATGGGACATTGGTATTATTGTTGCATCATGGACATGTCTACACCGTCACGAGATTCCGGCACGCGGCCATAATGCGAACTCGATTGATGTTGTGGGCGTGAGACCCATAGATATATCGGAGTGATCGCATTTTATGTTGTGAATCGTAGTTTGGTTATCATACATGTCTCTGCTTTATATAGACTAGTATGATTTCATTTACTGATGTTATGCGATTTCACATACTTGGTACTGTTATCGACCTCCTTGGGCTGCGTTCATCTGCGCAGTAGAGGTACATCGATCGTGGATCCTCGCCATAGGATCACGATTGGTAGCATTTGAAGCTCCGTTTCTCGAGGCTTATCTTTTAGTAGGTGTTCCACGAGTTGTAGGTTCTTGTACATTCGGGGTATGGCGGAGCCTGTCGTCATAGTCATGTATATCTTAGAGTGCAGTAAATGCTTGTTGTGGGCGGGGTTGTAAAAGGATTAAACTATTCGGAGTTTTATGTATATCTTGAAGGCAAGCTTGTTTTTGGTTGCTTTGTTTAATTATTATATCCCTTGTTAAATGTCTCATGTTTTATGTTCGCTGATTTTCTCGATGTATGTATCACTAGGGTGCGGTGGTAAGGCACGATGCTTGAACCGGGTCGTTCTGATCCTCTATTGTAATTGGAAATTACATGATTGTTAGACTATATAGTTGAAGTATACTATATATAGAATGAACGTTGTTATCGGCAATGTCTTTTGACTTAAGCTGAATAATAAGAAACCTTTCGAAAGAAAATCTTGAACTGTATTTACATAGGGTGTATTAGATGAACTTGTGCGACTTTTACGTGGAGTAGAATTGTACCGTTCGGGTTAGATGTATAACCCCACTGGTTGGCTTGGTAGGCGGCCTCGATAAAGGAGGAGATTTCTGTTTGTTGCGGGAGAGTCTTGCGAATTTTCGGTAGAATGTTCTACGATGAGGTCTAAATATTAAGCGCCTTGTGGCCTTATAGGTTGAAGTACTACGTGTGGCGCGATCTACTTGGCTTAAGGAGTAGCCGACGGTTGGAAGTACTTGGAGCGTTTTGCTATTAGTCGATACTGTCGCGAGGTATGTGAACCTCTTCCTATCTCTTCTAGCATGATATGTGTGAACTATGTAGTACGGTAGACGTACATATGCTAAATGTATTTGATTGGTTTAAAACATAAAGTGTTATAACGGCTTTATGGGAAGTTGGTTATAATAGCTTTATGTTGGTAAGAAAATACTTGTGGTTTTAAAAGGTAGCGATTTGAACTATGGTGGCTTGTTATGTGTTAATAAAGAACTCAAGTATTTCAAAAGATTTTTGAATCATTTGAAAGAAGAAGTAATACTTGGTTTTGAAAACTTAAGAGTTATACTAGCTTTATGGGAAGTTAGGTATAACGGCTTAAGAATGTTTCTTGATTTGGAAATCGAATGTGTATCGACAAACCACTGCGGCGTTAATAAAAGAAATGTTTTAACATTAAGTATTATTAAAACCGGTAGAAACTTCCATCCGCATAGAAGCTAAGATGAGACAAAATGATATTTCCTAGATCATGGTCTTTGTAATAAGATTGTTATAAGCGAGAATATCCTACTCACATATAAGGCTTATGTTCTCGGATAGTTTAAAAGAGAGAATTATATTCTTAAATGAATAAGACTATGAACTACGAAACCTTTCTAAAATAAGAAACGTGAACATTTGAAATTAGGCAAACTTGGACGTTTGGATAATAATGTTGTTACTTGATTTTACAAAGATAAGTGTTTTGATTCACTTCAAAAGATAATCACTCTATTTTCATATACTACGGGTATTGTGTGACTTTTGTGAAAGTAACGTATCTTTTAAAAAGTTAATGTATGAAGTACTTTGGGGATAGAAACCCGAACATGTTGACACATAGTAGAAAGTACCTTATGTGTGAATAACTTGATTGTATTGGTTTGTGATAGCCTTGTAATACCTTCGTGTTGATTTGATAAGTAATCATATTAGGATGCTACGTGTGTTAGTATTCTGTGATGTTTGTGTAAAGGGGTTTTCCCTTGATTGTGCTTATGTTGTTTAAACGTTAAACTGTTATGTTGGTATTATACCACTCACCGTGTTTCCGGGGGTTAAGCTGCCTCCGTCTGCGGGTAGACTCAGCGATGCAGGACCATGATTCGAGAATACCTCATGCGGGTCCTGGGGGCCTATGCGGAGCTACGAGAGTTCCAGGTTAGTGTGCGGCCTTTATGGTCATGCGGTCTATGTGGCCATGCGGACTGCGAGTCCAGGACGATGCCGGGGAGTAGCTACCCTCGATGCGGGGTTATACCTCATGCGGGCCTATGAGATTGGCCTATGCGGAGCTGCGGGGAGTTCCAGGGCTAGACGCGCACATTTGATATTGCGGGCGAGCGACCAGCTTTGATCATGTGACGGTCTAGACAGATCTTATGATACAGTTCATGACCTTGTTGGTACTGTGGGTTTTTAGTAGTCGGCTATGCCTTCGTACTTACCCGTTAAATTTTTTTATGACACAGGTGGGACCTGGTGTTCATGTGTGTTCCTTGGTGCTTTTATATCATAGACTGCCGGCAGTGAGGAAGGTATTCCACGGGCATGATTGATGTTGTGGGCCTGAGACCCATTGTTATACTTGAGTGATGACTTGAGGGCGTGAGTCCCTGACTTGACATGACTGCTTTGTTGTAAACTGTAGTTTGGTTATCATACATGTCTCCTGCTTTATATGACTGCTATGATTTCATTTCTGATTTATTTTGATTTCACATACTTTTTGTTATCGACCTCGCCCGAGGGCTGCGTTCATGCCGCAGGTAAAGGTACACCAGTCGTTGATCCTCGCTCTTAGGGTCACAGTTCAGCGTTTGGGAAAGCTCCGTTCCTCCGGAGGCTTATCTTGGTATAGTCCCCTGTTGTTGTAGGTGCTTACATTCAGGGGTATGACGGGGCCCTGTCCCGTCGTTGTGGTCGTGTCATTCTTAGAAGTGCATGTCTTGTTGTGGGCAGGGTTTGTAAAAAGGATTAAACTGTTCATGTTGAAAAAGTTGTTGTTTATATTTATGCCGAGAGGCAAGTTTTTCTCAGATTATTGTTTCATATTTCATAATATGTCTTGTATCGTTTTATGTTCCGCTGATTACTCTGATGTTGTATCACTAGGGTGCCCGGGGTAAGGCACCAGTCACGGGCCCGGAATCGGGTCGTGACAACATGCCCATGTAACAATGATAATGGGAGCATACCCGTGGAATCTTCCGTCACTGCCGGTACGTCCAAGTAAGTTCTCAACAAGTCAACCGGCCCTCCATCGAGAGACGCGGTAGTATAGAAACACAATTCTTGCACAACAAAGGCTATCACCACAAGCATAGGCAAGTTACACAACAACAAGCATAGGCAAGTTATACAACAACAAGCATAGGCAAGTTGTACACAACTCAAGGTACTTCCATTTTATATCAAAGTCCGGGTTTTAACCCTAAAGTACTACGTACGTTAAATTCTTTTTTAAAGAGATCCATTCCTTTTATAAAAGTCACCCGATATCCGTAGTATAAAATAGAGTGACTCACATTTTTAAGAAAACCAAAACACTTTCCTTTTCAACAACATTCTTTTCCCTAAAGTTCCAGTTTGCCTAATTTCAATTACTCAAGTCTCTTTATTTTAGAAAAGTTTCATAGTTCAATGTCTTAATCTCTTTTAAAACAATTGAGTAACATATGCCATATGTGTGAGCAGTTTATTCTTGTTTATAACCATCTTATTAAAGCAGCCATGATCTAGAAAATGTAATATCATTTTGTCTCATCTTAGTTTCTATGCAGATGGAGGTTTCTACTGGTTTTAATAATACTTCATTATTCAATACATTTTCCTTTATTAGCGCTGCAGTGGTTTGTTCGATCCTTATTCTGATTTCCGAAATCAGTAAAACATTATTCCTTTTAAAAACCAAGTACTCATTACTCACGAATGAGGTTTCACACAAACATCCATATTAAGTCAAGTCTCTTATCTTTTAAGATTAAGTCTCTTAACTTCTAAATCAGTAAACCATTCTTTTTATCTATCTTAAGACGTTATACCTAACTTCCCATAAAGCTAGTATAACTCTTATGTTTTCAAAACCAAGTTTTTACTCTTCTTTCAAAAAGGTTTCTTAATTCTTTTGAAATACTTCAAGATTCTTATTATTCAGGCTTAAGTCAAAAGACATTGCCGTACAACTACGTTCAGTTAGCACACGTACGTCTACCGTACTATATATATATATTTTATTCAGGCTTAAGTCAAAAGACATTGCCGTACAACTACGTTCAGTCAACACACGTACGTCTACCGTACTATATATATATATATATCTTTAAAATATCATGCTCAAGAGTATAGGAAGAATCACATACCTCGCGACGATTATCGACTATAAGCAAAACGCTCCACGGCTATAACCCGGCTAGCCTTGTCCACCTTCCAAGTAGCACATGCTACTCGCAGAACATTCAACCAATAAAGGTTATCAGTCTACTGTAAATACAGTCCTATGTAAGTACAGTTTAATCTACTACTTATATTCTTCTGATGTGATTTCAGTTCAAGTCTATTCTGTAATATCCTTCTATTACAGTTCAATTCTCTTCTATGAATCTTATATTCATTTCTATACTACTACAGTATGTAATTCCCAATTACAATAGAAGGACAGTAGTATTTACCTCGATGAGCCCAAAATTATCCAAGTTAAAGTCGATCCTGAGCAACGTTTAGCTCCTACTCCGAGTGCTCCAATCCGCTCCAAACAACCCTTAGAAGTTCTACGCAACTTCTACTTAACACTTCAACCGACTATGAAGGTTTTCCTTAGGGTTTCGTTTAGTGGCTGAGGGAAAGTATAATAGTATTTCCGGGCTCTACGTATAGAGGTAACTTTGGAAAGTACTACAAGGTATTTGGGCTAGAGTATTTTGGCATTATAACAATACTTGGAGAGTATTTCTATACCACAAAGGGGGGGTATTATACGAAACAACTAGGCAAAGGGGGGGTGTATTCTCGGCCGACCACTAGGAGGGGGGAGCACTCTCTCGGCCAAGGCTTCTCAAGGGGGGGAGGGGGAAGGCTTTGGACGAAATATCAAGAGGGAGTGAGTATTTTGAGACTTAGAAAGAATGCTCAAGTTTGGATGAAATAACTCTTCAACAAGGGGGGTATTTATAGGTCAAGAAATGGCCAACCAATGGCCAAGATCCATCCAAGTGTAAGGCAAGTGTAGGGCTAGATTTTAACCATGTGTACCTTATCTATCTACCACACCAACTTGCACAAATATCCTACCTAACCAAGACCCACCCTTTCGTCCACTTTGCCGCCCCAACACGTCCAATGTGAGGGTGACACATGTCACCCTCCCGTTGGTCCAAAATATTTCATCTCTCGGAAAAATCCGCAAAAATTATAAATGACATAGCCGGAATTTTCCCTTCGCAAGTCTTGTAAAACGTTTCGTCGAAAAACGATTCTTTTCGGCACTTGTGCCCAAATTTTCGAACCTTGCCAACTTTAAGGCTTAAATTTTTATACGTACGCCCTCACGTACATACTCTGGAAATACGGGGTATAACATTCTCCCCTCCTTAGAAACATTCGTCCCGAATGTTCCTTCTCAAGACGGATAACGATGAAGTTCTTCTAACAAGTTGCCAACGCCACACCGCGAAATAACACACGTTCTCTTCCTTCCTTACTCGTCGTGCCCTTCTCGAACACTTGAACTCTTCTAGTATACGTACCACACTTCAGTCATTGCTTCAGTTCCCAAAACTTTGGAGTCACCACCTCCAAACTTGGTCATCTTACTAACCTCAATCTCTCTTAAGACCATTCCCGGCCTTCACGATCCGCTTCTGGTCGAACATATCCACGAACTCATACGATGGTCATCTAAACTTGGGCCTAGCACCCTCGTGACCCTACCACCTGGCGGGACCACCCAGAGCTGACCCTACCTCGAAACAGGCCGCGGGTTGGCCCGCAACATGATCCCAACCCAACCCACTTAACACATCAAGCTCTTGTTCCCCGATCCGGAACAATCTTACCTATACAGGTCATGAAAGCTACCACTACCATTTTACACTACCCAAGGAATTTTCCCACAATACATTTTAGGCATAAAATGCACTCCGAGAAGGATCACTTGCAAAATCCTGTACTCAGGACGGCCTTACATCTAAGGTCTCAACTGTAATATTCTAAGGTTCATTATTTTCTCACCCCCCAGGCTTACCCTTTTTCACTAACCAGGTTTCTAAATCACATTTTAGCACAAAGCTGTCCGAACATAACACTTAATACATTATCATAACATCAATACATACAAGTCTTTAGAGGGGTAAGGATATACATGTATCTACCGCTTTACTCTAATCACAGTCCTGCCCTGCAGGGCGCATAGCTGTAGAAGGTGATGAACCAACCATAGATCCCGTAGTCATGCCGCCCGCGATCTACCTCGGTCGGACAGTTTCTAAAATGGCCTGGCCGCATGTAAAACAAACTCCCGAACTAGCACGACACTCCCCACTATGGAGTCTACCACGGCCGCCTGAGGTAGGGGTGGCTTCATGCTAACACCCGCTCTCTCCGAAAATCTGAACCCTTGGAGCCACGACCGCTCCCGAATACTCTGGATGCCACGAAGATTGTGGAGGACCACTCAGATCTTGGCGGAGCGCATAACTAGTTTCTTCTTTGGCGGTCCGCCTCGAAAGTCACCAAGGACCTGCTGTTCGGCCTCTTCTGCGATCTTGGTCTTTCGTCGATTTCCCCCTCACATCCAGTGCATAAGCTGCGTCGAGCAATGTCCATGCGGTGAAGAGCTACACGAACAACTCTCGCTAGGAAATCATCGAGCCAGTAACATATCGGTGCACTCGATCCTCCATACTAGCCACTAACGCGAGGCGTCGCCGATGAGTCGAACTCACATTGTACTCCCGAACTGCGCGGATTACGCAACACCAAAAACACAGCCGGCGAGCCCTCGCAAATCCGTGGAGGCAAGAAGTGTCTGAAATGCCTTTGAGAACTCGTCCCATATAGTGGAAGTGCATTCTCTCCCGGACGGCTCGCGAATCAAACCCGATCATTGCGGTATCCTGCGGCCGATGTGAACCTAGGACCACCGACTCGGTCTCCGATGCCTTGATCACTCTCATGATCCACTGTAACTGTCGGATGAACTTCTGAGGATCATCCTCAGGCCTCGACCCATAAAACTCTGGCGGGCTACATCTCAGAAAATCCCGTAGCCTCAAACTATCTGAACTAGGGTGAACGGCGGTGCTCTTTGGGCTAACTGCGTCCGGCTATCCTCAGTCCGCCTGACCACGGCCATTAATCGGGCCCACTCGCGTAACCCATCTCCTCTGCTCCGGTGCGGGGATGGAGGCTCGAATCTTGTGGTCTCGTAGAGGCGCATTGCTCTACTCGCGACTCCTGCTGCCTTGCCGCCCGGGCGGGTTGCCTTGCGGCGGAGGCATAAGCGGTAAAAGCGAGATACGTCGGAGGGTCCAACTTACATCACGGCTCTAAGGCACGATCTCGGAATGAGAAGAAGGAAACCAATCCTAAATGTCCTGCGACCTCACGATTATAGATGTGGTGCCGCAACATCGATAATCAAGACTCTACTAGACACGGTGCGTAGACACTTTCAGAGGACTAATCGCTCGATACCACTTTTGTCACGACCGTTCTGGGGCGGTGGTCGTGCCTTACCGGGCACCCTAGTGATACAACATCGAGAGAAAAACGGCGGAAATAAAACTTAAACATTCAAATAGACATGGATCAAGATAAAAGAAAATAGGCCAACCAAAGCGGTTTCCTTTCAACATATATATATATAGACATTTGAGCGATTCTAATCCTTACAACCCCGCCTGGCGATTACTCTGGACCTCTAAGATTTTTACAACAATTATGGCGGGATGGGGCTTCGCCATACCACGAATGTACAAGAACCTACTGACTCGGGTAACATACCGAAAAGACAAGCCTCGAAAGAGCGGAGCTTCCCAATCTGTTGAAATGTGATCCTAAACGCGGGGATCGACGGTGATGTAATTCTACTGCGGCATGAACGCGGCCCCGAAGAGTCGATCAGGTACCAAGTATGTGGCGAAAATCACGTAAATGAAATCATAATAGTCTATATAAAGCGGGAGACATGTATGATAACCAAACTACGATACAACATATAAACGATCATATCAAGTCGTGGACTCACGCCTCCAAATCATCACTCGTGCGTGGAATTCCTTCCTCGCTGCGGCGATCTATGATATAACAACACCAAGGAATATACGAACACCGTGTCTACACGTGTTATAAAAACCGCGGGGCAAGTATAACTACGAGATCCGCGTACCAATAATCGCATAATCATATCATGAAGCCGACACGTGGCAAGTGCAATAGCCTCGCGGCTCCTCCTGCGCCACGTGGCGGCGGGGCAAGTGAATCGACACGCACCAGATCACAACCGTAAGTCACGGCTCCATCCAAACACCGACTCGCGAAGGCGACCGTGGCAAGTGCACTAGCCTCGCGACTCCTCCTGCGCCACGTGGCGGCGGGGGCAAGTAAGCGAGCTCGCGCGATCACAACCGTAGGTCACGATGCCGCCGCGAAGGCGACCGCGTGGCAAGTGCAATAACCGCTACGAGATCCACTGCGTCCACGTGGCGGCGGGGCAAGTAAGCAGCTACGCGCCGATCACAACCGTAAGTCACGATACTTCGCCATGAATAACCATAATGGTCACATGTCCACAGAATCCATCATCGGTGTAGACATGCCCATGTAACAATGATAATGGGAGCATACCCGTGGAATCTTCCGTCACTGCCGGTACGTCCAAGTAAGTTCTCAACAAGTCAACCGGCCCTCCATCGAGAGACGCGGTAGTATAGAAACACAATTCTTGCACAACAAAGGTTATCACCACAAGCATAGGCAAGTTACACAACAACAAGCATAGGCAAGTTATACAACAACAAGCATAGGCAAGTTGTACACAACTCAAGGTACTTCCATTTTATATCAAAGTCCGGGTTTTAACCCTAAAGTACTACGTACGTTAAATTCTTTTTTAAAGAGATCCATTCCTTTTATAAAAGTCACCCGATATCCGTAGTATAAAATAGAGTGACTCACATTTTTAAGCAAACCAAAACACTTTCCTTTTCAACAACATTCTTTTCCCTAAAGTTCCAGTTTTCCTAATTTCAATTACTCAAGTCTCTTTATTTTAGAAAAGTTTCATAGTTCAATGTCTTAATCTCTTTTAAAACAATTGAGTAACATATGCCATATGTGTGAGTAGTTTATTCTTGTTTATAACCATCTTATTAAAGCAGCCATGATCTAGAAAATGTAATATCATTTTGTCTCATCTTAGCTTCTATGCAGATGGAGGTTTCTACTGGTTTTAATAATACTTCATTATTCAATACATTTTCCTTTATTAGCGCTGCAGTGGTTTGTTCGATCCTTATTCTGATTTCCGAAATCAGTAAAACATTATTCCTTTTAAAAACCAAGTACTCATTACTCACGAATGAGGTTTCACACAAACATCCATATTAAGTCAAGTCTCTTATCTTTTAAGATTAAGTCTCTTAACTTCTAAATCAGTAAACCATTCTTTTTATCTATCTTAAGACGTTATACCTAACTTCCCATAAAGCTAGTATAACTCTTATGTTTTCAAAACCAAGTTTTTACTCTTCTTTCAAAAAGGTTTCTTAATTCTTTTGAAATACTTCAAGATTCTTATTATTCAGGCTTAAGTCAAAAGACATTGCCGTACAACTACGTTCAGTTAGCACACGTACGTCTACCGTACTATATATATATATTTTATTCAGGCTTAAGTCAAAAGACATTGCCGAACAACTACGTTCAGTCAACATACGTACGTCTACCGTACTATATATATATATATATCTTTAAAATATCATGCTCAAGAGTATAGGAAGAATCACATACCTCGCGACGATTATCGACTATAAGCAAAACGCTCCACGGCTATAACCCGGCTAGCCTTGTCCACCTTCCAAGTAGCACATGCTACTCGCAGAACATTCAACCAATAAAGGTTATCGATCTACGTAAATACGATCTATGTAAATCTGATTTAATCTACTACTTATATTCTTACGATGTGATTTGATTCAAGTCTATTACGTAATATCCTTCTATTACAGTTCAATTCTCTTCTATGAATCTTATATTCATTTCTATACTACTACGATATGTAATTCCCAATTACAATAGAAGGGCGATAGTATTTACCTCGATGAGCCCAAAATTATCCAAGTTAAAGTCGATCACGAGCAACGTTTAGCTCCTACTCAGAGTGCTCGATCCGCTCCAAACAACCCTTAGAAGTTCTACGCAACTTCTACTCAACACTTCAACCGACTATGAAGGTTTTCCTTGGGTTTCATTTAGTAGTGAGGAAAGTATAATAGTATTTCGGGCTCTACGTATCTGAGTAACTTTGGAAAGTACTACAAGGTATTTGGGCTAGAGTATTTTGGCATTATAACAATACTTGGAGAGTATTTCTATACCACAAAGGGGGGGTATTATACGAAACAACTAGGCAAAGGGGGGGTGTATTCTCGGCCACTGGGAGGAGGAGCACCCTCGGCCAAGGCTTCTCGAGGGGAAGGGGAAGGCTTTGGACGAAATATCAAGAGGAGGAGTATTTTGAGACTTAGAAAGAATGCTCAAGTTTGGATGAAATAACTCTTCAACAAGGGGTATTTATAGGTCAAGAAATGGCCACCAATGGCGAATCCATCCAAGTGTAAGGCAAGTGTAGGGCTAGATTTTAACCATGTGTACCTTATCCATCTACCACACCAACTTGCACAAATATCCTACCTAACCAAGACCCACCCTTTCGTCCACTTTGCCGCCCCAACACGTCCAATGTGAGGGTGACACATGTCACCCTCCGTTGGTCCAAAATGTTTCGTCTCTCGGAAAAATCCGCAAAAATTATAAATGACATAGCCGGAATTTTCCCTTCGCAAGTCTTGTAAAACGTTTCGTCGAAAAACGATTCTTTTCGGCACTTGTGCCCAAATTTTCGAACCTTGCAAACTTTAAGGCTTAAATTTTTATACGTATGCCCTCACGTACATACTCTGGAAATACGGGGTATAACACTTTTTGCCTATGGAACCAGTCTCGGATCATTGCCCCGTGATTGCTTCGGTAATCACATCTTGTAGTATTGGGAAACGGCCTTTCAAGTTTATGAACATGTGGCTCTCACACCCTGCTTTGAGAACATCCTATCTTCATGTCGGAGGCAGCGTGTCTTTGGAACTGCCCAATTCTCATTGGTCACAAAATTGAAG
Source organism: Przewalskia tangutica (assembly GCA_029844215.1). Lineage (NCBI taxonomy): Eukaryota > Viridiplantae > Streptophyta > Magnoliopsida > Solanales > Solanaceae > Przewalskia > Przewalskia tangutica. The sequence continues at coordinate 54,463,651 of CM056736.1, forward strand.
TCGTTAAAGAAGCCATTGAGGGATCTAAACTCTAGTGAATTCGGGAGTATTGAACAAAGAGCAAATGCGGCTAACATGGAATTTAAGGAGGCTATAAATGAGCATATGGAGAATCCCTTTGATGAAGAAATAAAAGCCAAGGTCAAGTCCTTAAGAGCTAAAGCCAATCACCTCCTTGAATCCGAGAGACACTTCTTAAGACAAAAGGCGAGGCAAAATGTCACGACCCGAACCCGGGCCCGTGACTGGTGCCTTACCCCGGGCACCCTAGTGATACAACATCAGAGAAAAACCAGCGGAAATAAAAACTTAAACATATAAATAGATATGGATCAAGATGAAAGAAAATAGGCCAACCAAAACGGTTGCCTTTCAGCATATATATATATATATCGACCTTTGAACAGTTACAATCCTTACAACCACGCTTGTGATTACTCTGGACCTCTAAGATTTTTACAACAACTATGACGGGACAGGGCCGCCATACCACGAATGTACAAGAACCTACGGACTCGGGGTAACATACAAAGATAAGCCTCAGGAAGGCAGCTTCCAAGCTGAAATGTGATCCTAAGCGGGGATCGGCGGTAGATGTACCTCTACTGCGGCATGAACGCGGCCCCGAGAGAGTCGATCTAACAGTACCAAGTATGTGAAACTGTAAATACTGTAAATGAAATCATAATAGTCTATATAAAGCAGGAGACATGTATGATAACCAAACTACGATACACATATATGATTATATCAAGTCGGGGACTCACGCCTCAAATCATCACTCGTGCGTGGAATTCCTTCCTCACTTGGCGATCTATGATATAACAACACCAAGGAGTATCATGAACACGAGTCCCACTGTGTCATAAAACCGTCACGGAAAGTATAACTACCGGATCCGACCGTACCAATATCTTCGCAATCATATCATGAAGGCGACACGTGGCAAGTCTGATAGCCTCGCGGCTCCTCACTGCGCCACGTGGGCGGCGGGGCAAGTGAATCGACTCGCGCGGATCACAACCGTAAGTCACGGCTCCATCCAAACCGACTCGCGAAGGCGACCGTGGCAAGTGCACTAGCCTCGCGACTCCTCCTGCGCCCGCGTGGCGGCGGGGCAAGTGAATCGGCTAAGCACCGGATCACAACCGTAAGTCACGATGCCGCCGCGAAGGCGACACGTGGCAAGTGCGATAACCTATACCAGATCCACTGCGTCCACGTGGCGGCGGGGCAAGTAAGCAGCTACGCGCGATCACAACCGTAAGTCACGATACTTCGCCATAAATAACCATAATGGTCACATGTCCACAGAATCCATCATCGGTGTAGACATGCCCATGTAACAATAATAATGGAAGCATACCCGTGGAATCTTCCGTCACTGCCGGTACGTCCAAGTAAGTTCTCAACAAGTCAACCGGCCCTCCATCGAGAGACGCGGTAGTATAGAAACACAATTCTTGCACAACAAAGGCTATCACAACAAGCATAGGCAAGTTACACAACAACAAGCATAGGCAAGTTACACAACAACAAGCATAGGCAAGTTATACACAACTCAAGGTACTTTTATTTTATATCAAGTCCGGGTTTTAACCCTAAAGTACTACGTACGTTAAATTCCTTTTAAAGAGATTCATTCCTTTTATAAAAGTCACCCGATACCCGTAGTATTAAAATAGAGTGACTCACATTTTTAGGTAAACCAAAACACTTTCCTTTTCAACAACATTCTTTTCCCTAAAGTTCCAGTTTGCCTAATTTCAATTACTCAAGTCTCTTTATTTTAGAAAAGTTTCATAGTTCAATGTCTTAATCTCTTTTAAAACAATTGAGTAACATATGCCATATGTGTGAGCAGTTTATTCTTGTTTATAACCATCTTATTAAAGCAGCCATTATCTAGAAAATGTAATATCATTTTGTCTCATCTTAGCTTCTATGCAGATGGAGGTTTCTACTGGTTTTAATAATACTTCATTATTCAATACATTTTCCTTTATTAACGCTGCAGTGGTTTGTCGATACTCATTCTGATTTCCGAAATCAGTTAAAACATTATTCCTTTTAAAAACCAAGTACTCATTACTCACGAATGAGGTTTCACACAAATTTCATATAAATTCATTTAAGTCAAGTCTCTTATCTTTTAAGATTAAGTCTCTTAACTTCTAAAAATCAGTAAACCATTCTCTTTATCTCTCTTAAGACGTTATACCTAACTTTCCATAAAGTTAGTATAACTCTTATGTTTTCAGAACCAAGTATTACTCTTCTTTCAAAAAGGTTTCTTAATTCTTTTGAAATACTTCAAGATTCTTATTATTCAGGCTTAAGTCAAAATACATTGCCGTACAACTACGTTCAGTTAACACACGTACGTCTACCGTACTATATATATATATATATATATTATTCAGGATTAAGTCAAAAGACATTGCCGTACAACTACGTTCAGTTAACACACGTACGTCTACCGTACTATATATATATATATCTTTAAAATATCATGCTCAAGAGTATAGGAAGAATCACATACCTCGCGACGATTATCGACTATAAGCAAAACGCTCCACGGCTATAACCCGGCTAGCCTTGTCCACCTTCCAAGTGGTTCATGCTACTCGCAGAACATTCAACCAATAAAGGTTATTAGTCTACTGTAAATACGGTCCTATGTAAGTACAGTTTAAACTTCTACTTATATATTCTTCTGATGTGATTTCAGTTCAAGTCTTTTCTGTAATATCCTTCTATTACAGTTCAATTCTCTTCTATGAATCTTATATTCATTTCTATACAACTACAGTATGTAATTCCCAATTACAATAGAAGGACAGTAGTATTTACCTCGATGAGCCCAAAAATTATCCAAGTTTAACGTCGATCCTGAGCAACGTTTAGCTCCTACTCCGAGTTCTCCAATCCGCTCCAAACAACCCTTAGAAGTTCTACGCAACTTCTACTTAACACTTCAACCGACTATGAAGGTTTTCCTTAGGGTTTCGTTTAGTGGCTAAAGGAAGTATAATAGTATTTTCCGGGCTTTTCGTATAGAGGTAACCTTGGGAATACTACAAGGTATTTGGGCTAAAGTATTTTGGCATAATAACAATACTTGGAGAGTATTTCTATACCACAAAGGGGGGTATTATACGAAACCACTAGGCAAGGGGGTAGATTCTCGGCGAAGGCTTCCCGAGGGGACCTTGGGCGAACACAACACTTAAGGGGAGAGGTTTATAGACTTGGAGAAAGATATGTGGATGACCAAGTCCATCAACTAAGGGGGGTATTTATAGGTCAAGCAATGGCCAACCAATGGCCAAGATCAAGACAAGTGTTAGGCAAGTGTAGGGTGGGGATTTGGACATGTGTAAGTGGGTCCCACTTGTTCATCAACTACACAAAATATCTCACAAATATCCTACCTAACCTTGACTACAAACAAGGCACAAAAAACGTGCCAATGCTAGCCTTTGTCGTCCACTTTTGAGGGTGACACATGTCACCCTCCCGTTGGTCCAAAATGTTTCATCTCTCGGAAAAATCCGCAAAAATAATAAATGACATAGCCGGAATTTTCCGCCGCAAAGTTTGTAAAGCGTTTAGTGAAAAACGATTCTTTCGGGTTGTGTACAAATTTCGAATCTTGCCTAACTTTAGGCTCAAACTTTCGTACGTACGTCTTCACGTACATACTCTGGAAATACGGGGTATAACATTCTCCCCTCCTTAGAAACATTCGTCCCGAATGTTCCTTCTCAAGACAGATAACGATCAAGTCCCTCATAGCTTAACCAGTTTGCAAATGCCGCACATGGTCACAGAATAACACGCGCGCAAATATTTAAATCCAAGCCAACGAGGAATCACCTCGACGATGCAAAACAGTACCAACTCTCGCTTCTGGTCCAAAGGATACTCCTTTCGCACATTCATTTCACAAAAATGATTACTTCCATCTTTCGGCCCAATTTCACTTCTTTCCTTACTCGTCGTGCCCTTCTTGAACACTTGAACTCTTCTAGTATACGTACCATACTTCAGTCATCGCTTCAGTTCCCAAAACTTTGGAGTCACCACCTCCAAACTTGGTCATCTTACTAGCCTCAATCTCCCTTAAGGCCATTTCCGGCCTTCACGATCTGCTTCTGGTCGAACATATCCACGAACTCATACGATGGTCATCTAAACTCGGGCCTAGCACCCTCGTGACCCTACCACCTGGCGGGACCACCCAGAGCTGACCCCACCTCGAAACAGGCCGCGGGTTGGCCCGCAACATGGCCCCAACCCGACCCACTTAACGCATCAAGCTCTCATTTCCCGATCCGGAACAATCTTACCTATACAGGTCAAGAAAGCTACTACTTCCATTTTTTTTTTTTTACCACCCAAGGAATTTTCCCACAATTACTCCATGTATACTTATACATTCTGACAAAGATCACCCGCAAAATCTTGTACTCAAGACGGCCTTACATCTAAGGTCTCAACTGTAATATTCTATGGTTCATCATTTTCTCACCCCCAAGCTTACCCTTTTTCACTAACTAGGCTTATAACTCACATTTTAGCACAAAGCTATCCGAACATGACACTAAACACATCAACATACATTAAAACATACAAAACTCTAGAGGGTTAAGGATATACCTGAAAATAGGCGGTTCAAAGGATCGCTAAAACTGGGAACCTCCACTGCGACCTCTACCGTGGCCTGCCGGTGTATGAACATCCTGCCTAGCTATGGAAGGTGAGAACCGCCAATCGATCTAGTAGTGCATGCTATCCCACCGATGCTACCCACTGGTCGGACGATCTCGTCAAATGGCCCCGGCCGCAAGTATAGCAATCTCCCAAACCGACGACATTCTCTATGGGCTTTACCACAACGGTCACACCGAGATACGGGTGGCCTCGTCCGAAGCACTCCTACTCGCAAAATCTGAACCACAGGAGCCCGACCGCTCTCACGAATATCCCAAACATCCCGACGACGGTGGGGACCACTTAATCGGCGTTGGCGCATAATCGGCTCTTCGAGGCGGTCCGCCTCGAAAGTCACCAAAGGACCCTGCTGTTCTGGCCCTCTTCTGCTGATCTTGGTCATTCCGTCGATTTCTCTGCTCCTCACATCCCAGTGCATAAGCCTGCATGCGGGCAATGTCCATGCCCGGCTGAAGAGCTACACCCGAACAACTTTCTGCTAGGTAATCATCGAGCCCTGTAACATATCGGTGCACTCGATCCTCCATACTAGCTACTAACGCGGACGTCACGGGCCAATGAGTCGAACTCACATTGTACTCCCGAACCGTCGCGGCTTCGCAACACCAAAAATCGTCGGCGAGCCCTCCTCATCTGTGGAGGCAAGAAATGTGCAAGAAATGCCCCGAGAACTCGTCCCCATATAGTGGAAGTGCATTCTCTCCCGGGACAGCTCCACGAATCAAACCCGATCATTGCGGTATCACGCGCGGCGATGCGAACCTAGGACTCTTGACTCGGTCTCGATGCCTTGATCACTCATGATCGTCAGAATGGCGTCGGATGAACTCCTGCGGATCATCCTCGTGCCTCGACCCATAAAACTCGCGGCCTACAACTCGGAAAATCCGTAGCCTCAAACTATCGATCTAGGGTGAACCACTGGTGCTCTTTGGGCTGCTGCGTCCGGCTATCCTCAAGTCGCCTGACCACGGCCGTCGCCATTAATCGCCCACTCCTTAACCCGTCTCTTTTGCTCCGGTGTGGGATCGAGGCTCAGTCTTGTGGTCTCTGTAGAGGCGCGCGCTTACTCGCGACTCCTCTGCTTTGCCTTGCCGCCAGGCGGGTTGCCTGCAGCGGAGGCATAATCGGTAAAGGAAAGAAATACGTCGGAGGGTCCAACTTATCACACGGCTCTAAGGCACGATCTCGGAATGAGAAGAGGAAACCAATCCTAAATGTCCTGCGACCTCACGATTATAGATGTGGTGCACAACACATCGATAATCAAGACTTACTAGACACGGTGCGTAGACACTTTCCGAGGACTAATCGCTCGATACCACTTTTGTCACGACCGAACCGGGCGTGGCGTGCCTTACCCGGGCACCCTGGTGATACAACATCGAGAGAAAAACCGGTGAAATAAAAACTTAAACATATAAATAGATATGGATCAAGATGAAAGAAAATAGGCCAACCAAAGCGGTTGCCTTTCAAATATATATATATATATATATCGACCTTTGAGCGATTACAATCCTTACAACCACCGCCGATGCTCTGGACCTCTAAGATTTTTACAACAACTATGACGGACAGGGGCCGCCATAACCACGAATGTACAAGAACCTACGGACTCGGGTAACATACCAAAGATAAGCCTCGAAGGAACGGAGCTTCAACACGCTGAAATGTGATCCTAAGCGGGGATCGACGGTAGATGTACCTCTACTGCGGCATGACGCAGCCCCGAATGAGGTCGATCAAGTACCAAGTATGTGAAGCGGTAAATCGTAAATGAAATCATAATAGTCTATATAAAGCGGGAGACATGTATGATAACCAAACTACGATACACACATATATGATTATATCAAGTCGGGGACTCACGCCTCCAAATCATCACTCGTGCGTGGAATTCCTTCCTCACTTGCGATCTATGATATAACAACACCAAGGAGTATACATGAACACCAGTCCCACTGTGTCATAAAAACCGTCTGAGGCAAGTATAACTACCGATCCGACCGTACCAATAATACTGCACAATCATATCGTATCATGAAGGCGACCGTGGCAAGTGCAATAGCCTCGCGACTCCTCCGCGCCACGTGGTGATGGGGCAAGTGAATCGGCTACGCACTAGATCACAACCGTAAGTCACGGCTCCATCCAAACGACTCGCGAAGGCGACGCGTGGCAAGTGCACTAGCCTCGCGGCTCCTCCTGCGCCGCGTGGGCGGCGGGGCAAGTGAATCGGCTAAGCACCAGATCACAACCGTAAGTCACGATACTTCGCCGCGAAGCTGACACGTGGCAAGTGCAATAACCTATACCAGATCCACCTGCGTCACGTAGCTGACGGGGGCAAGTAAACAGGCTACGCACCCGATCACAACCGTAAGTCACGATACTTCGCCATAAATAACCATAATGGTCACATGTCCACAGAATCCATCATCGGTGTAGACATGCCCATGTAACAATAATAATGGAAGCATACCCGTGGAATCTTCCGTCACTGCCAGTACGTCCAAGTAAGTTCTCAACAAGTCAACCGACCCTCCATCGAGAGACGCGGTAGTATAGAAACACAATTCTTGCACAACAAAGGCTATCACAACAAGCATAGGCAAGTTACACAACAACAAGCATAGGCAAGTTACACAACAACAAGCATAGGCAAGTTATACACAACTCAAGGTACTTTTATTTTATATCAAGTCCGGGTTTTAACCCTAAAGTACTACGTACGTTAAATTCCTTTTAAAGAGATCCATTCCTTTTATAAAAGTCACCCGATACCCGTAGTATTAAAATAGAGTGACTCACATTTTTAGGTAAACCAAAACACTTTCCTTTTCAACAACATTCTTTTCCCTAAAGTTCCAGTTTGCCTAATTTCAATTACTCAAGTCTCTTTATTTTAGAAAAGTTTCATAGTTCAATGTCTTAATCTCTTTTAAAACAATTGAGTAACATATGCCATATGTGTGAGCAGTTTATTCTTGTTTATAACCATCTTATTAAAGCAGCCATGATCTAGAAAATGTAATATCATTTTGTCTCATCTTAGCTTCTATGCAGATGAAGGTTTCTACTGGTTTTAATAATACTTCATTATTCAATACATTTTCCTTTATTAACGCTGCAGTGGTTTGTCGATACTCATTCTGATTTCCGAAATCAGTTAAAACATTATTCCTTTTAAAAACCAAGTACTCATTACTCACGAATGAGGCTTCACACAAATTTCATATAAATTCATTTAAGTCAAGTCTCTTATCTTTTAAGATTAAGTCTCTTAACTTCTAAAAATCAGTAAACCATTCTCTTTATCTCTCTTAAGACGTTATACCTAACTTCCCATAAAGCTAGTATAACTCTTATGTTTTCAGAACCAAGTATTACTCTTCTTTCAAAAAGGTTTCTTAATTCTTTTGAAATACTTCAAGATTTTTATTATTCAGGCTTAAGTCAAAAGACATTGCCGTACAACTACGTTCAGTTAACACACGTACGTCTACCGTACTATATATATATATATATATATATATTATTCAGGATTAAGTCAAAAGACATTGCCGTACAACTACGTTCAGTTAACACACGTACGTCTACCGTACTATATATATATATATATCTTTAAAATATCATGCTCAAGATTATAGGAAGAATCACATACCTCGCGACGATTATCGACTATAAGCAAAACGCTCCACGGCTATAACCCGGCTAGCCTTGTCCACCTTCCAAGTGGTTCATGCTACTCGCAGAACATTCAACCAATAAAGGTTATTAGTCTACTGTAAATACGGTCCTATGTAAGTACAGTTTAAACTTCTACTTATATATTCTTCTGATGTGATTTCAGTTCAAGTCTTTTCTGTAATATCCTTCTATTACAGTTCAATTCTCTTCTATGAATCTTATATTCATTTTTATACAACTACAGTATGTAATTCCCAATTACAATAGAAGGACAGTAGTATTTACCTCGATGAGCCCAAAAATTATCCAAGTTTAACGTCGATCCTGAGCAACGTTTAGCTCCTACTCCGAGTGCTCCAATCCGCTCCAAACAACCCTTAGAAGTTCTACGCAACTTCTACTTAACACTTCAACCGACTATGAAGGTTTTCCTTAGGGTGTCGTTTAGTGGCTAAAGGAAGTATAATAGTATTTTCCGGCTTTTCGTATAGAGGTAACCTTGGGAATACTACAAGGTATTTGGTCTAAAGTATTTTGGCATAATAACAATACTTGGAGAGTATTTCTATACCACAAAGGGGGGTATTATACGAAACCACTAGGCAAGGGGGGGTAGATTCTCGGCCAAGGCTTCCCAAGGGGGGGGGACCTTGGACGAACACAACACTTAAGGGGGAGAGGGTTTTTAGACTTGGAGAATGATTTTTGGATGAAGAAGTTCATCAACTAAGGGGGGTATTTATAGGTCAAGCAATGGCCAACCAATGGCCAAGATCAAGACAAGTGTTAGGCAAGTGTAGGGTGGGGATTTGGACATGTGTAAGTGGGTCCCACTTGTTCATCAACTACACAAAATATCTCACAAATATCCTACCTAACCTTGACTACAAACAAGGCACAAAAAACGTGCCAATGCTAGCCTTTGCCGTCCACTTTTGAGGGTGACACATGTCACCCTCCCGTTGGTCCAAAATGTTTCATCTCTCGGAAAAATCCGCAAAAATAATAAATGACATAGCCGGAATTTTCCCTTCGCAAAGTTTGTAAAACGTTTCGTCGGAAAACGATTCTTTTCGGGGGTTGTGTACAAATTTCGAATCTTGCCTAACTTTAGGCTCAAACTTTCGTACGTACGTCTTCACGTACATACTCTGGAAATACGGGGTATAACACAAAAACATTTGATTGGAAGTGATAGGTGCTCCAAATACTTCCATAGTTTGATCAAGAGAAGCAATGCTAAGAACTCGATTACTTATCTTGTAAAAGACAACGGCAATACCACAACATCTCCCGGTGAAGTAATAGGCATGCTGGTTGAGTTCTATAAAGGACTTCTTGGCTCCTCTCAACCCGTAGACCTTGCGGTACTTGATTGTGGTCCGAAACTAGGGGAGGAGGATGGTTCATTCCTTCTACATCCTGTCTCCCCAAAGGAGGTTTGGGATGCTCTATCCGATATTGGCAATGACAAAGCACCTGGCCCGGATGGTTTTTCAGCCGCCTTCTTCAAGAATAGATGGAAGGATGTGGGACATGATGTAGTAAGGAGTATACAAGAATTCTTCTCTTCCGGTGTGCTCTTGAAGCAAGTGAACCATACTATACTCACCCTTCTACCCAAAACTGATCGGTACCCCAAGGTGAGTGACTTTAGACCTATTGGATTAACAAATGTGGTATACAAGATCATTACTAAGATTCTAGCTAACCGGATGGCAAGGTTTCTTCCTTCTTTAGTTGATAAATGCCAAGGTGCTTTTGTGAAAGGAAGAAACATGGTTGAAAATGTCTTCATTGCCCAAGAACTCGTGAGAGGCTATAATAGAACTAGAATTTCGCCAAGGTGTATGCTCATGATAGATCTTCGGAAAGCTTTTGACATAGTCTCCTGGAATTTCCTCGAATCGGTGCTAAAAGGTCTCAAGTTCCCGGACAGATTTATAAGGTGGATTATGGAATGTGTAAGCTCAACTTCTTTCTCACTTTCAATCAATGGAGAGTTGCATGGCTACTTTACGGGTAAACGCGGCTTGAGGCAAGGTGATCCTATGTCTCCTATGCTCTTTATCCTATGCATTGAATACCTATCCAGATTGCTCAAGCTCAAAACTTCGGATAGATCCTTTTCTTTTCATCCTAAGTGCAAAAGACTAGGCGTCTCTCACCTTGCCTTTGCGGGTGATCTCATGCTTTTTGCCAAAGGTGATTTATCTTCGGTTGGTGTCCTTATGGATTGTCTTGAAGATTTGGAGGCGGCTTCTGGCCTCACACTAAACCCGTCAAAATCATCCATCTACATTGCGGGAGTGCAAGATTCTATCCGCGACTTGATCTTGGCAAGAGTTGGCTGCCCTTTAGGAGTCTTTCCCGTGCGGTACTTAGGTGTCCCTTTGTCTCCAATCTCTGTCTCTGTGGATCAGTTTGCCCCTTTCACTAGTGCAATCTCAGGTTACATTCAGAAATGGGGACATCACTCACTCTCATATGCGGGTAAATTGGAACTTATCAGATCGGTGGTTCAGGGGGTTGAGAGCTTTTGGTTTCGAGCTCTACCCACTAGCTCATCGGTGCTCAACAAGGTTCGCTCTGCTTGCATCCAGTTCTTATGGGGTGGCAAGCCACCTAGAGTCGCTTGGGATGAAATTTGTGTGCCTCAATCTGAGGGAGGCTTAGGCCTCATGGACATCAAGGTATGGAATCACGCCTTACTCTCTCAAACCATCTGGCAAGCTCACACTAAGGCGGATACATTATGGGTTCAATGGATTAATAGCTACTACTTAAGGAATCAATCCATTTGGGATTATGAGGTACGCTATAGAGATTCTCCTTTATTCAAGAAGCTTTGTTGCATCCGTGACACTTTCTTAAGCATCTTTGGGAATCAAGGAAACACTATTGTCGGCTTGGAGAAGTGTTGAATCAATGGAAAATTTGATTCGGGTCTTGTGTACGACGTCTTGCGTACCCAGAGAGAACATAAGCTTTGGATGTCTCAAATTTGGAAATGTTACATTCCTTCTAAATTCTCATTCACGGTTTGTCTCACTTGTAGGAAGCGTCTTGCTACTAAAGATACTCTCTCCTTCCTCAACATAGAAGATAAAACTTGCGGATTCTGCAATCGTGCCAATGAGACAAGGTCTCATCTCTTCTTTTCATGCCCCTTCACTCACAAGATTTGGAAGCACACAAAAGAATGGTTGGGAATTAGAAGAGAAATGACAACAATTGAAAGTGCACTCAAGTGGATCAAGAAAGAACACCGTGGGACTAGCATTCGATCCAAAGCCATCCTACTTGCCTTTTGCATAGTGGTATATGAGATTTGGAGAGCTAGGAATGAAATGCTATTTGCAGGCACTAGGTCAACAGCGGATGAGTTTGTGGCAAAAGTTCAAACAACTACATATAGAGTTCTTTATGATTTAATCCCCTCTTGTAACGTCACCTCTGAGTGAACACCCCTTCCCTCCTTCATTTCTTGTTTTTTGTTACGTTGAGGATTGAGAACCCTCAATGATAGATTGTAAGTTTCCAGTTTCTTCTTAGTAATAATATTACCATTTACCCGGAAAAAAAAATTATGCAATCCTATTCATGTGAATTGAACCCGCATGGATCTTTTAGACCCGCAATGAGTATATATACCCGCATCATAGAGAGCTAGTCCATGGAATAATATAATATCATGAGAATTGAACCCGCGTGAGTCCTTAGACCCGCATGGGTATACCTACTCTCATCATTAAGAGCTAGTCCATGGAATAATATGATATCCCAGGAATTGAACCCGCCTCACGGAAGCATGCCCATGGAATTCCACCATCATGGAAGCATGTTCATAAAATAATATAATAATGTTGTCGGCCCTCGAGCGAGGGACGCGGTGATGTGGAAATATAACACTTGCACGAAAGGCTATCATGAGCAAACAAATGCAAGTTAAATAATCTTTGACTCTCATTAGAATAAAAATGAATGAACTATTATTTTAGAAAAACCAAGACAATATCATGCCTTCCTTTTTAGAATAACCAAGAAAATAACATGCCTTCATTTTTAGAAAAACCAAGACAATACCATACCTTCCTTTTCAGAATAACCAAGACAATACCATGCCTTCCTTTTAGAAAAACGAAGGCAATACCATGTCTTCCTTTTTAGAAAAACCAAGACAATACCATGTCTTCCTTTTTAGAATAACCAAGACAATATCATGCCTTCCTTTTTAGAAAAACCAAGACAATACCATGCCTTCCTTTTTAGAAAAACCAAGACAATACCATGCCTTTCTTTTTAGAAAAACCAAGACAATACCATGCCTTCTTTTTTAGAATAAGCAAGACAATACCATGCCTTCCTTTTTAGAAAAACCAAGACAATACCATGCCTTCCTTTTTAGAATAACAAAAACAATATCATGCCTTCCTTTTTAGAAAAACCAAGACAATACCATGCATTCCTTTTTAGAAAAACCAAGACAATACCATGCCTTCCTTTTTAGAATAACCAAGACAATACCATGCCTTCTTTTTTTAGAAAAACCAAGACAATATCATGCCTTCCTTTTTAGAATAACAAAAAATACTAGCACTTGTAAAATCGAGTCACTTATACTTTTCAAATCAAGTATCTTATATTTTTCAAATCAAGTAACTTATATTTTTCAAATCAAGTCACTTATACTTTTCAAATCAAGTAACTTATACTTTTCAAATCAAGTCACTTATTCTTTTAAAATCAAGTCACTTATTCTATCAAGTATCATTTTGAGATTAAGATCCAATAACTACGTACGTCCACCGTACACTTACTTCAAATAAAAAACTTTTAATAGAAGAAAGGATAGTTCACACACCGCTTGTCGTCTGTACCGACTCGATCATCTAAATTCGTCTCGCTCCTCTGGGTAACATTATGGAAATATTTGCATAGTGATAACCGATCCGAATTGCCAAATTAATCCATTTTATAAGCCTTTAGCAGGTTATATATTAATAATAATCTTATCTAATCAACTATGAACCTAGAAAGTGTAAAACGAACTGGTTATATCTTAGCTTCTATGCAGATGAAAATTCTACTTCTTTCAATATAATTGATTGTCGATTCCTTTTTCATTTAATGCTGCAATGGCTTGTTCGATACCTTTTCTCATTAGTGTTGTAACTTAGCAAGATCAACTCGACTCCAATACTTCCTAAAAACTCTTACCAACATATCCCATAAGACTTGGTAAGGACTTAGGAATAATTTAGACATGCATTTAGCATAGAATCAATAACATGAATACTCTTTAACTTCTAATAGTAGAATGAATCATGAAACAATACCACATGTATATTTCATACGTAGAACATTCCAAAAGAAGGAAAAGGTCCACATACCTTATTGACGACTAACCAGAATACGTCCCAATTAGGTACTTCAACTTATAACCATAATAACACGTCTATCAACTTCATGAATACTTAGTATAAGACATATACCAAGTAAAGGTTCTCTTTTTGTATAAAAATTTGGGCAGCACTTCCCCTACTTATACGTACTTTTCCACATTTCAAGAAGACCAAATTTCATCAACAACCAAGCACCAATTAAGGGCACAACCAAAATAGCAACCAAAGGGGATTACACGCCTACTTCACGTGTAAAATTCAGCCTCTTAATCTATATAAAAATAGTTCACAAAAACAGTCTGTGTTCCACAACAACAAGGGTAAATTGTGAGGCCTTTTAACACCTTTCTACACACTTATTCCCTTAGGACATTCATTAGCAAATACTACACTTAAACATGCATAATGTTGGCTGATTTTCCAGCATATACACGCCAAAAAACAGTCCCTAAAACAGCACAACAACGTCTTACAGCTTCATGCAGTTTTTCGGCCAACTACTACAACCAAAGCCATTTCCATAACTTCTTATAATCCAATTACATTACAACACTTATATATAAACAGATCAACTTGTAATAACCATATTTCCTTCATTTTAACATGCAAGTAGTGAAGATAACAACAACAATAACCAACGAAATTCAAAGTCCCGAAAACTGTCAAGTTTCGGCCCAACCCTTCAAAATTGTCCAAACACCTTTTATTTTTCATTCTTCTTAATACAAGTTCATCTATTAACTACTACAACATGTAATATCCAATTACTTCAAGAGAAGGAAGAATTTTACCTTTTATTTTGCCCAAAAATCGTGCAAAACAGTCAGCTCTATATTGGCCAACAGTTTTCATTTTTCTCAACTTCTTCAAGTTCCAATCACACACATGTATCCTATATAAGCTTATAACCAACTTCCCTTCTTGTTTTACTTCCAAAAAGTTGATAATCAAGCCTAGGTTTTCAAGGCAAACTCACGACCCAAATGGATTTTTGAGATCTTGGAGAGTTATTTTGGCTTAAGACTTGATTAGTGTTCTTAATCTTGGATAATAATCAACTCTCGTTCTTGGAATTTTCCTAGGGATTTTCGAACTCAAGGAAAGAGAAGAGAGCTTGCAAGATGAAATATGTGAAATGTTCTAAGTCTTGCACCTCTATCTCTATATAGATATTTTCCATTGCAAGACAAGAGGACAAGTGGATGAGGGACACATGTCACCCTCCCATTGGTCGAAATTCTCTCTTCTTTTTTTTTTAAATCTAGATATTTGGCCAAAATATCCTAAAATCGAAGGGCCCCACGAAATTGTGCAATTTTGTGCGGACCCCATATTATCAATTCCAATACTTCGTAATCAAATACTAATCCCATAAATCAAATTAGAAGTATTAAACTTCAAGTAAATAATTTGTCTTCACATTTTCCCAAAATTTTTCCCTTAAAAAAAATTAATTATTCTTTTCTTCCAATATTCAAATCTTATTTCCTTAAGTACGTTCTCATATTATTACCTTGGAAATACGAGAAATAACATCCTCCCCCCTGCGAAACATTCGTCCTCGAATGTTCATCAAAGGTCTCAAGCTATACAAATATCGGCATAGCCTTCTTTAACTATACCTATCAACCAATACTCGTTAGTGTCAGCACCGTGGTCCTGCATGTTGGCACCGCGGTTTCGGAATTCCTGCAGCTCTCTGAAGTTTCAGCACCGCGGTCCTGTTCCTTGGCACCGCGGTGCTGTGCCTGAAATTCACAACACACATTTTTCACTGAATCTCTTCTTCGTCTACTAGTTCCAATAATACTCAACAACCCACAGATGCCACATCGGGCCACAATATAACACAGACTCTTTCACCAACAACAATCACAAGTGGTTTATACTCAAACCAAGGAATCATCACAACTAATATACTTCACATATACTATGTACTTTAGCCAAGATCACACCTCAAATACTTTACTCAAGAAGGCCTTGTATATCTAAGGTCTCAACGATTATTCCAATATTCTAGGATTCTCAATTATTCCATGTCCCACGTTTACATTATCTCTCCTTGTATACGGGTAAGGTAGATTCTCATAATCTCCAAATCATGTTGTCTTAACCACAACAACCCTATTTACTCCATACAAATATTATTCGTACATCTCTCTTAAGCATACAACACAGCTTAATCTAACAACATGATATACCATTAAGTCACATAATCTCTTAAGGGTTCATCACCCTCTCAGACAGTTCATTACCTCTTAATTATTCCAAATTAGCACATACACAACCTTGATGAGGATTCATTAAACTGTTTCATACCTTCCAAGCAATTTATAAAGCTTAACCATCTCACGATAACCCATAATAATTACAGGAAATACACATATGGCCCTAATAAATATGTCTGTATAGATGTACATCATCATACCAACTATACAACAATTTTACCAACCTGTATACTAAGTCCATATATTCCCCTTCTGGGTCGTTGTCGATTTCTCATAACTGCAACCACAATAATACGTTAGGGAGGGACTACCCTAACAACATAGATCTATCGCACGATCTTAGAGTAAGAAGAATAGAAACCAATCCTAAATGTAATGTAGCCTCCTGTTTATGGGTGTGGTGCACAACACACTGATAACCATGACTCTATTGCACACGGTCTGTAGACATTCCGAGGACTAACTGCTCTGATACCACTCTTGTCACGACCCAAACCCGGGGCCCGCGACTGATGCTCTACCTGGGCACCCTTCTACCCATACATCACATAAAATCAGCGGAAACTCTAAGAAAACTCATTTATAAAAATAGGCAAGCCGATGAGGCTGTCGCTATATATAACCGGGAATATCCCGACAACACAGTAGTACAACTGACCAACAACCTATATACAACTCATGCAAGTCCAGCCCACACATGAATACAGACCTCTAAGAGTTTGGACAGTAAAATATGATGGGACAAGGCCCCCGCCGTACCCCTGAATATACATAGCCATAATGGAAGACTTGTGTAAAAATGACAAGCTCCGAATCATTGGAGCTATTCCAAAACGCTGACCAAGGATCCTAAGCTCACAGATCACCCAACTAAGTACCTAATACCTGCGGGCATGAACGCAGCCCCCCGAAGGGGGTCAGTACAACAAGGTACCAAATATGTAAACATGAAATACAAAAAATAAGATCATAACTGTACAAAAGAATGACCGGAACAAGTATGAAAATCAAATACCAGATCCTACCGTGCCATATAAAATAAGAGCCAAATGTACCTTGTATCACTGTACCACTGTACCATTGTACCTTATAAAAATGAGAGTCATCGTATCTATTTTCATATAACGCATCCCGACCCTTTAGTGAGGGACTCGGTGAAACCATCAGTGTAACATGTCCCGACCCTTTAGTGAGGGACACGGTAAAGACTATTTTATATACTACCCGACCTTTAGTGAAGGACTCAGTGTATCGCATAACATACCCGACCCATTTGTGGGACTCGGTGTATCACATAACGTACCCGGCCCATTTGTGGGACTTGATGTAATGAGAGTAAACTGTACATTTTCAAAAATAGAAAATTCATGTCAAAATCAGGGACACCTGCCCTCAGAATAATTATGCAATCCTACTCATGGGAATTGAACCTGCATGGATCTTTTAGACCCGCAATGAGTATATATACCCGCATCATGGAGAGCTAGTCCATGGAATAATATAATTTCATGGGAATTGAACCCGCATGAGTCCTTAGACCCGCATGAGTATACCTACTCGCATCATGGAGAGCTAGTCCATGGAATAATATGATGTCCCGGGAATTGAACCCACCCGACGGAAGCATGCACATGGAATTCCACCATCATGGAAGCATGTCCATGAAATAATATAATAATGTTGCCGGCCCTCCAGTAAGGGACGCGGTGATGTGGTAATATTACACTTGCACGAAAGGCTATCATGAGCAAACATATGCAAGTTAAATAATCTTTGACTCTAATTAGAAGAAAAATGAATGAACTATCATTTTAGAAAAAAACCAAGACAATACCATGCCTTACTTTTTAGAATAACCAAGACAATACCATGTCTTCCTTTTTAGAAAAACCAAGACAATACCATGACTTCCTTTTTAGAATAACCAAGACAATACCATGCCTTCCTTTTTAGAAAAGCCAAAACAATATCATGCCTTCCTTTTTAGAAAAACCAACACAATAACATGCCTTCCTTTTTCGAATAACCTAGACAATACCATGTCTTCCTTTTTAGAAAAACCAAGACAATACCATGTCTTCTTTTAGGAAAACCCAAGACAATACCATGCCTTCCTTTTTAGAATAACCAAGACAATACCATGCCTTCCTTTTTAGAATAACCAAGACAATATCATGCCTTTTTTTAAAAAAAAAAACCAAAACAATACCATGTCTTCCTTTTTAGAATAAAAAAAAATACCAGCACTTGAAAAATCAAGTCACTTATACTTTTCAAATCAAGTATCTTATACTTTTCAAATCAAGTAACTTATACTTTTCAAATCAAGTCACTTATTCTTTTAAAATCAAGTCACTTATTCTATCAAGTATCATTTTCAAATTAAGATCGAATAAAACTACGTACGTTCACCGTACACTTACTTCAAATAAAAAACTTTTAATAGAAGAAAGGATAGTTCACACACCGCTTGTCGTCTGTACCGACTCGATCATCTAAATTCGTCTCGCTCCTCTGGGTAACATTATGGAAATATTTGCATAGTGATAACCGATCCGAATTACCAAATTAATCCATTTTATAAGCCTTTAGCAGGTTATATATTAATAATAATCTTATCTAATCAGTTATGAACCTAGAAAGTGTAAAACGAACTGGTTATATCTTAGCTTCTATGCAGATGAAAATTCAACTTATTTCAATATAATTGATTGTCGATTCCTTTTTCATTTAATGCTGCAATGGCTCGTTCGATACCTTTTCTCATTAGTGTTGTAACTTAGCAAGATCAATTCGACTTCAATACTTCCTAAAAACTCTTACCAACATCTCCCATAAGACTTGGTAAGGACTTAGGAATAATTTAGACATGCCTTTAGCATAGAATCAATAACATGAATAATCCTTAACTTCTAAGAGTAGAATGAATCATGAAACAATACCACATGTATATTTCATAAGTAGAACATGCCAAAAGAAGGAAAATGTCCACATACCTTATTGACGACTAACCAACACGACAAGTAGAATACGTCTCAATTAGGTACTTCAACCTATAACCACAATAACACGTCTATCAACTTCATGAATACTTAGTATAAGATATATACCAAGTAAAAGTTCTCTTTCCGTATAAAAATTTGGGCAGCACTTCCCCTACTTATACATACTTTTCCACCTTTCAAGAAGGCCAAATTTCATCAACAACCAAGCACCAATTAAGGGCACAACCAAAACAGCAACCAAAGGGGATTACACGCCTACTTCACATGTAAAATTCAGCCCCTTAATCCATATAAAAACAGTTCACAAAAATAGTCTGTGTTCCACAACAACAAGGGTAAAATGTGAGGCCTTTTAACACCTTTCAACATCCTTATTCCCTTAGAACTTTCATTAGCAATTACTACACTTAAACATGCATAATTTTGGCTGATTTTCCAGCATATACATGCCACAAAACAGTCCCTAAAACAGCACAACAACGTCTCACAGTTTCATGCAGTTTTTCGGCCAACTACTACAACCAAAGCCATTTCCATAACTTCTTATAATCCAATTACATTCCAACACTTATATATAAACATATCAACTTGTAATAACCACATTTACTTCATTTTAACATGCAAGTAGTGAAGATAACAACAACAATAACCAACGAAATCCAAAGTCCCGAAAACTGTCAAGTTTCGGCCCAACCCTTCAAAATTGTCCAAACACCTTTTATTCTTCATTCTTCTTAATACACGTTCATCTATTAACTACTACAACATGTAATATCCAATTACTTCAAGAGAAGGAAGAATTTTACCTTTTATTTTGCCCAAAAATCGTGCAAAACAGTCAGCTCTATATTGGCCCACGGTATTCATTTTGCTCAACTTCTTCAAGTTCCAATCATACACATGTATCCTATATAAGCTTATAACCAACTTCCCTTCTTGTTTTACTTCCAAAAAAGTTGATAATCAAGCCTAGGTTTTCAAGGCAAACTCACGACCCAAATGGATTTTGGAGATCTTGGAGAGTTATTTTGGCTTAAGACTTGATTAGTGTTCCTAATCTTGGATAATAATCAACTCTCGTTCTTGGAATTTTCCTAGGGATTTTCGAACTCAAGGAAAGAGAAGAGAGCTTGCAAGATGAAATATGTGAAATGTTCTAAGTCTTGCACCTCTATCTCTATATAGATATTTTCCCTTGCAAGACAAGAGGACAAGTGGATGAGGGACACATGTCACCCTCCCATTGGTCGAAATTCCCTTTTTTTTAAATCTATATATTTGTCCAAAATATCCTAAAATCGAAGGGCCCCGCGAAATTGTGCAATTTTTGGCGGACCTCATATTATCAATTCCAATACTTCGTAATCAAATACTAATCCCTTAAATTAAATTAGAAGTATTAAACTTCAAGTAAATAATTTGTCTTCACATTTTCTCGAAATTTTTCCCTTAAGAAAAACTAATTATTCTTTCCTTCCAATATTCAAATCTTATTTCATTAAGTTCGTGCTCATATCATTGCCTTGGAAATACGGGGTGTAACATCCCTCCCCCCTTAGAAACATTCATCCTAGAATGTTCATCAAAGGTCTCAAGCTATACAAATCTCGACATAGTCTCCTTTAACTATACCTATCAACCAATACTCGTTAGTGTCAAGACCGCGTCCCGTGATCGGCACCGCGTTCCGAATTCCTTCACTCTCAAGTTTCTGCATCGCGATCTTGTTCCAGCATCTGCGTCTTGTGCACGAAATTCACAAAGACACATTTTTCACTTAATCTCTTCTTCTTCCAGTAGTTCCAACAATACTCAGCAACCCATAGATGCTACATCGGGCCACAATATAACACATAGTCTCTTTCACCAACAACAATCACAAGTGGTTTATACTCAAACCAAGGAATCATCAACACTAATATACTTCACATATACTATGTATTTTAGCCAAGATCACACCTCAAATACTTTACTCAAGAAGGCCTTGTATATCTAAGGTCTCAACGATTATTCCAATATTCTAGGATTCTCAATTATTCCATGTCCCACGCTTACATTATATCTCCTCGTATACGGGTAAGGTAGCTTCTCATAATCTCCAAATCATGTTGTCTTAACCACAACAACCTTATTTACTCCATACAAATATTATTCGTACATCTCTCTTAAGCATAAAACACAGCTTAATCTAGCAACATGGTATTCCATTAAGTCAATTAAACATAATCTCTTAAGGGTTCATCACCCTCTCAGACAGCTCATCACCTCCTAATTATTCCAAATTAGCACATATATAACCTTGATGAGGATTCATTAAACTGTTTCATACCTTCCAAGCAATTTATAAATCTTAACCATCTCACGATAACCCATAATCATTTCAGGCAACACACACATTGTTATACCCCGTATTTCCAGAGTATGTACGTGAGGACGTACGTACAAAAGTTTAGGCCTTAAGTTAGGCTAGGAACGAAAATATTTGTGCACAACTACCAAAAAGAATCGTTTTTCGACGAAACGTTTTACAAAACTTGCGAAGGGAAAATTACGGCTATGTCATTTATATTTTTTGCGGATTCTTTCGAGAGATGAAATATTTTGGACCAACGGGAGGGTGACATGTGTCACCCTCAAAGTGGACGTTATTGTGGGCGGTTCTTGGACGACTTGAGGGTCAAGGAGTTGGTAGGATATTTGTGATATTTTGTGTGGTAGATGGATAAGGTACACTTGCCCAAATCCTCACCCTACACTTGCCCACCACTTGTCTTGATCTTGGCCCTTGGTTTTCCTATAAATACCCCCCCTTGGTTGAAGACTTCTTCATCCACAAAACATTTTCTAAGTCTTGAAAATCCCTCCCCTCTTCTTGTTTCTCTCGTCCAAGAGCACCCCTCCCCCCTTTGAGAAAGCCTTTTGTCCGAGAGGTACCCCCCTTCCTAGTAGTGCTAGCCGAGGGTACCCCCCTACCTTGAGAGTTGTTCTCGTAAATACACCCCCCCCCCTTGGTAGAAAAGTACTCTCCAAGTATAGTTACTATTCCAAAATACCTTGGCCCAAATACCTTGTAGTATTCCAAGGTTACCCCTATACTAAAAGCCCAGAAATACTATTATACTTCCCTTCAGTCACAAAAACGAAACCCTAAGGAAAATCTTCATAGTCGGTTGAAGTATTAAGAAGAAGTTGCGTAGAACTTCTAAGGGTTGTTTGGAGCGGGTTGGAGCACCCAGAGTAGGAGCTAAACGTTGCTCCGGATCGACATTTAACTTGGATAATTTTGGGCTTATCGAGGTAAATACTCTTGTCCTTATATTGTAATTGGAAATTACATACGGTAGTAGTATAGAAATGAATATAAGATTCATAGAAGAGAATTGAACTGTAATAGGAGGATATTACAGAAAAGACTTGAACTGAAATCACGTCAGAAGAATATTAAGTTGAAGATTAAACTGTACTTACATAGGACTGTATTTACAGTAGACTTGTGTAGTTTAACGGGTAGGGAAGTGCTGCCCGATTTTCCGTAGAAAAGAGAACCCCCCCTGCTTAGAATATTCTACAGAGTAGTCTGGACGTTGATAGACGTATATGGCCTTTATAGGTTGAAAGTTCTGCGAGTAGCATGTCCTACTTGAAAGGTGAACAAGGCTAGCCGGGTTATAGCCGTGGAGCGTTTTGCTAATAGTCGATAATCGTCGCGAGGTATGTGATTCTTCCTATCCTCTTGAGCATGATATTTTAAAAGAATATATATAGTACGGTAGACGTACGTGTGTTAACTGAACGTGGTTTTACTCCGATGTCTTTTGACTTGAGTCTAAATAATAAGAATCTTGAAGTATTTCAAAAGGATTAAGAACCGTTTTTGAAAGAAGAGTAATACTTGGTTTTAAAAGCTTAAGAGTTATACTAGCTTTATGGGAAGTTAGGTATAACGACTTAAGAGAGATAAAAAAGAATGGTTTATTGATTTTAGAAGTTAAGATACTTGATCTTAAAAGATAAGAGACTTGACTTAATTGAATTAATATGAATTTTGTTAAAAAGTGTGAAACCTCATTCGTGAGTAATGAGTACTTGGTTTTTAAAAGGAATAATGTCTTACTGATTTCGGAAATCAGAATAAGTATCGAACAAACCACGTAGCTTAATAAAGGGAAATGTTTTGACTAATTAAGTATTATTAAAACCAGTAGAAACCTCCATCTGCATAGAAGCTAAGATGAGACAAAATGATATTACATTTCCTAGATCATGGCTGCTTTAATAAGTTTGTTATAAACAAGAATAACCTACTCACATATAAGGCATATGTTTCTCAAATTGTTTTAAAGGAGAATTATATCATCAAGTGATTAAAACTATGAACTACGAAACCTTTCGAAAATGAGAAACTTGAGCATTTGGAATTAGGCAAACTTGAACGTTTGAAAAATAATGTTGTTACTTGACTTTACAAAGGGAAGTGTTTTGGTTTACTTAAAAAGATAGTCACTCTATTTTTATACTACGGGTATTGTGTGACTTTTGTGAAAGAAACGGATCTTTTAAAGAATTAATGTATGAAGTACTTTGGGGATAAAAACCCGAACTTGTTAACATAAAGTAGAAAGTACCTTGTGTGAATAACTTGATTGTGTTGGTTTGTGATAGCCTTGTAATACTTTCTTGTCGATTTGATAAGTGAACATGTTAGGATGCTACGTGTGTTAGTGTCTTGTGATGTTTGTGTAAAGGGGTTTCCCTTGTTGTGCTTATGTTGTTTAACGATAAGCTGTTATGTTAGTATTATATCACTCACCTCTTGACATGATACCGGGGGTTAAGCTGCCCTCCGATGCGGGGTATAGCTCAGGCGGTCTGGGACCATGATTCGAGACTACCTCATGCGGGTCCAGGGGACCTATGCGGAGCTACGAGAGTTCCAGGTTAGTGTGCGGCCTTTGTGGTCATGCGGTCTATGTGGCCATGCGGACTGCGAGTCCAGGACGTTGCCGGGGAGTAGCTACCCTCGATGCGGGGAATACCTCATGCGGGCCTATGTGAGTGGCCTATGCGGAGTCGCGGAAGTTCCAGGACTAGACGCGCACATTTGATATCGCGGCGAGTGGCGGCCCGATCATGTGGCGGTGCAGAGCGCCTCGTGATCTGATTTATGACCTTGTTGGTGCTGTGGTGTTAGTAGTCGGCTATGCCTTCGCATTACCCCAGACGGTTTTATTATGACACAGTGGGACACGTGTTCATGTGTATTCCTTGGTGCTTTTATATCATAGACTGCCGGCAGTGAGGAAGGTATTCCACGGGCATGATTGATGTTGTGGGCGTGAGACCCATATTTATATTGAGTGATGACTTTGAGGGCGTGAGTCCCTGACTTGACATGACTGCTTATTCATTGTGAACTGTAGTTTGGTTATCATACATGTCTCCTGCTTTATATAGACTATTATGATTTCATTTACGATTTTTGGGCCACATACTCTGCACTGCAGATCGACCTCCTTGAAGCCGCGTTCATGCCGCAGGTAGAGGTACACCAGTTGTTGATCCCCGCTCTTAGGATCACAGTTCAGTATTTTGGGAAGCTCCGTTTCTCCGGAGGCTTATCTTTGGTATAGTCCCTGATGATTGTAGATATTTATGTTCATTCAGGGTATGGTGGGGCCCTGTCCCGCCATAGTTGTTTTACTTCCTTAGAGGTCTGTAGTCCCGTTGTAAAGTTGGGATGTAACTGTTCACTTTGGGTATTTATATATATTATGCCGAAAGGCAACTTTTCCTCAGATAAACTATGTCTCTTTTACATTGTTTCATGTTGTGTTTTTATATTCCGCTGATTACTCTGATGTATGTCTACTTGGGTGCCCGGGTAAGGCACCAGTCACGGGCCCGGGTTCGAGTCGTGACACACATGACCCTAATAAATATGGTGTATATCATCATACCAACTATACAAGAATTTTACCAACCTGTATACCAAGTCCATAAATTCCCCTTCTGGGCCGATGTCGCTTTCTCATAACTGTAACCACAATAATACGTTAGGGAGGGACTACCCTAACAACATAGCTCTATCGCACGATCTTAGAGTAAGAAGAATATAAATCAATCCTAAATGTATTGTAGCCTCCTGTTTATGGGTGTGGTGCACAACACACTGATAACCAAGACTCTACTGCACACGGTCTGTAGACATTTTGAGGACTAACTGCTCTGATACTACTCTTGTCACGACCCAAACCCCGGGCCCGCGACTAGTGCCCTACCTGGGCACCCTTCTACCCATACAACACATAAAATCAGCGAAAACTCTAAGAAAACTCATGTTATAAAAACAGGCAAGCCAATGAGGTTGCCGCTAAATATAAACGGGAACATCCCGACAACACAGTAGTACAACTGGCCAACAACCTATATACAACTCATGCAAGTCCAGCCCACATATGAATAAAGACCTCTAAGAGTTTTAACAGTAAACTATGACGGGACAAGACCCCCGCCGTACCCTTGAATATACATAGCCATAGTGGAAGACCTGTGCCAAAATGACAAGCTCTGGAATATTGGAGCTATCCCAAATCGCTGACCAAGGATCCTAAGCTCACGGATCACCCAACTGAGTACCTAATACCTGCGGGCATGAACGCAGTCCCCCGAAGGGGGTCAGTACAACAAGGTATCAAGTATGTAAATATGAAGTACAGTAAACAAGATCATAACTGTACAAAAGAATGTCAGGGACAAGTATGAAAATCAAATACCAGATCCTACCGTGCCATATAAAATAAGAGACAATTGTACCTTGTATCACTGTACCACTGTACCATTATACCACTGTACCTTATAAAAATGAGAGTCATCGTATCTGTTTTCATATAACGCATCCGACCCTTTGGTGAGGGACTCGATGAAATCATCAGTGTAACATGTCCCGGCGCTTTAGTGAGGGACACCGTAAAGATTGTTCTATATACTACCCGGCCTTTAGTGAAGGACTCGGTGTATCGCATAACGTACCCGACCCATTTGTGGGACTCGGTGTATCACATAACGTACCCGGCCCTTTTGTGGGACTCTGTGTAATGAGAGTAAACTGTACATTTTCAAAAATAGAAAAGTCATGTCAAAATCAGGGACACCTGCCCTCAGAATCATTATGCAATCCTACTCATGAAAATTGAATCCGCATGGATCTTTTAGACCCGCAATGAGTAGATATACCCGCATCGTGGAGAGCTAGTCCATGAAATAATATAATATCATGAGAATTGAACCCACATGAGTCCTTAGACCCGCATGAGTATACCTACTCGCATCATGGAGAGCTATACATGGAATAATATGATGTCCCGGGAATTGAACCCGTCTCACGGAAGCATGCCCATGGAATTCCACTATCATGGAAGCATGTCCATGAAATAATATAATAATGTTGCCAGCCCTCCAGTGAGGGACGCAGTGATGTGTAAATATAACACTTGCACGAAAGGCTATCATGAGCAAACATATGCAAGTTAAATAATATTTGACTCTCATTAGAATAAAAATGAATGAACTATCATTTTAGAAAAACCAAGACAATACCATGCCTTCCTTTTTAAAATAACCAAGACAATACCATGCCTTCCTTTTTAGAAAACCAAGACAATACCATGCCTTCCTTTTTAGAATAACCAAGACAATACCATGCATTCCTTTTTAAAAAAACCAAGACAATACCATGCCTTCTTTTTTATAAAAACCAAGACAATACCATGCCTTCCTTTTTAGAATAGCCAAGACTGTCACGACCCGAACTCGGGCCCGCGACTGGTGCCTTACCCCGGGCACCCTAGTGATAACAACATCAGAGAAAATCAGCGGAAATAAAATTTAAACAGGAAACAAGAGACAACATAAGAAAACAGGCTAACCAAAACGGTTACCTTCATGTATATACATATAACTGAATAGTTAAAATCCTTTACAACCCTGCCCACAACAGTACTACAGACCTCTAAGAATGTAACAACAACTATGATGGGACATGGCCCCGCCATACCCCTGAATGTACAAGTACCTACAATGACAGGGGACTATACCAAAAGATAAGCCTCCGGAGAAACGGAGCTTCCCAAACGCTGAACTGCGATCCTATGAGCGAGGATCAACAACTGGTGTACCTCTACCTGCGGCATGAACGCAGCCCCCCGAAGGAGGTCAGTACAACAGGTACCAAGTATGTGAAACTGAAAATACTGTAATGAAATCTCATTTCATCATTTTATAAAACCATTTTGCGATAAGTAAACAGTTATGTCAAGTAAGGGACGCATGTCCTCAAAATCATCACTCACACATAACTATGGGTCTCACGCCCACAATATCAATCATGCCCGTGGAACTCATTCCTCACTGCCGGCAGTACATGATGTAAAACAACATCCATATGTGAACCAGAACACTAGATCCTGCCTGCGTTATCAAACCGATCGGGCCAAGTAGAATAGCCAACTACCAGATCCTAAGGCTAGTCATAAAACTTCACGGGCAAGGTACGGAAGCCAACTACCCGATCCAAACCAGCCACGCAACTGGCCGAGGCAAGTATCTAAAGCTAACGTACAATAGCCTACCGTCTCACGAGATATGACCGTGGCAAATATCTTAAGCTATCTACCAGAGCCTGCCGATACACGAGAAATGACCAGAACAAGTATCTCAAGTGTGCCTGTAACCACATGTACAAATCAAGCCCGTGATCGCTCGTCACCGCGGCAAGCTTCATGGATTAACCGTCCATGGACTAATAACATAATTCTCACAATGACCGCATGCCCCGGCATCTTACCTCGGTATAAGCATGGCCATGAAACCATCCTACTGGACGCATACCCGTGGGCCACCCATCGTGCCAGTATATCCAAAGGAAATAACAAGATAATACTCAAAGTGGACGCATACCCGTGGGCCACCCATCGTGTCAGTATGTCCAAAAAGAGATAACAAGATAATACTCAAAGTGGACGCATACCCGTGGACCATCCAACATGTTAGTATGTCCAAACAATCAATCAGATAACCGGCCCTCCCCGAGAGACACGGTAGCACATAATCAAAACACTTGCACAACAAAGGCTATCACAACAAGCATAGGCAAGTTCAACATACTTTCATTTATGTCAACAATCCGGGTTTCAACCCAAAATACTACATACTTTCATTCTTTCAAAAAGACCTCTTTTTACGTAAAAGCCATACGATACTAACACTCGTAGTATCAAAACACGTTTCCTTTTCAAACCAAATTACTTCCCTTTCGTAAAAATCTTTACAAGACTTTTAAAATCAAGTACTCTATACTTTTTAAATCAAGTGCTTTTCTTTTAAAACAACATCAAGTATACTTTTTGAAACCCAAACAACTTACTCTTTTCAAAACAAGTAACCTATACTTAAATCAAGTTACTTCTCTTTTTCCGAAATCAAGTCGTTTTGCTTTCAAAATCAAATCTTTCTTTTATCCTCATAAAGTCGTTATAACTAACTTCTCATAAAGCCATTATAACACTTTATGTTTTAAACAAACAAAATTCATTTCACACACGTACGTCTACCATACTATATAGTTCACAACAATCTTGCTCAAGAGTATAGGAAGAATCACATACCTCTTCGGCTTAATCCACAAGCCAAGTCGAGTATGCCGCGCGCAGAAGATCCACCTATAATATCCACAATACATCTATCAACTTCTAGTTCTCTTCGTAGCATATTCTAAGTAAACAGTTCTTTATTCTACGGAAAATTCGGCAGAACCTCCCCCCCCCCCCCCCGCAATCACATAAATAACTTCCCCTAACAAGGCCTGCTACCAAGCCAACAACTCCAAGGGGATTACACGTCTAACCGGACGTGTTCAATTCTGCTACACAATAATACTACACAAGTCTACTGTAAATACAGTCCAATGTAAATACAGTTCAATTCTTTTTAATCATCCTTCCAATATATCTTATACTCAATTCTAAACTACTACAATATGTAATATCCAATTACAATAGGGGGACATAGATCATTACCTCGATAAGCCCAAAATTATCTAAGATTATAAGTCGATCCTGAGCAACGTTTAGCTCCAATTCCTTACGCTCCAACCCGCTCCAAGCGACCCTTAGAAGTTTCTAAACAACTTCTCTAAACACTTCAACCAAGCTATGAAGATTTTTCTAGGGTTACATTTTGCGACTATTGGAATAAAGTAGTATTTTCGGGCTCCTAGTATTGAAATAACTTTGGAATACTACTAGGGATACTAGGCTAAGGTATTTGGGATTTATACAACAATACTTGAAGTATTTTCTACACAAGTGGGGGAGGGTGGACGAGAATACTACAAAGGGAGGGAATATTTTGCCTTGGAAAGTCTTTAAGTGTGGATGAAGAATAGTCTTGCACTAAGGGGGTATTTATAGAGAATTCAAGGGTCAAGATCTATGCAAGTGTGTGGTCAAGATTGGGCCATGTGTGTGTGGGTCCCACCACACCATATGGCCAACGAAAATGATCTCCAAGTGTGATGGCCATTTCGGACAAAGGGACAAGTGGCAAGACACTTGTCCCACCATTTCGGCCAAGGTGCCACATGGGGTGACACGTGTCGCCCCCCTACTCGTCCAAAATATTTCGTCTTCCGAAAATATCCAAAATATCAAAAATCTCAAAAACAAAGTGGGCCCCACAAAACCGTAAATTTCTCCCGTGGGCCCCACGTGACCATTTCCGAAAATAAAATCTCATAATTCTAAAATAATCCAAGAAGTCCAAATACCAAATCTGGGAATCCAATTCCCATTAACGAACCTTTTTCCTTCACAAAACCCGGAAACTTTTCCGTCGAAAAATCACGTCTTTCTTTCTTTCCAATATTACTGTCGTATTCTCGTACGTACGTCCTCACATACATACCCTGGAACTACGGGGTATAACATTCTTCCCCCCTTAGAAACATTCGTCCCGAATGTTCCTTCTAAGTCTCTAAACATACATGCGTCGGTGTAGTTTCCACTACTACACTTACAAAACCGATCATGCCACTAATGGCCAGAATATAACATGTGCGCAAAACTCAAATCCAAGCCAACGAGGAATCGCCTCTAATATCACAAAAAGCTCCCACCCATGGTCTAAAGGATACTCCCTTCGCATCTTCACTTTTCAAAAGAAATGATCACTTCCGTTTTCATAACATGCGTCCGCTTCTTTTCTTACTCGTCGTACCCTTCTCGTACACCTGAACTCTTTCTATTACACGTACCACACTTCAGCCATCGCTTCAGTTTCCAAAACTTTGGAGCCACTACCTCCAAACTTGGTCATCTCACTAGCTTCAATTTCCTCTAAGGCCATTCCCGACCTTCACGATCCGATTCTGGTCGAACGCATCCACGAACCCGTACGATGTCTACCTAGACTTGGGCCTAGCACCCTCGTGACCCTATCACAAAGCGGGACCACCACAAATTGACCCCACCCCAAACCGGGTTGCGGGTTGACCCGCGACCTTGCCTCAACCCGACCCATTTCGCGCCAAGCTCTTGCTCCCCGATCCGGATCAATCTCACTAATCAAGTCACGAAAACCTAGTGGTCTTCTTAGCTCAACTACCCTCTTATAATTCACACCACTCAGGGACTTATCACACAATTATACCCCACGTATACTATGCACTCCGACAAAGGTCAATCGTAAACAAAATCTTTTACTCAAGACGGCCTCGCATCTAAGGTCTCCACGTATAATATTCTAAGGTTCACACCCTCCATGTCCCCATACTTACCCTTTTCAACTACCCATGTTTTCTAATCATAATTAACACAATGCTATCTGTACATAACACTTAAAATATACTCATCTTATCACCCATACTAATCTCTACAGGGTTAAGGATATACCTGAAATCAAATAGGCGGTTCCAAGGACCGCTATGTTACACCCCGTATTTCCAGAGTATGTACGTGAGGACGTACGTAGAGAAATTTAAGCCTTAAGATTAGGCAAGGACCGAAAATTTTGTGCATAACACACAAAAAGAATCGTTTTCCGACGAAACGTCTTCCAAAGCTTGCGTAGGGAAAATTCCGGCTATGTCATTTATTATTTTTGTGGATTTTTCTGAGAGACAAAATATTTTGGACCAACGAGAGGGCGACACTTGTCACCCTCTAGTTGGTGGACTTGTGGGTGTCAATTTGGACGATTGGAGCATTGTAGTTGGTAGGATATTTTGTGTTAGTTGGTGTGGTAGATGGATAAGGTACACATGGGTAAATCCTCACCCTACACTTGCCTACCACTTGGCTTGATCTTGGCCCTTGGTTGTCCTATAAATACCCCCCCCCCCTTTGTGAAGACTTCTTCATCCTAAAATCTCTAAGTCTTGAAAATCCTTCCCCCTCTCTTGTAGTGTTTCGTCCAACACTCCCCCTCCCCCTTTGAGTAGGCCCTTGGCCGAGGGGTACACACCCCCCCCCTAGTGGCCTTGGCCGAAAGGTATCCCCCCCCTACCTTGAGTTGTTTCGTAAAATACACCCCCCCTTGGTAGAAAATACTCTCCAAAGTATTGTTACTATTCCAAAATACCTTGGCCCAAATACCTTGTAGTATTCCAAGGTTACACTTATACTAAAAGCCCAGAAATACTATTATACTTCCCTTCAGTCACAAAACACAACCCTAAGGAAAATCTTCATAGCCGATTGAAGTATTAAGAAGAAGTTGCGTAGAACTTCTAAGGGTTGTTTGGAGCGGGTTGGAGCACCCAGAGTAGGAGCTAAACGTTGCTCAGGACCGACATTAAAACTTGGAAAATTTTAGGCTTATCGAGGTAAATACTTTTGTCCTTATATTGTAATTGGAAATTACATACCGTTGTAGCATAGAAATGAATATAAGATTCATAGAAGAGAATTGAACTGTAATGGAAGGATATTACAGAAAAGACTGGAACTGAATCGCATCAGTAGAATATTAATGTGGAAGTTGATAGACTTATATGACCTTTATAGGTTGAATGTTCTGCAAGTAGCATGTGCTACTTGAAAGGTGGACAAGGCTAGCCGGGTTATAGCCGTGGAGCGTTTTGCTAATAGTCGATAATCGTCGCGAGGTATGTGATTCTTCCTATACTCTTGAGCATGATATTTTAAGAATATATATATATAGTACGGTGAGCGACGTGTGTTAACTGAATGTAGTTTTACGGCAATGTCTTTTGACTTAAGCCTGAATAATAAAGAATCTTGAAGTATTTCAAAAGAATTAAGAAACCTTTTTGAAAGAAGATTAATGCTTGGTTTTAAAAGCTTAAGAGTTATGCTAGCTTTATGGGAAGTTAGGTATAACGACTTAAGAGAGATAAAAGAATGGTTTATTAATTTTAGAAGTTAAGAGACTTGATCTTAAAAGATAAGAGACTTGACTTAAAGGAATTAATATGAATTTTGTGTGAAACCTCATTCGTGAGTAATGAGTACTTGGTTTTTAAAAGGAATAATGTTTTACTTATTTCGGAAATCAGAATAAGTATCGAACAAACCACTGCAGCGTTAATAAAGGGAAATGTTTTGACTAATTAAGTATTATTAAAACCAGTAGAAACCTCCATCTGCATAGAAGCTAAGATGAGACAAAATGATATTACATTTCCTAGATCATGGCTGCAGTAATAATATTGTTATGAACAAGAATAACCTACTCACACATAAGGCATATGTTTCTCAAATGGCTTTAAAAAGAGAATTATTTTATTAAGTGATTAAGACTACGAACTACGAAACCTTTCGAAAAGGAGAAACTTGAGCATTTGAAATTAGGAAAACTTGAACGTTTGGATAATAATGTTGTTACTTGATTTTACAAAAGGAAGTGTTTTGGTTTACTTAAAAGGATAGTCACCCTATTTTTATACTACGAGTATTGTGTGGCTTTTGTGAAGGAAACGTATCTTTAAAGAGTTAATATATGAAGTACTTTGGGGATAAAAACCCGAACTTGTTTAAAGTAGAAAGTACCTTGTGTGAATAACTTGATTGTGTTGGTTTGTGATAGCCTTGTAATACCTTCTTGTTTATTTGATAAGTAAACATGCTAGGATGCTACGTGTGTTAGTATCTTGTGATGTTTGTGTAAAGGGGTTTCTCGATCGCGCTTTATGTTGTTTAACGATCACCGTTATGTTGTTATTGTAACACTCACCTTGACTTGATCCCGGGTTAAGCCGTCCTCCGACGCGGTAGACTCGGCGATGCAGGACCATGATTCGAGAATACCTCGCGAGGTCCAGGGACCTACGCGAGCTACGAGAGTTCCGTGTGTGCGCCTTTATGGTCACGCGGTCTATGTGGCTACGCGGATGCGAGTCGGGGCGACGCCGGGAGTAGCTACCCTCGATGCGGGGAATACCTCATGCGGGCCATTGGAGTGGCCTATGCGGAGCTGCGGGAAGTTCCAGGACTAGACGCGCACATTGGATACTGCGGGCGAGTGGCCAGCTTTGATCATGTGACGGTCTAGGCAAATCTCATGATACAGTTTATGACCTTGTTGGTACTGTGGGTGTTAGTAGTCGGCTATGCCTTCGTACTTACCCCGTACGGTTTTATTATGACACAGGTGGGACCTGGTGTTCATGTGTATTCCTTGGTGCTTTTATATCATAGATTGTCGGCAGTGAGGAAGGTATTCCACGGGCATGATTGATGTTGTGGGCGTGAGACCCATAGTTATATTTGAGTGATGACTTTGAGGCGTGAGTCACGACTTGACATGATCGCTTATTTATTGTGAATCGTAGTTTGGTTATCATACATGTCTCTGCTTTATATAGATCGCTATGATTTCATTTACGATTTTCAGTTTCACATACTTGGTACTGTTATCGACCTCCTTCGGGCCGCGTTCATGCCGCAGTAGAGGTACACGATCGTTGATCCTCGCCTAGGATCAGATTCGCGTTGGGAAGCTCCGTTCCCGAGGCTTATCACGTATAGTCCCCGTCGTAGTAGGTACTTACATTCGTGGTATGGCGGCCCCGTCCCGCCATTGTTGTCGTATCATTCTTAGAGTGCATGAAAATCGTTGTGGGCAGAGTTGTAATGAGATGTAACTGTTCGGTTTTAAGTATATATATATATGCCGCAAGGCAAGTTTTTCTCAGTTAACTGTTTTACACTTCACTTTATTCATGTCTTGTTTTATATTCCGCTGATTACTCTGATGTATGGCTACTTGGGTGCCCGGTAGGCACGATCCACGCCCGGTTCGGTCGTGACAAAAGTGGTATCGAGCGATTAATCCTCGGAAAGTGTCTACAGACCGTATCTAGTAGAGTCTTGATTATCGGTGTGTTGTGCACCACACCAATAATCAGGAGGCTATAGGATATTTAGGATTGGTTTCCATTCTTCTCACTCTGAGATCGTGCTTAGAGCTGTGTTATAAGTTGGACCCTCTAAACGTATTTCTTTCCATTACCGTTATGCCTCCGTGTAAGGCAACCCGGGCCCAGTAGGGCAAGGCAGCCGAGGGAGCTGCGAGTAGAGTACAGAGGGTTACGAGGGCACAGGCCCAACCATCACCCGAGTTGGTGCTTCATTCGGGGAGTTCTGCGACGTCGCCAGCCCTAGCAGAGTTTAGCACAGCGGCAGCAGTTCCTACTGCGGCCAGGATATATGAGCCTTCAGTTCCACGACCAGTAGCAGAAAGAATAGATTGCACAGAGACGACCCTGTTACTAGCTAGGGATTTAGCTACCAGAGGGTATGTGATATACCGATTTAACGCGGGCCTTGATGAATATCTAAGAGAGGGTTGTACTAGAGTAGCTCTTCAGTCAGGCTTGAGCATGGCCTGTGTACGGGCTTATGCGCAGCAGGCCGAGAGACGTAGGGATCAACGGGTTAACCAAGATCAGCAGAAGGGGGCCAGAACAGCAAGGTCCTTCGGTAACTTTCGAGGCGAACCGCCTCAGCAGCAGATTAGATATGCACCTCCGCCAGTGCAGAGTGGTCCTCCACAGACTTCAGGACGTTCGGAGTATGCCGGAGTTGGTCAGAGCTCCAGGGCTTCAGTTTTCCTCAGTGTTCACAGTGTGGCAAACATCATCCCGGGGAATGTCGTCTTTTGTTGGTACTTGTTTTACCGGCGGCCAGCAGGGCCATTTTGCGAGGAATTGTCCGACTAGAGGTGGCGCGGATGTAGAGACTCAGCCTTCAGGATCAGTGGCTAGTTAATCATCTTCCCAAGATATGCGCCCAACAGGGCAGGATTGATTAGAACAACAAAGGGGGAAGTGAAGCGGTAGATACATGTATATCCTTGAACCCTCTAGAGATTGTAGGTGTGATAAGATAAGCATATCTTAAGTGTTATGTTCAGATAACATAAGTGTTAATTGTGATTAGAAATCATGGTTAGTTAACCGGGTAAGATTGGGGGGCAGAGAAAGTGTGAGCCTTAGAGTTTTATACGTAGGGACCTTAGAGGTAAGGCCATCTCGAGTAAAAGACGTATTTTTATGTTTGACTTTATCGGAGTGCATAGTGCACGTGAGATATGTTTTTGTGATAAACACGAGTGGTACGAAATGAAAGAGGGTAGTTGATGTCACGACTGCCCGGCCCGTGATCGTGCCTGGCACCCAAGTAGTCATACATCGAGTAACGTGAAAATAAAACAAGGCAGAAAGCTTTATAAAATAAGACACGCTTTATCCGATGAAAAGCTTGCTTTCGCATAATATAAATAACTCAAGTTTTGCGATACATCCCATGCATAATAGTACTACTGCACCTCTGGAAGTAACAACTATGGCGACAGGTTCGCCATACCGATCATACAAACTATCTACAATACAGGAGATCATACCAAAAGTAGAGCCTCGGAGAAGATGGAGCTCGACACCAATGCAAAGAGATCCTAAGGATGCGGATCTAGCACTGCCGCCTTACTGCGGCATGAACGCAGCCCAGGAGGTCGAGACAACAGTACCAAGTATGTGAAACTATAAAGAA
This sequence comes from Przewalskia tangutica, assembly GCA_029844215.1. Taxonomy (NCBI): domain Eukaryota; kingdom Viridiplantae; phylum Streptophyta; class Magnoliopsida; order Solanales; family Solanaceae; genus Przewalskia; species Przewalskia tangutica. Next base: position 54,499,782 of record CM056736.1, read on the forward strand.
TCGAAATGAAATCAAAGTATTTAAAAACTTTTTCACAAATACAATCGTTCAATTGCAGTGCCACATCACAAACAACAATAAGAATAGGAAATCAGAATGTGTCTATTCTAGGCCGCGAATGATCGAAGCAAGGCCAATCGCCCATAGTATCATTCTGCGTGCCTAGTCACGACTTCCGCACCCGCATATGTCACATTCGCATGAGGTATTCTCCGACGGGGCAGCTAACCCCAGATCCGCCTAGGCTCCGCACCCGCATAGCCTCAAAAGACCGCGATAGTCTCGGCGGACCGCATAGGAATCCCCGCATCGGGCTAAACACCGGAATGATCAATCACGAGCATACCGCTGCTCGCATAGTCTCACAGACCGCAGCCGTATAGACCAAGATCGAGGGCAAGCCACCGGATAACGATCGAGGGTAGGTGATACAATAACAAGACAACGGACTTAGGTTAGCAACGTAAGCACAAGAATGACCCCTTACACAAAGATTTCAAGACACTAACACGGTAGTATCATAATATGTCTACTTATCAAACAAATCTTATTACACTTAGAAATCAATACAAGGCTTTTATAAACAAACAAGTAAATTCCTTTTATCTTTCTTAAGTTGTTATACCTAACTTCCCATAAAGCTAGTATAACTCTTAAGCTTTTGTTTTAAAACCAAATATTTATCTTACGTTAAAAATGATTCGATATTCTTTTGAAATGCTTCGATTCTTTATTATTGCTTAAGGCATTGCGTAAGTATTATTCAGCTTAAGCGAGGCATTGCCCTAAGTATTATTCAGCTTAAGTCAAAGACATTGCCGTAGTTATTATTCGTTAACACGTGTACGTCTACCGTACTATATATTGTAAAATATCATGCTTTAGGAAGAATCACATACCTTCTAAAACCACCGCCAAGTTGAATATGTGAGAGTCACTATAATAGTCACAGACATCTATCAAAGTCTAGACTACTCGAAGGTTATTCTAAGCGGGGTTCACAATTCTGATTGTCGGGCAGACAACCCTACCGGTGAGCTATATGAGTTCATGAAAACAGTCTATGTAGTCTGATTCAATTATTCTTCTTTAAACCCTTGTGATAAAGTCAATTCTATTCTTTAATACTCTTCTAAGTATTTATACTTATTCTTATACTTCTACAATATATACTCTCTAATTATAAAAGAAGGGTAAGTTTATTTACCTCGGTAAGCCCAATAATATCCTAGATAAAAGTCGCGCCTGAGCAAGGTTTAGCTCCTAAGTTATGCGCTCCGATAGCTCGAGAAACCTTAGAAGTTCTTCACAACTTCTACTAAGTACAAAGGGATTTGGGCTAGGTATTTTGGGCATTATAACAATACTAGAAGACAACTTTTCTACCAAGGAGGGGGTAGATTTGGCTAGCTAGGGGTAGGCCCTCGCCAAGCTTCTCAGGGAAGGGGGTGTTGGACTAATTGCTAACAAAGGGATAGTGAAGGATTTTTAGACTTGAAAGCTTTTGTGGATGAAGAACTCTTCATCTCAAGAGGTATTTATAGCTCAAGCCTTGGCCAACCAATGGCCAAGATGAAGACAAGTGCAAGGCAAGTGTAGGGTGAGGATTTAGGCAAGTGTCCTTGCCAACTTGCACACAAAATATCCTACCAAATCCAAGACAAAAGAAGCCAACCCAATCGGCCCTATTGCGTGTCAAGTCCACCAATTGGAGGGTGACAAGTGTCGCCTCCCGTTGGTCCAAAATTTTTCGTCTCTGAAAAATCCGCAAAAATACTAAATGACATAGTATGAATTTTCCCTACGAAATCTGTGGAAACGTTTAGTAGGAAAACGATTCTTCTAGTGTTTTGTGCAAAAATAAAACGTCCAAGGCTATCTTTAAGGCCAAACTTTTTACGTATTCCCACGCATACTGAAATACGGGTATAACATTCTCCTCCTTAGAAACATTCGTCCGAATGTTCCTTCTCAAGACGATTATCGAAGAAGCTTAATTTGTAAGTGCCACACATGGCCACAAAAAACACTTAGGCATAAATGATAATGGAAATTTACAAGTAGGAAAGTGAATTACCCGGAGGTGTGGGAATAGGTGAGGATACTTCGCCTCATGTCCTCCCGGCTTCCCACGTCATCTCCTCCTCGAGCTCGTTCCGCCACAAGACTTTGAAGCCACGCCCTTCGTCAGACGCCTAACGACGATCGACTATCGCTATGGGAATCTCCTCATACGATAACCCTCGGTCACTGGACATCGTCAATCGGTGTACCCTAGATGGATCCGATACATCTCCTCAAAGATAGATACGTGAAAAACCGGATGCACCGCCTCGATCGGACGGCAGATCCAACTCAGGCAACCTTGCCTACCTCGCGACAAAACGCCCAATGTACGCTTGATGAGTTTCCTTCTTCCCGAATCTCATCACACCCTTCATGGGTGACAAGAAAACCCAATCATCAATCGAACTCCGGATGCCGACGACGATGATCTGCATCGACTTCGCCGACTCGAGTCGATAGCCGCCTCGGATAAGCTTCACCTTATCCATGCACCAAATCTGGTCCCACTAGCCGCACTCGCCCACATCGAACCAACCTATAGGCGATCTGCACTTCCTCCCATATAAGGCCTCATGGCGCCATCCGAATCTGGAGTGGTAGCTATTATTATACGCAAACTCTACTAGAGGTAAATGATCCTCCCAACTACCATCGGTCAATAACAGCTCGCGATATCCTCAAGAGTGCGGATAGTGCGCTCTGCTGCCTGCATGCGTGGATGAAATGCAGATGCTCACTGCGCCGTCCTAAACCCTGGAAGGACCTCGGAAGTTAGCGTGAACCGGGCTCCGATATGATCGAAATAGGGACTCCATGCGATCGACGATCTCTGATGTAAAGTCCGCATAATCCTCGGTACCGAAAGTCGCCCTAACGGGAAGAAAGTGGGCTGATTTGACGATAACCCATATAGAATCATGTCTCCTCCGTGCGAGGCAATCGTGATGAAGTCCATGTTGATCACCTCCCACTTCCAAGTCGGGATCTCTATCGCCGTAATGGACCACCGTGCCTCGTGCTCTACCTTCACTGCAACACGCATCGAGCTACGAACTCGCAACGTCCTCTTCAAACCATCCCACCAATACACGATCTAAGGTCGTGGTACATCTTGGTCGACCCGATGGATAGAGTAACGCGTGTGCTTCCCAGAACAAGTCACGAAACATCTGAACACACACCGCTCAAACCTTAGCACCCCATCGTGCTACCTGGACCCTTGCCTCACGAAGAGATCACGATATCGAATCAAAGCGGGATCTCGTTGCCTCTTCACCTCTCGGCGATGGAAGACTCGGCAACCTCGCGAACTCTAACTTGCTATCGTAATCAATCAAGCGGACACCAAGGCTCGCTAATCGATGCAAATCACGAACCATGTCCCTCCTCTCTGCACATCCGATAGGCTCCCATCGACCTACGACTAAGAGCATACGCCACAACATTGCCTTCCCGTGGTACAGATATCAACATCGTAATCCTTAAGCAACTCTAACCACCGTCTGCCGTAAGTTCTCCTCTGGTGAAGATATACCGAGGCTCTTGTGGTGCGTATAAATATCCACGTGAACCCCATACAAATAGTGCCTCCGGATCTTGGCGTGAATCAACTCTAAATCATGGGTGGTAGTTCTCCGTGTTTCTTCACCGCCGGATGCATATGCTATAACTCGCCATGCTGCATCAACACACATCCCAACCCGATGCCCGACGCATCACAATACACGACATAACCATCCGACCTCCGAAGAGTAAGAACGGGCGGTCGTCGCCTCTCTTTCAAAGAATCAAAACCACGCCACAAGCATCATCAAACTTGGTCACGCTAAAGTCACCCTAGTCAATGGTGCGAAGATAAGCAAACTTCTCCACGAACCGGATAATAACTCGCAAGGCCCGAAATCGCGAACCTCTGCCGGAGTAGTAGGGTTCAGGCCAAGTCATCGCTCGATCTTGGCGTATCCACCGAATGCCATCACCCGACAATATGCCCAAGAAACGCAAGTCAACCAAAACTCACATTTGGAAAACTTGGCGCATAACTATCGGTCCCGAGAATCAAATGCTCCGCATGCGAGCGAATAAACCAAGATATCATCAATGAACACTATCACAAACGTGTCCAAAATGGTTTGAACACTGGTTCATCAAATCCATGAATACCACGAGCATTGGTCAACCCAAAAGACATGACCCGAACTCATAATGCCGCACGGTACGGGTCTGAATGGACATCCACCTCTCTCGACTGCACTGATGATAGCGATCGCAGATCAATCTTGAGAAATATCTCGCACCGGTCGAACAAATCATCAATCACGGGAAGGGGTATCTGTTCTTAATGGTCACCTTGTTCACCGTAATCAACACACATGCGCGGCCCCGCCCTTCTTCTTCACGAACAATACCGGCGCTCCGGGGAGAAACACTAGGCACGATGAAGCCCTTCTCCAAAGAAATCCTAAGCCGTCCTTCAACTCTCTCAACTCGGCGGTGCCATTCGTATGGCGGAATGGAAATAGGCCGAGTGTCCGTAATACATCTATACAAAACTCGATCTCCTCTCGGGAGGATACGGAGGTCATCCGAAACACGCTGGAACTCGACATCAAACACAACGAGATGGTAGATATACCCTTCGTACCATCTTCCTAGCCTTGAGGTAGGAAATAAACCTACCTCCGGCGATACCGTGCTCTCCCACTCGACAACCGGCCCTCAGAAATCGAATCGTACTACTCTCTCTCTACATTGGCGTAAGAAGCTAGCCAATCCATCCCCATAATCACGTCAAGTCAATCATCTCCACTCTATCAAGTCGGCTAGGGTCCGACGGTAAATGGTCACAGACAAGCTCTATATACCCGCCGAGCTACCACCGAATCACCATTTGGCGTAGCTACCTCGAAAGGGTCTATGGACTCGGCTATCCCTATCCTACTAGCAACAAGGGGAGATATATAGACAGAGTAGAACCGGATCTATCAAAGCATACATCAAACGAACCGATAAGGTACGTGACGACATCGGTGAGGCCTCACGATCTGCTTACCGGACAAAGCATATACGCGGTCGAGGACCGCTAATCGACCCGCCACGACCTGCCGCGACCCGCTGGTCCATGAGTACCTTGCCCGGGCGAGTAATCGCTGGGATGAAGAAGCGGGCCCTACTACGGCCGCCCGCTGGTCGGACAAACTCGCGAAATGACCTGGCCACAAGTATAGCGAGCTCGGTGCAGCTCGAATGGTATTCGCCACAACGCACACCGAGCGACCTCGACGGTTAGCACCGCTACTCGAAATCCAAGTCCGGGCCCCGACACGCCCGATCGCTCAGGCTTGAAAATGAGGTAGAGCGCTCTGCCGTGGTGCAAATCGGACTTGCGATGCCGCCACCACGAGGACCACCAAAAGAACCGGCCGTCTTGGCCTTCTTCTGCTGATATCGCTCTACCCGGCGTCTCTACGCCTCACATCCAGTGCATGAGCTGCATACGGGTTATGTCCATGCTCGTGAAGGGACACACCCGCACAAGACTCGGCCATGTAATCATCTAGCCCGTGACATAGCGATGCACCACCCTCCATCTCGCTAGGACATATCGAGCCAAAGAATCAAACTCGACATTGTACTCCTCACCGGCGTCCTCCCGTCTCAAAGAACAAGAATCTATCACTCGTGCCCTCCTCATGAGGCAAGAAGTGTGTGAGAAAAGCCTCAAAACTCATCCCATCTGCTGGAGGTGCATGCTCTCCCGAAAGCTCATGAATCAAACCAATCGATCGGTATCACGCACGACGCGAACCGAATGTCACAGCCTCGCCTCAAGCCACGATCACCGCGATAATCTTCTGCGGTGACGGATGAACTCGCGGATCATCCTCGGCCTCGACGTAAAACTGCGGGCTACAACTCAAGAAATCTCGTAGCCTCAAACTATTGCACTACGGTGCGGCTGAGCCGAGCCGAAGGCATCCGGCCTCTCTCGTGTCGGCCACAACTTTAGCCAATAGATCTCCTCACCTAACTCTCCGCGTGGGACGGGAGGTGTGGTACTGTGGTCTCTTTGGGCCGGCGGCGTCATAGAACTCGCCTCTCGTATAGGCCGGGCACGAGCCTCGTGACTGGGTGTCACGCTAGCCTCCTCGCTTGCCTTACCGGGTTGCCTTATGTGGAGGCATAATCGAAAGGAATACGTTAGGGTCCAACCTATAACACTCTAAAGCACGATCTCGGAATGAGAAGAATGGAAACCAATCCTAAATATCCTATAGCCTCACGATTATTGGTGTGGTGCACAACACACCGATAATCAAGACTTACTAGATACGAGACACTTTCCGAGGATTAATCGCTCGATACCACTTTTGTCACGACCGTTCGGATCGTGCCTTACCGGCACCCAAGTAGTCATACATCGAGTAACCTGGAAAATAAAACAAGACAGAAGCAGTTTATAAAATAAGACACAGTTTATCGATGAAAAGCTTGCCTTTGGCATAATATAAATAACTCAAGTTTTGCGATTACATCCCAACTGCATAATAGTACTACAGACCTCTAAGGAAGTAAACAACTATGGCGGACAGGGCCCGCCATACCCTGCATACAAACTATCTACAATACAGGAGATCATACCAAAAGTAGAGCCTCGGAGAAGATGGAGCTCACGACACCAATGCAAAGAGATCCTAAGGATGCGGATCTAGCACTGCTTGCTTACTGCGGCATGAACGCGGCCGAGGTCGTACCAAGTATGTGAAACTATAAAGAATGAAATGAAATCAAAGTATTTAAAAACTTTTTCACAAATACACCGTTCAATTGCCTGAGTGCCACATCACAAACAACAACGATAATAGGAAAATCGTAAAGTCTATTCTAGGCCGCGAATGATCGAAGCAAGGCCAATCGCCCATAGTATCATTCTGCGTGCCTAGTCCGACTTCCGCGGCGCATATGTCACGAGACCGCGTGAGGTATTCCTCGCGGGGCAGCCAACCCCGGATCCGCCTAGGCTCCCGCGCATAGCCTCAAAAGACCGCATAGTCTCAATGCATCGCATAGGAATCCCGCATCGCTAAACACCCGAATGATCAATCCTGGAGCATACCGCTCCGCATAGTCTCACAGATAGACGGGCAAGCCCTGATAACGATCGGGGTAGGTGATACAATCGGACTTACAGGTTAGCAACGTAAGCACAAAGAAGAATGCCCCTTACACGATTTCAAGACACTAACACGGTAGTATCATAATATGTCTACTTATCAAACAAATCTTACTACACTTAGAAATCAATACAAGGCTTTTATAAACAAACAAGTAAGCAGCCCTTTTTATCTTTCTTAAGTTGTTATACCTAACTTCCCATAAAGCTAGTATAACTCTTAAGCTTTTGTTTTTAAAACCAAATATTTATCTTACGTTAAAAATGATTCGATATTCTTTTGAAATGCTTCTTCTTTATTATTCAGCTTAAGCGTGAGGCATTGCCGTAAGTATTATGCTTAAGCGTGAGGCATTGCTAAGTATTATTCAGCTTAAGTCAAAGACATTGCCGTAGTTATTATTCGATTAACACTCACCGTACTATATATTGTAAAATATCATGCTTTAGGAAGAATCACATACCTTTAAAACCACCGCCAAGTTGAATATGTCGCAAGCAGAGTCACCTATAATAGTCACAGACATCTATCAAAGTCTAGACTACTCAAGGTTATTCTAAGCAGGGGTTCACAATTCTACGGATTGTCAAAGACAACCCTACCCGTGAGCTATATGAGTTCATCGTGAAAACAAATTCTATGTGAGTACATTCAATTATTCTTCTTTAAACCCTTCTACTGTGATAATACCAATTCTATTCTTTAATACTCTTCTAAGTATTTATACTTATTCTTATACTTCTACGATATATACTCTCTAATTATAAAAGAAGGGTAAGTTTATTTACCTCGGTAAGCCCAATAATATCCTAGATAAAAGTCGCTGAGCAAGGTTTAGCTCTAAGTTATGCGCTCAGATAGCTCAAACCTTAGAAGTTCTTCACAACTTCTACTAAGTACAAAGGGATTTGGGCTAGGTATTTTGGGCATTATAACAATACTAGAAGACAACTTTTCTACCAAGGGAGGTAGATTTCGGCTAGCTAGGGGTAGGCCTCGCCAAGCTTCCGAGGGAAGGGGGTGTTGAATTGCTAACAAAGGGAGAGGGAAGGATTTTTAGACTTGGAAAGCTTTTGTGGATGAAGAACTCTTCATCTCAAGAGGGGTATTTATAGCTCAAGCCTTGGCCAACCAATGGCCAAGATGAAGACAAGTGCAAGGCAAGTGTAGGGTGAGGATTTAGGCAAGTGTCCTTGGCCAACTTGCACACAAAATATCCTACCAAATCCAAGACAAAAGAAGCCAACCCAATCGGCCCTATTGCCGTGTCAAGTCCACCAATTGGAGGGTGACAAGTGTCGCCCTCCCGTTGGTCCAAAATTTTTCGTCTCTCGGAAAAATCCGCAAAAATACTAAATGACATAGTCGGAATTTTCCCTACGAAAGCTGTGGAAACGTTTCGTCGGAAAACGATTCTTCTAGTGTGTTGTGCACAAATAAAACGTCCAAGGCTAACTTTAAGGCCAAACTTTTTGTACGTATTCCCTTACGTACATACTCTGGAAATACGGGGTATAACAGTTGAGCTAAGAAGACCACTAGGTTTTCGTGACTTGATTAGTGAGATTGTTCCGGATCGGGGAACAAGAGTTTTTGCGCAATAGCGGGTCGGGTTGAGGACCAATCGCGGGTCAACCCGCGACCAGACAATGGTGGGTCGGTTTGGTGGTCCCGCCAGGTGGTAGGGTCACGAGGGTGTTAGGCCTAAGTTTAGTTAACCATCGTACAAGTTCGTGGATGCGTTCGACCAGTAGTCGGGCCGATGAGGTCAGTCCCTCTTGTCTTTCAGTCAAGATCGTTTACTCGGCAGAGGGTTATGAGAGACGTTATATCAGGAAGGTTGTAAGGCTGCACGAGGTGCCTACCTTTCACCTTATGACAGGCAGTGAAGCCCAGGTTATGGCTATTTCTTTTTCTGGAGGTTTTGCCAGGCAGGGTTAGGAACTCAGGGGAGTCTCAGTATCGCATTCGCCCTCGGGCCAGTGTTTGAATTTCAGGGGTAGCTGTGAGGATGGTTGCCTCCTGTTGAGGGAGTGTTTTTATAACTACCATTTCAGTATTCGGATATCGCCTTACGAAGCCTTGTAGGGGCGGAAGTGTAAGTTGCCGGTCGATTGGTTCGATGTCGGCAAAGTTCAGATAGTTGGTCATACTTGTTTCAGCAGGATGTGGATAGAGTGAAGCTTATCCAGGAGAGGTTATCGGCAACTTAGAGTCAACAGAAGTCGTGCGGATAATCGGCGACGACGCTTGGAGTTCAGGTTGACGGAGGGTCTTCTTGAAGGTACCACCCCGGAAGGGTGTGACGAGATTCGGAAAACAGAGGAAGCTTAGCCCGGGTTACTTGGGGCCTTTTCAGGTCATGTGAAGAATAGGCCAAGTTGCCTATGGTTAGCATTGCCGTTCGACGTGGGAGGCAGTGCGTCCGGTCTTTCATGTTGCTATGCTCGGAAAAGTATCAAAAATCCATCCAGATTGTTCCCAGTAATGATGATCAAGTTGGAGGTAGTAACCCAGAGATGTGGAAATTAAAGCAGTAACAAAAAGGTGGTAAGTTATGAAAAAGAGTTCGAGTGTACGAGAAGGGTACGACGAGTAAGGGAAGAAGCGAGCATGTATTACGAGCATGGATGTGATCATTTCTTTTGTAAAGTGAAGGTGCGAAGGGAGTATCTTTTAACCCTTGGGTGGGAGTTTTTGTAGTGATGGGGGTGATTTCTCATGGACTTGGATGTAAGTATTTGCGCATGTTGTATTGTGGCCAGGTGTGACATGATTGTTTTCGTAAGTATAGCAGTGAAGACTATACTGGCGCATGTTTGTTTTGAGACTTAGAAGGAACATTCGGGACGAATGTTTCTAAGGAGGGGAGAATGTTACACCCCGTATTTCCAGAGTATGTACGTGAGGACGTACGTAGAGAAATTTAAGCCTTAAGATTAGGCAAGGACCGAAAATTTTGTGCATAACACACAAAAAGAATCATTTTCCGACGAAACGTCTTCCAAAGCTTGCGTAGGGAAAATTCCGGCTATGTCATTTATTATTTTTGCGGATTTTTCCGAGAGATGAAATATTTTGGACCAACGAGAGGGCGACACTTGTCACCCTCTAGTTGGTGGACTTGTGGGCGTCAATTTGGACGATTGGAGCATTGTAGTTGGTAGGATATTTTGTGTTAGTTGGTGTGGTAGATGGATAAGGTACACATGGGTAAATCCTCACCCTACACTTGCCTACCACTTGGCTTGATCTTGGCCCTTGGTTGTCCTATAAATACCCCCCCCCCCCCTTTGTGAAGACTTCTTCATCCTAAAATCTCTAAGTCTTGAAAATCCCTCCCCCTCTCTTGTAGTGTTTCGTCCAACACTCCTCCCCTTGAGTAGGCTCCTGGCCGGTGGGTACACACCCCCTCCTGGCCTCGCCGAGAGGTATCCCCTACCGAGTTGTTTCAGAAAATACACCCCCTTGGTAGAAAATACTATCCAAAGTATTGTTACTATTCCAAAATACCTTGGCCAAATACCTTGTAGTATTCCAAGGTTACACTTATACTAAAAGCCCGTAAATACTATTATACTTCCTTCAAATACAAAACACAACCCTAAGGAAAATCTTCATAGCATCAAGTATTAAGAAGAAGTTGCGTAGAACTTCTAAGGGTTGTTTGGAGCGGGTTGAGCACCTGCAGGTGAGCTAAACGTTGCTCAGGACCGACATTAAAACTTGGAAAATTTTGGGCTTATCGAGGTAAATACTTTTGTCCTTATATTGTAATTGGAAATTACATACCGTTGTAGCATAGAAATGAATATAAGATTCATAGAAGAGAATTGAATCAGAATGGAAGGATATTACGTAGAAAGACCGAATCGAATCGCATCGTGAGAATATTAATGTGGAAGTTGATAGACTTATATGACCTTTATAGGTTGAATGTTCTGCAAGTAGCATGTGCTACTTGAAAGGTGGACAAGGCTAGCCGGGTTATAGCCGTGGAGCGTTTTGCTAATAGTCGATAATCGTCGCGAGGTATGTGATTCTTCCTATACTCTTGAGCATGATATTTTAAGAATATATATATATATAGTACGGTAGACGTACGTGTGTTAACTGAACGTAGTTTTACGGCAATGTCTTTTGACTTAAGCCTGAATAATAAAGAATCTTGAAGTATTTCAAAAGAATTAAGAAACCTTTTTGAAAGAAGATTATTGCTTGGTTTTAAAAGCTTAAGAGTTATGCTAGCTTTATGGGAAGTTAGGTATAACGACTTAAGAGAGATAAAAGAATGGTTTATTAATTTTAGAAGTTAAGAGACTTGACTTAAAGGAATTAATATGAATTTTGTGTGAAACCTCATTCGTGAGTAATGAGTACTTGGTTTTTAAAAGGAATAATGTTTTACTGATTTCGGAAATCAGAATAAGTATCGAACAACCCACTGCAGCGTTAATAAAGGGAAATATTTTGACTAATTAAGTATTATTAAAACCAGTAGAAACCTCCATCTGCATAGAAGCTAAGATGAGACAAAATGATATTACATTTCCTAGATCATGGCTGCAGTAATAATATTGTTATGAACAAGAATAACCTACTCACACATAAGGCATATGTTTCTCAAATGGCTTTAAAAAGAGAATTATTTTATTAAGTGATTAAGACTACGAACTACGAAACCTTTCGAAAAGGAGAAACTTGAGCATTTGAAATTAGGCAAACTTGAACGTTTGGATAATAATGTTGTTACTTGATTTTACAAAAGGAAGTGTTTTGGTTTACTTAAAAGGATAGTCACCCTATTTTTATACTACGAGTATTGTGTGGCTTTTGTGAAGGAAACGTATCTTTAAAGAGTTAATATATGAAGTACTTTGGGGATAAAAACCCGAACTTGTTTAAAGTAGAAAGTACCTTGTGTGAATAACTTGATTGTGTTGGTTTGGGATAGCCTTGTAATACCTTCTTGTTTATTTGATAAGTAAACATGCTAGGATGCTACGTGTGTTAGTATCTTGTGATGTTTGTGTAAAGGGGTTTCCCTCGATCGCGCTTATGTTGTTTAACGATCAGCCGTTATGTTGGTATTGTACCACTCACCTTGACTTGATCCCGGGGGTTAAGCTGCCCTCCGATGCGGGGTAGACTCAGGCGGTCTGGGACCATGATTCGAGAATACCTCATGCGGGTCCAGGGGACCTATGCGGAGCTACGAGAGTTCCAGGTTAGTGTGCGGCCTTTAAGGTCATGCGGTCTATGTGGCCATGCGGATCGCGAGTCGGGACGATGTCGGGAGTAGCTACCCTCGACGCGGAATACCTCACGCGCCATTGGAGTGGCCTGCGCGAGTCGCGGGAAGTTCCAGACTAGACGCGCACATCGATATCTGCGCGAGTGGCGGCTTTGATCATGTGACGGTTCAGGCAAATCTCATGATACGCTTTATGACCTTGTTGGTACCGCTGGTGTTAGTAGTCGGCTATGCCTTCGTATTTACCCGCACGGTTTTATTATGACACAGTGGGACACGTGTTCATGTGTATTCCTTGGTGCTTTTATATCATAGATCGGCGGTGAGGAAGGTATTCCACGCATGATTGATGTTGTGGGCGTGAGACCCATAGTTATATTTGAGTGATGACTTTGAGGAGTGAGTCCCGACTTGACATGATCGTTATTTATCAGAATCGTAGTTTGGTTATCATACATGTCTCTGCTTTATATAGATCGCTATGATTTCATTTACTGATTTTCGCCACATACTTGGTACTCCAGATCGACCTCTTCGAGGTCGCGTTCATGCCGCAGTAGAGGTACACCGCCGTTGATCCTCGCCTTAGGATTACTGATTCAACGTTTGGGAAGCCCGTTCCTCGGAGGCTTATCACGTATAGTCCCCTGTCGTAGTAGGTACTTACATTCAGGGGTATGGCGGGGCCCTGTCCCGCCATTGTTGTCGTATCATTCTTAGAGGTCTGTAGTACTGTTGTGGGCAGAGTTGTAATGGGATGTAACTGTTCGGTTTTAAGTATATATATATATGCCGCAAGGCAAGTTTTTCCCAGTTAACTGTTTTACACTTCACTTTATTCATGTCTTGTTTTATATTCCGCTGATTACTCTGATGTATGGCTATTTGGGTGCCCGGGGTAAGGTACCAGTCACCGGCCCGGGTTCGGGTCGTGACACGCTAGAACTGGGAACTTTCACCACGACCCCTGTCACGGCCTTCCGGTGTATGAACATTCTGCCTAGCTATTGAAGGTGAAGAACCCGCAACTGATCTCGAAGGCCGAGTCTCTACATCCGCGCTACCTCTGGTCGGACAATTCCTCACAAAATGGCCCTGCTGGCCGCATGTAAAACAACCCTTCTGAATACCGTGACACTCCCCCACATGGGGTTTACCACACCGGCTACACTGAGGTCGGGGTGGCTTCGTCTGGCCAACACCCCAACTCCCCCGAAAACCTGAACCCTTGGAGCCCTGACCTGCTCCTGAATACTCTGGAAACCCTGAAGACTGTAGAGGACCACTCTGTACTGGCGGAGGCGCATAACTAGTCTGTTGCTGAGGCGGTCCGCCTCGAAAGTTACCAAAGGACCCTGCTGATCTGGCCCTCTTCTGCTGACCTTGGTCAATCCGTCGGTCTCTCCGTTCCTCACACCCAAGTGCATAAGCCTGCATGCGGGCAATGTCCATGCCCGGCTGAAGAGCTACACCCGAGCAAGCCTCTGCCAAGTAGTCATCGAGCCCCGTGACGTAGCGGTGCACTCTGTCCTCCATATCTTCCACTAACGCAGGGACATAACGAGCCAACGAGTCGAACTCCACGTTGTACTCCCGAACCGTACGCCCTCTGTCTCAAAGATCGTAAATCTGCCGCGTTTCCTCATCCAAGCGAGGCAAGAAATGGCCGAGAAATGCCTCCGAGAACTCGCCCCAAATACCGAGGCGCATGCTCCCAGGACAGCTCCCACGATCAAAACCACCGATCGCAGATCACGCAGCCGACGCGACCCTAAGACCACCGACTCGGTCTCGAAGCCTTGATCACTCTCACGATTCGCAGAATCGCTTCGGATGAACTCCTGCGGATCATCCTCCGGTCTCGACCCGTAGAACTCAGGTGGACTGCAGCTCAAAAAGTCCCGTAGTCTCAAACTATCCGATCTGGGGTGAACTACGGGTGCATCGAACCTCCGACTCGCGTCTATCCTCGTGTCTAGCCACAATCCTAGCTAGTAACTGGGCCATCTCCTTGTAACCCATATCCTCTGTTCCTAGCCGTGGGACTGGAGGCTCAGGTACTGTGGCCTCAGTAGAGACCGTTGTTTCTCTACTCGCAGCTCCCTCTGCCGTCTTGCCCTTCTGGGCTCTAGTTGCCTTGCGTGGAGGCATAGCTGGTAAAAAGAATACGTCAGAAGGAGTCCAACTTACAACACAGCTCTAAGGCACAATCTTAGAGTGAGAAGAATAGAAACCAATCCTAGATATCCCATAGCCTCCTGATTATAGGTGTGGTGCACAACACGCCGATAATCAAGACTCTACTAGATACGGTCTGTAGACACTTTCCGAGGATTAACTGCTCTGATACCACTTTTGTCACGACCGAACTTCTCGCGATCGTGCCTTACCCTGCACCCTAGTGATAACAACATCGAGAAAATCAGCGAAATAAAATTTAAACAGAAACAAGAGACAACATAAGAAAACAAAGCAACTAAAACGGTTACTTCATGTATATACATATAATCAACTTAAAATCCTTTACAACCCCGCCTACAACAAGATTACATGCACTTAAGAATGTAACAACAACTATGACGGACAGGGCCCGCCATACCACGAATGTACAAGTACCTACAATGACAGGGAATATACCAAAAGATAAGCCTCCGAGAAACGGAGCTTCCAAACGCTGAATCGCGATCCTATGAGCGAGGATCAACAATCGTGTACTTACTGCGGATGAACGCAGCCCGGGAGAGGTCGATAACAGTACCAAGTATGTGAAATCGAAAATATCAGAATGAAATCTCATTTCATCATTTTATAAAACCATTTTGCGATAAGTAAACAGTTATGTCAAGTAAGGGACGCATGTCCTCAAAATCATCACTCACACATAACTATGGGTCTCACGCCACAATATCAATCATGCAGTGGAACTCATTCCTCATCACGGCAGTACATGATGTAAAACAACACCCATATGTGAACTCGAACACTAGATCCTCGCTGCTATCAAACCGACGCCAAGTAGAATAGCCAACTACCGATCCTAAGGCTAGTCATAAACTTCACTGCAAGGTACTAAGCCAACTACTGAGATCCAAACCAGCCACGAATCGCCGAGGCAAAGATCTAAAGCTAGCGTCTAATAGCCTACCGTCTCACGAGATATGGCGTGGCAAGTATCTTAAGCTATCTACGAGCCCGCCGATACACGAAATGACCGTAACAAGTATCTCAAGCTACCAGAACCACATGTACAAATCAAGCCCGTGATCGCTCGTCACCGAGGCAAGCTTCATGGATTAGCCGTCCATGGACTAATAACATAATCCTCACAATGACCGCATGCCCCGGCATCTTACCTCGGTATAAGCATGGCCATGAAACCATCCTACTGGACGCATACCCGTGGGCCACCCATCGTGTCAGTATGTCCAAAGGAAATAACAAGATAATACTCAAAGTGGACGCATACCCGTGGGCCACCCATCGTGTCTGTATGTCCAAAAAGAGATAACAAGATAATACTCAAAGTGGACGCATACCCGTGGACCATCCAACGTGTCAGTATGTCCAAACAATCAATCAGATAACCGGCCCTCCCCGAGAGACACGGTAGCACAGAATCAAAACACTTGCACAACAAAGGCTATCACAACAAGCATAGGCAAGTTCAACGTACTTCATTTATGTCAACAATCCGGGTTTCAACCCAAAATACTACATACTTTCATTCTTTCAAAAAGACCTCTTTTTACGTAAAAGCCATACGATACTAACACTCGTAGTATCAAAACACGTTTCCTTTTCAAATAAAATTACTTCCCTTTCGTAAAAATCTTTACAAGACTTTTAAAATCAAGTACTCTATACTTTTTAAATCAAGTGCTTTTCTTTTAAAACAACATCAAGTATACTTTTTGAAACCCAAACAACTTACTCTTTTCAAAACAAGTAACCTATACTTAAATCAAGTTACTTCTCTTTTTCCGAAATCAAGTCGTTTTGCTTTCAAAATCAAATCTTTCTTTTATCCTCATAAAGTCGTTATAACTAACTTCCCATAAAGCCATTATAACACTTTATGTTTTAAACAAACAAAATTCATTTCACACACGTACGTCTACCGTACTATATAGTTCACAACAATCATGCTCAAGAGTATAGGAAGAATCACATACCTCTTCGGCTTAATCCACAAGCCAAGTCGAGTATGCCGCGCGCAGAAGATCCACCTATAATATCCACAATACATCTATCAACTTCTAGTTCTCTTCGTAGCATATTCTAAGTAAACAGTTCCTTATTCTACGGAAAATTCAAAGACCTCCCCGCAATCACATAAATAACCTCCCCTAACAAGGCCTGCTACCAAGCCAACAACTCCAAGGGGATTACACGTCTAACCGGACGTGTTCAATTCTGCTACACAATAATACTACACAAGTCTACTGTAAATACAGTCCAATGTAAATACAGTTCAATTCTTTTTAATCATCGTTCCAATATATCTTATACTCAATTCTAAACTACTACAATATGTAATATCCAATTACAATAGGGGGACATAGATCATTACCTCGATAAGCCCAAAATTATCCAAGATTATAAGTCGATCCTGAGCAACGTTTAGCTCCAATTCCTTACGCTCCAACCCGCTCCAAGCGACCCTTAAAAGTTTCTAAACAACTTCTCTAAACACTTCAACCAATCTATGAAGATTTTTCTAGGGTTTCATTTTGCGACTATTGGAATAAAGTAGTATTTCCGGGCTCCTAGTATTGAAATAACTTTGGAATACTACTAGGGATACTAGGCTAAGGTATTTGGGATTTATACAACAATACTTGAAGTATTTTCTACACAAGTGGGGGAGGGTGGACGAGAATACTACAAAGAGAGGGAATATTTTGCCTTGGAAAGTCTTTAAGTGTAGATGAAGAATAGTCTTGCACTAAGGGGTATTTATAGAGAATTCAAGGGTCAAGATCTATGCAAGTGTGTGGTCAAGATTGGGCCATGTGTGTGTGGGTCCCACCACACCACATGGCCAACGAAAATGCTGTCCAAGTGTGATGGCCATTTCGGCCAAAGGGACAAGTGGCAAGACACTTGTCCCACCATTTCGGCCAAGGTGCCACATGGGGGTGACACGTGTCGCCCCCTACTCGTCCAAAATATTTCGTCTTCCAAAAATATCCAAAATATCGAAAATCTCAAAACAAAGTGGGCCCCACAAAACCGTAAATTTCTCCCGTGGGCCCCACGTGACCATTTCCGAAAATAAAATCTCATAATTCTAAAATAATCCAAGAAGTCCAAATACCAAATCTGGGAATCCAATTCCCATTAACGAACCTTTTTCCTTCACAAAACCCGGAAACTTTTCCGTCAAAAAATCACATCTTTCTTTCTTTCCAATATTACTGTCGTATTCTCGTACGTACGTCCTCACATACATACCCTGAAACTATGGGGTATAACAAAGACAATACCATGCCTTCCTTTTTAGAAAAACCAAGACAATACCATGTCTTCCTTTTTAGAAAAACCAAGACAATACCATGCTTCCTTTTTAGAATAACCAAGACAATACCATGCCTTCTTTTTTTAGAAAAACCAAGACAATACCATGCCTTCCTTTTTAGAATAACCAAAGATACTAGCACTTGTAAAATCAAGTAACTTATACTTTTCAAATCAAGAAACTTATACTTTTCAAATCAAGTCACCTATTCTTTTAAAATCAAGTAACTTATTCTATTAAGTATCATTTTGAGATTAAGATCCAATAAAACTACGTACGTCCACCGTACACTTACTTCAAATAAATAACTTTTAAAAGAAGAAAGGATAGTTCACACACCGCTTGTCGTCTGTACCGACTCGATAATCTAAATTTGTCTCGCTCCTCGGGCTAACATTATGGAAACATTTGCATAGTGATAACCGATCCGAATTGCCAAATTAATCCATTTTATGAGCCTTTAGCAGGTTATTTATTAATAATGATCTTATCTAATCAGTTGTGAACCTAGAAAGTGTAAAATGAACTGGTTATATCTTAGCTTCTATGCAGATGAAAATTCTACTCATTTCAATATAATTGATTGTCGAGTCCTTTTTCATTTAACGCTGCAATGACTTGTTCGATACCTTTTCTCATTAGTGATGTAACTTAGCAAGATCAACTCCACTCCAATACTTCCTAAAAACTCTTACCAACATCTCCCATAAGACTTGGTAAGAACTTAGGAATAATTTAGACATGCCTTTAGCATAGAATCAATAACATGAATACTCCTTAACTTCTAAGAGTAAAATGAATCATGAAACAATACCACATGTATATTTCATACGTAGAACATGCCAAAAGAAGGAAAATGTCCACATACCTTATTGACGACTAACCAACACGACAAGTAGAATACGTCCCAATTAGGTACTTCAACCTATAACCACAATAACACGTCTATCAACTTCATGAATACTTAGTATAAGATATATACCAAGTAAAAGTTCTCTTTCCGTATAAAAATTTGGGCAGCACTTCCCCTACTTATACATACTTTTCCACCTTTCAAGTAGGCCAAATTTCATCAACAACCAAGCACCAATTAAGGGCACAACCAAAACAGCAACCAAAGGGGATTACACGCCTACTTCACATGTAAAATTCAGCCCCTTAATCCATATAAAAACAGTTCACAAAAACAGTCTGTGTTCCACAACAACAAGGGTAAAATGTGAGGCCTTTTAACACCTTTCAACATCCTTATTCCCTTAGAACTTTCATTAGCAATTACTACACTTAAACATGCATAATTTTGGCTGATTTTCCAGCATATACATGCCACAAAACAGTCCCTAAAACAGCACAACAACGTCTCACAGTTTCATGCAGTTTTTCGGCCAACTACTACAACCAAAGCCATTTCCATAACTTCTTATAATCCAATTACATTCCAACACTTATATATAAACATATCAACTTGTAATAACCACATTTACTTCATTTTAACATGCAAGTAGTGAAGATAACAACAACAATAACCAACGAAATCCAAAGTCCCGAAAACTGTCAAGTTTCGGCCCAACCCTTCAAAATTGTCCAAACACCTTTTATTCTTCATTCTTCTTAATACATGTTCATCTATTAACTACTACAACATGTAATATCCAATTACTTCAAGAGAAGGAAGAATTTTACCTTTTATTTTGCCCAAAAATCGTGCAAAACAGTCAGCTCTATATTGGCCCACAGTTTTCATTTTGCTCAACTTCTTCAAGTTCCAATCACACACATGTATCCTATATAAGCTTATAACCAACTTCCCTTCTTGTTTTACTTCCAAAAAAGTTGATAATCAAGCCTAGGTTTTCAAGGCAAACTCACGACCCAAATGGATTTTGGAGATCTTGGAGAGTTATTTTGGCTTAAGACTTGATTAGTGTTCTTAATCTTGGATAATAATCAACTCTCGTTCTTGGAATTTTCCTAGGGATTTTCGAACTCAAGGAAAGAGAAGAGAGCTTGCAAGATGAAATATGTGAAATGTTCTAAGTCTTGCACCTCTATCTCTATATAGATATTTTCCCTTGCAAGACAAGAGGACAAGTGGATGAGGGACACATGTCACCCTCCCATTGGTCGAAATTCCCTTTTTTTTTAAATCTATATATTTGTCCAAAATATCCTAAAATCGAAGGGCCCCGCGAAATTGTGCAATTTTTGGCGGACCCCATATTATCAATTCCAATACTTCGTAATCAAATACTAATCCCTTAAATTAAATTAGAAGTATTAAACTTCAAGTAAATAATTTGTCTTCACATTTTCTCGAAATTTTTCCCTTAAGAAAAACTAATTATTCTTTCCTTCCAATATTCAAATCTTATTTCATTAAGTTCGTGCTCATATCATTGCCTTGGAAATACGGGGTGTAACATGATATTTCTTCATTTTCTTAAGTTTGCGGCTCATTGATTTCTTCAAAAATATCAAGATTGATCAAGTCTTACATCTCTTTATGAGATTCTTTCTTGGTGTCATCTTGGCCATTTATTTTCCTTTTCTAGGATTTCGATCCTTAGAACCCAATGGTCTATCATGTTTCAGGTGTTCTTTGGACTCATTTGTGTCACGACCCGAACCCGGGCCCGTGACTGGTGCCTTACCCCGGGCACCCCAGTAGTCATACATCAGAGAAAAATCAGCGGAACATAAATCAACAACATAAAATAACAGAAGTATAAACAATAATCTGTGAAAACTTACCTTTCGGCATATATATAAACAACAACTCTTTCAACATGAACAGTTTAATCCTTTTTACAAACCCCGCCACAACAAGATTACTCTGCACTCTACGAATGATATGACAACAACGACGGCGGGGCCGCCATACCACGAATGTAAGCACCTACAACAACAGGGACTATACGAAGACAAGCCTCCGAGAAACGGAGCTTTCCCAAACGCCGAATCGTGACCCTAAGGCGAGGATCAACGATCGGTGTACCTTACTGCGGCATGTAACGCGGCCCGGGCGAGGTCAAGATAACAGTGCAGAGTATGTGAAACTGAAAATAATGTAAATGAAATCATAGTAGTCTCTAAAAAGCAGGAGACATGTATGATATCAAATCTACGATTCACAATAAACAAGCGATCATATCAAGTCGTGGACTCACGCCTCAAAGTCATCACTCAAATATAACAATGGGTCTCACGCCACAACATCAATCATGCCCGTGGAATACCTTCCTCACCGGCAGCTTTATGATATAAAAGCACCAAGGAACACACATGAACACCAGTCCCACTGCCATAATAAAACTGCACGGTAAGTACGAAGGCATAGCCGACTACTAACACCCACGCATGCAACAAGGTCATGAATCGTATCATAAGATCTGTCTGCATCACATGATCAAAGCTGGCCACTTGCCCGCAGTATCTAATGTGCGCGTCTAGTCCTGGAACTTTCCGCAGCTCCGCATAGGCCAATCTCATCGGCCCGCATGAGGTATTCCCCGCATCGAGGGTAGCTACTCCCCGGCATCGTCCTGGACTTCGCAGTCCGCATGGCCACATGGACCGCATGCCCATAAAGGACGCACACTAACATCGAACTCGTAGCTCCGATAGGCCCTCAGGACTGCGTGAGGTATTCTCGAATCATAGGTCCATCGACCCGCTGAAGTCTACCCCGCACGGAGGCGCCTTAACCCTAATCATCTCAAGAGATGAGTGATGTAAAATACTAACACAACCGCTTATCGTTAAACAACATAAGCACAACAAAGGAAAACCCCTTTACACAACATCACAAGATACTAACACACGTAGCATCCTAGCATGTTTACTTATCAATCAACAAGAAAGTATTACAAGGCTATCACAAACCAACACAATCAAGTTATACACAAGGTACTTTCCACTATATGCCAACAAGTTCGGGTTTTATCCCCAAAGTACTTCATACATTTACTCTTAAAAGATACGTTACTTTCACAATGTCACACAATACCCGTAGTATAAAAATAGAGTGACTATCTTTTTAAAGTAAATCAATTACTTCTCTTTGTAAAATCAAGTAGCAACATTCTTTTCCAATGTTCAAGTTTGCCTAATTTCCAATGTTCAAGTTTGTCTAATTTCCAATGTTCAAGTTTCTCATTTTTCGAAAGGGTTTCAGATTCATAGTATTAATCACTTAAGAATATCATTCTCTTTAAACCATCCGAGAAACATAAGCCTTATATGTGAGTAGGATATTCTTGTTTATAAAAATCTTATTACAATGACCATGATCTAGAAATATCATTTTGTCTCATCTTAGCTTCTATGCAGATGGAAGTTTCTCTGGTTTTAATAATACTTAATTATTAAAAACATTTCTTTATTAACGCCGCAGATGGTTTGTGACACATTCTCGATTTAGAAATCAAGAAACATTCTTAAGCCGTTATACCTAACTTCCCATAAAGCTAGTATAACTCTTAAGTTTTCAAAAAAACAAGTATTACTTCTTCTCAAAATGATTCAAAAATCTTTTGAAATACTTCAAGTTCTTTATTAACACATAACAAGCCAGTTATAGTTCAAATCAGTTACCTTTCAAGAACCACAAGTATTTTCTTATCAACATAAAGCTATTATAACCAACTTCCCATAAAGCCGTTATAACACTTTATGTTTTAAACCAATCAAATACATTTAGCACATGTACGTCTACCGTACTACATAGTTCACACATATCATGCTAGAAGAGATAGGAAGAGGTTCACATACCTCGCGACGAGTATCGACTAATAGCAAAACGCTCCAAGTACCTCCAACCGTGGCTACTCCTAAGCCAAGTAGATCGCGCCATACGTAGTACTTCAACCTATAAGGCCACAAGGCACTTATTAACATTTAGATCCCTTCAGAACATTCTACGTAAAATTCGAAGACTCTCCCGCAACAGCGTAAATCTCCTCCTTCTAACTGGTGGCTACCAAGCCAACCAGTGGGTTATACGCCTAACCCGAACGGTACAATTCTACTCCACAAGATTACTACACAAGCTCATCAGTAATACGGTCCTATGTAAATACGATTCGATTCTTCTTTCAAAAGGTTTATTATTCAGGCTTAAGTCAAAAGACATTGCCGACAACAACGTTCAGTTCTATATATAGTATACTTCAACTATATAGTCTAACAATCATGTAATTTCCAATTACAATAGAGGGACAAGATAATTACCTCGATAAGCCCATAATTATCCAAGTATAAAGTCGATCCTGGGCAATCGTTTAGCTCCAACTCCGTGTGCTCCGACCCGCTCCAAACAACCCTTAGAAGTTCTAACCAACTTCTACTTATGACTCCAACTAACTATGGAGATTTTCCTGTGGTTTCGGTTTTGTAGTGACGGGAAGTATAATAGTATTTCTGGCTTTTTGTATAGTATAACCTTAGAGTACTACAAGGTATACTGCTAAGGTAATTTGGGCATTATAACAATACTTTTGAGAGTATTTCTACCAAGAGGGGGTGTATTATACGAGACAACTAGGCTAGTGGGTACCCTACCACACTACAAGGAGGGGAAGAGGGCTCTCGCCGAGGGCCTTTCAAAGGGGAGAGGGCTCTTGACGAGAGTCAACAAGAGGAGGAGAGGGTTTCCAAGACTTAGAACAAGTGAAGAGTGGATGAAGAAGTCATCAAAGAGGGGGGTATTTATAGGTCTCGCAAAGGCCAACCAATGGCCAAGATCTTGCCAAGTGCAAGGCAAGTGTAGGGCCAAGATCTTGCCAAGGGCACCTTATCCATCTACCACAAAATATCCTACCAACCCTTGACCAAACAATGGCCATTTCGTCCACTGAACCGCCCACAACGTGCCAATGAGAGGTGCCAAGTGGCGCCTCTTGTTGGTCCAAAATGTTTCGCCTCTCGGAAAAATCCGCAAAAATAAAAATGACATAGCTGGAATTTTCCCTACGAAAGTCGTGGAAAACGTTTAAAAAAACGACTCTAATCGGGTGTTGTGAACAAATAATTTTCGGCCAAGCCTTACTACAAGTTCAAATTTTCTACGCACGCCCCACGCATACTGCGAAATACGGGGTATAACATTCTCCCCTCCTTAGAAACATTCGTCCCGAATGTTCCTTCTAAGTCTCAAAACAAACGCGCGCCGGTATAGTCCTCACTGCTATACTTACGAAAACAATCCTGCCACGCATGGCCACGGAACCAACTTGCGCAAAATACTTACCTCCAAGTCCACGAGGAAACACCTCTAACATCACCACAAACACCTCTCTCCGGGGTCTAAAATATACTTCCTTCGCACCTTCTCTTTACAAAAGAAATGATACCACTTTTGTCACTTTGCCGCGAGGTTCACTCCGGCGACCCAACAAATGGTACCGGGCTGCATGCGATCCCTGAGGCTGACGTACACTCGAACTCTTACCACATTTCTGATACTGCTTCAGTTTCCAAAACTCGGGGTTACTATCTCTAACGTGGTCATCATTAACTGGGAACACTCTGGATGGATCTCCGATACTTTCCGAACATAACAATACGAAAGACCGGACGTACTGCCTCCTAAGTCGGACGGCAAAAGCTAACATATAGGCAACCCGGCCTATTCTTCACATGAACTTAAAAAGGCCCAAAACAACTCGGGCTAAGTTTCTCGCTTTCCAAAACTCACACCTAAACCGGGTGGTACCTTCGAAGACCGATCACAACTGAACTCTAAGCGTGCCGCCGATTATCCGCACGATTTCTCCGAGCCGCGGTAACCTCTTCTAGACAAGCTTCACCCTATCCACATCTGCTGAACACGTAATAACCAATTTTCGAACGCGCCAACATCGAACCAATCGACCGGCAACTTACCCTTCCGCCCCTACAAGGCTTCATAAGGCGACATCCGAACATTGAAATGGTAGCTTAAACACTACCTCCACAGGAGACAACAATCCCCACAACTATCCCTGAAATCCAAACACTGGCCCGAGGGCGAATGCGATTCTGAGACTCACCTGAGTTCTTAACACATGCCTGGTAAAACTTCCAGAAACAAAAACAGCCATAACCTGGGCTCCACTGTCTGCCATAAGGTGAAGGTAGGCACCCCGTGCAGCCCTACAACCTTTCTGATACAACAACACTGCCGAGTGAACGGTCCCGACCGAAGAACACGATGGGCTGCCCCCATCGGCCCGACCACTGGTCGAACGCATCCACGAACTCATACGCTGGTTAACTAAACCTGGGCCTAACACCCTCGTGACCCTACCACAAGGCGGGACCACCATAAACTGACCCCACCACCATACATGTCGCGGGTTGACCCGCAACATGGCCTCAACCCGACCCGGCATCGCGCAAAACACTAGCTCCCCGAAGGAATAATTTCACAAATCATGTTACGAAAACCTAGCGGTCTTCCTAGCTCGACTACCTTCTTTCAAATCACGCTACTCAGGGACTTATCCCACAACCATAGCCCACGTGCACCATGCACTCTGATAAGGATCAAACATAACACTACACCTATACTCGAGATGGCCTTACCTCTAAGGTATCTACGTATAAAACTCTAAGGCTCACACCTTCTCTGTCCCCCAAAATCTTACTCGGTTAACCCACCATGATTTCTAATCACTACTAACACACTGCTATCAGAACATAGCACTTAAGGTATACTCACCTTATCACACATACAGATCTCTAGAGGGTTAAGGATATATCTATATCTACTGCTTCACTCCCCTTAGTCGTTCTAATCAAACTCGCCTGTAGGCGATAGCTAAGGAAGATGACGAACTACCCACCGATCCTGAAGGCTAAGTCCTCCCGCAAGGACACTCTCTCGACACATGGCCCTGACGGCCGCAGGTACTACAAGTACCAACTAAAAGACGACATTCCCCGGAATGACGTCATTACATCGTGAACACCGAGGAAATCAATCCGGCCGGGAACCTACGTGTAGCTGTGAACCGGAAACTCTGGAGTTCTGACCAACTCCTGCATACCCCGAACGCCCCGAACCCCGCGAGGACCACTGCGACCGGTGGATGCGCATATTCAATCTGGCCGCGAGGTGACTCGCCTCGAAAGTTACCAAAGGATCTTTGCCGCCTGCCTCTTCGCCGCCCGTTAACCCGTTGATCTCTACGTTTCGCCTGGCGCATAAGCCCGCATACGTGCCACGATCGCCTAATCGAAGAATTACTCTCGCACAACCCTCAGACTTACTCGCGGCCTCCTCGGCGCCTTGCCTCCCGGGCGGGTTTGCCTACGCGAGGCATAATGATAGGGAAAGAATTACGTTAGAGGTCCAACTTACAACATGACTCTAAGGCACGATCTCGAGTGAGAAGAGATGGAAACCAACCCTAAATATCCTATAGCCTCACGATTATTGATGTGGTGCACAACACACCGATAATCAAGACTCTCATCGATACGGTGCAGAGACACTTTCCGAGGATTAATCGCTCGATACCACTTTTGTCACGACTAACCGGCCCGTGATCGTGCCTTACCCCGCACCCGGTAGTCATACATCGAGAAAAATCAGCGGAACATAAATCAACAACATAAAATAATGCAAGTATAAACAATAATCAGGAAAACTTGCCTTTCGGCATATATATAAACAACAACTCTTTCAACATGAGCAGTTTAATCCTTTTTGCAAACCCCGCCACAACAAGATCATGCACTCTACGAATGATATGACAACAACGACGACGGGGCCGCCATACCACGAATGTAGCACCTACAACAACAGGGGACTATACGAAGACAAGCCTCCGAGAAACGGAGCTTTCCCAAACGCCGAATCTGTGACCCTAAGAGCGAGGATCAACGATCGTGTACCTTTACTGCGGCATGAACGCACTTCAAGGAGGTCGATAACAACAAATTTAGTATGTGAAATCAAAATATCAGAATGAAATCATAGTAGTCTATATAAAGCAGAGACATGTATGATAACAAAACTACGATTCACAATAAACAAGCGGTCATATCAAGTCGTGGACTCACGCCTCAAAGTCATCACTCAAATATAACAATGGGTCTCACGCCCACAACATCAATCATGCCCGTGGAATACCTTCCTCACCGCCAGCTTTATGATATAAAAGCACCAAGGAACACATGAACACCGGTCCCACGTGCCATAATAAAACCGCACGGTAAGTACGAAGGCATAGCCGACTACTAACACCTACGCACCAACAAGGTCGAATCAGATCATAAGATCTGTCTGCATCCACATGATCAAAGCCGCCACTTGCCCGCAGATCTAATGCGCGCGTCTAGTCCTCGAACTTTCCGCGACTCGCATAGGCCAATCTCATCGCCCGCATGAGGTATTCCCGCATCGAGGGTAGCTACTCCCTAAGATCGCCCCGACTTCGCACCGCACGTGGCCACACGGACCGCATGCCCATAAAGGACGCACACTAACACGAACTCGTAGCTCGCATAGGCCCACAGGACTGCATGAGGTATTCTCGAATCATAGGTCCATCGACCCGCTGAGTCTACCCAGACGGAGGCGCTTAACTCTAATCATCTCAAGAGATGAGTGATGTAAAATACTAACACAACCGCTTATCGTTAAACAACATAAGCACAACAAAGAAACCCCTTTACACAACATCACAAGATACTAACACACGTAGCATCCTAGCATGTTTACTTATCAATCAACAAGAAAGTATTACAAGGCTATCACAAACCAACACAATCAAGTTATACACACAAGGTACTTTCCACTATATGCCAACAAGTTTGGGGTTTTATCCCCAAAGTACTTCATACATTTACTCTTTAAAAGATACGTTACTTTCACAATGTCACACAATACCCGTAGTATAAAAATAGAGTGACTATCTTTTTAAAGTAAATCAATTACTTCTCTTTGTAAAACCAAGTAGCAACATTCTTTTCCAATGTTCAAGTTTGCCTAATTTCCAATGTTCAAGTTTGTCTAATTTCCAATGTTCAAGTTTCTCATTTTTCGAAAGGGTTTCGCAGTTCATAGTATTAATCACTTAAGAATATCATTCTCTTTTAAACCATCTGAGAAACATAAGCCTTATATGTGAGTAGGATATTCTTGTTTATAAAAATCTTATTACAGCAGCCATGATCTAGGAAATATCATTTTGTCTCATCTTAGCTTCTATGCAGATGGAAGTTTCTCCGGTTTTAATAATACTTAATTATTAAAAACATTTCCTTTATTAACGCCGCAGATGGTTTGTTTGACACATTCCGATTTCGAAATCAAGAAACATTCTTAAGCCGTTATACCTAACTTCCCATAAAGCTAGTATAACTCTTAAGTTTTCAAAAAAACAAGTATTACTTCTTCTCAAAATGATTCAAAATCTTTTGAAATACTTCAAGTTCTTTATTAACACATAACAAGCCGCTTATAGTTCAAATCGATTACCTTTCAAGAACCACAAGTATTTTCTTATCAACATAAAGCTATTATAACCAACTTCCCATAAAGCCGTTATAACACTTTATGTTTTAAACCAATCAAATACATTTAGCACATGACGTCACCGCATACTACATAGTTCACACATATCATGCTAGAAGAGATAGGAAGAGGTTCACATACCTCGCGACGCAGTATCGACTAATAGCAAAACGCCCAAGTACCTCCAACCGTCGGCTACTCCTTAGCCAGTAGATCGCGCCATACGTAGTACTTCAACCTATAAGGCCACAAGGCGCTTATTAACATTTAGATCCCTTCGTAGAACATTCTACAGAAAATTCGGCAGCACCTCCCCCCCCCCGCAACAGCGTAAATCTCCTCCTCTACCGGGTGGCTACCAAGCCAACGGGGGTTATACGCCTAACCCGAGCGGGCACAATTCTACTCCACAAGATTACTACACAAGTCTCATCAGAATACAGTCTATGTAAATACATTCAAGACTCTTCTTTCGAAAAGGTTTATTATTCAGGCTTAAGTCAAAAGACATTGCCGACAACAACGTTCAGTTCTATATATAGTATACTTCAACTATATAGTCTAACAATCATGTAATTTCCAATTACAATAGAGGGACAAGATAATTACCTCGATAAGCCCATAATTATCCAAGTATAAAGTCGATCCTGGGCAATCGTTTAGCTCCAACTCCGTGTGCTCCGACCCGCTCCAAACAACCCTTAGAAGTTCTAACCAACTTCTACTTATGACTCCAACTAACTATGGAGATTTTCCTTAGGGTTTCGGTTTTGTGACTGACGGGAAGTATAATAGTATTTCTGGGCTTTTTGTATAGGTATAACCTTAGAGTACTACAAGGTATACGGCTAAGGTAATTTGGGCATTATAACAATACTTTTGAGAGTATTTCTACCAAGAGGGGGGTGTATTATACGAGACAACTAGGCTAGGGGGTACCCTACGCCACACAACAAGGAGGGTGGGAAGAGGGCTCTCGGCCATGGGGGGCCTTTCAAAGGGGAGAGGGCTCTTGGACGAGTCAACAAGAGGAGGAGAGGGGTTTCCAAGACTTAGAACAAGTGAAGAGTGGATGAAGAAGTTCATCAAAGAGAGGGGTATTTATAGGTCTAGCAAAGGCCAACCAATGGCCAAGATCTTGCCAAGTGCAAGGCAAGTGTAGGGCCAAGATCTTTCCAAGTGCACCTTATCCATCTACCACAAAATATCCTACCAACCCCTAGACCAAAAAATGGCCATTTCGTCCACTTGAACCGCCCACAACGCGTCCAATGAGAGGTGCCAAGTGGCGCCTCTTGTTGGTCCAAAATGTTTCGTCTCTCGGAAAAATCCGCAAAAATAAAAATGACATAGCCGGAATTTTCCTACGAAAGTCGTGGAAAGCGTTTCGAAAAACGACTCTAATCGGGTGTTGTGAACAAATAAATTTCGGCCAAGCCTTACTACAAGTTCAAATTTTCTACGTACGTCCTTACGTACATACTCTGGAAATACGGGGTATAACAATTTGTTATGACACTAGTAGATGGTACAGGGACATCAATCCGAATTGCGACATTCTCTGCAGGGATATGTGATTTGGTAATCCCTTTCAAATCTGTAAATGTGTCTGACATTTAATTTGCTCTTTTCTGCAAGTGAATAATCTTTCTTGCTCACAAATAGAAGCATGTGGATCAAGATGAGACAATGATGAATTATTTCACAAAATTTCCCTTATCATGCTCATAATTATAGCAAGACAACTAAATGCATTAATTGAACAAATGTATGGTACTTCAGGACCAATCTAATTTTCTTATTTCAACTTTTTTTAGCAGGTAGTCTACTGCTTTTCGAAAACTCTAAAGCTTTAATAATGTTCAAGTCAACAACTTGCATAACATTATGAAAGATTTTGAATATCATAAAGGGATAATGGTAAATAGAGTCATCTTTGTACCCCTCATCAATAAATATTTATTAAGATGATGTCAGTACATCAACCTTAGTTCATTCAATCCGTTCAAGGATTACAAACAAGTTTTTAATAACTTGTATATTCTTTAGAAATTTTGAATCCTTAAAAAAATTCATATAAATTTTGTCACGTAAGCCATATAGGCTGAGACAATTTTCATTTACATGATATTTTCTAATGTCAGGATTGGAAGTCCAGTAAATTTACCCTTATCAAGATGCATCTACTTGATAATTATTTCTACATCAACATGCTTTAAGAGACATAGAATTTAGATCCTCATAATATTATACAATATTGCGCACTATATTATATCAAAGATATCATCGACGTAATATCATTTTTTATCGGTTTGCAATCAAACATAACTTATTGAGATCTTATCACTTCATTTTTTAGGTACCTGAACCTCGTACGAGGTTTTATGAAGTGTTATGTTGTAGGCTCTTCAAAAGAGTTAGAGAGAAGTTTCTCTCACTAAGGAAAAACGCTCTCAACGTTTTTTCCTTGGTTGCTCTTTCGGTTTGTCCGTCTCCCTCTAAAATTAACCATTGTTTCTTCACTAATCGAGGCTTAATGTTCATGACATGAAAAAGACTAAGCGTTATACTCGCTCTAGCAATGATTCCGGAGGATCTACGAAGTCTAGAACCAAGAAAAAGAAAAAGAACGGTGGAAGCTCAACCATAGTTGAGAAAAACTTAATTCCGGCAATTTCGGATCCCACGGTGTTAGTACATGTTCCGCCTGATTTGCGCATTCCACTTGAGAATGTGGTAGATGATTTTACGCTGCAAAGGATACATGAATGGGGAAAAAGTATAGAAATCGAGAGCTTGGATATAAGTGAGTTCGAAGGTGGAAAGTTTCATGTTCCTTCAACCATCAATCCGGAAATGATTTCTCCTAATACTACTCAAGAAGTGGCTACAATAGATGACTGTAACACTGTCCACAAGCCTATTGGAAAAGACTCTTCTGAATCTCCCGGCAGTGGTAGGGAAATTCGGATAGCTAAAGACACTCCTTTCTTTCCTAGGGATGACGATTCTATAACGGGTCAATTGGTAAGCTCCGGGACCATAACGAAAGAGCATGGCAACCACGACGCTAATACAATCTCTTCACTTCCTGGAAACTTGCTCAGGCAAGCCAGAAAAGTTAGAGAATCAGGGCCAGGAATTGCAATCGACAAAACAATGCATGATGGTATCCTCGGGTCAAAACCGTGTCAAGGTACGGGTCAAATGGCTATGGCGGGTCAGGCGGGAGTCCATGGGTCTAAGAATATTACCGGTATTCATGGTTCAATGATAGTTGGGAGAACCGAAGGGCCATCTACCCCCAAGGAGCCTAGTTACTCTCCAAACTTTAATATCGCGGGAACCAAAGAGTCACACTTTAATATCGCGGGAACCAAAGAGTCACCTCACTTAATGGGGCAACATTCTTCGAATTCATTAAGTGTTACTAATGAGTCTTTTCCTACTTTAGCCAGCTTGCTTAGCGGTCTCCAACACAAGAATCTCAATAGCTCATTTGCCTTTACTTCTTCCTTGGGTATGGGAAACGTTAATAACAATCCTCATCTCTCATCTTCTACTTCTTCAATTCTCCCCGTAATCCAAGATGACACACCCCCACTTTCCTCCCAACCATCAATATCACCCGGAATACATGAAAATTTCCCAACTCTTCCAAATGGCACACACATCCTATCTCCTAAAGCGGGTCTGAGCTCTATTCCCTCTAACCATCTCCCTCAGTCTACACCTCACGAGAAACCTACTGATAATTTGCCCACAAATGATTATAGAGAACAACATGAGACTCCACCCGTTGATGCAACAAATAATGAATTACCCCTGTACCAACGCAAAGGTTCCATTCCGCCAAAGAAGACTTATGCGGGAGTCTTTGCGGGTACCAGACTTGAAGCAAAGGGCATGAAGTTACAATTTATTGAACAACAAGGAGAAGATGTGGAACTTGAAGCTACGGATGAAGTCCCCTTCATTGAAACTTGGGGATATTGCCTAATAGGGTGCTTCACGGGTCCTTTCCCGGGAAGAGAGGCATTGAATTCTATTGTGAATGGATGGGGAGTGAAGTGCCGTATCATCCCGTATGGCAAAGGATGGACAGTTTTCAAATTCATGACGGAAGAAGAACGCACAAATGTACTTCATGGAGGCCCATATATGGTCTTCGGTAAAACTATGATGCTAAAACCTATTGATAAGGGAGTTTATTAACATATGATTTATTCATTGACATCCCAATTTGGGTCACTTTCCATGACATCCCCCTCTCGATTTGGAGTGCAACAGGCCTTAGCAAGATTGCTTCGCGTGTGGGGGAAACCTCTATACACGGATCAATATACTAAGGAGAGGTCAAAAATGAATTATGCAAGAGTCTTAGTGGAAGTAGACGTCAGCAAAGAACCGGTTATGGAATTTGGTGTCAAACTTCCCGACAATAGAAGGTATACCCAAAAGGTGAATTATGAGAACTACCCGGATTTTTGCTATCATTGTGCGTCTTTTGGACACAACCACTTGAAGTGTAGAAAACTGATGCAAGATATCAACGCTCAAGAAGCCCAGAAAAACCGCAATCCATTGGTACCTCCTAGCAATGGCGGAGTTTCTACAAGTTCGCGATCACTACGGTAAAACCGGCCCTCTTTGCCCTGATCCGCCACCTAGTCAACGTCCCGTAGGTAGTGAAAACTTGATGGATATAGAGAATAGTGAGAAAACACTACCTCATATTCCCGGATGTGTGGGAGAAGCTCTGAATTTTGGAATTCCGCCGGTTGTGGGTCAGCCTGGCTCATCGAGCTTATGGGTTGCACAAGAGGGGTCCCCAAGTCATCACCCCTATGCTGGTCTTGCGCATCATGATAGGAGGAGATTTGAGGCAAGACATACTGATTCTAGCACACCAATGGACCCGCAAGCTTCACTAGATGGGGTAATCTGCAAGGGTACTACGGAAGATTCTAATTATGCAACACGGTGCATAAACTTTGAACGCGAGGAACATAGCCTGGCAGGGACCCCTGCCTTGACTTCCAACAACAAGGACGAGGGATGGAGAAGTAATTTCAAGGAAAAATACGCCAAAGGGTAGTAGTATGGTAAAGATCGCGAAGCGCGGAGGTGCTACCAAAACCTCCTTTGTTTCTTAATGAAAGTACTTTGTTGGAATGTCCGGGGTCTTTGCGGACAAAGGGATAGGGCAGCCACACAAGCTCTTGTGTGTAGGCTCACAAAACAACATGATGTTGCTGTCACGACCCGACCCCGAGCCGCGACTGGTGCCCTACCTGGGCACCCCTCTCAGGTAAACATCAGAGAATAGCAGCGGAACATACACAACACACCGATAATCATGCTTAGACAATAACATCACAGGCTAGCCGATAAGGCCGCCTTCCATAAAATATACACAGCCAAAAGTAAGACAGTACAACTTTTTTCTTACAGCCCTAACCTCAAATGTTACTACTGCACTTCAGATAAACAATAAGCATGGACAGGGCTCGCTGCACTTCGTATGTACATAATATCTACAACATCGGGGAAAACCGTACCAAAAGTAATAAGCCTCCGGAGAAATGGAGCTTCTGACACCTGATCAGTGATCCTAAGAATGAGGATCCACCACCTGCTTACCCCTACCTGCAGCATGAACGCAGTCCCCGAGGAAGGGGGTCAGTACACAATATGTACTAAGTATGTAAAACTGGAAAATACTGTAATTACATCATGAGTCTAAAACAGAGCCGGAGACATGTATGAAAATCAAATTACAGTTCACTGTGCCTTACTAACAATGAGAGTAAATAAGAGTATACCTACAACATAAAAATAGGAGACTCACGATCAAATCATGGGTAGCAAATCCATGGAGTGGTAATGTTGTCACGACCCGACCCCGGGCCCGCGACTGGTGCCCTACCTGGGCTCCCTTATAGGTATACATCAGAGATAATCAGCGGAACATACATGAAACTTATAAAATAAAACAACAAAAGTAAAACAACAGGTTAGCCGATAGGGCTACTTCCTGGACATGTATATATATATATACAACCGAAGCAGTTGCCTCATTTCCTTTACAAACTGACCCACAATATGTGACTACAGACCTCTAAGAGTTTTAACATAACAACAGTGGCGGGACAGGGCCCCGCCATACCCCTGAATATACATGAATCTACAACCTCAGGGAAAACCGTACCAAGAGATAAGCCTCCGGAGCAAATGGAGCTTTTTCCCAAAAACTGAACCGAGATCCTAAGAGCAAGGATCACCAACCTGGGTACCTAAAACCTGCGGGCATGAACGCACCCGGGGTCGGTTCAACAGTACGAATATGGAACGAAAATAAGGTACAAGAAACAAAACATATTCAGATAAAAGCATGACAGTGGTAAGTATAAAAGGGTAAATACGAACCTACCATGTCATTACCATCTCGTGAACTTAATCGTACCTTATTATCTTTTCACATTTTTCAATAATAGTTTTATTCACTTTCTTTCGAGAATACTTAGTAAAATCATCATGTTCATTACCTTATAACTTACTTACCTTACATAACATAATCCGACCTTTACGAGGACGCTATACTACCCGCCCAACTGGGACGCGATAAAGTCACATAGTGCGCCCATAAAGGTATCTTGCCCGACCCATTCCCGACGCCAGAAAGTCACATAGTCCGCCCATAAAGGTATACCGCCGCCCATTCTCGAACGCGTAAAGTCACATAGTCCGCCCATAAAGGTATCTTGCCCGACCCATTCTCGACGCGGTAATGTCATATAGTACGCCCATAAAGGTATCGCCGGCCATTCACGACGCGGTAATGTCATATAGTCTGCCCATAAAGGTATACTGCCCGGCCCATTCCTGGGACGCGGTAAAGTCACATAGTCTGCCCATAAAGGTATACTGCCCGGCCCATTCCTGGAACGCGGTAATGTCATATAGTCTGCCCATAAAGGTATACTGCCCGACCCATTCCCGGGACGCGGTAAAGTCACATAGTCTGCCCATAAAGGTATACTGCCCGGCCCATTCCTGGGACGCGGTAATGTCATATAGTCTGCCCATAAAGGTATACTGCCCGGCCCATTCCTGGGATGCGGTAATGTCATATAAAATCCGGGAATTTAACCCAACGTACTACGTACCTCTACTCCTTTAGAATGACTCTTTTTCAAATGAAACTTCCAAGATACTAACAACCGTAGTATCAAGTCATATCTACTTTTCAAGACAAGTCACAATACCTTTTTAGAAATACACTTACCGGCTTCTAAATCAAGTGACTTCTTTCTTAAAAACCTTAATCAATTGGTACCTTTAAAACAATTTCCCTTCTTTATTTCAAATCATTTCTTTGCTTACCTTACTGAAGAAAACCATTCTTTTAATCTTCCATAAAGTTGTTATAACCAACTTCCCATAAAGCCGTTATAACTCTTTATGTCTAGGACAAATTCATTCCTTTTATAACCAAGAGACTTATACTTTCAAATCAAGTTACATAACTTTTTTTAAAATACTTCAAGTCTCTTAACTTTAGAAATCAAGTTTCTTAACTTAGAATTTAAAAATCTCTTATCTTTAGAATATCAAGAAATCCATGCTTTCCAAATCAAGTATTCTATATATTTAAATCAAGTCATTTCTTCCTTTAGAAATCAAGCCCCATAACTTGAAAAATAAAGTTTCTTAACCTTTTAAGAATTCAAGGTTCTTAGTCTTAAAAACTTCATACGTAAACTCTTTTAAATTAAGTAACATATACTTTGGTGCGTTGTGAATAAGTTATACTTATTTATAACGATCTTATTCAAGTAGCCATGATCTAGAAAATGTAATACAATTTTGTCTTATCTTAGTTTCTATGCAGATGGAGAATTCTACTCATTTTAATATAATCAATTGTCATTACATTTTCCTTTATTAACGCTGTAATGGCTTGTTCGATACTTATTCTCATTCGTGCCTTAAAATTAGCCAAGTCAACTTGGCTCCAAATACCTCCTAACGACTCTTACCAACATCCCCCATAAGACTTGGTAAGAACTTAGGATTTCTTAGACGTAGCTTTTACATAGAGTAAATCAACATAACTACCTCTTAACTTCTAAGAGTAGACGGAATCATGAAATACTACTACATGTATATTTCATACATAGAATCATGCCAAAGGAAGGAAGAGGTTCACATACCTCGCGACGATTGTCGACAAGTAGCAAAATGCTCCAAAGTACTTCAACCTTGAGCTATTCCATTCTTCAAGTAGGATACGCTATACTTAGTACTTCAACCTATAATGGCCATAACATGTCCATTAACCTCTAGCTTTAGACGTAGAATATTCTAAGTGCAAAGTCACTAAATTCTACGGAAAATCGGACAGCACTTCCTTTGTTTCTACATACTTTGTCACCTTTTTCAAGGCCGAATTCAATAACCAAACACG
The DNA here is from genome assembly GCA_029844215.1 of Przewalskia tangutica. NCBI lineage: Eukaryota > Viridiplantae > Streptophyta > Magnoliopsida > Solanales > Solanaceae > Przewalskia > Przewalskia tangutica. The sequence goes on from CM056736.1 coordinate 54,536,766, forward strand.
CCACATTTAAGGCCCAACAATGCAATTAACAATAGGGGATTACACGCCTACTAGACGTGTAAAATTCCACCCCACAATTGATATCAAACTAATACAACAACACGTGTAACTCCGGCAATCTTGGGATACAACAATACCAATTCTTATCCAATTTCCTTTTCAATCCAAGTTGTTAGCATGACATAATATCAAGTCTCAATCAATTATAACCACTATAATCTTCAAGTAAGTAACCTGCGACGATTCTAAATACGACCAAATTGTAATCCAACTTCAAATGGCTAATATGTCATTTCGGATTTTAGGCTACAACAATCCATAACACTTATAAAACTTCAACACATACTTCATTCTAGTAAAATGTAAGGCTAACAACAATATGAAATCTTGTAACACTTAAGAGACAAGATTATTACCTCAACGAATCTTAATCCAACTCCAAATCCGAATTCACTCCCTAGCAACTTAGAGCCCCTTCAAGACACTTCAATACGCTACTTGAGACCCTTAGAACCATACCAACAACTTTCCTTCAAACTTCCCAACAAAACCTAGAAAAGCAACTAGGTTTTCACCTTGCGACTAATACGAAAACGCTAATTTTCCGGGATCTTTCTATTGAGATACCCTTACAATACCCTCATGAACCTTGGTTTAAAGTGTGGAGCTTAAAGAACAACAAACGAATTTTTTTTCTTTTTAAACCCATGAACCCGAGAGCTTGCAATGGCAAGAACAAGTTTCTTGAAAATTTGGCTAAGTGTGGGAGCTTGTCTTGCTAGTAGTGATACTATAAAGAAACATGGAGGGTCAAGATTAAAATAAATGTGTGGTTTGGATGCATCATTTTTAAATATCAAGCTAAGTGGTCCCATTGACCAAGTCAATATTATCAAGCTCCTCAACTTGCAAGACTTTGTCATCCTAGCAATGGCCAAATGACCCTTTTGGCCATGCTATTTTCGTCCAAGGCTACTTAAGGGGGGGGTGACACGTGTCGCCCTCCCATTCGTCACAATATTTCATTTTCCGACAATTCCATAATTCCGATAAATTTTTACAAGTCTATAATCTTAACATTTGGGATTCTCACGTACGTTCTTAAAACATGTCCTGTAAATACGGGGTGTAACATTCTTCCCCCCTTAGAAATATTCGTCCCCGAATGTTCTTTCGGAGTCAAACTTATAATTAGCGACATAGTTTCCTTTTACCACCCCGACATACCAATAATGCCACACATGGCCCTAATACCTCGCACACGCATATCCGTCCATCATAAGCCCAAAAGAGATTATCTTTTCGTACTTCCAACTCCTTCTAGCATATACATAGTCTCAATATAATCTGTTCATGACACTTAAACATACCACAACTTTATCATGCATACAAGTTTCTAAAGGGCCAAAGACATACCTAAAATCATATAGGCGGTTCAAAGGACCGCTAAAACTGGGAACTCCCACCACGACCTCTGTCATGGCCTGTCGGTGCATGAACCTCCTGCCTAGCTATTGAAGGCGAAGAACCCGCAACTGATCCAGTAGACTGTGTTGTCCCACCAGGACCCCCTCTATAAGGACACTCTCTTAACATATGTCTTAGACGACCACAAGAAAAACAAGCACCCGTACCGGCGCGACATACCCCAGAATGGAACCTACCACACTGGGCGCATTGTGGCAAAGGTGGCCTCGACTGACTGGAACCCCCATCTCCCTGAGACTCTGAAGCTCTAGAGACCTGACCGGCCCCTGCATTCCCGGGGTTGTAAACCCCCCGCCGGAAAACTGTAGAGGAGCACTCGGTGCTGGCTGCAATGTAGACCTAGTCTGCTGCTGAGGTTGTCCGCCTCGGAATCGCCTGAGACCTGCCTCACAGCCTCTTGGTGGCTCGAGTCAATCTGATCCTCCCTCTCTCTATCCTCTATCCCCTGCGCATACGCCTGCATCTTGGCAATATCCATACCTGGCGGAAGGGCCACCCCCAAGCATGCAGTAATCATATGACGGTCAAGCCCCATCACATAACGATGAACTCTATCCGCCATGTCAGCTACAATGGTGTGCGCATACCTGGCCAAGGAGTCAAACTTCAGGCTGTACTCTCTGATAGTCCTCCCATTCTGCCTCAATGACAAGAACCTATCAACACGGGCTCTCCTCATTTCAGGAGGCAAAAAGTGATCAAGAAAGGCCTCCGTGAACTCATCCCAAATTGTTGGACGAGCACCCACACCTCTCACAGCTCCCAAGACTCAAACCAGTTCAACGCAATATCGCGTAACCGGTAAGAAGCTAACACAACTGACTCTGTCTCCGAGGCCCTAAGCACCTGCATAGTCCGCTGTAACTGCCGAATAAACTCCTGCGGATCCTCCTCAGACCTCAAACCTCAAACCATAGAACTCGGGTTGACTACAACCCATAAAATCCCGAATCGTCAAACTGTCGGCTCTAGGGTTAGCTACCTGCTCCTGTCGGCGCTGCCCTACCACTATGCTAGTCAATAGCCTGATCTACTCTCCATAATCTCTAAACTCTGCCCCCGGCTGCGGAACTGGAGGCTCGGATACCGGAACCTCTGGAGCTACTGCCGCTCTCAACTCCTCTAATACCTCCGGCGTGGCTGAACTTGCCGATCCGCCTACTACCTCAGGCATAGTCTGTGCCCGAGTCCTGGTAACCCTCTGCGTACCACTAGCTTTCTTTGCGTTGCCGCCCGGGCCTGGTCTCCTTCCGTGAGGCATAATTATACCGAGAATAGGTCGAGAGGATTCAACCTACTATGACACTTTCATCGCACGATCTCAAAGAGAGAATGGAAACCAATCCTAAATGTCCCGCAGCCTCCCGATTATAGATGTGGTGCACAACACGCCGATAATCAAGACTCTACTAGACACGATGCAGTAGACACTTTCCGAGGACTAATCGCTCGATACCACTTTTGTCACGACCCACCGGGCTCGCGATCGTGCCCTACTGGGCACCCTTACAGTATACATCGAGATAATCACGAACATACATGAAACTTATAAAATAAAACAATGTAAGTAAAACAACATGTTAGCCGATGGCTACCTTTCCGACATGTATATATATATACAACCAAGCAGCTTGCCTCATTTTCTTTACAACCGACCCACAATATGTGACTACTGCACTTCTAAGAGTTTTAACATAACAAGAGTGACAGGCCCCGCCATACCACGAATATACATGAATCTACAACCTCGTGGAAAACTGCACAAGAGATAAGCCTCCGGAGCAAATGGAGCTTTTTCCCAAAACTGAACCGAGATCCTAAGAGCAAGGATCACCAACCTGTGTACCTAAAACTGCGGCATTTAACGCAGCCCGGCGGGTCATCAACAGTGTAATATGGAACGGAAATAAGGTACAGTAAACAAAACATCTTTGTATAAAAGCATGACAGGGGTAAGTATAAAAAGGGTAAATACCTGAACCTACCATGTCATTACCATCTCGTGAACTTAATCGTACCTTATTATCTTTTCCCATTTTTCAATAAAAGTTATAGTCACTTTCTTACGTACATACTTTGGAAAATCATCAAGTTCATTACCATATAACTTACTTACCTTACATAACATAATCCGACCTTTACGAGGGACGCCTATACTACCCTACCAACTGGGACGCGATAAAGTCACATACCGCCCATAAAGGTATCTTGCCCGACCCATTCCCGACGCCAGAAAGTCACATAGTCCGCCCATAAAGGTATACCGCCCCATTCCTGGAACGCGGTAAAGTCACATAGTCCGCCCATAAAGGTATCGCCCGACCCATTCCCGAGACGCGTAATGTCATATAGTACGCCCATAAAGGTATACCGCCCGCCATTCTCGACGCGTAATGTCATATAGTTCGCCCATAAAGGTATACCGCCCGCCCATTCTCGACGCGTAAAGTCACATAGTTCGCCCATAAAGGTATACCGCCTACCATTCTCGAACGCGTAATGTCATATAGTTCGCCCATAAAGGTATCTCGCCCGACCCATTCCCGGACGCGGTAAAGTCACATAGTCCGCCCATAAAGGTATATCGCCCGCCCATTCTCGACGCCGGTAATGTCATATAGTTCGCCCATAAAGGTATCTCGCCCGCCCATTCTCGGATGCGGTAATGTCATATAAAATCCGAATTTAACCCAACGTACTCACGCACTTACTCCTTTAGAATGACTCTTTTCAAATGAAACTTCCAAGATACTAACAACCGTAGTATCAAGTCATATCTACTTTTCAAGACAAGTCACAATACCTTTTTAGAAATACACTTACCGGCTTCTAAATCAAGTGACTTCTTTCTTAAAAACCTTAATCAATTGGTACCTTTAAAACAATTTCCCTTCTTTATTTCAAATCATTTCTTTGCTTACCCATCAAGAAAACCATTCTTTTAATCTTCCATAAAGTTGTTATAACCAACTTCCCATAAAGCCGTTATAACTCTTTATGTCTAGGACAAATTCATTCCTTTTATAACCAAGAGACTTATACTTTCAAATCAAGTTACATAACTTTTTTTAAAATACTTCAAGTCTCTTAACTTTAGAAATCAAGTTTCTTAACTTAGAATTTAAAAATCTCTTATCTTTAGAATATCAAGAAATCCATGCTTTCCAAATCAAGTATTCTATATATTTAAATCAAGTCATTTCTTCCTTTAGAAATCAAGTCCCATAACTTGAAAAATAAAGTTTCTTAACCTTTTAAGAATTCAAGGTTCTTAGTCTTAAAAACTTCATACGTAAACTCTTTTAAATTAAGTAACATATGCTTTGGTGCGTTGTGAATAAGTTATACTTATTTATAACGATCTTATTCAAGTAGCCATGATCTAGAAAATGTAATACAATTTTGTCTTATCTTAGTTTCTATGCAGATGGAGAATTCTACTCATTTTAATATAATCAATTGTCATTACATTTTCCTTTATTAACGCTGCAATGGCTTGTTCGATACTTATTCTCATTCGTGCCTTAAAATTAGCCAAGTCAACTTGGCTCCAAATACCTCCTAACGACTCTTACCAACATCCCCCATAAGACTTGGTAAGAACTTAGGGTAACCTAGACATAACCTTTACATAGAGTAAATCACATACATACCTCTTAACCTCTAAGAGTAGAAGGGAACATGAAATAATACCACATGTATATTCCATACATAGAATCATGACAAAGGAAGGAAGAGGTTCACATACCTCGCGACGATTATCGACAAGTAGCAAAATGCTCCAAAGTACTTTCACCTTGATAGCTATTCCATCCTTCAAGTAGAATACGCTATACTTAGTACTTCAACCTATAATGGCCATAATACTTCCATTAACTTCTTACTTCAAACGTAGAATATTCTAGGTGCTAAGTCACTAAATTCTACGGAAAATCGGACAGCACTTCCTTTGTTTCTACATACTTTGCCACCTTTTTCAAGGCCGAATTCAATAACCAAACACGCCACATTTAAGGCCCAACAATGCAATTAACAATAGGGGATTACACGCCTACTAGACGTGTAAAATTCCGCCCCACAATTGATATCAAACTAATACAACAACAAGTGTAAATCCGGAAATCTTGGGATACAACACTACCAATTCTTATCCAATTTCCTTTTCAATCCAAGTTGTTAGCATAACATGATATCAAGTCGCAATCGATTATAACTACTATAATCTTCAAGTAAGTAACATGCGACTATTCTAAATACGACCAAATTGTAATCCAACTTCAAATGGCTAATATGTCATTTCGGATTTTAGGCTACAACAATCCATAACACTTATAAAACTTCAACACATATACTTCATGCTAGTAAAATGTAAGGCTAACAACAATATATAATCTTGTAACACTTTAAGAGAACAAGATTGTTACCTCAACGAGTCTTAATCCAACTTCAAATCCAAAGTCGCCCTAGCAACTTAGGGCCTCTTCTTGACACTTCAATCCGCCTCGAGACCCTTAGAATATCACAAACCACTTCCCTTAAATCTTCCAATCAAAACCTAGAAAAGCAACTAGGTTTTCACCTTGCGACTAATACGAAAACGCTAATTTTCCGGGATCTTTCTATTGAGATACCCTTACAATACCCTCATGAACCTTGGTTTAAAGTGTGGAGCTTAAAGAACAACAAACGAATTTTTTTTTCTTTTTAAACCCGTGAACCCGAGAGCTTGCAATGGCAAGAACAAGTTTCTTGAAAATTTGGCTAAGTGTGGGAGCTTGTCTTGCTAGTAGTGATACTATAAAGAAACATGGAGGGTCAAGATTAAAACAAATGTGTGGTTTGGATGCATCATTTTTAAATATCAAGCTAAGTGGTCCCATTGACCAAGTCAATATTATCAAGCTCCTCAACTTGCAAGACTTTGTCATCCTAGCAATGGCCAAATGACCCTTTTGGCCATGCTATTTTCGTCCAAGGCTACTTAAGGGGGGGGGGGGTGACACGTGTTGCCCTCCCATTCGTCACAATATTTCGTTTTCCGACAATTCCATAATTCCGATAAATTTTTACAAGTCTATAATCTTAACATTTGGGATTCTCACGTACGTTCTTAAAACATGTCCTGTAAATACGGGGTGTAACAAATGTCTTGGGGGTTTACCCCGCAATCATATAGAGACGGTGGTATAACGTCTTGGGGGTTTACCCCTCATTTATACTCTTACCCTAGAGAAGGTGGTATAACGTCTTGGGGGTTTACCCCTCATTTATACTCTTACCCTAGAGAATGTGGTATAACTTCTTGGGGGTTTACCCCTCATTTATACTCTTACCCTGGAGAAGGTGGTATAACGCCTTGGGGGTTTACCCCTCATTTATACTCTTACCCTGGAGCAGGTGGTATAACGTCTTGGGGGTTTACCCCCTCATTTATACTCTTACCCTGGAGAAGGTGGTATAACGTCTTGGGGGTTTACCCCTCATTTATACTCTTACCCTAGCTCAACCGGCTGTCATACATAACATAAGTAAGTTAAGAAATCCCCTAACTTCTTATTAGTCTTGTTCATATACCCTCTCATTTTAGTTCACTTAAGGAACTAACATGTCTTAATAAAAGAATCCGGGAATTTAATCCCAAGTACTACATACTTCTACTCTTTTAAAACGAATGACTCCTTTTTATATAAAACTTCCAAGATACTAATAACCATAGCATCAAGTCACTTGTCCTTACTTATCTTACTTAAAGCAAATCTTTCCTTTTAACTTTCCATAAAGCGAATATAACCAACTTCCCATAAAGTCGTTATATTAACCTTATACCTTAGTCAATTACATTTTCCTATATCCAAGGGACTTAAACTTTTTTTTTAAACAAAACAAGTATCATATACTTAAAACACTTCAAGTCCCTTAACTTTGAAAACTTAAGACATCCTTAATAGTTTTAAAGAAGTGGGTTAATCTCCTAACTCGCCTAACTTGGCCATTCTTAAATAAGTAAAGGATATCAAAGTATTGTACGTCTACTGTACTATATAAGTACAACTATTCATGCTCAAGAGATAGGAAAGTTCCACATACCTCTTCGGTTCAATCCACTTGTTAAGTCCAATATACCGCACATATTATGTCAACCTATAATGACCATAACACGTCTATTAGCTTCTAGCCTTAACGTAGAACATTCTAATTGCAAAGTTCCTATTTCTACGGAAAATTGGATAGCACTTCCTTTGTTTCTACACACTTTTCCACCTTTTCAAGGTCCGAATTCAACATCCAAACGCCACTTTTTAAGGCCCAACAATCCAATCAATACAAAGGGGATTACATGCCTAAACTTGGAAGTGTAAAATTCTGCCCCACAATACATAACAACTAATTTAATAAGTTTAAGGTAGTATCTTGGTTATAACATGTTCACATATCATCCTTATCCAATCCTTTCAAATCCAAATCATATTCCTTACATGCAATATATCTAAGAGCAATATTTACAACTACAAGTCCTTTCTTCTTCACATGCAACACAATTTACTAGCAAAAAGAGAAAGGATTGTTACCTTAAAGTTTACCCAAATTAGTCCAACAATTTCCCTTGCCTCATTTCCACAATCACCTCCACAAACCTTTGATCGGTGTATTTTATATACACTTTTTGAGTCATTTTTAGTTAGTCTTTTGTCCCTTTTTGTACAAATACGTGTCGTATTAGGATAAATTTTCTTTCTTTTGAGTCAAAGTGGTTAAAATGGCCCAATGGCGGAAAAGGAGCGAAAAGAGGGCAAAAGTGGAGGTTCCAGAGCTTAAAAGCAGAGAACTGTGCACTGACACAGCCGCGCCTCGCCAACAGTCCAGCGCCAATATCCGTATGTCTCGAGCAGTACGCGCGCCATGCCAGAGTGTGGTCGCGCGCTAATTATTAGAACAACGCAGAAGTTTCGGCGTCGCGGCGTCGATAGCAGGGCCGCGGCGCCGACGCAGGAAAATCAGGTTTTTAGACGTATTATGGGTCAGGCCTGAAGGGAAAAGTTGAAGGCGATTTTGAGCCTATAAAAGGAGAACCCTAGGCAGTTTTCAAGGGTTCCCTTTCTTGCACAAACACAAGACTTCTTGGAGTTGAATATTGGAGACCTTAACTTAGTAATTTTCTTTTCTTTACTTTACTTTCAGTTTTTATGTTGGATATTGAATTGGTTCTTGTCATGTCAATGGCTAGAAACTAATTCTATTATAGGGCTTTCCATGTTAAATCACTTGAACCTTATGTTATGAATTGATGCATGTTTATGGTTATTCTTCTTGTTGTTGAGATTTACCCAATAATTGCTTTGAATGCTTGGTACTTAATTGATCACTAATTATCATTATTTATATGATTTCTAATCAAACTTCGAAAGGAGGAGGTTGTGACTATGTTGTAAGTTGGGTAGACATATTTTGGATTGGGGATGAAAATACCTCAATTACTTGTGTAGCGTTAATAAGAGGTTTAAACACCTAATTTCACGCATGGCGCGTGACGATTAACTAGGTTTTTGGTCTTAATCCTCCTATAGAGTCATCCTTATCACCAAAAGGTAGAAAGGAGCGCTACTGGGGTTGAGTGTTTATATAGCCTTAACGGGAGTATAAAACGATTTAGTAAACCTGCTAGCTCCAAAAGAAGAAGAATCATAATTCATTGCATTAATAAGTAATATAAGCGGATAGTTGAGGAGACTTGGAAGCCCTATTTCCATCACTACTGAAGTAAACACATAGTTAATTAGTATTTATAATTGTTAGTTATAATCAACAAAATCAAATATCGGTTACCAGATAGATAACAAAAGATAGATAATTGGTACTTGAACACTAATCTTTGTGGACGATATTCGGTCTTACCTAGACTATATTACTTGTCACGATAATGTGCACTTGCGTTAAAGTGTGTGCATCTTTTCGCGCATTAAGTTTTTGGCGCCGTTGCCGGGGATTAGGCATAGTTCAATATCAATTTTATCTATTTTTAATTTCTAATTTGGTTTTTATTTTTGTTTTATTATTTTCTTTAATTTTTTTTTTTTTTGTGAAAACAAGTGTGCCGTGATTCGTTGTTGGTTTTGATTCATCTCAGGGATCCTGAAGACATGGATTTCTACTGTCAATATGATAAAGCTCCAACCATAGAGGAAGAGAGGGAGGAGTTACGAGAAGCCATACTCAGTTTCACTAGGTATCAAAATCAGTTAATGGACGAAACGAGAATGGCCATGAAGAAGTTGGAAACGCAAATAGGAGAACTCGCGATCATGTTGAACAGCGAAACGCAAGAAAAGCAATCTGCACCTGGGGAAGGCAATTTGAAAGCACAATGTCAGGCGATTGACCTGAAGAATGCCGAAACAGGGGAGATAGAAAGTTCGCAGCAGCAGCAGCGCCGCGGCGCCGATGAGCAGGGCCGCGGCGCCCAGAGCCCAGAAGCCGAAAAGTTGGTAGAAGTTGTAGTGAACGCACCCCAGGTGAAGATACCATATCCTCAGAGGTTAAAAACATGTGCTCTTGACAAGCAATTCTCTAAATTTGTGGAAATTCTCAAACAATTGCAACTCAATATTCCGTTTGCTGAAGCGTTAGAGCGGATGCGCAAGCTACGTAATGTTCATGAAGGATATTCTTAGCAAAAGAGGAGGATAGAGGACTACGAAACAAAGGTGGTGTTGATCGAGGAATGTAGTGCCATCCTACAGAGAAAACTACCTCGAAATTACAAGATCCGTGGAGCTTCACCATCCCACGCACCATTGGGAAGTTTGAATGTCGAAAACATCATGCGATTTGGCGTGCATAAATCGATGCCTTATCTAGTTTTCTCGCAAACCGGGAATGAGAGAAGTCAAACCTACCAACATCACTGCAGCTTAGTCGACCGCCCATAGTTCATCCTAGAGAGTCATCGAAGATATATTAGTGAAGGTGGACAAGTTCATCTTTCTCACGACTTCGTTATCTTAGACATAAAAGATAACGATGGAATCCCCATCATACTCGCACTCTTCTTAGCCACGTGACGTGCTCATTGATGTTCACAAAGGGAGTTGAAGCTTGGTAGATGAAGAAGAGGTGATTTTCAATGTTTTTCTGACAAAGAACTTTTCCAGATGCCAATGATAATCGCCACCATTGATCTTATCGAAGATGCGATTACCAAGGGTTCGGACATGATGATACGCTTGAAGAAGTACTGACCAAATGGGATGATAATAGTAGAAACGATCCAGGTCTGATGGAGTATGCAAATTGGATGAATGTTTATGAGAAATGGGATAAGAGGAAATATGAAGAGCTTGGGCAGATGCCAGAAAGATCATTACCATCCACAGAGAAGGCTCCAGAGTTAGAGTTAAAAATCCTACCCAATCATTTACAATACCAATACCTAGGTGAAGAGAAAACCTTACCAGTGATCATTTCACGCCACCTATCCACCGAAGAGATTGATAAACTGCTAAGAGTGCTGAGGGAACACAAGCGTGCCATTGGATGGACATTAGCAGACATAAAAGGGATAAGTCCGTCAATGGTAATGCATAAGATCCGTCTAGATGAGGAGAGCAGACCATCCATCGAGGCACAAAGACGACTAAACCCAAACATGAAAGAGGTAGTCAGAAAGGAAATCCTGAAATGGCTCGATGCAGGAGTAATTTACCCTATATCCGACAAAGACACGGGGTGAGTCCAAGATGTGGTGCCCAAAAAGGGTGGAATAATAGTGGTGACCAACGAAAGGAACAAACTCATTCCTTCTAGAACAGTTACTGGATGAAGAATCTGCATTGACTATCGCAAGTTGAACAAGACAACCAGAAAAGACCACTTCCCATTGCCATTTCTAGATCAAATGTTGGATAGACTTGCAGGGCACAACTACTATCGCTTTTGATGGGTACTGTGGTATCACCAGATTGCAATAGCACCGTAAGATCGTGAAAAGACAACATTGACTTGTCCTTTCGGTACATTTGCATTCGTATGACGCCATTCGGACTTTGCAACGACCCGCAACCTTCGTATGTATGATGGCAATTTTCTCGCATACGCAGAGGACTATAGAGATCTTCATGGATGATTTTTCGGTATTCGAGCATCGTTCGATGAATGTTCGAGGCACTTGTAAGCGATGTTGTGAAGAATCTAACTCTTGTTAAATCGGGAGAAGTGTCACTTCACGGTAATGTAAGGAATTGTCCCGACACAAAATATCAAACCAAGGTATTGAGGTAGACAAAGCAAAGATATCGAATCGAAAATCTCCCACCTCCAAGATCAACAAAGTGGGTCAAGCTTCTCGTACGCAGTGTTTTATAGAAGATTCATCAAGGATTTTTCAAAGGTTTCAAAGCCTCTTTCCACATTGCTAATGACGGGGGTCGCCTTTGACTTCAATAAGGAATGCTTATCCGCTTTTCAGACACTCAAGGAGAAGCTTATTTCAGCACCCATAGTCATAGCACCAAACTGGGAGCTCCCATTTGAACTAATGTGCGATGCAAGCGATTATGCAGTAGGAGCAGTGCTTGGACAGAGAATCGACAAGGTATTTAGATCCATTTACTATGCTAGTAAAACTCTAAATGACACACAATTAAATTACGCGACTACAGAAAATGAATTCTAGCAATAGTGTATGCATTTGAGAAATTCAGGCCATACTTGATTGGAAATAAGGTGATAGTATACACTGACCATTCTGCCATAAAGTACTTGATGACAAAGAAGGATGCAAAACCTCGCCTCATTCGATGGGTCTTGCTACTACAAGAATTCGACGTGGAAATTCGTGACAAGAAAGGGACAGAAAATTCAGTTGCAGACCACTTGTCAAGACTGGAGAACACAGAGAGCCAGAACGCCAAGGATGTGCAAATAAATGATCATTTTCCAGACGAACAACTGTTTCAAGTAAGTGCGAATTTTAATTTACCTTGGTACGCTGATTTTGTTAACTTTCTTGCAGCTAAAGTAATACCCCCAGAATTGACAAGACAGCAAGTGAAGAGGTTTTACTCCGAAGTAAAGCACTACTATTGGGAGGAGCCTATGTTATACAAACACTGTGCCGATCAAGTCATCAGGCGATGTATACGGAGAGGAGATGCACTGTGTCTCACTCATCACACACCCTATCATGTGGACACTTTGGGCATCAAGAACAAAGGTATCGCAAAGCGGATTCTATCGCCAACACTTTTAAGGATGCCATGCCTTTGTGAAGAGATGTGATAGTTGTCGAGAACATGGAACATTTCAAGACGAAACGAAATGCCTTCGCAAGTGGATATTGGAAGTGGAACTATTTGATGTGTGGGAATCGATTTCACGGGACCATTCCCGCCATCCTTTGGAAATCAATATATCCTTCTCGCAATGGACTATGTGTCCAAATGGGTAGAAAGAGCCACAAAAGAAAACGACAGAAGATCGTTCAAAAATTCCTTCAAAAGAATATTTTCACGGTTCAGACTCAGAGCCATCATCGACGTGCAGGAAGTCATTTTTGCAACAAGCACTGAATTAATTGCTTTCCGATATGGAGTCTACATCGCACCACAACCGCCTACCACCTCGCGAACGGGCGCGTAAGTGTCAACAGGGAAGTGAAGAGCATATTAGAAAAGACGGTGAACGGCCGGAAGGATCGGTCTATCAAATCGATGACGATTGTGGGCATACCTGACAAGATTCAAAACACCAATTGTATGTCACCTTATAAGTTAGTTTTTGGTAAAGCATGTCATTTGCCAAGAGTTGGAACACAGAGCGTATTGGGCAATGAAGAAGTTAAACATGGACGCGCGCAAAGCAGAGAGTGAGGCTACTATACCGAAATGAGTTGGATGAATTCGTACAATGCCATGAGAATGCAAAGATCTACAAGGAACGAACGAAAGTATGGCACGACAAGAGGTTGATACCGAAAGACTTCAGAAGGACAACAAGTGCTTTTATTCAACTCAAGGTTGAAATTATTTCCGTGCAAGTTAAAATCACGTTGACAGACCATACACGGTGGTAAAGAGTATTCCCATACGGTGCAATTGAAATAAAAGGAGAGAGGAGCTTGTTAAAACCCTATCCGATCAATGAAATGGAATACATGAACTTAGTAACCTCTTAGAATAATAAGGAACCTAAAAGACGTTAAAGACATCGCAGGTATTTTTATTTATTTTAATGTAATTAGTCTTTATGAAGAAAAGCCAGGATTTAAAAATCGGAATTTTGAAAGGCCAAATCAAAATCCTCCTCATGAATTCAAAGCACTATCCACCGCCATCGCCACCATTTTAACCAAGTGTCTTTTTCTTTTATGGTCTTTTATTCGATTTAAGTGTCTTATTTGTGTCTTATTGTTATAGTATGTTTAAGTCTTTTTGTTGTTTTTGTGTATTTTTGAGTCATAATTGTCTGTCAAAGATCATGCATGTTGTAGTTACTAGAAACACCTAGTGAAGTAAGGTGGAATAATGTAACGGAATTAAAGCAACTATCTAAACACTTAGGTTAGATATGCCAAAAAGGGTTTCGCTTAAATTGTGCATGCTAAATGATGAAAACCTATGTGTTATGATTGCTTGCTATTTGAGGCGAAATAGTTAGGATATGCATGTTAGGGAGATGACTCGGACATTTCTTTGTTAGCCAATTCTTACCACTCTCTTCTATCCCTGACACTTAAAAATATCCATAGTCAGCCCCATTGAGCCTAAAAATTGAACTTTTTCTTTGACACCCTATATTTTCATACTTGTGCCATAAGTAAAAATGTAAAATAGTTGTAATAGAGTGTGTTAAAAAAGAGACAAAAAGAGCAAACAAGATTGATGCACCCCAATTAAAAAGTAATAAGAAATAGGCAAAAGCCTAAGTTTGGGGGTGCTTGATATGATGATACACTTCACGCTCTCAAAACAAAAGAGGGGAAAAATAGTTTTGAAGTGAAGGAAATAATCAAAAGAAAAGGGAAACACTGAAAAGCTAAAGAGCTTATGGTACACAAAAATGAGCCTAAATGCCTATTTTTACCTACTCATACCTAAGCCTACATTGCAACCCTTAAAAGTCCTGAAGATCTCTTTCATGCATATCCATGATTAATGGAGAATAGCAAGTAAAAATGTCATAGGATTTTTGAAATTAACATGCATGATTCAGTATGTGATTTCCATTAAGCATGATAAAAATGAGTTTGCGAAATATCTAGCTTAATGTGTTTAGTGTGCTAAAATTTCATGCTATATGTTCCTGCATATTATTCTGCTAATCTTCATGTTTTTCTTAAGTAACATCAATGCAGCAAAGTGATCAATGTCATTGAGTCTGTTTATTTTTCTTTTTCTTGAGTCTTGATTTCTTTCTTTTTATCTTTGCTCGAGGGCGAGCAAAGGTTAAGTTATTTGATCGGTGTATTTTATATACACTTTTTGAGTCGTTTTTAGTTAGTCTTTTGTCCCTTTTTGTACAAATACGTGTCGTATTAGGATAGATTTTCTTTCTTTTGAGTCAAAGTGGTTAAAATGGCCCAATGGCGGAAAAGGAGCGAAAAGAGGGCAAAAGTGGAGGTTCTAGAGCTTAAAAGCAGAGAAAGTGAACTGTGCACGACACAGCCACACGCAAGACCTCCCGCCAACAGTCCAGCGCCCGACGCCCAATATCCGAAGGTCTCAGAGTTGCAGTACGCGCGCCTGACATGCAGAGTGCGGTCGCGCGCCTAATCATCGTAATAGCAGGTTCCGGCCGCTGGCGCCGACGCTGGAAAATCGAGTTTTAGGCGTATTACGGGCCAGCCGAAGGGAAAAGTTGATGGCGGTTTTGAGCCTATAAAAGGAGAACCCTAGACGCTTTCAAGGGTTCCTTTCTTGCACAAACACAAGACTTCTTGGAGTTGAAGATTGGAGACCTTAACTTAGTAATTTTCTTTTCTTTTCTTTACTTTACTTTCAGTTTTTATGTTGGATATTGAATTAGTTCTTGTCATGTCAATGGCTAGGAACTAATTCTATTATATGGTTTTCCATGTTAAATCACTTGAACATTATGTTATGAATTGATGCATGTTTATGGTTATTCTTCTTGTTGTTGAGATTTACCCAATAATTGCTTTGAATGCTTGGTAATTAATTGATCACTAATTATCATTATTTATATGATTTCTAATCAAACTTCGAAAGGAGGAGGTTGTGACTATGCTGTAAGTTGGGTAGACATATTTTGGATTGGGGATGAAAATACCTCAATTACTTGTGTAGCGTTAATAAGAGGTTTAAACACCTAATTTTACGCATGGCGCGTGACGATTAACTAGGTTTTTGGTCTTAATCCTCCTATAGAGTCATCCTTATCACCGAAAGGTAGAAAGGAGCGCTACTGGGGTTGAGTGTTTATATAGCCTTAACGGGAGTATAAAACGATTTAGTAAACCTGCTAGCTCCAAAAGAAGAAGAACCATAATTCATTGCATTAATAAGTAATATAAGCGGATAGTTGAGGAGACTTGGAAGTCCTATTTCCATCACTACTGAAGTAAACACATAGTTAATTAGTATTTATAATTGTTAGTTATAATCAACAAAATTAAATATCGGTTACCAGATAGATAACAAAAGATAGATAATTGGTACTTGAACACTAATCCTTGTGGACGATATTCGGTCTTACCTAGACTATATTACTTGTCACGATAACGTGCACTTGCGTTAAAGTGTGTGCATCTTTTCGCGCATCAACCTCCTACAAACTTGCCAACATGTTTCCTTCTTGCCACCCTTTTGAATTTCTCTCTAGGCCTTGGTTTCTTCTTGAATTTCTAGAGAGAAGGGAGAGGGATTTAATTTTAGAGAGAAGGGAGAGCTTTCAAGAATGACCAAGTCTTCAAGACTTGGTCAATAAATAGGACATGCAAAAATCAGATGGGGACACTTGTCACCTCCCATGGCTTTTTAAAACGAAACTTCGATTTTCCCAGCATTCGCAAAACTCCGCCTCGGCGCCTGCGGCCAGCGGCTGAAACATCTGCCAACTATCAGTATTTCCGTGCCGCGCCTCGCTTCCGGCGCGGCCGCAACCTCGTGAGAATTTTCGGTGTGCGCGCCACACTGCGCCCCCGACCGAAAATTCATTTCTCGCCAACAACAAGACCGAACTTGTAACTTCCATAACTTCCTACTCCGATGTCCTATCGACGAAAGGTTTGTTGCGTTGGGAACTAGACTCAACGAAATACATACTAGGCCTCTGAAACACCTAGGAACTCCTAATGCAACTGGACATAAACCGCCTCAAAGTTGACTAAAACCTGTCCGAAATATTCTGTCAACCTATCTTTCTAAGATTTAAGTCTTAACCCCTTTCGTACGTTCTCATAAGCATGACCTGAATTACGGGGTGTAACAGTTGCAATGGTTTGTCTAATAGAAACTAAATTCTCTCGAGCACGGATAGACTCTTTTACATCTCAAAGATTCCTTGCTTGGAATTTTTGCTCCAACCTAGATTTCATTGATGGCGGAAGAATGTTAATACTTTGGGATCTCTCCAGAGTTAGTTGTGAAGTACTTGGAATGGACTCTCAACATATTCATGTCCAAGCAAGATGTAATACAACACAAGTGTCCTTCCTTGCCACATTTGTGTATCCGGTTTATAGCATTCCGGAAAGAAGAAAACTTTGGCATCACCTTACCCACTTGGGCATTGGCATTGTCAAGCCTTGTATGATTATTGGAGATTTTAACACCTATTGCTACCCACATGATAAGGCGGGTGGTCCCCCTCTCACGCCTTATGCACTTAGGGATCTTGGAGAATTCAGAATTGCTCATGGACTAGATGACACTCCTTCTTCCGGTTCCTTCTACACTTGGACGAATGGTTCGATATGGTCCAAGCTTGATAGAGTGATGATGAATCAGCATTGGAGTGATTTGAATCTAGAATGCACGGCTAACTACTTGTCTATGGAACCAGTCTCGGATCATTGCCCCGTGGTAGCTTCGGTAATTGCATCCTCTAGTATTGGGAAACGACCTTTCAAGTTCATGAACATGTGGCTCTCACATCCCGCATTTGAAAACTTACTGACTTCATGCTGGAGGCAGCACATATTGGGATCCGCCCAATTCATATTAGCCACAAAATTGAAGTCTTTGAAAAAGCCATTGCGAGAATTGAACACGAGTGAATTTGGAAGCATAGAACAAAGAGCAAATGCGGCAAACATGGAGTTCAAGCAGGCTATTAATGCGCATATGGAATATCCCTTTGATGATGAACTAAAAGCCAATGTCAAGTCCTTAAGAGCTAGAACAAACCTCTTGCTTGAAGCCGAGAGACACTTCATAAGACAAAAATCGAGGCAAAAACACTTGATTGGGAGTGATAGATGCTCCAAATATTTTCACAGCTTGATCAAGAGGAGTAATGTCAGGAACTCAATAAACTACCTTGTTAAGGCCAACGGAACTACCACAACATCTCCCGGGGAAGTAAGAGATACTTGTAGAGTTTTATAAAGATCTTTTAGGCTCATCTCGGTCCACAACCAACATTGATCCCGCGGTACTGGATTGTGTCTTGAAGCTAGGAGAGGAAGATGACCTACACCTTTTGCATACTATCTCCCCAAAGGATATTTGGGAGGCTCTTTCCGATATAGGCAATGATAAGGCACCTGGCCCAGATGGTTTTTCAACCGCCTTCTTCAAGAAAATATGGAGGGGTGTGGGGCATGATGTAGTAAGAAGTGTACAAGAATTATTCTCATCCGGAGTTCTTTTGAAGCAAGTGAATCATACCATACTTACCATCCTGCCCAAGACTGATCGGGACCCCAAGGTAAGTGACTTTAGGCCTATCGGATTGACCAATGTGGTCTACAAGATCATAACAAAGATTTTAGCTAACCGGATGACAAAGGTTCTTCCTACTCTTGTTGATAAATCCCAAGGAGCTTTTGTGAAAGAAAGGAACATGGTGGACAATGTCTTTATTGCCCAAGAACTTGTGAGAGGTTTTAACAGAGCTAGAGTCTCACCAAGGTGTATGCTTATGGTGGATCTACGGAAAGCATTTGATACGGTCTCTTGGAACTTCCTTGAGTCAGTACTAAGAGGACTCAAATTTTCGGACAGATTTGTTAGATGGATCATGGAATGTGTTAGCTCAACCACTTTCTCCCTTTCAATCAATGATGAGTTACATGGTTATTTCGTGGGTAAACGCGGCTTAAGGCAAGGTGATCCTATGTCTCCTATGCTCTTTATCTTGTGCATTGAATACCTTTCAAGGTCGCTAAAGCTAAAGACTTCGGGAAAAGATTTTTCCTATCACCTGTAAGTGCAAGAGGTTGGGCATCACTCACCTTGCCTTTGCAGATGACCTCATACTGTTTGCCAAAGGGGATGTATCTTCGGTTGGTGTTCTTATGGAGTGTCTTGAAGAATCGAGGTCGCTCCGCTAACGCTTAACCCGTCTAAATCCTCCATCTACTTAGCAGGAGTGCAAGGTTCAATTCGTGACTTGATCTTGACTAGGGTGGGTTTCGGCATAGGAGTCTTTCCCGTGCGGTACTTAGGGATCCCTTTGTCTCCAATTTCTGTCTCGGTGGATCAGTTTGCCCCATTCACTAGTGCAATCTCAGAATACATTCAGAAATGGGGGCATCACTCACTCTCTTATGCGGGAAAACTGGAACTAATTAGATCGGTTATTCAGGGTGTTGAGAGCTTTTGGTTTCGGGCACTTCCTATTCCCTCTTCAGTTCTCAACAAGGTACGGTCAGCTTGCATTCAGTTCTTATGGGGTGGTAAGCCACCAAGAGTCGCTTGGGATGACATTTGTGTGCCTCAATCCGAAGGAGGCTTGGGTCTTATGAACATCAAAGAATGGAATCATGCCTTACTCTCCCGGACCATCTGGCAAACTCACACTAAGGCGGATACCTTATGGGTCCAATGGATTAATAACTACTATTTGAGAGGCCAATCCTTTTGGGATTATGACGTACGTGCTAGGGACTCCCCCTTATTCAAGAAAATTTGTGGCATCCGCGACACATTCATTAGCATATTTGGTAGTGAAGGAAACGCAATTTCCGGCTTGGAAAAGTTTTGCACCAATGGAAGATTTGATTCTAGTCTTGTGTATGAGGTCTTGCGCACTCCACGGGAGAAAAAACTTTGGATGTCTCAAATTTGAAAAGGCTACATACCTCCTAAATTCTCATTCACAGTCTGGCTCACTTGTAGGAAGCGTATAGCTACCAAAAACACTCTCTCCTACCTAAACTTGGAAGATAAGACTTGCGGGTTCTGCAAGCGGGCTAATGAGACAAGGGCTCACCTCTTCTTTTATTGCCCCTACACCCACATGATTTGGAAGCACACAAAAGAATGGTTGGGTATTAGAAGAGAAATGACAACTATTGAAAGCGCACTCAAGTGGATCAAGAAAGAGCATCATGACGTGCATCCGATCCAAAGCCATCTCACTCGCTTTTTGCACTATGGTATATGAGATTTGGAGAACAAGAAATGAATTGCTATTCGAGGGCAGTAGTTTAACGACGGGTGAGGTTGTTGCAAAAGTCAAAACAACAACTTATAGAGTTCTTTATGACTTAATCCCCTATTGTAACGTCACCTTTGAGTGAACGTCCCACCCCCCCTTCATTTTTTGCTTTATGCTTACGTTGAGGATTGAGAACCCTCAATGACTGATTGTAGCTTCCAGCTTTTCTTTTTAGTAATAATATGTCACGACCCAACCCCGGGACCGCGACTGGTACCCTACCGGGGTACCCTGTCAGGTATATGTCAGAGAATAGCAGCGGAACATACATAACACATAACTATTAAAAAGGGTAAACATCACTGGCCAGCCGATAAGGCTGCCTACCATAAAACATACTTAAACAAAAGTATAGTAATACAACTGGTTCTCATAGCCCAAAACATATATGTGACCACGCACTTAAAGATAACAATCGTGGACAGGGCCCCGCCATACCCCGAATGTACAAAATACCTATAGATCGTGGAATATCCGTACTAATAAACAAGCTTCCGGAGAATGGAGCTTCGACACCTAATAGTGATCCTAAGAACGAGGATCCTCAATCGCTTACTTACCGCGGCATTTAACGCAGGCCAGGCGGGTCGATAAAATATGTACCAAGTATGTAAAGTCGAAAATATCAGAATGATGGTATCATAAGTCTAAAAGTAATTTGAGTCATGGAAGAAAATCAAAATACCTTTTCTTGTGCCTTACTAACAATGAGTGACAAGTATATATATATAATCTCGCATAAAATAGGGCCTTAGGATCAAAACAGTGGTACTCGCCTCAGTAGTATCAATAAGCACCCTACTCCCGTACTATTTCACCCGCATAGTCCCGTGGACCCGCATGAGGTATTCTCGCATAGTCAGACTACCGCACGGGACTATTTCACCCGCATAAGCCCATAAGGACTCGCATGAGGTATTCCTCGCATCATGGGTAGCAAATCCACGGAACAGTGGTATAACGATCTGGGGACTTACCCTCGATATACTCTTACCCCGGCGGATGGTATAACGATCTGGGACTTTCCTCGATATACTCTTACAATCAGGCGGTGGTATAACGATCTTGGGGCTTGCCCCTCAGATATACTCTTACACTGAAGAAGGTGGTATGACGATCTTGGGGCTTGCCCCTCAGACATACTCTTACCCTGGAGTAGGTGGTATAACGATCTTGGGGCTTGCCCCTCAGATATACTCTTACCCTAGCTCAAACTGTCATCATATCATAATCATAAATAAGTTAAGAAAACTTATAACTTCTTATTAGTCTTGTTCATATACCATCTCATTTTAGTTTACTTAAGGCACTTAATCATATCTTTGATAAAAGAAAAACCGGGAATTTAACCCAAGTACTTCATACTTCAATTCCTTTAAAAGTGACTCTTTTTCATACATAAAACCTTTGGGCAATTGATGCCTTAAAATCAATTTGCCTTTCATAAATCAAATCATTTGTCCTTACTTGTCTTACTTAGAGTAAATCTCTTCTCATTAATCTTTTATAAAGCTAATAAACCAACTTCCCATAAAGTTGTTATATTAACCCTTCACTTTAGTAAAATCACACTTTTCCCCTAACTAAGGGACTTATACATTCTTAAAACGACACAAGTCTTTATATACTTAAAACAAGTAAGAATACCAAATCTTGTACGTCTACCGTACTACATAATTACATCTATTCATGCTCAAGAGATAGGAAAGATCTACATACCTCTTTGGTCAATCCACTTGCCAAGTCCAAACTACCGCAAGTAATATTTCAACCTATAATAGTCATGATACGTTTATTAACCTCTAATCTTAATGTAGAACAATCCAAGTTCAAAGTCACTAAATTCTATGGAAAATTGGGCAGCATTTCCTTTGTTTCTACTCACTTTGCCACCATTCTCAAGGCCGAATTTATCATTCAATTGCCACATTTAAGGCTCAATCAATCCAACAATTCAAAGGGGATTACACACCTAAACTTGAGTGTGTAAAATTCTGCTCCATAAGTTACAACAATTCACTTAACAATTCTAAGGTAGTTTTTAGGCTACAACATGCTCATAATCTCTTCTTAACCCATTTTTCATATCCAAACCACATTTCTAAAGACGAATGACTCTAAGAGCATTATTTACTACCACAAGTTCTTTCTTCTTAACATGCAACACTATAAACTAAGTCTAAAGGAAGAATCATTACCTTAAAGTTTTAGCCAAACTTATTCCAAATGTTTTGCTAGCTTCTTTGCCAAGAACACCACCACAAGCTAGCTACAAGCTTTCTTTTCTTGTTCTTAACTTTCAGATTTTTCCTTAGGCTTGGATTTCCTTTGGAAATGTAGAGAGAAGGAGGAGCTTTTGCTTTAGAGAGAGAGAGAAATTGGAAGATGACCAAGTCTTGAAGACTTGGTCAATATATTGCATGCAAGAAATCAGATGGGGGGGGACACTTGTCACCCTCCCAAGGTCTTTTAAAAGAAAATCTGACTTTTCCTAAGTCTTTCCGCCCAAAAATCCCGCCTCGGCGCCGCGGCGCTGAAACCTCCGCAACCTTCTTCAACTTTCGCGCGCTGGCCAGCCGCGCGCTGCAACTTCAGCGACCCTCGATCAGATGGCGCCGCGCCTCGCATCCGCGCCGCGCCCGCCGCTTTGCTCAAACGCATTTCTGTCCGACTGCGCACTGAATTTGTAACTCTCATAACTTTCTACTCCGACGTCCTATCGACGAACAGTTGGTTGCGTTGGAATCTAGACTCCACGAACTATGCCCTAGGCCTTTGAAACACTTAGGAACTCTCAATGAATCGGGTCATAACCCGCCTCAAAGTTGACTAAACCCCGTCCGGAATAATCCGTCAACCTATCCTTTGAAAAATTTTAAGTCTTACATGCTTTCGTACGCTCTCATACGTAGGGTCAGAACTACGGGGTATAACATAATATTTGCATTTACCCAAAAAAAAAAGTACATTTCCTCCTTATTATGATCATTTGCTCCTTTCTTTTTCAAGAATTATTGCGTTTGAAACCGATTTGTCTACCATGTTTCACGCATGTTGTAAATCATGTCCAAAGGGAGATTTATGAGCATCTTGCAGCTGAAATATGAAATAGTAAGGTCAACAAATAATTCTAGTATTTGACTTGAATTATCGTTTGAACGAGGATCATACTGATGATAATTCACAATATATTTTTTAGTTGTTTATTCTCTCTACCCTTATGTTAGAAAAATTAACATACATTTTCACCTTTTATGGGGAATTCATATGTGTGAATCGTGGTAGATTCATTAATCATATACCGCACAACAAAACTATTAGATGAAAATATTTAGTTTCTGACCTTGAACCAATTATGAGGGGAGAATTTATCATAATTTATTGGTCTGAAACATACAAGTGATGCTGTATGTAATATCATATTTTAGATCAACACGTGAATTTTTGTTCTCATTTGCAATGATTTAGCTATTTTTCAGAGACATTCAACGCTAAACCAGCTTGAATATAAATCATAATTAACAAGATAAATTATCTTGATTACATAATCTAAAGATTGTGCTCTCAACTTAATTATTTTGAGCAAGCGGATTTGTGTCAAACTGCAGTTGACAATAAACACACATATGACTGTCTTATAGATGCATATATTTAAGACATCACATAATAGGTGAACGTGCCTTTATTCACCAATATTTTTCAGAATTTAGGGAATTCAATCCCAACATTAGTTGGTGTAATCAACTTATCATGAGAAAAAGCAAATTAATTCTTGAAGAATCTTCTAATTCTTCAATATATTTCGAATACAAACTTAGTACATCAAATTTAAATCAGGACAATCAAAATTGTCACGTCGATTGATAAAATTATTTGTACTAGTAAACTTTAAGTTTACCATGTCATGTGCTATTTATTTTAGCAAACTTCTGGTTTACTATAACATGAATTCTATTTTGTACAATAAACTTCTGGTTTATCGTGGCATGTGATTTCATCATGCTTATATTTGTGTAATACAATTTGGAGAATAAAGAGGGTAACCTTTCAAATACATGTTTCTTACCCACTATGATTTCGTAGATATTTAGTTATCCAATCATTTATAGCTTCAATATGATAGTCATTTACTTTAGTAAACTTCGGGTTTACTACAACTTGTGCTTCGATCATAACAAATTTTTTTACAGTCTAGAATGAATGACATAAATAGTATATAAGCTCATCAGGAGCCTCTATTTTATCTTCAATAATCACACATATTATTTGGACACAAATTGTGTCATGATCTTCTAGATAAATAGTTAGCTCTTCTGGAACACTTGATCATTAATTTTGTACAACCAAATATTGTTTAGATATTGATGATATCATAAAAGAAATTATAGTTAGAGACTACTGGTGTCATGAAATAAATTTTACTTAGATATTTCAGATATCATGAAAGAAAACAGTAAACAAATGGACACCTACAAATGAAAAAACATAACTGATTTTTAATCCAAACTTGCTATGAGAAGTATCCATATCTTCAAATAGAATGATATACACAAAGCAAAACTAATACACATTAACTACTAGCATTGTCATAAAATACAAAGTAAAAACTAAGTAATATAACGAAGTAATCGTTACTGAATGAACTACATGACATATTACTGAATGAACATAGTAAGAAATTCCAAAATTGATTCTTATTCCTTTTGAGATATTAGTAATATTTTATTAAAGGTCATAAAGACATTGGCCATAAAAAACATTCAAACAAAATATTACCACAAATATGGATACACACCAATGCAAAAACTCTCGGCAAGCCATGATCTGTATAATTATTATCATTCTTTTAAAGTTTTTGTGTCTTTTCCTTTAATTGTTACCTTAATTTTTGGCATAACTTAAACCCATTTAATTCTCACTAATCACCCTCTCAAATGTAACATTCATACCTTTAAATCCATTTATCAACTACTACAAATTAAATTTATTAATTTACATCAAATTATTCTCACCACATATCAAATATATACTCCGTAGATAATATTTTCATACACTCAACAAACTAGCGTTAAAAAAAATAGTAATACAAAATTATAAACATACTAGAACTATATATAAGCCAACATTTCATTTTGAAATAAAATATAAGCCAATGATGGTTATTTAAGAGGTCAAATACGTTATCAATTGAATTGCAACAAATTCAAAGGATATGTTAGAAAATATATTGTTCATTAAAAATAATATATGACATTCAATTATTTGAAGAAAATCATCTGGCAAACAGATCAAATATTCTCATAATAAATGTCATTAAGACAATTCAATATTTGTATCAATTCAATTAAATACAAGGACTTAATGATGGAATATTAAGACTCATAATTGTATGATATTACAATAAAGAACATGTTTAACTTATTTTGAGATATAATAATTATTTTATTAATATAATCGTCACATATATATATCCGTTTAAATATAAAAATCATGATAATTGCATTATATATGATCGTGATTGTTGATTTAAACAAAAATAAAAAGAACTTGAATTATTCAACTAATCACATCATTATTTTTGTAAAGGAGAAACAATTCATACCTATTTTATTACTTCAAGAGTAAAATTCAAAGGTTTACTATTTCAAAAGTAAAATTCAGAGTTCTGCTACTTCAAAAGTAGAGTTCAAACTTCTACCACTTCGAGAGTAGAGTTTAAAATTTGCTACTTCGGGAGCAAATTTATGAGTTTACTACTTCGGGAGTAAAGCGTAGAATATTAATATATTATTATTTTTTTCTCAATCATTCTACCTCTTCTGGAGGTGAGTCGTGATAACTTCACAACCAAATACACGTCCATATATATAAGTTTTACTATATATTATCACCACATTCACTTTAGGGAATAGATCTGTATTTGTAACATTTATCAAAATTTCTCATTCTTCGGGAATTGAACATAATCATCTGTAATGATATTACTACTTCTGATGGTTATTGACATATATGAATTTAATCATAACGAGACTTAAGAGATATTATAACTTATGGCGATCATGTATTTCTTGTAAACCTTCATTCTTAGCCATTAAGGAATAAGAAATTAATATCATAATTCCTCTTAATAATATTGTTCTTCAGGAACAAATTTGAGGCATAAATGATCAAGCGAACCATTTAAGATTCGGAGATCAAAAGAATCTATACTAAATAATGATAATAGACATCCAAAATCCATTAAGGATGATATATAACACACTGCTAATGCTATGAATTCATTAGCTCTTTCCCATAATAATAATTTTACTTATGGCAAAATATATACCAAATATTTAGTCAGAACTAACAAGTAAGGTTGTAAATCATCTTTCTTCGAGCCACATAATCAGAATGTCAAATATCTCAGCAAAGAGAACTTATGTCCCTTACGATAATATATACAACGGAGGAAATAATAAAAAAAAAACGAAAGATGCTAAAAAGGAATACCTGATGCAGTTCTTACTTTCGTCATATTTTCAAAATATTTGCCCAAGAAGGCAAAGTCTCGTGTTGAAACGTGTTATAAAATGTTAACAATAGTAATATAAGACAAGAGATGTAGACAAAGAAGAAGAGAGAAGGACGAGACTTTCTTCTTATTTCAAGTGTATGTTCATCTTTCTTCAAAAGTGAATTCCAATTTATAGGATGAAATCACCCAATGAAAATTACAAATATTAAATGTCCAAATTAATAGGTACATATAACATACAAAAGGTTAGTGAAATCTCTATAAAAAGGATATGTATTTCATAACAAGGTTCAAATAATGAGTTTTTCATTATCACCCCACCCCCTCCTCAAATCAAGATAAAGTTAGTCTTATGTGAAGTACATACATACTAGCTTGTCCCTTTAAGCAAGATATTTTAAACTTTCATAAGACATTTCTAGAAATATAATGCAATTTAGAAGATACTTATTTTTAATTACTTTAGTAAAAAAATTATCTGAATTCGTGTGGAGTTATTTTATAAATAAATAAAACTCTTATAGATTTGGTGTATCTAAATTATTTTACAAAGATTAATTTTTCAAATGTCTCTGAAGTCGAATGTCAAAACATCCTTTTTACATGTAGGATTTTATTATATTTCAGATAATTTTCTAAAATAAAATGAAAGTTCATATACTCTTTATCAAATGCTCAAAAGTTGAATTAGCACGCTGTTTGAAACCTTCAAACATACACTTCTCCAATTTTCTTCTATTTTACTTTCTTAGTTTTCTTAAAAAGTGAATTAACCGATTAAATAAATAAAATATGAGGGGTTTGGGGTCCCAATTGATGGATGATCCCAGAAAAACCCAAAATCATAAATAATTTTCACCTCAAACTCTTTCCTTGATCATCAAAACAAATCAATTCGGTTAAAATAAGCATATTCTCTCTCTCTCTTCCCCCCTTCTATCATTTCCTCTTGTTAGTAACGTCCTCATAAACCCACACTTATCTCATTTCAATAGCACCAACAAAAGTGAAAAATCATGGATCTTTGGTCTTTACATGTAAAGAACACCAATCTGCTACTCAGAGAGAAACCCTTTGTTTTCAAAAGTGTGAGAGTTGATAATTCGAAGGTGTTTGAGATCAGACACGCCTTTTCTGGTTCTGGCTATCACTCTTTACTCGTTAAAGCTATGGGTAAGAACAACACTCACAATTCCAATTCTTCCTTTTCTTCAGGTATTTTTTTCATTTTTTTGGATTTAAAGTTCACCTCTTTTTAATTAAGTAAAAACATTGGTGTTCTTTCAATTGAGAATTTGTGTTGTTGCTTGAAAATTAGGTGAATTTGTAAGGAGAAATATGATGTACATTTGGGTTATTGAAAGATTTGACTTTTATTTTTCATCGGTAAACCTGAAGGGGAGCCTTGGAACCAGCAGGTCACGGATTCAAGACGTGGAAGCACCTCTTGCAGAACGGCTTGACCCTTGTGGTCTGGCCCTTTTCTGGACCCCGCATACTCACAGCCTGAGCTTAGTGCACTGGACGGTCCTTTTTTTTTTTTGTAAGATGAGGAAACCTAGTTGTCACTAGGACTGGCCAGTGGGCCGGGCCCACCGGGTCGGACGGCCTGAGTGGGAGAGGAGGGCGGGCGGGGACCGGACTAGCGGACGATACTGTCTCGTCCCGGCCCGGCCCCACAAGTGGGACGACTGACGGTCAAAGTGCTTTTTTTTTTTTTTTTAATTTTTTCACTAAATTAAAAATACTAAATTACTAACAAAGTAACATTAACATATACATATAGTCATATAGTGATAGTCATAGACTCATATTATACTATTATAATATTATAGTATTATAATTATACTCATATATATAATATATTTATAAAGTATAAAGTATAAACTAAATAATTAAACAAAAACAAGAAGAGTGTAAAAAAATATCCCAATTTGTTTTGTGCCTCTTATATTATTAATTATTTCATTGAAATATACAAGATTCGTAATTACAACATATCGTTGTTGAAAAAATTGCAAAAGACATAGAAAATTAAAAATTGCAATGAAATAAATTACCAATTTGAAAATATTTTTCTAGTTTCTTTATAATTTCGTGGTTCTTCTATTGGAATTGGTATATCTTGGTCAAATTGTTCCACGCCGCTACTCATGCCTTCGATAAAATGTCGTTGTAGTTGTCGCCTTCTTCTTCGTTAATCTCGTCGATCAGACCTCCTTCGCTCCGCTCGTATCCAATCTCTGAATAGTACCGCCATCTCCAAGCCGCTCCCGCTAATGAGTGTCCTGCTCTCCTATTTGAAATCTGCTGCGTAAAAGCGCTTCGAAGCGATTGACGACGCCAATGTTCAAAATATCTCGCCATCATTGAAAGTGTCGAAATGTCTTCATTCTGCATCCAATATTTCAAAGAAGTCTTCATTTCCTTCTTCATTGATAATCGCTTGATAAGGTAAATTACCCGCAAAACAAAAACATCAAACTCGCTAATTTGGTTAGCATCACACCGCATACATTCTATTTCCGAGGCTTTCAATAGAATCAATACTAGCCGTGAAACAATATGTCTTTTTAGTGTGTTGAAGAAGAAGACGAAGTCTGGCCAGGTTACTAGCACTTTCTTCGGTAATGCCGATATACTTTTTTGCATTCATCTTCTACGCTATTCAACACTTCTTCTAGCGTTTGTTCAATAGGTGGCTCAACATTTAAATTTTTGGGAGTTGGAGGTGGTAGTACGTTCATACAGTTATAAATATTTTCAATAAGACTTTTACAACCCTCTACTTTAATAGTCGGGTTTAATACAACACCAATAATATAAATAGGGGGAATAAGAATAAAATATTTCTTTAATTTCATAAACATTTTTTTAATAGCTGCCTTATAAGCAGGTTTTTACATATATTCTTTAAGAAGTAAAAATATTATAGTTATATAAAACAACATAGTTGAAATAGTAGGATAATATAAAGTAGAAAATTATTTTGTTGCTCGTTGAAAATTCTCTAGAAATACAATAAGTTCTTTAATTTTGTCCCAATCATTATCCACAATCATATCATTTGGATTTTGATTATGGGCGTTAAAAAATAAAGTGATAGGTTTTCTATAGTCATAAGCAACAACTAGTTGGTCATATAAAGAATTCCACCTAGTTGGTACTTCTTCGGGAATTTTTCTGTAAGATAGTCCACAATCGTGACAAGTTTTTTTATATTCTTTTCTTTGTTGAATTCTATTATTTTTAAAAATAAAGTGTATAGCAAATTGTATTTTTTCAAGAATATCTTGAAAAAGTGAAAGACTCATCCTTTACAACTAAGTTATAAATATGGCACGCACATTTGATATGAAAATATTTTGGAAAAGACGGAGTTAAAACATCTCTTAAAATACAAATAGCAGCATTGTTAGAAGATGCATTATCTAATGTAATATTCATAACTTTATCAGTTATTCCGTAATAATCGCAGACTGAAAAAATATTTTCTGAAATAAACTCACCAGTGTGCCTACTATCTATATATCTATATGCTAAAATACGTTTTTTCATAGACCATTTATAATCTATCCAATGACAGGTTACCGTTAAATAATCACGTAGTTAGTACTACGAATTTATATCAGAAGTTAGAGCGACTTTACAATTTAAATGATATAATGAATAACGCAAATATTGTTGATATTCGTGTGCAAATTTAAACACGTCTCTCTTAACCGTTGATCTAGGAAAACCTTTATAAGCAGGATTATACATATCTCTAATATAATGAATAAAACCACGATTTATTCAGAAATGAAAAGTCAAACCTCCACAACAACTAATTTTGGTGCTTCCTATCTTTATGTTTATCGTATTTAGGGCCTACAACTCCCCGTCATAGAGTTAATTTGACCAGACTTTGTCCAGACAAGATGTGAACCTTGTCCCGATTGAGAGGACGCTCGCCACCATCTTTTTCAATAATGTATCGGGCATGCAAGACTTTGTGTTTTTGCACAGTGTCTTGCTAAACCCCCCGTCCCACCATGACCTTGTCCAGTTTTAAAAGAATAAACATTTTTACAAGTTTTACATATAGCTACTTGATTCGGTACGTCCCTGTCAAAATATTTCCATACAACTGATTTTAATGGTCGTTTTGCCGGACCTCGTCTTATACTAGGGGGGATAGGAGACATTTCACTAGTGGGTGTATCATCATCTTCATTAGTAGGTGTATCATCATCTAGAGTGTCATCTAAATTAAAATCTTCTTCAAATTGAGGATAAACATTTGTGTCAAGATCATATGGTATTTCAGGAAACAGTTCAGGATCTATAAAATCATCTTGTCTAGGAATAGTTGGAATACTAGAAGAAGTACCCTTGCCCTTGTTACCCGACCTACTAGAAGAAGTACCCTTGCCGAAAAGACTTTTTGTTCTTTTCATTTTAAATTTTTAATTATGATAATAAATAGTTAAAGACTTAAAGATAATGAAATTAAATGTGCTAAATGAAATAAAAACAAAATAATAATTTAATGAGAGAACGAATGTACCAAACGCCGACGTAGAGTCGACGTGTAATCGAGAGGTTGAAAATTGAAACTTTGCTCGATAGATGATCCTCAAGCTAGTTGCCAACTTCACTCCCAATTCTCAAATTAATAAATAGATTGAATATGTAGTAGTAGACAATATTGTATAGAGATTGATTGATTGAGAGATTAGAGAGTAGAAAGATTTGTGAAAATAATAAGAAGAGGAAATGAAGTATTTATAGTTGGAAAATTGGGTTAAAGTGTAAATATAATAACTTAGGGGTTAAAAATAAATATAAAGGGGGTAGGGGGGTTGGGGGAGTGGGGGAAGCCAAAAATGGCCGTTAGACAACGGCTATTTTTGGCAAAGGGCGGGACTGGGGCGGGGTCGGGTCGGGCGGGACCATACCCTGTCCCGCCCCGGTTTGAGCCCCGGTCCCGTTTTTTTTTTTTTTTTTTTTTTATACGGGTTCGTGTCGGGGTCGGGTTGGCCCGGCCCACTGGCCAACCCTAGTTGTCACTTTCTAATTTCCTTTACCATCATTAAACAGGCCACAACACAGTCAGTTTCTCTTGTAGTGTGTCGATTAATAACTGATTTCTTCGTTATATCGTTTGTTCACCTTGTTTTAACACTAGCACTTGTTGAATGCTGCGATGATCGGTTTCTAATTGTTGTGGTGGTTAAGCAAAAAACTGTGTTTTTACTTATATGAAATGATGAGAATTTTAAAACAAATTGCTTTTCCCCTTAAGTTACATCATATGCTAGGAATTTGATCTGAGGATCAACATGGAGGAAGTGCGTTGAATTTATACTCTGGAAAAGGGAAAATGACTATAGGGACATTACTTGAGAACACATTTGAGCGAGCTAGCTTGTATCTGGGGCAGGAGAAAAATGGGACTTCTTTTATCATAGAAGAGGCAGTCATGAACAACTCTAACAAGACTTATTCATTAGGAAGATGAAAAATGTTAAAGAACTGCTCTTCTTTTCTTCGTAATGTTTGTAGAACACCAAGAATTTGTTGTGAAAGATTCGATGAGCCTTTTGCTTTTTAGGAAACACTGTGAAAGGAAATATGCATGAAGTGTTTCTGATTCACTCTCGAAAAGAAAACAATGCCTACGGAGACAATTCTTAAGAAGATCTCTGAGCCAAGCCTATATCTGGGGTTGAGAAAAATGGGACTACTTTTATCATTGTAAGAGGCACAGGCCGAGAACTTTAATAACAAGAAACATTGTTGGTTCAGTTGTAAACTTCCTGCTATGAATTCGCCTTCTTATCAAATGCATCTTATCAATAATATGTTCAAATGCATCTTATCAATAATATGTTCAAATGCATATCTAATACCACATTGACTGTGGATTGAGTAGGATAATTCATCACAGTCCTCAACTTCCCCAAGAGAAAGAAATCATAACCTAGTTAAAGGAAGTTTGGGTCACATGGGGTATTGGTTTTATGTAATTTATACGAGATCTTTAGGTATGCAAATATGATTAAGTGTTTGGCTTCTATTTTCCACGTGGCACTTGAATGTTATGAGCTGGTTGCTTCCCTTTTTAACTAAAGCTAGTGTCACGGAAGTAAATTTAACTTGAAGCCCTATATTGATGGACCTAGTTGTGGATTGATGTTAGCCTTTTCCACAATGTCTCAATTGGGTTATATGATGTTAGCTCTAGGTATGGGGTCTTATCGAAGCGCTTTATTTCATTTGATTACTCATAGCTTTTTCCAAAGCGTTAATATTTTTAGGATCCGGATCCATTATTCATTCAATGGAAACTATTGTTGGATATTCTTCAGCTAAAAGCCAGAATGGGTCTTATGGGAGGTTTAAGAAATATGTACCAATCACCAAAATCACATTTTTTTATGTACACTTTCTCTTTGTGCCATGGTACCTTAAGTAGGACGATGCAGATATTAGTTTGAAAGAAATTCTATTTTCTTAATCAATAAGAAGGTAGCTCCATTTATCATAACCTGCACCAAGAAAATGCAGCATATGTACTTAAGGAACACTCAACATCCCTTATAAATGCAGGGAGCTTAGGAAATCTAATAGTCTATGACGTATACAATCAATTCTTTACACCAAAGAGCAAACAAATACAGGAATTTGTATCTAATTCTATGAACAAGTTCTGCCTTACATTCAAAACATCTCGGTTGGAGTTGATATATCTTGGTCAAATTGTTCCACGTCGCTACTCATGCCTTCAGATAAGATGTCGTTGTAGTTTTCGTCTTCTTCGTTAATCTCTGGGTGGATCGTACCTTTTTCGCTCCGCTCGTATCCAATCTCTGAATAGTACCGTCATCTCCAAGTTGTCTCCGACTAATGAGTGTCTGTGCTCTCCTATTTGAAATCTGCTTGCAGAAAAAGCGCTTTCAGAAGCGATTGATTGATGATGCTTGAATGTTCAAAATATCTCGGGCCATCATTGAAAGTGTCGGAAATGTCTTCTCATTCTGCATCCAATATTTCAGCAAGTCTTCCTTTCCGTCTTCATTGACAACTGCTTGGTAAGGTAAAGTGCCCTGCAAAACAAAAACATCGAACTCGCTAATTTGGTTAGCAGTGCTACCACCGCACATTCTATTTATGAGACTTTCAATACTGTCCACAGAAACAACATGTCTTTTTTGAGGCTGTGTTGAAGCAGAAGAAGATGGTACGAAAGTCGGTTGTTTACTAGCACTTTCTTGCTGGTAATGCCGATATACTTTTTTGCATTCATCTTCTACGCTATCCAACACTTCTTCTAGCCTTTGTTCAATAGGTGGCTCAACATTTAAATTTTTGGGAGTTGGAGGTGGTAGTACGTCCATACAGTTATAAATATTTTCAATAAGACTTTTACAACCGTCTACTTTAATAGTCGGGTTTAATACAGCACCAATAATATAAATAGGGGGAATAGGAATAAAATATTTCTTTAATTTCATAAACATTTTTTTAATAGCTGCCTTATAAGCATGTTTTTCCATATATTCTTTAAGAAGTAAAAATATTATAGCTATATAAAACAACATAGTTGAAATAGTAGGATAATATAAAGTAGAAAATTCTTTTGTTGCTCGTTGAAAATTTTCTAGAAATACAATAAGTTCTTTAATTTTGTCCCAATCATTATCCATAATCATATCATTTGGATTTTGATTATGGGCGTTAAAAAATAAAGTGATAGGTTTTCTATAGTCATAAGCAACAATTAGTTGGTCATATAAAGAATTCCACCTAGTTGGTACTTCTTCGGGAATTTTTCTGTAAGATAGTCCACAATCGTGACAAATTTTTTTATATTCTTTTCTATATTGAATTCTATTATTTTTTAAAAATAAAATTTATAGCAAATTGTATTTTTTCAAGAATATCTTGAAAAAGTGAAAGACCATCCTTTACAACTAAGTTATAAATATGACACGCACATTTGATATGAAAATGTTTTGGAAAAGACGGAGTTAAAACTTCTTTTAAAACATAAATAGCAGAATTGTTAAGTCGCATTATCTAATGTAATACTCATAACTTTATCAGTTATTCCGTAATAATCGCAGACTAAATAAATATTTTGTGAAATAAACTCACCAGTGTGCCTACTATCTATATATCTATATGCTAAAATATGTTTTTGCATAGACCATTTATAATCTATCCAATGACAGGTTACCGTTAAATAATCATGACCGTTAGTACTACGACCTATATCAGAAGTTAGAGAGACTTTGCAATTTAAATGATATAATGAATAACGCAAATATTGTTGATATTCGTGTGCAAATTTAAACACGTCTCTCTTAACCGTTGATCTAGGAAAACCTTTATAAGCAGGATTATACATATCTTAATATAATAAACAGATTTACAAGTTTTACATATAGCTACTTGATTCGGTACGTCCCTGTGAAAATATTTTCATACAGCTGATTTTAATGGTCGTTTTGCCGGACCTCGTCTCATACTAGGGGGGATAGGAGGCATTTGACTAGTGGGTGTATCATCATCTACATTAGTAGGTGTATCATCATCTAGAGTGTCATCTAAATTAAAATCTTCTTCATTTTGAGTATAAACATCTGTGTCGAGATCATATGGTATTTCAGGAAACAGTTCAGGATCTATAAAATTATCTTGTCTAGGAATACTAGAAGAAGTACCCTTGCCCTTCATACCCAAGGCCTTGCCCAAAACATTTTTTGTTCTTTTCATTTTAATTATGGTAATAAATAGTTAAAGACTTAAAAGGTTAAAGATAATGAAATTAAATGTGCTAAATGAAATAAAAACAAAATAATAATTTAATGAGAGAACGAATGTACCAAACGCCGACGTAGAGTCGATGTGTAATCGAGAGAGGTTGAAAATTGAAACTTTGCTCGATAGATTAATCCTCAAGCTAGTTGTCAACTTCACTCCCAATTCTCAAATTTATAAATACAGTGAATATGTAGTAGACAATGTTGTATAGAAATAGATTGATTGAGATTTGAGAGATTAGAGATTGTAGGAAGATTTGTGAGAAATAAGAAGAGAAAATGAGGTATTTATAGTTGGAAAATTGGGTTAAAGTGTAAATATAATAACTTAGGGGTTAAAAATAAATATAAAGGGGGTAGGGGGGGTTGGGGAGTGGGGGAAGCCAAAAATGGCCGTTGCAATAACGGCCAAAATGTAAAATGGTCGTTATTGCAACGGCTATTTTTGGTAATTGGCGGGACTGGGGCGGGACTGGGGCGGGACCGGGACGGGTCGGGTCCAAGCGGGACCGGGTCGGGCGGGACCATACCATGTCCCGTCCCGGTTCGAGCCCCGGACCCGCTATTTTTTTTTTTAATTTAATAGGGGCCGGGACGGGACCGGGTCGGGACTGGGCCGGCCCACTGTCCAGCCCTAGAAATTACTAAGACATGGAACATTTGAGACAGTCTCTTTAATCATTCACTTGACTTGTGCCATGTTGCTGTCTAATTTATTCCTCAGCTAACCTTTATGATAACTGGGCTACAAGCTCTGGTTAAACTTTAAACCACTTTTCTGCTCAAAACCCATTGATGAAAACAGGAAAAGAATTTTTTAAATCACAAAGCCATTTTCCATTAAAGAATTGATTACTCTATTTAATTCAAAGATATTTCATATTGTTGCTCTTAGTTATCTAACCTTTTCTGTAATGGAACAACGTAGCATTTTATACAACAGGATATAATCTCATGAGGGATTGCCTTTTCTCAGCACCAGGCACTAGCTTGTTCTCAAACTTCAACACTAAATCACCTGAATCAGTAAAAGCTATGATACATAAAATCTTGTTGAATGAAAATATGTTTTAAATAAAATCTAGCATTTGAAAATTGCACTTTGGCTTTCTTGCGGAAGTATCAAAATTACTGGTGACTATCAGTTATCACAAAATAAAGGCAGCAGCCAACATATTTGTTTGAATGAAAATGTTAGCCGATTAGTTAAGATAATCTGTTGTACTCATTTATGCTTTTCATTATATGATTTATTCATGGTTAGATGAGCATTGGTTGGTACAACAGATGTAACGATGGTGGTGTTATACTTGCAAATAATTAATTTGGGTTATCCAATAAAATCATTGAGGGGAGCCTTGGAGTAACTCTAAAGTTGTTGCTATGTGACCAGGAGGTCATGGGTTCAAGCCGTGGAAACAGTCTCTTGCAGAAATGTGAGGTAAGACTGCGTACAATAGACCCTTGTGGTCCGGCCCTTACCCGGACCCGCGCATAGCGGAAACTTAGTGCACCGGACTGCCCTTTTTAACCAATAAAATCATTCTAGGACTATTTTTTGAGTGGTTATAGTAAATGTCAATGCACCAATTTATTGATGGTGGTGTTATACTTGCACATAATTGATTTTGGATAAACAAATACTTGCCCTTTTCTCAGAAAAATGATTTTAGATAAACAATAAAACTTCACTTTATTTTTCCATCTGACCTTATAAAAAAAAACTTCACTTTTGAGGATAATCATAATAGAGGTTAAAGTAACAACAACAAACCCATCCCACAAGTGGGGTCTAGGGAGGGTGGAGTGTATGCAGACCTTACCCCTACCTTGTGAGTTAAAGTAATAACTGTTATAATATATATAAAAAAGATTAACAGTTAATTGGTTATAAAAATGTGACTACATAGTGGCCATTTTCCTTGATGGGATATAATATCAGCTTGAGAGGTGAGAAGATTTACTAGGAAATCAGATCAATGACTTGATGTTTCCAACTCTGTCTATTGTCAGTTTGGTTGATTGATGTAATATCAGCTAGCAAATTGTATGTAAATTCTCTAGTTTCGGCAAAGTGATGGATTCACAATATGTCAATCTCTTCCATGACCTAAGAATATCTTTCTTATCCTACAAAGAGAGAGGGGAGGGTGGAAAGAAGAGATATGAGGGGAATGGGATGGGAGGGAAGGAGTGATTAATAGTGTCCATTTTCTGCAATTCACTTTAGTATGTCATTGTAATTCTGTCATAATGATTAATGACAGAACTTGCTCAGTTGCAATGGATGCAATTGCACCACCTTGCACTTAAGCAAGTGTGTACATGTCAATGGAAAACTGATATTTCTTCCTTCTCCTACAGTGATGGTTATTAGATTGCCAATTTTTTCCCTAATTGATGCGTCTCATCATGTTTTATGATTACATGTATTTAATAACATCTTGATCAGGTAAAAACTTGTTCCTCTTTCTAATGTGGATTCTCTTATACTGAAGGGAAGGGCCCAGAAGATGATAACCTAAAAGGGAGCAACCCATCTTCTGAAAACGATAGTTCAAAAAATACTGGTGCTCATAAATCTCATCAGAAACCCTTGGACTGGAGGGAATTCCGAGCATCTCTCTACATTCAGGAGCTGGTATGGTTTATGATACCTCACTCTCCTTTTAGCATGATGATATTGCATGTTGATAAACATTTATATGTGTCAACGACATGGTTCACTGTGTACTCCTGTTTGAGGCATTTGATCTTCTCTAGTATACTTCAAGTTCCTAAAATTTTGTATCCCTTGTACAAATTGTGTAACTTTCTGTTAAGACTGCACACTTTTTCTTGGATAACCGTGGCGTCCTGGCCAGCTTGTGCACGACTAATTCCATGGGGTTGCTACCTCCACCAACACAGGTAACGGGTAACTCTATCCACCCAGTAATGGATAGATGGTAAGAAATTACCTAGTATATTTGCCTCCGCTGGGATTACTAAGAATGCACACTTGATGGCCACTGTTGCTGTCTGTGATATGTTCCACAAAGTAAACAAGTTGGAATGAGTTATAGGTCCTCTCTAGGAAAAACCACTTGGCTCCAATAAATTTCTTCCCTAGGACTCGCATGATATAATTCTTTTAAGAGTGCCTATGTGATTGCATTCTTCATGATTTAGGCATTTATCTATTTGTTTCCTTTTTGTTTTCTATATCGAAATATTCTCTGTCTCTCTTGGAGTTTGTCAAATCATAATTTAAACATACTAAAACTTGTGTTTAAAGAATAGAGTTTCTTCTAAAACTCTTACAGCAGGCGCCAAATGTAGTGTCTGACACTCACAAGCAAGAGGGAACAAGTTTTGGTCCCAAAGCTCTTCCCTTGAAGTGGGCACATCCAATTTCAGCACCCGAGAATGGTTGTGTTCTTGTTGCCACTGAAAAGCTTGATGGAGTTCGTACTTTTGAAAGAACGGTAGTTCTCCTCCTCAGATCTGGAACCAGAAACCCACAAGAGGGTCCATTTGGTGTAGTCATAAACCGCCCGCTAGGCAAAAAAATCAAACACATGAAACCCACAAATCTCGACCTGGCAACTACCTTTGCTGATTGTTCGTTGGACTTTGGTGGGCCCCTTGAGGCAAGTATGTTTCTACTAAGATCAGGGGCTGGTTCAGAGTTACCTAGGTTTGAAGAGGTCGTTCCTGGTGTGTGTTTTGGTGCTCGAAACAGTTTGGAAGAAGCATCTGCATTGGTAAACAAAGGGGTGCTTAAACCTCAAGATTTCAGATTCTTTGTTGGCTATGCAGGGTGGCAGCTTGACCAGTTGAGGGAAGAGATTGAATCCGGCTATTGGTACGTTGCTTCATGTAGTGCAAATCTGATTTTTGCAGGTTCACAAACTTCATCATCAGAGAGTTTGTGGGGAGAGATATTACAGTTGATGGGTGGTCAGTATTCAGAAGTAAGTCGGAAGCCTAAGCAAGACATGTAGCTTCTCAATGATAAACTGAGCATTCAGGTTGATAAAAAGAGAAGTTTGTGTGTAGTAAATGTACATAATGGTGGCACAGGTCCTAATCTAGTAGAGGTTTAGTCTTCCATTTCTGCATCTCTCCTAGACTTTGCTAATAAGTTATGATCAATGTATGTAAAAGACAACTATTTGGAGGATCCTAGTATGATTAATTTAACGTGGCATTGCTTCTATGTTTCTTTCCTTCCATTTCTCGTTTAAGTAAAATTTCGTGCAAGTAGCATTTTACTCTTGCACTTCTTTCATACCTGTCTTTAAAAATGATTGAGCCAAGGGTTTATAAAAAACATCTCTACTCCACAAGGTAGGGTAAGATCTGTGTACATATCACCATCCCCAAACCTCACTTGTGGGACTATATTGGTATGTTGTTATTTTTAAAAAAAATTTAAAGGCCATAGGCTTTTCATCACCTAATGGATATTTTTATTTAATAGGCAAAAAACAAAAAACAAATAGTCTGTACAAACAAAAGGAAAGTAAAGTACATAACATTGAGCTAGCAAAATTAGGAAAGTGATGGCCTTTCTCTGGTATTGATCATGTCGCCGGCGGTAAGGCTTCCCCATCCCTCTCTTCAATTGATTCCATCTTGATGCTCCGCCGGATTCAGGTAGGAGCGAACCTCAATTTTGGTGTAAGTTTCTATAATATTTATATATTGTATAGAAACTTATAAAATTGAATGTGAATATAAGCGAGTAAACAGCGTATAATATTGTATGTGAATATAAATATTGTTGTGAAAAGAAAAAAATGGAAACTGGCTATGTGAGTGTGAGTTGAGAAGTGATTGTCATGATAAAGATCCAACATATTTACTTGCTTTGATTTATATATATATATATATATATATATGTAATATGTTGTGTTACGTTGATTTAATATATATATTTGTGACATGTTCTTGTTCTTTCAATCTTTACTCTATCCTCTAAATGTCCTTCATCCTACGGGGTTAAGTTCTTGTCGCAGAAGAGATTAAAGACTACAATTTTGATTGCTTAAGCAGTCATTGTATTCTAGGGATAAAATTTTCATTAAATTATTTATACCGTGTGAAAAAACTATTATCCTAAAGATAATTTTTTTAAAACATTTTACCTACCTTTATTTTATGTTTCTCATTAAAGTTTTCTTGCATAATTCTCCATTGCGTTATTTTTAATAGGAAAAAGAGTCATATTTGCCCTTCACGTTTGAAAAAAAGTTCACATTTGCCCTCCGTTAACGTTTGGGGTCAAATATGCCATCCGTTAGTTTAAATTTATTGTATTTACCCTTATTTAACCGATACACCACGTGTACGCCACGTTGGAGCCACGTGGAGGACACGTGGCAAAGTGAGACTCACACCTTCACCCTCAAGCTTCTACTCCCTCTGTTTAATATTGGAGCTTTTAAAAAATGGAGCTTTTTAAAAGCTTATTAATGTTAGGACCTTGTCCAATTGCTCACGCAAGTGTACGTATCGTTCACAAGTAATATAGTCTGTAAGACCGAGTTTATCGTCCACAGAGACTGGTTTCTAATTACCGTTCATCTATTTTATGTTATCTATTTGACAATCGATAATTGAGTTGGGTTTTTGTTTAACTATTAGAATAATTGCAAGAATTAACTAAACTATTGAAGTTGTAATCAGTTATGAAGGAATTAGGGCTTCCAAAATCCTCGACTATCCACTCTATTCAATCCTTAATGCAACTAGAATGACTTCTTCTTCTACGTTAAGATAACGGTTAACTAGACTGTCTTATATTCCGGTTAGGATATATAATCACTCAACCCCAGTGCAGAACCCTTCTATATTTCTATGATAGAATTTACCACATAGGAGGATTAAGAACAGTAACCTATAATGCTACACAAGTATCGGGGTACTTTCGTCCGCGATTTTAACCTATGTCTATTCAATTACAGCATATCCAAATCGCTCCTCTCGGTTTTTGATTCGAAATCATATAGATTATGATAATTAGTGATCAATTAACTATCAAACATTCATACCAATTATTGAATAAATCTTAATCAACTGAAGAAGAAATCAAACTACTACATTAATTCATGAATAAAAGTTTCAAGCGATTCATAAGGAAAGCCCTAATAAAGTGTTTAGCTCCTAGCCTGTTACACCCCGTATTTCCAAGAGACGAGATGCGAACGTACGTGGGAAAACAAGACTTTAATATTGGAACGAAAGAAAGATTACCTTTTCCTAAGGAGAATTTTCCAACATTGTGAAGGAAAAAGGTTTATTAATTGGAATTTGATTATCAAATTTGGTATTTGGGATCAATGGAATATATTAGAATTTTGGATTTTTAAGTTTCGGATTTGGTCATGTGGGGCCCACCGGAAAATTTTACGGTTTTGTGGGGCCCACAAAGTTTCGAGATATTTTGACCAAATATAGACGTTTTTGGTGAAGAAATAATTTTGGACCAATAGGAGGGTGACACGTGTCACCCCGCCACTTGTCGTTGACTTGGACTTAGATATTTTCGTGAAAATGAATACAAGTGGACAAGTGGGTCCCACCCACACTTGTCCACCATCTTGCCCTACACTTGTCATCATCGCATGCCTTGTAATACTTTATATATACACCTAGAGGGCTTGCAGGATCATCCACACTTAGAATTATTTCAAGAGCAAAATATATTTCCCTCTCTTAAGGGCTCACAACTTTGGCCCTTTTTCTTGAGCAAAAATCCTTAAACTTCCAAGCTTTGTCCATTGATACAAGATTAAGGTTCCTAACCTAGTGATTAGCCAAGATAACACACCACTAACCTCAAATCTTCATTGGGCCGAGAAGAGGGTTTGGAATCCTAGGGGTTCCGTCGTCTTTTTGGAAGCGAAACGTGAAGGGAAGTTGCTCCTAAGGTTGTAGGGGTCACAAATATGTGATTGGAACTTGAAGAAGTGGAGCGAAACGAAAACTGCGGGCCAATCTTCCCCGGACTGTTTTGGACGTTTTTGGGCTTAAAATGATGTAATGATTCTTCTTCTTTTAAAGTAATTGGATATTACTTGTTGTTGATATGTATGGATGATCTTGTACTAAAAATAATGAAGATTAAAAAGGGTTTGGCCGAATTGGGGCAGAATTTGGTGTTATCATATTTCGTTGGTTATTGTCGTTGTTATCACCACCTATTGCATGTTATAATGAAGTAATAATGTTGTTTATAAGTTGATGAGACTTGTATATAAGTATTGGAACTTGAATTGGAATAAAATGGATTATGGAAAAGGACTTTGGATTGTTGTAGTTGTTGTTGGCCGAAAACTGCCCAAAACTGTTAGACGTCGTCGTGTCATTTTATGGATTGTTTTGGACATGTATATGTGCTGAAAAATCAACCCCTAATATGCATGATTAATGTGGTAAAATGGCTAATGAAAGTCCTAAGGAATAAGGGTGTTAAAGGCTTCATATTGTACCCGTAATGTTGGTTAATGGGATGTTTTGTGGACTGTTTTAATGTGATTATGGGGCAGAATTTTACACGTCAAGTTAGGCGTGTAATTCCCTTTGGTTAACTGTTGGTTATGCCCTTAGTGTGGCTTGATTTGTGTTGAAATCGGGCCTTGGAAAAGGTGGAAAAGTACGTAGAAACAAAGGAAGTGATGCCCAAATTTCCGTAGAATAAGAGGGCCATTATTTGGTATAAGTCTTACACTTGATAGCTTGAAGTTGATAGAAGTGCTATTGTCATTTTAGGTTGAAGTACTACGTGTGGCATATTCTACTTGGCATGTGGAATAGCCGACAAGGTTGAAGTACATTGGGGCGTATTCTACTTGTCATGTTGGTTAGTCGTCAATGAGGTATGTGAACCTCTTCCTTCTCTCTTTTGACATGTTCTTCGTGTGAACCATAACTGTGGTATTGTTTCAAAAGTTATTCTACTCTTAGAAGTTAAGGAGTATTCTTGTTATTCTATGTTAAAGACATGTCTAAATTATTCCTAAGTCCTTACCAAGTCTTATGGGAGATGTTGGTAAGAGCTTTTAGTAAACGTTGGAGTCGAATTGATCTTGCTAGTTACAGTACTAATGAGAAAAGGGTATCGAACAAGCCATTGCAGCGTTAATAAAAAAATGAATCGACAATCTATTATATTGAAATGAGTAAATTTTTTCATCTGCATAGAAGCTAAGATATAACCAGTTCGTTTTACACTTTCTAGGTTCACAGATGATTAGATAAGATCATGATTAATATATAGCCTAATGGCTCATAAAATGGATTAATTTGGCAATTCGGATCCGTTATCACCATGCAAATGTTTCCATAATATTAGACAGAGGAGCGAGACGAATTAGATTATCGAGTTGGTACAAACGACGAGTGGACCCTATACTTGACTTGATCTTTATAACTGAGCGGATCCTAATCCTTAGTGATATTCTATTGATAGTACTTGGAGTTTCTAAAGTGAAAGATTGTTATATATATATCCTATAGATAGTACTTTGAGTTTCAAAAAGGAAAGTTTTTATATGTGATTGGTACATGATATGTGGTGCCACACATTTCTAAAAGGAAAGTATTTTTATATGTGATTGGTACATGATATGTGGTGCCACACATTTCTAAAAGGAAAGTTTTTATATATGATTGGTACATGATACGTGGTGCCACACATTTCTAAAAGGAAAGTTTTTTTATATGTGATTGGTACATGATATGTGGTGCCACACATTTCTAAAAAGAAAGTTTTTATATGTGATTGGTACATGATATGTGGTGCCACACATTTTCTAAAAAGATAGTTGATTAGATTATTGGGTGCATGATATTTTGGTGTCCAGATTTTCTAAAAAGATAGTTGATTAGATTATTGTGTTACACCCCGTAATTACAGGACATGTTTTAAGAACGTACGTAAGAATCCCAAACGTTAAGATTTGAGACTAGTAAAAATTTATCGGAATAATGGAATTGTCGG
This sequence comes from Przewalskia tangutica, assembly GCA_029844215.1. Classification (NCBI taxonomy): domain Eukaryota; kingdom Viridiplantae; phylum Streptophyta; class Magnoliopsida; order Solanales; family Solanaceae; genus Przewalskia; species Przewalskia tangutica. Next base: position 54,581,188 of record CM056736.1, read on the forward strand.
AAAATGAAATATTGTGACGAATGGGAGGGCGACACGTGTCACCCCATTTAGTGGTCTTGGACGAAAATAACATGGGTAAAAGGGTCATTTGGCCATTAATAGGATGACCAAGTCTTGCAAAGTCTAGAGCTTGATATAATTGACTTAGTCAATGGGGCCACTTGACTTGATATTTAAGAGAATTTCATCCAAGCCACACATATGTATTGATCTTGGCCCTCCATTGTGCTATATATGTATACTAGTAGTGAGACAAGCTTCCACACTTAGAAAAATTTCAAGAAAAATTGGATGAACTTGAGGGAGGCTCTCGGGTTCACTAAGCTCCATCAAGAAAAAAATTTGTTTGTTGTCCAATAAGCTCCACACTTTAAACCAAGGTTCATGAGGGTATTGTAAGGGTATCTCAATAGAAAGATCCCGGTAAAAGATTGTTTTCGTATTAGTCGCAAGGTGAAAACCTAGTTGCTTTCCTAGGTTTTGATTGGAAGATTAAAGGAAAGTTGTTTGTGATATTCTAAGGGTCTCAAGTGGCGGATTGAAGTGTCAAGAAGAGGCTCTAAGTTGCTAGGGAGCGACTTCGGATTTGAAGTTGGACTAAGGCTCGTTGAGGTAACAATCTTGTCCTCTTAAAGTGTTATAAGATTTCATATTGTTGTAGCCTTACATTTTTACTAGCATGAAGTATATTGTGTTGAAGATTTATAAGTGTTATGGATAGTTGAAGCCTAGAATAAGAAATGACATTTTAGCCATTTGAAGTTGGATTACAATTTGGTCGTTAATTAGAATTGTCGCATGTTACTTACTTGAGGATTGTAGTAGTTGTAATCGATTGCGGCTTGATATCATGTTATACTAAATAATTTGGATTGAAAAGGAAATTGGATAAAAATTGGTGTTGTTGTATCTCAAGTTGCCGAATTTACCTTGTAGTTTGTACTAGTTTGATATCAATTGTGGGGCGGAATTTTACACGTCTAGTAGGCGTGTAATCCCCTATTGTTAACTACATTGTTGGGCCTTAAATGTGGCGTATTTGGTTATTGAATTCGGGCCTTGAAAAAGGTGGTAAAGTATGTAGAAACAAAGGAAGTGCTGTCCGATTTTCCGTAGAATTTAGTGACTTTGCACTTATAATATTCTACGTTTGAAGTAAGAAGTTAATAGACGTATTATGGTCATTATAGGTTGACATACTACGTGCGGTATATTGGACTTAGCGAGTGGATTGACCCGAAGAGGTATGTGGAACTTTCCTATCTCTTGAGCATGAATAGTTGTACCTATATAGTACGGTAGACGTACAAGATTTTGATATCCTTTACTTGTTTAAGAATGTGCAAGTCGGTTGAGTTAGGGGATTAACTCACTTGTTTAAAAGTAGTAAGGATGTCTTAGTTTACAAAGTTAAGGGACTTGAAGTGTTTTAAAGTATATGATACTTGTTTCGTTTTAAACGTATAAGTCCCTTGGATATAGGAAAATATAATTACCTAATGTATAAAGTTAATATAACGACTTTATGGGAAGTTGGTTATATTAGCTTTATGGGAAGTTAAAAAGAGAGATTTACTCTAAGTAAAATAAGTAAGGATAAATGACTTGAATTAATGAAAGGCAAATTGATAACAATTGCCTAAGGTTTTAAAAGAAAAGAGTCACTTGATTTAGAAGCCTAATTATATTTCTAAAAGGTATTGTGACTTGTCTTGAAAAGTAGTAGTGACTTGATACTACGGTTATTAGTATCTTGGAAGTTTTATATGAAAAAGAGTCATTTTTAAAAGAGTAGAAGTATGTAGTACTTTGGGTTAAATTTCCGGATTTTTATAAAGACATGTTAGTGCCTTAAGTAAAAACTAAAATGAGAGTGTATATGAACAAGACTAATAAGAAGTTAGGGGATTTCTTAACTTGCTTATATTATGTATGATAAGCCGGTAATGCTTATGTTATGTATGATAAGTCGGTAGTGCTTATGTTATGTATGATAGCCGGTTTGTGCTAGTGATATATTATTCATTACGGGGTCATTCCCCGGGTTTGTGGCATTTGCATATTCCGTGGATTTGCTACCCATGATGCGAGGAATACCTCATGCGGGTCCATAAGGGCTTATGCGGGTGAAATAGTCTCATGCGGGGCGGACCAGTCCTATGCGAGGAATACCTCATGCGGGTCTATACGACCCACGCGCGGATACGCTTATGCGAGGAATACCTCATGCGGGTCCACACGACCCTTGCGGGTGAAATAGTCTCAGGAGTAGGATTGCTTAATGATACTGCGGGCGGGTGACCCTGCTTTGATCATGAGCCTCCTATTTTTATGCAGTAAAGTATACTCTTCTTTACTCTCATTGTTAGTAAGGCACAATGTACTGTAATTTGATTATCATACATGTCTCCGGCTTTGTTTTAGACTTATGATGTATTTTCAGTATTTTTCCAGTTTCGCATACTTAGTACATATTGTGTAATCGACTTTCCTGGCCGCGTTCACGCCACGTAGGGTAAGCAGGTGGTGGATCCTCATTCTTAGGATCATTGATCAGGTGTCAGAAGCTCCATTTCTCCGGAGACTTGTCTTTTGGTACGGTTCTCCCTGATGTTGTAGATATTATGTACATTCAGGGGTATGGCCCCGCCCCGCCACGCTTGTTATTCCTGTGAGGTGCGTAGTCACATTTGTGGTTTGGGTAAGAACGAGTTATCGCTTTACTTTTGGTTATGTATATTTTATGGAAGGTGGCCTTATCGGCTAGCCTGTGATGTTGATTGTCTAAACATGTTTATGTGTTGTGTATGTGCCGCTGCTATCCTCTGATGTATACCTGAACGGGGTGCCCAGGTAGGGCACCAGTCGCGGCCCCGGGGCCGGGTCGTGACAAAAGTGGTATCAGAGTAGTTAGTCCTCGGAAAGTGTCTACAAACCGTGTCTAGTAGAGTCTCGATTATCGGTGTGTTGTGCACCACATCTATAATCAGGATGGTGCAGGACATTTATGATTGGTTTCCATTCTTCTCTCTCTATGATCGTGCAATAGAGCTGTCTTATTAGGTTGAATCCTCTCTGACCTACTCTTATGTATCAGTTATGCCTCCACGGAAAGCGATCAAGGCCCAAAAGGGAAAGGCAGCAGCAGGAGCTGCTAGCGGTATGCAGAGGGTTACTAGGACTCAGGCACAGACTATGCCTGAGGTAGTAGGCGAGTCGGTGAGTTCAGCCACACCGGTAGTATTAGAGGAGCCGAGAGCGGCAGTAGCTCCAGAGGTTCCGGTACCTGAGCCTCCAGTTCCACATCCAGGGGCTGAGTATAGAGATTACGAAGAGCAAATCCAGTTATTGACCAGCATAGTAACAGGGCAGCGCCGACAGGAGCGGGTAGCTAACCCTAGAGCCGACAGTTTGTGGATTCGGGATTTTCTGGGTTGTCATCCACCCGAGTTCTATGGTTCGAGGCCTGAGGAGTATCCTCAGGAGTTTATTCAGCAGTTACAACGGACTATGCAGGTGCTTAGGGCCTCGGAGACAGAGTCAGTTATGCTAGCCTCTTACCGGTTGCGCGATATTGCGTTGAATTGATTTGAGTCATGGGAGCTGTCTAGAGGTGAGGGTGCTCTTCCAGCTGTTTGGGAGGAGTTCACAGAGGCCTTCCTGGATCACTTTTTGCCTCCTGAGATGAGGAGAGCCCGCGTGGATAGATTCTTGACCTTGAGGCAGAATGGGAGGACTATCAGAGAGTACAACCTGGAGTTTGACTCATTGGCCAGGTATGCGCTCACCATTGTAGCTGACATGGTGGACAGAGTTCATCACTATGTGATGGGGCTAGACCATCATATGATTATTGCATGCTTGGGGGTGGCCCTTCAGCCAGGTATGGATATTGCCAGGATGCAGGCGTATGCGCAGGGGATAGATGATAGAGAGAGGGAGGATCAGCTAGACTCAGGACAGCCCAAGAGGCTGTGACAAGAGGTCTCGTGGCGATTTCGAGGCGACAAATTTCGCAGCAGACTAGGTCCACATTTCAGCCGGCACAGAGTGCCCCTTCTCGGTTTTCTGGCAGGAGAGTGGATCAGCCGGGTCATTCAGGGGCAGGTCAAGGCTCTAGGACTTCGGGTTTTCAGGGAGGCAGAGACCGTCACCGATCGAGACCACCCACATCTCGATGTGCTCGATGCGGTAGATCTCACCCAGGCGAGTGTGGTGTTCCTCCAGGAGCTTGTTACTCTTGTGGCCAGCAGGGCCATTTGAAGAGAGATTGTCCACCGCAGGCGCACGGTGGTATGGTTCATCGATAGGATCGATTCTTTGGATCTTCCTCTTCTTCGCGGGTTACGCGCCGAGGCGTGGTGTTCACGACCGCAGCCGCGCAGAGGTCGTGGTGGTGGTTCCATTCTAGCGTCCACGTAACCGCATATATTCTTTAGCCACCTCCGTGATCGTGAGGCTTCCCGCACGCCGCCACGTATACATTATTGATTTCATGTTGTAACGTTTATGCCCTGATAGATCCAGGTTCTACCTTGTCCTATGTGTCCCCTCTTATCTTTGGTAGAATCGGATAGAGCCTGTCGATAGAGCCTTTTGAGGTAGCTACGCCATGGGTGATTCAATGTTAGCCGAGCGGTGTACAAAGGTTGTCCTGTTTATTTACGCCGCACCTAGCAGACTTGATAGAGTTGGAGATGACATATTTGGACGTCATTATGGGTATGGACTTGTTGGCTTCTTGTTATGCCAACGTTGATCAGAGACAGTTGGTCCGTTCCGTTTCTGGTGAGCCGCTTATCGAGTGGAAGCGGCAACACAATACGCCGGCGGGTAGGTTTATTTCTTACCTCAAGGCCGGAAGATGGTGCGAAGCGGTACATCTATCATCCGTTCGTATTCGATACGCAGGCCGAGGTGCCGCTCTGCAACGATGCCGATGGTTAGGAGTTTCGGATGTGTTCCTGACGATCTTCTCGCATCCTCCCGAGGAGATTGAGTTTTGTATTGACATGTTGCCAGACACTCGACCTATATCTATTCCGCCATACAGGATGGAACCTGCTGAGTTGAGAGAGCTGAAGGACCAGCTGAAAGATTTACTGGAAAAAAGTTTTATCAGGCCTAGTGTTTCTCCCTGGGGAGCGCCAGTTTTGTTTGTGAAGAAGAAGGATGGGACGCTGCGTATGTGTGTTGATTACAGGCAGCTGAATAAGGTAACCATCAAGAATAGATACCCCCTCCCCAGGATTGATGATTTGTTTGACCAGTTGCAGGGTGCGAGGTGTTTCTCCAAGATAGACCTGCGGTCTGGTTATCATCAGGTGCGAGTTCGAGAGGCAGATATCCCAAAGACTGCATTCAGGACCCGGTATGGGCACTATGAGTTCAGGGTTATGTCTTTCGGTTTGACCAACGCTCCAGCGATATTTATGGATCTGATGAACCGGGTGTTCAAGCCATTTTTGGATACTTTTGTTATAGTATTCATTGATGACATCCTGGTTTATTCGCGCATGAGCAGAGCATGCAGATCACTGAGGACGGCAGATTGGGTCCTCCGAGCCGGCATTGTTCGCCAAGTTCTCCAAGTGTGAGTTTTGGTGGCCTCGGTGGCATTCCCGAGGCACATTATTGTGGCCGATGGTGTTCAGCCGATACGGCCAAGATTGAGGCGGTCAAGTCTTGGTCGAGACCTACTACTCTCGCCACGACTGCCCGGCTCGTGGATCGTGCCTTACCCGCACCCAAGTAGTCATACATCGAGAAATCAGGAATATAAAACAACCAAGATATGAAACAAGATAAATAAGACACAGCTGGGAAAAAGTTGCCTTTCGGCATATATGTATATAAATACCCCAAAATGAACGATACATCCCAACCTTACAACAGTCTACTGCACCTCTAAGAGTTTAAAACAACAATGGCGGACAGGCCCCGCCATACCCCGAATGCAAATATCTACAACGACAGGGGCCATACCAAATGCTAAGCCTCCGAGAAACGGAGCTTTTCCAACGTCAAACGGTGATCCTAAGAACGGATCAACGAGGAGTACCTTTACTCGCGCAGATGAACGCGGCTTCAAGGAGGTCAAGACGACAGTACCAAGTATGTGAAACAAAATATCAGAAATGAAATCATAGTAGTCTATACAAAGCAGAGACATGTATGATAACCAAAACTACGCTCACAATAATTACAACACGCCAAGTCGTGACTCACGCCTCAAAGTCATCATAAAACCGCACGGTAAGTACGAAGGCATAGCCGACTACTAAAACCTACAAGCATAAACAAGGTCAGAATCAGATTACGAGATCTGTCTGCATCATTACATGATCAAAATCGCCACTGCCCGCAATATCTAATGCGCGCGTCAGCCACGAACTTCCGTAGCCCGCACGGGCCACCCAATGGCCCGCATGAGGTATTCCCGCATCGAGGGTAGCTACTCCCGCAGCTGCCCCGACTCGCCGTCCGCACGGCCACAAAGACCGCATGACCACGCGGCCGATACTAACTCGGAACTCCCGCAGCCCGCATAGGCCATACAGACTGCATAAGGTATTCTCGAATCATAGGTCACTGACTACCGAAGTCTACCCCAGACGGAGGGCGCTTAACCCCTAATCATGAGTGATATAATATTAACATAACAGCTTATCGTTAAACAACCTAAGCACAACAAGGGAAAACCCCTTTACACAAACATCACAAGATAGTAACTCACGTAGCATCCTAACATGTTTACTTATCAAGTCAACAAGAAAGTATTACAAGACTATCACAAATCAATACAATCAAGTTATTCACACAAGGTACTTTCTATATTATGTTAACAAGTTCGGGTTTTTAGCCCCAAAGTACTTCATGTATTACTCTTTTAAAAGATCCGTTTCTTTCACAAAAGTCACACAATACCCGTAGTATAAAAATAGAGTGATTATCTTTTGAAGTAAATCATAACACTTCTCTTTGTAAAATCAAGTAACAACATTCTTTTCCCAACGCTCAAGTTTGCCTAATTTCAATTACTCAAGTTTCTCATTTTCGAAAGGTTTCGTAGTTCATAGTTTTAATCCTTTAAAACAATTTGAGAAACATATACCTTATGTGTGAGTAGGTTATTATTGTTCATAACAATCTTATTACAGCAGCCATGATCTAGGAAATGTAATATCATTTTGTCTCATCTTAGCTCCTATGCAGATGGAAGTTTCTATTGGTTTTAATAATACTTTATTAGTCAAAACATTTCCCTTTATTAGCTTTGTGGTTTGTTCGACATTCATTCGACGCAGAAACATCATTCCTTTTGAAAACCAAAAATACTATTTACTCACGAATGAGGTTTCACACTTTTTCACATTAGTATAATTAAGTCAAGTCTCTTATTTTCTTAAATCAATAAATCATTCTTTTTATCACTCTTAAGCCGTTATACCTAACTTCCCATAAAGCTAGTATAACTCTTAAGCTTTTAAAACCAAGTGTTACTCTTAAAAAGGTTTCTTAATTCTTTTGAACTACTTCAGATTCTTTTTATTCAGGCTTAAGTCAAAAGACATTGCCGTACTTATTATTCAGTTAACACACGTACGTCTACCGTACTATATACATATTCTTTAAAATATCATGCTCAAGAGGATAGGAAGAATCACATACCTTCTCGAAATCCACCGCCAAGTCAATATGTCGCGGCAGAGAATCGACCTATAATACCAAATACGCCTATCAACGCCTAGATCAGATCGCATACAAAGCTCTAAGCGAGGGTTCTATATCCTTCGGAAAGTCACAAAGACTTCCTACCCGGTGAGCTACTCAAGTCATCAGAAAACAATCCTATGTAAGTACAATTCTATTATTCATCTTTTAAACCCTTCTACTGTGATATCAGTTCAATTCTATTCTTTAATATCCTTCTAAGTATTTATACTTATTCCTATACTTCTACAGTATGTATTTTCTAATTACAAAAGGAGGATAAGGTTATTTACCTCGGTAAGCCCAATAATATCCTAGATAATAGTCGCTTCCCGAGCAAGGTTTAGCTCCTACTCAAGACGCTCCAATGCGCTCCAAGAACCCTTAGAAGTTCTTCACAACTTCAACTAAGTACTAAGGGTTTGGGCTAGGGTAATTGGGCATTATAACAATACTAAGGCAACATTTCTACCGGGAGGGGGTAGTGTTTCGTAGGGCTTGCTTTAGAGAGGGGCTCACCAACTTTACTCAAGGGGGTGAGTAGGCTTTGGACGAAAACAAGCTGAGGGGAGGAAGGATTTTTCAAGACTTGGAAAGATTTTTGTGGATGAAGAACTCTTCATCTTAAGAGGGTATTTATAGTCACGACACGGCCAACCAATGGCCAAGATGATGCCAAGTGCAAGGCAAGTGTAGGGTGAGTATTTAGGCAAGTTTCCAGTCTATCTACTACACAAAAATATCATACAAACTCCATGACCATATATCCAACCCATTCTACCCTAAAGACGCCTAAGTCCATCAATCGGAGGGTGACAAGTGTCGCCTCTCCGTTGGTCCAAAATGTTTCGCCTCTCGGAAAAATCCGCAAAAATTAGAAATGACATAGCCGGAATTTATCCTACGCGAGTTGTGTAAAACGCTTCGTCAAAAACGACTTAATCGGTTGTGCACAAATAATATTCTACGAAGCCACGCAGGGGACACGTGTCGCCTCCTACTGGCCCAAAATATTTCATCTTCCAAAATATGCACAATGGCCAAAATCTCAAAACAAAGTGGGCCTACAAAATCAGAATTTCTCCGTGGCCCCACGTGACCATTTCCAAAATAAAATTCCATAATTCTCTAATATTCCAAGAAGTCCGAATACCAAACTGGGAATCCAATTCCCATTAACGAACCTTTTTCCTTCACAAAACCGGAAACTTTTCCGTGGAAAAATCACCTCTTTCTTCCTTTCCACTTTCAATGTCGATTCTCGCACGCACGCCCTCGCATACATACCTCGAACTACGGGTATAACATTCTCCTCCTTAGAAACATTCGTCCGAATGTCCCTTCTAAGTCTCAAAACAAACAGCGCCAAGATAGTCCTCACCGCTATACTTACTTAAACAACCATGCCACACTGCCACAACACAACAAGTGCACATACTTATCTCCAAGTCCACGAGGAATCACCTCTATCACAAAAGCTCCTACCGTGGACTAAAAAGATACTCCTTCGCAGACCTACTCTTTACAAACGAAATGATCACACCTATGCCCGTAATACATGCTCGCTTCTTCCTTACTGTCGCACTTCTTCTCGTATCCTCGAACTCTTTATCAAAACTTACCATGTTTCGCATCGCTTCCCACCGACTGAGCCGCCAATAACCTCTTACGGATAAGCTCCACCCTATCCACGCCTGTGAACAAGTACGAATCAACTATCCGCACCTTGCTTACATCGAATCACCGATCGGCAATCTTACACTAGCGCTTATAAAAGGCTCCAAACGACGACACGAATACTGAAACGGTAGCTATATAATACATACTCAACAAGAGGCGAAGAGTCCTTACCTACTCCCGAAATCCAACCACTTGCCCGAGGGTGAACGCGACACCGAGATTCACCCGAGTTCCTAACCTTGCTCGGTAACTCTTCCGTAAAAGAAACACCAGTAACTCGACTCCTCACACCATAAGGTGAAGGTAAGCACCCTGCAGCCTTACAACCTTCTTGAAATAATCATCTCGCAACTTACTACCGAGTACACGGTTTGACTAAAAGATAAGGCGTTGACCCCATCGCCCGATCATCGGTCGAACACATCCACGAACTCGCATAATGGTTAACTAAACTCGCCTAACACCTCGTGATCCTAACACAAAGCGGACCACCACAAACTGACCCATCACCAAACAGGCGTGGTCGACCCGCAACACGGCCAACCCGACCCGACAACGCGCAAAACACTAGCTCCCGATCCGAACAATCTCACCAATCACGCTACTTAAAACCTAGCGGTCTTCTAAGCTCAACTACCCTCTTTCATTTCACATCACTCAGGGATTCATCCCACAAAAATATCTCACGTATACTATGCACCTCGATAAGGGTCAAACACGAAATAATTCTTTTACCAAAGATGGCCTCGCTCTAAGGTCTCTACGTATAATATTCTAAGGCTCCCACTCTCTCTATCCCCAATCTTACCCTTGCTAACAAAAATTCTAATCACACTAACACCATGCTAACCAAAACAATACTTAAGATATTCGCATCTTACTACACATATAAATCTCTAAAGGGTTAAGGATATACCAGATTCTACGCCGCACTTCCCTAGGCGTTTAATCAAACCCGCCTGCCGGGCGATACCGGGAAGGTGATGAACTATCCACCGATCCCGGCGTCGAGTCCCTACATCCCCGCCAACTCGTTGGACAATTTCCGCAAATGGCCCCTCGCCGCCGCAAACATAACAAGCCGCCGCAGTAACGACACTCCCAAAATGACATCGACCACAACGCCACACCGAGCGGTGGCCTCTGCAGCTAACACCCCTTCCTCTCCGCACCATCAATCCACAATCGACCGTAGGTGAGTCTTCCTACTGCATCCTTCCTCATAGAACATTCCTCGCCATATGGCTCCGGGCGCCGCAATACAAGCACCAAGAAAGACGGCATTTCGGGATGACGCCGCCACACCGTGAACACCGAGGAAAATCAACTCGTAGAGGACACTGCATCGGGCGGAGGCGCATGTCTAATTGGCCGAGGCGTTCGCCGAGAGTTACCAAATGATCCCGCCAATCGGGCCTCTTCTCGCGATCTTGGTTAACTGCCGATCTCTACATCTCTCACCACAGACATAATCTCGAACGCAAGCCTGCCTATTCTCGATCAAGAGCTACTTCTCACAACCCTTCTTTAGATAATCATCAATATCCTTGGTATACCGGTACATAAAATACTCTCGCCGCCAAGTCCTTGCTAGTAATGTGGCCGTCTCCTTCCAATCCATATTTTCTCGCTTCCAAGTCGTGGAATCAAGGTCCAGATGTCATGGCCGCAGAGGAATCGCCGCACTGCGCAAACTCGCCGCCGCGGCGACGCCTCGTAACTCCTCGCATGAAGCATCACCGTGTGATGATTGGGCTGTGCCCTTCTAACTCTCTCAACTCCACTCGCAGCCTCCTACGCCGCTTCTTCTCGCCCGAGTTGCTCGCGCGAGGCATCACCGTAAAGGAAAGGAATACGTGAGAGGGTCCAACTTATAACACAACTCTAAAGCACGATCTCAGAGTGAGAAGAATGGAAACCAATCCTAAATATCCTATAGCCTCCTGATTATTGGTGTGGTGCACAACACACCGATAATCAAGACTCTACTAGATACGGCTCGTAGACACTTTCCGAGGATTAATCGCTCGATACCATCGTTGTCACGACTGCCTCGGTTCGTGGATCGTGCCTTACCCGCACCCAAGTAGTCATACATCGAGAAATCCGGAATATAAAACAACCAAGATATGAAACAAGATAAATAAGACACGCTTTAGGAAAAAGTTGCCTTCGCATATATGTATATAAATACCCCAAATGAATAGCATATCCTCGTCACGACCAACCTGCCCGTGGATCGTGCCTTACCGGGCACCCTAGTGATACAACATCGAGTAATCACGGAACATAAAACAATAACATGAAACCAATGCAATAAGACGGTGAAATAAGACAAAGCAACCCAAAAACGGTTACCTTCATAATATATAACAATTTGAATAGCATATCCCTTTCTACAACTCGCCACAACAAGATTACTGCACTTCTAAGAATGATACGACAACAATGGCGGACAGGGCCCCGCCAAACCCCCGAATGTAAACACCTACTACGACAGGACTATACCACCGATAAGCCTCCGAGAAACGAGCTTCCCAAACGCCGAATCAGGACTCGAGAGCTAGGATCAACGATCGTGTACCTCAACTCGCAGATTTAACGCGGCCCAAGGAGGTCAAGATAACAGTACCAAGTATGTGAAATCAAAAATATCAGAATGAAATCATAATAGTCTATAAAGCAGAGACATGTATGATAACCAAACTACGCCATAATAAATAAGCAAATATGTCAAGTCGTGACTCACGCCTCAAAGTCATCACTCAAATATAACTATGGGTCTCAAGCCCATAACATCAATCATGCGTGGAATACCTTCCTCACCGCCATAGCTTATGATATAAAAGCACCAAGAAATACACATGAACACCGTGTCCCACTGTGTCCTAATAAAACAAGACAGGTAAGTACGAAGGCATAACCGACTACTAACACCTACGCACTAACAGTGGTCATAAATCAGATCATGATATCTGTCTGCATCCACATGATCAAAGCCGTCACTCGCCTCGCAGATCGGATGCGCGCCTAGCCCCGAACTCTCCGCAGCTCGATAGGCCAACCTCATAGCCCGCATGAGGTATTCTCGCATCGAGGGTAGCTACTCCCAAGATCGCCCCGACTCGCACCGCATGGCCACAAAGACCGCATGACCACAAGGGCCGCAAACTAACCTGGAACTCCCGTAGTTCCGCATGGATCCCCTGGACCCGCATGAGGTATTCTCGAATCATGGTCCTGCATCACCTCGAGTCTACCCCGCGACGGAGGCGCCTTAACCTCCTAAACAAGTCAAGGTGAGTGGTACAATACAATCATAACTACTGAGAGTCAAACAACTTTAAGCGCAGTCGAGGGGAAACCCCTTTACACTAACATCACAAGATACTATCACACGTAGCATCCTAGCATGTTTACTTAACAAATCAACAAGAAAGTATTACAAGGCAATCACAAACCAACATAATCAAGTTATATACACAAGGTACTTTCTACTATATGATTAACAAGTTACGGTTTTTATCCCCCAAGTACTTCATACATTAACTCTTTAAAAGATACGTTACTTCACAAAAACCACACAATACCCGTAGTATATGAAAATAGAGTGATTATCTTTTGAAGTAAATCAAAACACTTACCTTTGTAAAATCAAGTAACAACATTATTTTCCAAACGTCCAAGTTTGCCTAATTTCAAATGCTCAAGTTTCTTATTTTCGAAAGGTTTCGTAGTTCATAGTCTTATTCATTTAAGAATATAATTCTCTTTTAAACCATCTGAGAAACATAAGCCTTATATGTGAGTAGGATATTCTTGTTTATAACAATCTTATTACAGCAGCCATGATCTAGGAAATATCATTTTGTCTCATCTTAGCTTCTATGCAGATGGAAGTTTCTACTGGTTTTAATAATACTTAATCACAAACATTTCCTTTTATTAACGCTGCAGTTGGTTTGTCGATACACATTCGATTTCAAATCAAGAAACATTCTTAAGCCGTTATACCTAACTTCCCATAAAGCTAGTATAACTCTTAAGTTTTCAAAACCAAGTATTACTCTTCTTTCAAAATGATTCAAAATCTTTTGAAATACTTCAAGTTCTTTATTATCACATAACCACCGCTTATAGTTCAAATCAGTTATCTTTTAAAAACCACAAGTATTTTCTTACCTACATAAAGCTGTTATAACCAACTTCCCATAAAGCCGTTATAACACTTTATGTTTTAGACCAATCAAATACATTTAACACACGACGCTCACCGCACTACATAGTTACACACATATCATGCTAGAAGAGATAGGAAGAGGTTCACATACCTCGCGACGAGTATCGACTAATAGCAAAACGCTCCAAGTACTTCCAACCGTCGACCACTCCTTAAGCCAAGTAGATCGCGCCACACGTAGTACTTCAACCTATAAGGCCACAAGGCGCTTATTAACATTTAGATCTCTTCGTAGCACATTCTACGTAAAAATTCGCAAAAGACTTCCCCGCAAATCACAGAAATCTCCTCCTCTATCGAGGCCGACTATCAAGCCAACCAGGGGGGGTTTATACATCTAACCGGACGTGTACAATTCTACTTCACAGTAATGCTACACAAGTCTCATCAGAATACACCCTATGTAATTACATTCGCTTATCATCTTTAAATTGTGCTTAAGTCCAAAGACAGTGCCACAAGCTATGTTCAGTTCTATATATAGTATACTTCAACTATATATTCCGACAACATGTAATATCCAATTACAATAGGGGGACAAGATAAGTACCTCGATAAGCCCATACTTATCCAAGTATAAATGTCGATCCTTAGCAACGCTTAGCTCCTACTCCGGTGCTCCAACCCGCCCAAACAACCCTTAGAAGTTCTACGCGACTTACTTAATACTCCAACCAACTATGGAGATTTTCCTGTGGTTTCGGTTTGAGACAAAAGGACATACTAGAGTATTTCCTGCTCTACGATAGAGGTTTCTTTGGAATACTACAAGCATACGACTAAGGTAATTTGGGTATAGTAACAATACTTTTGAGAGTATTTCTACCAAGAGTGGGGGTATATATACGAGACAACACCACAAGTGGTGTATACCCTACTTACCCCACATGGGGTACTTCGGCGTGGGGATACTCGACCACAAGGCCTCACAAAGGGGAGGACGAGAACTATAGAGGAGGGGAAGAGATTTCAAGACTTAGCACAATTTTTGGATGAAGAAGTTCATCAAAGGAGAGGGGTATTTATAGGTCAAGCCATGGCTAACCAATGGCCAAGATCAAGCCAAGTGTGGTGCAAGTGTAGGGCTAGGATTCACCCAAGTGTACCTTATCCATCTACCCACAAAATATCCTACCAACTACTTGACAAACAACCACACTTTCGGCCACCTTTACCGCCCAACCATCCACCAATGAGAGGGTGCCAAGTGGCGCCCTCTTGTTGGTCCAACACGTTTCGTCTCTCGGAAAAATCCGCAAAAATTAGAAATGACATAGCCGGAATTTTCCCTTCGCAAGTTATGTAAAACGTTTCAAAAAAACGACTCTAACCGTGTTGTGCACAAAATTAAATCGCCCAAGCCACTTTAAAGTTCAAATTTTTCACGCACGCCCCACGCATACTCTGGAAATACGGGGTATAACATTCTCCCCTCCTTAGAAACATTCGTCCCGAATGTTCCTTCTAAGTCTCAAAACGAACGCGCGCCAGTATAGTCTTCACTACTACACTTACGAAACAATCCTGCCACACC
The DNA here is from genome assembly GCA_029844215.1 of Przewalskia tangutica. Taxonomy (NCBI): domain Eukaryota; kingdom Viridiplantae; phylum Streptophyta; class Magnoliopsida; order Solanales; family Solanaceae; genus Przewalskia; species Przewalskia tangutica. Next base: position 54,596,355 of record CM056736.1, read on the forward strand.
TGGCCACAGAAACATCCGCGCAAATACTTCCTTCGCACCTTCTCTTTACCAAAGAAATGATCACATCTATGCTCGCCATACATGCTCGCTTCTTCCCGATACCACTTTTGTCACTTTGCCGCGAGGTTCTAGTGTCACTCCGGCGACCCAACAAATGGTACCGGACTGCATGCGATCCCTGAGGCTGTCGTACACTCGAACTCTTACCACATTTTTGTTACTGCTTCAGTTTCCAAAACTCGGGGTTACTATCTCTAACGTGGTCATCATTAACTGGGAACACTCTAGATGGATCTCCGATACTTTCCCGAACATAACAATACGAAATACCGGACGTACTGCCTCCTAAGTCGGACGGCAAAAGCTAACATATAGGCAACCTGGCCTATTCTTCACATGAACTCAAAAAGGCCCAAAGTAACTCGGGCTAAGCTCCCTCTGTTATCCAAAACTCGTCATACCCTAACCGGGGTGGTACTTTCAAGAAGATCGACCGTCAACCTGAACTCTAAGCGTCGTCGCCGATATCCGCATGATTCCTCTGAGCTGCCAGAACCTCTTCTAGACAAGCTTCCCCCTATCCACAGTCTGCTGGAACAAGCCTGAACCAACTATCTGAACCTTGCCAACATCGAACCAATCGACCGGCAACTTACACTTCCGCCCCTACAAGGCTTCAAAAGGCGACATTCGAACTCTGAAATGGTAGCTTAAACACTCCCTCCACAGGAGACAACAATCCCCACAACTACCCCTGAAATCCAAACACTGGCCCGAGGGCGAATGCGATTCTGAGACTCACCTGAGTTCCTAACCCTGCCTGGTAAGACTTTTTAGAAAACGAAAATAGCCACAACCTGGGCTTCACTGTCCGTCATAAGGTGAAGGTAGGCACCCCGTGCAGCCTTACAACCTTTCTGATATAATCAACACTGCAAGTACATGGTCCTGACCGAAAAACACGACGGGCTGCCCCCATCGGCCCGACTATTGGTCGAATGCATCCACGAACTCGTATGCTGGTTAACTAAACTTGGGCCTAACACCCTCGTGACCCTACCACCCGGCGGGACCACCACAAACTGACCCCACCATACAACAGGTCACGGGTTGACCCGCGGCATGGCCTCAACCCGACCCACTCTCGCGTAAAACACTTGCTCCCCAATCCGGAACAACTTCACTAATCATGTTACGAAAACCTAGCGGTCTTCTTAGCTCAACTACCTTCTTTCATTTCACACTACTTAGGGACCTATCCCAAACATAGCTCACGTGCACTATGCACTCCGATAAGGATCAAACATAACACTACACTTTTACCCGAGATGTCCTTACCTCTAAGGTCTCTACGTATAAAACTCTAAGGCTCACACTTTCCCTATCCCCCAAATCTTACTTGGTTAACTAACCAAGATTTCTAATCACCATATACACAATGCTTTCTGAACATAACACTTAAGGTATACTCACCTTATCACATAAACAAAACCCTAGAGGGTTAAAGATATGCCTGCATCTACTGCTTCACTCCCCTTAGTCATTCTAATCAAACCTGCCCCGTAGGGCGCATAACTAAGGAAGATGACAAACTACCCACCGATCCTGAAGGCTAAGTCCTCCTACTAGGACACTCTCTCGACATCAGACCCTGACGGCCGTAGGTACAACAAGTACCAATCTAAAAAGACGACATTCTCCGGGATGACGCCTGTCATACTGTGAACACCGGGGAAAAACTGAATCCGGGCCGGGGAACCTACGCAGAGCCGGAACCTAAGCTTTGGAGCTCGACCAACTCTCGCATACCGAACGCCCCGAACCCCGCGAGGACCTTTACTGACCGTGGATGTGCATAATCAAATCACGCGAGGTGACTCGCCTCGAAGGTTACCAAAGGACCTGCTCGCCCTCTTACGCTGCCCTCGTTAACCCGTCGATCTCTACGCTTTCGCACGCGCATAAGCCCGCATACGTGCCATGCTCAAGCCCAATCAAGAATTACTCTCGCACGACTCTTTAGATAGTCATCAAGACTCGTTGTACATCGGTATACTCTCTGGTAGCCAAATCCATAGCTAGTAACAGGGTCGCCTCTTGCAATCTAAGTTCACCGTTCCCGGTCGTGGAACTGAAGGTTCAAATATCATGGCCGCAGTAGGAACTGCCGCCGCCGTTACACTCTGCTGGGCTAGTGACGTCGCAGAACTCTCCAAATGAAGCACTACCCTAGGTAAAGATTGGGCTGTGCCTCACGAACCCTCTCAACTCTACTCGCAGCCTCCGCCGCTTTCCTCCCGGGCCGGTTGCCCTACGCGAGGCATAACGGTAAGGGAAAGAAATACGTTAGAGGTCCAACTTACAACACAGCCTCTAAGGCACGATCTCGAGTGAGAAGAATAGAAACCAATCCTAAATATCCTATAGCCTCACGATTATTGGTGTGCACAACACACCGATAATCAAGACTTCATCGATACGGTCTCAGAGACACTTTCCGAGGATTAAGCGCTCGATACCACTTTTTCACGACCAACCTGCCCGTGGATCGTGCCTTACCGGCACCCTAGTGATACAACATCGAGTAATCACGAACATAAAACAATAACATAAAACCAATGCAATAAGACGGTGAAATAAGACAAAGCAACCTAAAACGGTTACCTTCATAATATATAACAATTTGAGCGATATCCCTTTCTACAACTCGCCCACAACAAGATTACATGCACTTCTAAGAATGATACGACAACAATGGCGGACAGTGGCCCCGCCAAACCCCGAATGTAAACACCTACTACGACAAGGGACTATACCATCGATAAGCCTCCGAGAAACGGAGTTTCCAAACGCTGAATCGTGACCACGAGCTAGGATCAACGATCGTGTACCTCAACTGCGCATTAACGCAGCTTCAAGGAGGTCGGCATAACAGTACCAAGTATGTGAAATCAAAAATATCGTAAATGAAATCATAATAGTCTATAAAGGCGAGACATGTATGATAACCAAACTACGATTACAATAAATAAGCGATATGTCAAGTCAGGGACTCACGCCCACAAAGTCATCACTCAAATATAACTATGGGTCTCAAGCCCATAACATCAATCATGCCCGTGGAATACCTTCCTCACTGCTGGCAGTTTATGATATAAAAGCACCAAGAAATACACATGAACACCAGGTCCCACCTGTGTCCTAATAAAACAGTACAGGGTAAGTACGAAGGCATAACCGACTACTAACACCTACAAGACTAACAGTGGTCATAAATCGTATCATGATATCTGTCTGCACCGCCACATGATCAAAGCCGTCACTCGCCCGCAGATCGGATGCGCGCCTAGCCACGAACTCTCCGCAGCTCAAGATAGGCCAACCTCATAGGCCCGCATGAGGTATTCTCGCATCGAGGGTAGCTACTCCGGCATCGCCCCGACTCGCAGTCCGTATGGCCACAAAGACCGCATGACCACAAGGGCCGCAAACTAACACGAACTCCGTAGTTCCGCATGGATCCCCGACCCGCATGAGGTATTCTCGAATCACGGTCCTGCATCACCGAAGTCTACCCCGTCGGAGGCGCCTTAACCTCGGAAACAAGTCAAGGTGAGTGGTACAATACCAACATAACTACTGAGAGTCAAACAACTTTAAAGCGCAATCGGGAAACCCTTTACACTAACATCACAAGATACTATCACGTAGCATCCTAGCATGTTTACTTAACAAATCAACAAGAAAGTATTACAAGGCAATCACAAACCAACATAATCAAGTTATATACACAAGGTACTTTCTACTATATGATTAACAAGATCGGTTTTTATCCCCAAAGTACTTCATACATTAACTCTTTAAAAGATACGTTACTTTCACAAAACCACACAATACGTAGTATATGAAAATAGAGTGATTATCTTTTGAAGTAAATCAAAACACTTACCTTTGTAAAATCAAGTAACAACATTATTTTCCAAACGTCCAAGTTTGCCTAATTTCAAATGCTCAAGTTTCTTATTTTCGAAAGGTTTCGTATTTCATAGTCTTATTCATTTAAGAATATAATTCTCTTTTAAACCATCTGAGAAACATAAGCCTTATATGTGAGTAGGATATTCTTGTTTATAACAATCTTATTACAAAGACCATGATCTAGGAAATATCATTTTGTCTCATCTTAGCTTCTACAGATGGAAGTTTCTCCGTTTTAATAATACTTAATCTATCAAAACATTTCCTTTTATTAACGCCGCAGTGGTTTGTCGATACACATTCGATTTCAAATCAAGAAACATTCTTAAGCCGTTATACCTAACTTCCCATAAAGCTAGTATAACTCTTAAGTTTTCAAAAACCAAGTATTACTCTTCTTTCAAAATGATTCAAAAATCTTTTGAAATACTTCAAGTTCTTTATTATCACATAACCAGCCAGTTATAGTTCAAATCAGTTATCTTTTAAAAACCACAAGTATTTTCTTACCTACATAAAGCTGTTATAACCAACTTCCCATAAAGCCGTTATAACACTTTATGATTTAGACCAATCAAATACATTTAACACACGACGCTCACCGTACTACATAGTTACACACATATCATGCTAGAAGAGATAGGAAGAGGTTCACATACCTCGCGACGAGTATCGACTAATAGCAAAACGCTCCAAGTACTTCCAACCGTCGACCACTCCTTAAGCCAAGTAGATCGCGCCACACGTAGTACTTCAACCTATAAGGCCACAAGGCGCTTATTAACATTTAGATCTCTTCGTAGCACATTCTACGTAAGAAAGACTCTCCCCACAAATCACAGTAAATCTCCTCCTCTATCGAGGCCGACTATCAAGCCAACCAGGGGGGGTTTATACATCTAACCGGACGTGTACAATTCTACTTCACAGTAATGCTACACAAGTCTACTGTAATACAGTCCTATGTAATTACAGTTCAGTTATCATCTTTAAATTCAGGCTTAAGTCCAAAGACATTGCCACAAGCTATGTTCAGTTCTATATATAGTATACTTCAACTATATATTCCTACAACATGTAATATCCAATTACAATAGGGGGACAAGATAATTACCTCGATAAGCCCATAATTATCCAAGTATAAATGTCGATCCTTAGCAACGCTTAGCTCCTACTCCGGGTGCTCCAACCCGCTCCAAACAACCCTTAGAAGTTCTACGCGACCTCTACTTAATACTCCAACCAACTATGGAGATTTTCCTTAGGGTTTCGGTTTGAGACAAAAAGGACATACGGTAGTATTTCCGGGCTCTACGTATAGAGGTTTCTTTGGAATACTACAAGGTATACGACTAAGGTAATTTGGGTATAGTAACAATACTTTTGAGAGTATTTCTACCAAGAGGGGGGGTATATATACGAGACAACACCACAAGGGGGGGGGTGTATACCCCTCGGTCTACCCCAGTGGGGTACTTCTCGCCAAGGGGAGACTCTCAGCCACAAGGCCTCACAAAGGGGAGGGGGACGAGAACTATAGAGGGAGGGGGAAGAGATTTCAAGACTTAGCACAATTTTTGGATGAAGAAGTTCATCAAAGGAGAGGGGTATTTATAGGTCAAGCCATGGCTAACCAATGGCCAAGATCAAGCCAAGTGTGGTGCAAGTGTAGGGCTAGGATTCACCCAAGTGTACCTTATCCATCTACCCACAAAATATCCTACCAACTACTTGACAAACAACCACACTTTCGGCCACCTTTACCGCCCAACCATCCACCAATGAGAGGGTGCCAAGTGGCGCCCTCTTGTTGGTCCAACACGTTTCGTCTCTCGGAAAAATCCGCAAAAATTAGAAATGACATAGCCGGAATTTTCCCTTCGCAAGTTATGTAAAACGTTTCGTCGAAAAACTACTCTAACCGGGTGTTGTGCACAAAATTAAATCGTCCAAGCCACTTTAAAGTTCAAATTTTTCTACGTACGTCCTTACGTACATACTCTGGAAATACGGGGTATAACACATCCCAACCTTACAACAGGTCTACAGACCTCTAAGAGTTTAAAACAACAATGGCGGGACAGGGCCCCGCCATACCCCTGAATGCAAATATCTACAACGACAGGGGGCCATACCAAAATGCTAAGCCTCCGGAGAAACGGAGCTTTTCCAACGCTGAAACGGTGATCCTAAGAACGGATCAACAAGAGGAGTACCTTACTGCGGCATGAACGCAGCCGGGCGAGGTCAAGACGACAGTACCAAGTATGTGAAATCAAAATATCAGAATGAAATCATAGTAGTCTATACAAAGCGGGAGACATGTATGATAACCAAAACTACGATCACAATAAGCGATCACGTCAAGTCGTGGACTCACGCCTCAAAGTCATCATAAACCGCACGGTAAGTGCGAAGGCATAGCCGACTACTAAAACCCACAAGACAAACAAGGTCGTAAATCAGATCATGAGATCTGTCTTGCATCGTCACATGATCAAAGCCGCCACTCGCCCGCAGATCTAATGCGCGCTGCCGCCTCGAACTTCCGTAGCCGCACGGGCCACTCGATGGCCCGCATGAGGTATTCCCGCATCGAGGTAGCTACTCCCGGCAGCGTCTGGACTCGCCGTCCGTGGCCACAAAGACCGCATGACCACAAGCGGCCGATACTAACACGAACTCCCGCAGCTCAAGATAGGCCATACATACCGCATAAGGTATTCTCGAATCATAGGTCACTGCACGCCGAGTCTACCCCGACGGAGGCGCCTTAACCCCCGGAATCATGAGTGATATAATATTAACATAACAACTTATCGTTAAACAACCTAAGCACAACAAGGGAAAACCCCTTTACACAAACATCACAAGATACTAACTCACGTAGCATCCTAACATGTTTACTTATCAAGTCAACAAGAAAGTATTACAAGACTATTACAAATCAATACAATCAAGTTATTCACACAAGGTACTTTCTACATTATGTTAACAAGTTCGGGTTTTTAGCCCCAAAGTACTTCATGTATTACTCTTTTAAAAGATCTGCTTTTCTTCACAAAAGTCACACAATACCCTAGTATAAAAATAGAGTGATTATCTTTTGAAGTAAATCAGAACACTTCTCTTTGTAAAATCAAGTAACAACATTCTTTTCCCAACGCTCAAGTTTGCCTAATTTCAATTACTCAAGTTTCTCATTTTCGAAAGGTTTCGTAGTTCATAGTTTTAATCCTTTAAAACAATTTGAGAAACATATACCTTATGTGTGAGTAGGTTATTATTGTTCATAACAATCTTATTACAAAGACCATGATCTAGGAAATGTAATATCATTTTGTCTCATCTTAGCTCCTATGCAGATGGAAGTTTCTACTGGTTTTAATAATACTTTATTAGTAAAAACATTTCCCTTTATTAAGCGCCTTTGTGGTTTGTTCGACATTCATTCGATCGGTAAAACATCATTCCTTTGAAAACCAAAAATACTATTTACTCACGAATGAGGTTTCACACTTTTTCACATTAGTATAATTAAGTCAAGTCTCTTATTTTCTTAAATCAATAAATCATTCTTTTATCACTCTTAAGCCGTTATACCTAACTTCCCATAAAACTAATATAACTCTTAAGCTTTTAAAACCAAGTGTTACTCTTAAAAGGTTTCTTAATTCTTTTGAACTACTTGATTCTTTTATTCAGCTTAAGTCAAAAGACATTGCACTTATTATTCGATTAACACACGACGTCTCACCGTACTATATACATATTCTTTAAAATATCATGCTCAAGAGGATAGGAAGAATCACATACCTTCTCGGCGAAATCCACCGCCAAGTTGAATATGTCGCGCAGAGAATCGACCTATAATACCAACACGCCTATCAACGCCTGTGATCAGATCGCATAAAGCTCTAAGAGGGTTCTATATCCTACGGAAAGTTGGGCAGCACTTCCTACCCGTGAGCTACTCAAGTCTCGTTGTGAAAACAATCCTATGTAAGTACAATTCTATTATTCCTCTTTTAAACCCTTCTACTGTGATATCAGTTCAATTCTATTCTTTAATATCCTTCTAAGTATTTATACTTATTCCTATACTTCTACAGTATGTATTTTCTAATTACAAAAGGAGGATAAGGTTATTTACCTCGGTAAGCCCAATAATATCCTAGATAAAAGTCGCTCCTGAGCAAGGTTTAGCTCCTACTCCGCACGCTCCAATGCGCTCCAAGAACCCTTAGAAATTCTTCACAACTTCAACTAAGTACTAAGGGGTTTGGGCTAGGGTAATTTGGGCATTATAACAATACTAGAAGGCAACATTTCTACCAAGGGAGGGGGGTAGTGTTTCGGCTAGGGCTTGCTTTAGAGGGGGGGGGGGCCTCGGCCCACGTTACACAAGGGGGGGGGGGGGGTGAGTAGGCTTTGGACGAAAACAAGCTCAAGGGGGAGGGAAGGATTTTTCAAGACTTGGAAAGATTTTTGTGGATGAAGAACTCTTCATCTTAAGAGGGGTATTTATAGGTCAAGACATGGCCAACCAATGGCCAAGATGATGCCAAGTGCAAGGCAAGTGTAGGGTGAGGATTTAGGCAAGTGTCCATTCTATCTACTACACAAAAATATCCTACCAACTCCATGACAAAATAGCCAACCCATTCGGCCCTAAAGACGCCTCAAGTCCATCAATTGGAGGGTGACAAGTGTCGCCCTCCCGTTGGTCCAAAATGTTTCGTCTCTCGGAAAAATCCGCAAAAATTAGAAATGACATAGCCGGAATTTATCCTACGCGAGTTGTGTAAAACGTTTCGTCGAAAAACGACTCTAATCGGGTGTTGTGCACAAATAATATTCGGCCAAGCCACCTAGGGGGGGGGACACGTGTCGCCCTCCTACTCGTCCAAAATATTTCATCTTCCGAAAATATCCACAATGGCCAAAATCTCGAAAACAAAGTGGGCCCCACAAAACCGTAAATTTCTCCCGTGGGCCCCACGTGACCATTTCCGAAAATAAAATTCCATAATTCTCTAATATTCCAAGAAGTCGGAATACCAAATCTGGGAATCCAATTCCCATTAACGAACCTTTTTCCTTCACAAAAACCGGAAACTTTTCCGTGGAAAAATCACCTCTTTCTTCCTTTCCAATTTCAATGTCGTATTCTCGTACGTACGTCCTCGCATACATACCCTGGAACTACGGGGTATAACAACTCCGACCGAGGTGCGCAGTTTCTTAGGGCTGGCAGGTTATTATCGTAGGTTTGTGGAGCAGTTTGCTTCGATATCAGCACCGTTGACTAAGCTGACTCAGAAAGTAGCTAAGTTCCAGTGGACAGAAGCTTGTGAGAAGGGCTTCCAGTTACTGAAGGAAAAGTTGTCGACGACTCCAGTTCTTACTATTCCTGAGGGGTTAGAGGGGTACGTGATTTAATGTGATGCCTCGGGTATCGGGCTAAGGTGCGTATTGATGCAGCACAGCAAGGTCATAGCCTATGCTTCCCGGCAGTTACGGAAGCAAGAGAGGAATTACCCTACCCACGACTTAGAGTTGGCCGCAGTTATTCATGCCTTGAAGATTTGGAGACATTATTTATATGGGGTTCATGTGGATATTTATACAGACCACAAGAGCCTCCAGTACATCTTTAGGCAGAGGGAGCTGAATTTGCGGCAGAGACGGTGGTTAGAGTTGTTGAAAGATTATGATGTTGATATTCTATATCATCCGGGGAAAGCCAACGTGGTTGCAGATGCTTTGAGTCGTAGATCGATGGGGAGTCTGTCAGAGGTATAGCCATAGAGACAGGACATGGTCCGTCAGATCCATCAGCTAGCGAGCCTTGGGGTTCGATTGATCGATATCGATGATAGTGGGGTACTGGTTCGTGAGATTGCCGAGTCTTCCATCGTTGATGAGGTGAAAAGGCGACAGTATGAGGACCCAGTGTTGGTACGGTATCGAGATGCAGCTCTTCAGGAGGAGAACAGTCTATTCGAGGTAGCGCCTGATGGGGTGCTAAGACTTGAGGGCCGGTTGTGTGTTCCCGATGTGGCAGGACTTCATCAGCAGATTCTGGGGGAGGCACACAGGGCTCGTTATTCTATTCATCCGGGGTCGACTAAGATGTACCATGACCTCAGGTGTATATATTGGTGGGATGGCCTGAAGAGGGACGTGGCAGGTTTTGTTGCACAGTGTCCTAATTGCCCGGCAGTCGAGTTGAGCACGAAGCGGTGGGCTATGCGAGCTATTGATATTCCGACATGGAAGTGGGAGGTGATCAACATGGACTTTGTTACAGGGTTACCTCGTACTCAGAGGAAGTATGACTCCATCTGGGTTATTGTTGACAGGCTGACGAAATCAGCCCACTTTCTTCCAGTCAGGACTACGTATTCGGCTGAGGATTATGCCAGATTGTATATCAGGGAGATTGTGAGACTGCACGGAGTCCCTATATCGATTATATCAGACAGAGGGGCCCAGTTTACGGCTAACTTCTGGAGGTCTTTCCAGAAGGGATTAGGGACACAGGTGAGTCTCAGTACAGCGTTTCATCCTCAGACTGACGGGCAGGCAGAGCGTACTATCCAGACACTTGAGGATATGCTGCGAGCCTGTGTGATTGATTTCAGGGGTAGCTGGGAGGATCATTTGCCTCTTGTGGAGTTTGCTTATAACAACAGCTACCATTCTAGTATACAGATGGCGCCATATGAGGCTTTGTATGGGTGGAAATGTAGGTCGCCGATTGGTTGGTTCGACGTGGGCGAGGTGCAGTTAGTTGGCCCAGACTTGATTCAGCAGGCTGTGGGTAAGGTAAAGCTTATCCAGGAGAGACTGTTAGCAGCTCAGAGTCGGCAGAAGTCTTATGCAGATAATCGGCGTCGACATTTGGAGTTTCAGGTGGACGATTGGGTCTTCTTGAAGGTATCACCCATGAAGGGTGTGATGAGATTCGGAAATAAGGGGAAACTTAGCCCAAGGTACATTGGGCCCTACCAGATCATCCGTAGAGTAGGCAAGGTTGCCTATGAGTTGGATCTGCCATCAGAGTTAGAGGCGGTACATCCGGTCTTCCATGTTTCTATGTTGCGGAAGTGTATCGGAGATCCATCGAGAGTTTTCCCAGCTAGCGAGGTCCAGGTGACAGAGGGGTTATCGTATGAGGAGAGTCCCATAGCGATATTCGATCGCCAGGTTAGGCGACTGCGGACCAAGGATGTGGCTTCCGTCAAAGTCTTGTAGAGGAATGATAACAGGGAGGAGATGACGTGGGAAGCGGAGGAGGACATGTTGAGGAAGTATCCTCACTTATTCCCTACACCTTCAGGTAATTCATTTTTCCTTACTTGGCAAGTTTTAATTGAAGTATTTTGCTTAAGTGTTATTATGTGGCCACGTGTGGCATTATTGGTATGTCGGGGTTGTAAAAGGAAACTATGTCGCTATTTATAGGTTGACTCCGAAAGAACATTCGGGGAAGAATGTTTCTAAGGGGGGAAGAATGTTACACCCCGTAATTACAGGACATGTTTTAAGAACGTACGTAAGAATCCCAAACGTTAAGATTTGAGACTAGTAAAAATTTATCGGAATTATGAAATTGTCGGAAAACGAAATATTGTGACGAATGAGAGGGCGACACGTGTCACCCCCCATTAGTGGTCTTGGACGAAAATAACATGGGTAAAAGGGTCATTTGACCATTAATAGGATGACCAAGTCTTGCAAAGTCTAGAGCTTGATATAATTGACTTAGTCAATGGGGCCACTTGACTTGATATTTAAGAGAATTTCATCCAAGCCACACATATGTATTGATCTTGGCCCTCCATTGTGCTATATATGTATACTAGTAGTGAGACAAGCTTCCACACTTAGAAAAATTTCAAGAAAAATTGGATGAACTTGAGGGAGGCTCTCGGGTTCACTAAGCTCCATCAAGAAAAAAATTTGTTTGTTGTCCAATAAGCTCCACACTTTAAACCAAGGTTCATGAGGGTATTGTAAGGGTATCTCAATAGAAAGATCCCGGTAAAAGATTGTTTTCGTATTAGTCGCAAGGTGAAAACCTAGTTGCTTTCCTAGGTTTTGATTGGAAGATTAAAGGAAAGTTGTTTGTGATATTCTAAGGGTATCAAGTGGCGGATTGAAGTGTCAAGAAGAGGCTCTAAGTTGCTAGGGAGCGACTTCGGATTTGAAGTTGGACTAAGGCTCGTTGAGGTAACAATCTTGTCCTCTTAAAGTGTTATAAGATTTCATATTGTTGTAGCCTTACATTTTTACTAGCATGAAGTATATTGTGTTGAAGATTTATAAGTGTTATGGATAGTTGAAGCCTAGAATCCGAAATGACATTTTAGCCATTTGAAGTTGGATTACAATTTGGTCGTTAATTAGAATCGTCGCATGTTACTTACTTGAGGATTGTAGTAGTTGTAATCGATTGCGGCTTGATATCATGTTATACTAAACAATTTGGATTGAAAAGGAAATTGGATAAGAATTGGTGTTGTTGTATCTCAAGTTGCCGAATTTACCTTGTAGTTTGTACTAGTTTGATATCAATTGTGGGGCGGAATTTTACACGTCTAGTAGGCGTGTAATCCCCTATTGTTAACTACATTGTTGGGCCTTAAATGTGGCGTATTTGGTTATTGAATTCGGGCCTTGAAAAAGGTGGTAAAGTATGTAGAAACAAAGGAAGTGCTGTCCGATTTTCCGTAGAATTTAGTGACTTTGCACTTATTATATTCTACGTTTGAAGTAAGAAGTTAATAGACGTATTATGGTCATTATAGGTTGACATACTACGTGCGGTATATTGGACTTAGCGAGTGGATTGAACCGAAGAGGTATGTGGAACTTTTCTATCCCTTGAGCATGAATAGTTGTACCTATATAGTAGGTAGACGTACAAGATTTTGATATCCTTTATTTGTTTAAGAATGTGAAAGTCGGTTGAGTTAGGGGATTAACTCACTTGTTTAAAAGTAGTAAGGATGTCTTAGTTTACAAAGTTAAGGGACTTGAAGTGTTTTAAAGTATATGATACTTGTTTCGTTTTAAACGTATAAGTCCCTTGGATATAGGAAAATATATTACCTAATGTATAAAGTTAATATAACGACTTTATGGGAAGTTGGTTATATTAGATTTATGGGAAGTTAAAAAGAGATATTTACTCTAAGTAAAATAAGTAAGGATAAATGACTTGAATTAATGAAAGGCAAAGTGATTTTAAGACATCAATTGCCTAAGGTTTTAAAAGAAAAGAAGTCACTTGATTTAGAAGCCTAATTATATTTCTAAAAGGTATTGTGACTTGTCTTGAAAAGTAGTTGTGACTTGATACTACGGTTATTAGTATTTTGGAAGTTTTATATGAAAAAGAGTCATTTTTAAAAGAGTAGAAGTATGTAGTACTTTGGGTTAAATTTCCGGATTTTTATAAAGACATGTTAGTGCCTTAAGTAAACTAAAATGAGAGTGTATATGAACAAGACTAATAAGAAGTTAGGGGATTTCTTAACTTGCTTATATTATGTATGATAAGCCGGTAATGCTTATGTTATGTATGATAAGCCGGTAGTGCTTATGTTATGTATGATAGCCGGTTTGTGCTAGTGATATATTATTCATTACGGGGTCATTCCCCGGGTTTGTGGCATTTGCATATTCCGTGGATTTGCTACCCATGATGCGAGGAATACCTCATGCGGGTCCGTAAGGGCTTATGCAGGTGAAATAGTCCCATGCGGGGCGGACCAGTCCTATGCGAGGAATACCTCATGCGGGTCTACACGACCTATGCGGGCGGATACAGTCTATGCGAGGAATACCTCATGCGGGTCCACACGACCCTTGCGGGTGAAATAGTCCCAGTAGTAAGATTACTTAATGCTACTGCGGGCGGGTGGCCCTGCTTTGATCATGAGCCTCCTATTTTTATGCAGTAAAGTATACTCTTGTTTACTCTCATTGTTAGTAAGACACAGTGTACTGTAATTTGATTATCATACATGTCTCCGACTTTGTTTTAAACTTATGATGTATTTTCAGTATTTTTCCAGTTTCGCATACTTAGTACATATTGTGATCGACCCCTTCCTGGGGTGTGTTCACGCCAAGGTAGGGAGTAGCGGTGGTGGATCCTCATTCTTAGGATCATTGATCAGGTGTCAGAAGCTCCATTTCTCCGGAGGCTTGTCTTTTGGTACGGTTCTCCCTGATGTTATAGATATTATGTACATTCAGGGGTATGGCGCGGCCCTGTCCCGCCACAGTTGTTATTCCTAGAGGTCTGTAGTCACATTTGTGGTTTGGGCTGTAAACGAGTTATCTTTATTTTACTTTTGGTTATGTATATTTTATGGAAGGTGGCCTTATCGGATAGCCTATGATGTTGATTGTCTAAACATGTTTATGTGTTGTGTATGTTCCGCTGCTATCCTCTGTTTTATACCTGAACGGGGTGCCCAGGTAGGGCACCAGTCGCGGCCCCGGGGTCGGGTCGTGACATATTGGGTGCATGATATTTTGGTGCCCATATTTTCTAAAATGAGGTTACTTAGATTATTGGGTGCATGATATTTTGGTGCCCAGATTATTATAAAAATAGAGTTCATTTTAATGATTGGTACACGACATGATGGTAACTTGGTTTTATTCCGTTGAGGGTCAACAGAGTATTTAAAGGCACAATTCACTATTTTTTTTTCAAAAGGATACAGTAGTACAGTGATACAGTGATACAATAGTACAGTGGTATAGTGATACATTGATACAATAGTACAATGGTACAGCGATACAAAGTACAGTTGGCTCTTATTTTACATGGCACGGTATGATCTAGTATTTGATTTTCATACTTGTCCCTGTCATTCTTTTGTACAGTTATGATCTTGTTTACTGTACTTCATGTTTATATACTTGGTACCTGTTGTACTGACCCCCTTCAGAGGGTTGCGTTCATGCCCGCAGGTATTAGGTACTCAGTTGGGTGATCCGCGAGCTTAGGATCTTCAGACATCTTCTATTGAGCCAACTCCACTATTCCGAAGTCTTTTCATTTGGTACGGAGTTGTATTATAGTCGTATGTACAGTTATGGGTACGACGGGGCCTTGTCCCGTTATAGTTGTTGTCAAACTCTTAGAGGTCTGTATTCATATATGGGCTGGACTTGCGTGAGTTGTATTTTATATTGTTGTACAATCGTAGTCTTATTTGGGTATTATATATTATGGCAACCTTGTCGGCTTTGCCTTTGTTTGTTAAAAGAAAAAAAATGAGTGTTATTTAGCTTTCGCGGGTTACTTGTGTTGTATGGGTAGAAGGGTGCCCAGGTAGGGCACCAGTCGCGGGCCCGGGGTTCGGGTCGTGACATAGCCATAGTCACGCTAAGAACTAATACCAATACCAACATAAACTGAATTGCAAAGAAAAGAAAGAAAAATACTGTGAACTAAAGTCTCCAATTGTAGCTTCAAATCTGCCCTGAGTTGTGTTGTGTGATAGAATGTCCCCTCACTAGACTAATCTATAGGGCTTAAATATGTTGCAAATTTCGTGCCCTATGGACCCTTCTGCCCTTGGCCAACTAAAAATTCACGCCTCGGCACCGCGGTTCTGTAGAATGGCACCGCGGTGCCGAAAGTCCTGCAGCCTCTGACTAATTATGGCACCGCGGTCCTGTATGAATGGCATCGCGGTGCTGCAGTCTTTTGTCCTGAATTGTCAACTTCCGTCCTTTTTGCCTCGGGACTCTCCTTTTATGCCACTTTTCGCTCTTTTTTGTCTTTTTGTCTTTTTGAACCGCTGTGACTCAAAAGAAAGGAAAACGACCCTAACAAGATATTTATTTAAAAAAAATGGGAAAAATACTAACTAAAAATGACTCAAAAGCGTATACAAAATACGCCTAACAAATACCCCCAAACTTAACATTTGCTCACCCTCGAGCAAAGATCAAAATAAAAACAAAAAAACAAAATAAAAAAGACTCAAAGACTCAAATCAAGCAGCTGCACAAGGTTACTTAAAAAAGTATGAACGTCAGTGGGATAATATGTTGGAACATATAGCATGAATATAACAATCTAGAATTTCAAGCCGAATATTTCGCAAATTCATTTCAATCACACTCAATGGAAATATGAA
Source organism: Przewalskia tangutica (assembly GCA_029844215.1). Taxonomy (NCBI): domain Eukaryota; kingdom Viridiplantae; phylum Streptophyta; class Magnoliopsida; order Solanales; family Solanaceae; genus Przewalskia; species Przewalskia tangutica. The sequence goes on from CM056736.1 coordinate 54,612,509, forward strand.
CACTAACATATGCATGTCAATTTCATTTAGTTCTATGAGCCTGTTTACTTGCTATTCTCCACTAATCATAGACATACATATTAGAGATCTTCCGGACTTTTCAGGGTTGTAATGTAGGCTTAGGCAGGGGTAGGTAAGAGTAGATATTTAGACTCAATTTACGTACCATAAGCGTTTTTTCATTCAACTCTTTTTGTTCCCTTTTTTTTTGGTATTCTTTTTCAGTTCATACCTATCGTTCCCCTCTTCTCTTTTTGAGAGCATGAAACGCATTCACATAGGCACCCCCAAACTTAAGCTTTTATATATATTTTTTTTTACTGGGGTGCATCAATTTTTTACTCTCTTTTGATATTTCTTTTTCACACTTCTTCATCCCAATTTTTCAATTACTACTTATGACACACAAGAGAATCATAGGGCGTTAAAGAAATAACTTATTTTAGGCTCAACGGGGCTGACTAGGGATACAATTTATTGTAAGGTAGGTAATGAAAGGTAAGTAGGGCTAACAAAGAAATACCCGAATCATCTCCCTAAACATGTACATCTTAACTATTTCGCCTTAAATAACAAGCAAGCAGACTTCATAGACATTTTTCAATTGACAACGCATCAGCTAATCACAAATATCCCAAATAATTTGATTTTCATGAATTTTTGACATATCTAACTTAAACACACATATTTTAGCTTCTAATTCCATTACATTATCCCATCTTAATTCACTAGGCGTTTTCAGCAACTACAACATGCATGATCATAAAAAAAAATTGACTCATATAGACACAATAAAAGACACAATAACTCAATCACAAAGATTCAAAAACATAAGTACCCCCCAAACATAAATGACACATTGTCTCAAATGTGTAACGACTCAAAAATAATAAAGGGACAACTTACAGACAATAGCAGTTCAAAATGGAGGTAGTGGCGGCAGATACTGCATTGAGACAATATCTGTGGGAAGAGATTTGGTGATTTAGGGCTTTTTATTTCTGAAATCACGCTTCTGCACCGCGGTCCCGCAGAGTGGCACCGCTGTGCCTAAAGTATTGTGACCTCTCTGAACATTCGGCACCGCGGTCCTGAAGAATGGCACCGCGGTGCCGACCCCAATTCCAAATTTTTCATCATTTTCTTCCTGCTCATTCTCCAATTCCCGCAACTGTCATCACATCACAACCAAAATACCAAACGTGAGATTGTTCTATTTAAACTAAATTGCATAATTTAAACATTGGGTTGCCTCCCAAGCAGCACTGTATTTAACGTCTTTTAGCCGGACGCAGGTTCCTCTTCACTGTGGCTTGAAACGGATAACAGAGTTGAATTGTTCTATGTCATTCAATAAGTATGGTTTCAATCTGTCCGTTCACTTTGAATGGAGCACCTTATTTCCTTCTCACTTCGACTGCACCATAGTGGAACACTTTCTCCACCACGAATGGCCCTGACCATCTGGACTTTAACTTGCCTGGGAACAATCTAAGCCTTGAGTTGAATAGAAGTACTTGTTGTCCAGGCTGTAGCTCTTTCAGGATAAAGTTCTTGTCGTGCCATGCTTTGGCCCCACAAAATCGTAGATTTTTGCATTTTCATAGGCATTGTTTCGAAATTCATCCAGCTCATTTAGTTGCATTAGCCTCTTCTGCCCTGCTGCTTTGGCATCCATGTTCAACTTTCTCATTGACCAGTATGCCATGTGTTCCAACTCTACCGATAGATGACATGCCTTCCCATAGACCCTCATGTATGGTGACATCCCAATGGGGGTATTGAAAGATGTCCTATATGTTACACCCCGTAATACCAGGGCTACTAATTGAGAACGTGATTAAGGATTTAAGAATTGAATTTTGGAAGGAAAGAATAATTATTTTTTCTTAAGGAAATTTCGGAAAATTTGTGAAGGAAAAAGTTTATAACTTGGAATTTGATTCTCATTGGTATATGGAATTATTATAGTATATTGAAGTTTTGGATTTTTAAGTCTCAGATTTGGTCATGTGGGGCCCATAGGAAATGTTACGATTTTGTGGGGCCCACAAGATTTTTAGATATTTTGGCCAAGTAGAGAATGTTTTTGTGAAGAAATAATTTTGGACCAATATGAGGATGACACGTGTCACCCCTCCACTTGTCTTGGAAGACTTGGACTTTTAGATATTTTGGGAGACAAGTGGACAAGTGGGTCCCACTCCACTTGGAGATATTTATATATAGAGAGAGCTTGCAAGACTTAGCTCACATTTCATTTCACAAATATCTCACACTTTGATACTTCATCATTTCTCCATTTCTCTCCCAATGATTCTCGAAAATTATGAGACCAAAAGTGAAGATTAAGCGTTGCAAATCCTCCTAGATTAATCACCTTGATTAGGTGCTAAGCCAAGATTAACTCTCCAAGTGTTCTAGCCAAAGTGTTGGCCGAAACTTGCCAAGAAAAACCCTAAGTTTGTGTGAACTTTTTTGGAAGCAAAACATAAAAGGAAGATGGTTGCAAGCTTGTAGGGAGTGTGTGTGTGTGTGATTGAAACTTGAAGAAGTGGTGTAAAAAGTGAGGCTAAGGCCGTGTGAGCTTGGGGTTGTTTTGGGCAATTTTTGAGGTAAGAGTTCTTATTCTCTTAAAGTAATTAGATATTACTTGTTGTTATGATTAGTAGATGAACTTGTGTTAAGGAAGATATGAAAAATAAGAAATTCATGTGCCATTTTGGCAAGTTGGCCGAGAACTAGGCAATTTGGTATGTCGTTGGATTCCTCGATTATTGTTGTTATTAATCGTTACTCGTTGCATGATAATATGAAGGAATATTTTTATTAAAAGTTGATATGATTTATATAACATGTTGAAAAGAGAATTGGATTAAAAAGGAATTAAGGAAAAGGACTTTGGATTGTTGTAGTTGTTGTTGGCCGAAAACTGTTAGACGTTGTGATGTCATTTTTATGGACTATTTTGGGGTGTTGTTATGCTGGAAAATCAACGCCCAACATGCATGATTAATGTGGTAAAATTTCTAATGAAAGTCCTAAGGAATAAGAGTGTTAAAGGTTTCATATTATACCATTAATGTTGATTTATTATGGACTGTTTTGTGGACTATTTTAATATCGTTGTGGGGAAGAATTTTACAAGTCTAGTAGGCGTGTAATCCCCTTTTGTTAACTGTTGGTTGAGCCCTTAAGTGTGGCTTGATTGGTGTTGAATTCGGGCCTTAAAAAAGGTGGAAAAGTATGTATAAACGGGAGAAGTGCTGCCCAAATTTCCGTAGAATAAGAGGACCATTACTTGGTATAAGTCTTACAATTGAAAGCTTGAAGTTGATAGAAATGTTGTTGCTATTATAGGTTGAAGTACTACTTGTGGCATATTCTACTTGGCGTGTGGAATAGCCGATAAGGTTGAAGTACCTTGAGACGTATTCTAGATTGTATAGTTGGTTAGTCGCCAAAAAGGTATGTGAACTATCCCTTCTTCTTTTGGCATGTTTTGGTTTTATAAAGTGAGTGGATTCTAATCCTTATTGATAATTGATTTGGTTTTATAAAGTGAGTGGATTCTAATCCTTATTGATACTTGATTTGGTTTTATAAAGTGAGTGGATTTTAATCCTTATTGATACTTGATTTGGTTTTATAAAGTGAGTGGATCCTAATCCTTAGCGATACTTGACTTGATCTTTATAGAGTTCTATTGGAACCTAATCCTTAGTGATATATCCTATTGATAGTACTTTGAGTTTCAAAAATGAAAGATTTTATATGTGATTGGTACATGATATGTGGTGCCACACATTTATAAAAGGAAAGTTTTTTTTATATGTGATTAGTACATGATATGTGGTGCCACACATTTCTAAAAGGAAAGTTTTTTATATGTGATTGGTACATGATATGTGGTGCCACACATTTCTAAAAGGAAAGTTTTTATATGTGATTGATATATGATATGTGGTGCCACACATTTTCTAAAAAAATAGTTAATTAGATTATTGGGTGCATGATATTTTGATTCCCAGATTTTCTAAAAAGAGGTTACTTAGATTATTGGGTGCATGATATTTTGGTGCCCAGAGTTTCTAAAAAGATGTTACTTAGATTATTGGGTGCATGATATTTTGGTGCCCAGATTTTCTAAAAAGAGGTTACTTTTGTTATTGGGTGCATGATATTTTGGTGTCCAAATTTTTATAATAAGAGAGTTCATTTTAATGATTGGTACACGACATGATGGTAACTTGGTTTTATTCCTTTGAGAGTCAAAAGAGTATTTAAAGGCACAGTTAAATCTTATTTTTAAAAGGATACAGTAGTACAGTGGTATAGTGATACAGTGATACATTAGTACAGTGGTACAATGATACAGTGATACAGTAGTACAGTGGTACAGTGATACAAGGTACAGTTGACTCTTATATTTTGCACGGTAGGATCTAGTATTTGATTTTTCATACTTGTCCCTGTTATTCTTTTGTACAGTTATGTTCTTGTTTACTGTACTTCATGTTTACATACTTGGTACATGTTGTACTGACCCCCTTCGGGCAGTTGCGTTCATGCCCGAAGGTATAGGTACTCAGTTGGGTGATCCGTGAGCTTAGGATCCTTGTTCAGCGTGTTGGGAGAGCTCCAGTGTTCCGTAACTTGTCATTATGGCTAGGTGTATTCAGGGGTACGGCGCGGCCTTGTCCTGTCATAGTTTACTGTTCAAACTCTTAGTGGTCTATATTCATATGTGAGCTGGACTAGCGTGAGTTGTATTTATTTTGTTGTACAGTTGTAGTCCCATTTTGGTGTTATATATTATGATAGTCTTGTCGGCTTTGCCTTTGTTTATAAAAAAGTTTTATTTAGCTTCCGCGAGTTACATGTGTTGTACGGGTAGATGGGTGCCCAGGTATGGTACCAGTCGCGGGCCCGGGGTTCGGGGCGTGACAGAGTGATATCAGAGCAGTTAATCCTCGAAATGTCTACATACCGTGTGCAGTATAGTCTTGGTTATCGATGTGTTGTGCACCATACCCATAAACAGGAGGCTACAATACATTTAGGATTGGTTTATATTCTTCTTACTCCGAGGTCGTGCGATAGAGCTGTGTTGTTAGGGTAGCCCCTCTCTGACGTATTCTTGTGTTGCAGCTATGAGATAACGACAGCGGCCCATTAAGGAATATTTGGACTTGGTATCCAGGTTGGTAAGAATTGTTGTAGAGTTGGTATAATGATGATGTATATCTATGTGGACATAATTATTTGGGCCATGTGTGTGTTTCTTGAAATTATTGTGGGTTAACGTGAGTTGGTTAAGCTTTGATAATGGCTTAGAAGGTATGAGACAGTTTAATGGATCCTCATCAAGGTTATATATGTGCTAATTTGGAAAAATTATGAGGTGATGAGCTGTCGGGAAGGGTGATGAACCCTTAGGGATCATATTTAATTGACTAAATGACATACCATGTGGTTAGATTAAGTTGTGTTGTATGCTTAAGTGAGATGCACGAATAATATTAGTATGGAGTAAATAGAGTTGTTGTGATTAAGACAACAGGATTTTGAGAAGCTATCTTGCCCGTATACGGGGAAAGATAATGTAAGCTTGTGACATGAAATATTTGAGAATCTTAGAGTATTGGATAATCGTTGGGACCTTAGATAGACAAGACCTTCAAGAGTAAAGTATTTTATGTGTGATCGTGGTTAAAGTACATAGTATATGTGAAGTATATTAGAGATGATGATTCCTTGGTTGGAGTATAAATAACTTGTGATTGATGTTGATGATTTTTGAGCCGATTAGAAGTGGTATTATCAATTTTAAGGAACTGTAATAGGACCTTAGGAGTGTGACTTTGATTACAAAGGAAGTACAATGTGCTAAATACTATGCCGAAGTTTGTATAGCTTGAGACCCTTGATGAACATTCGAGGACAAATATTTCTAAGGGGGGAAGAATGTTACACCCCGTAACACCAGGGCTACTAATTGAGAACGTGATTAAGGATTTAAGATTTGAATTTTGGAAGGAAAGAATAATTACTTTTTCTTAAGGAAATTCCGAAAATTTTGTGAAGGAAAAAGTTTATAACTTGGAATTTGATTCTCAAATTTGGTATATGGAATTATTATAATATATTGAAGTTTTGGATTTTTAAGTCACGAATTTGGTCATGTGGGCCCATAGGAAATTTTACGATTTTGTGGGGCCCACAAGATTTTTAGATATTTTGGCCAAGTATAGAATATTTTTGTGAAGAAATAATTTTGGACCAATAGGAGGGTGACACGTGTCACCCCTCCATTTGTCTTGAAAGACTTGGACTTTTAGATATTGTGGGAGACAAGTGGACAAGTGGGTCCCACTCCACTTGTCTTGCTACACTTGGAGATATTTATATATAGAGAGAGCTTGCAAGACTTAGCTCACATTTCATTTCACAAATATCTCACACTTTGAGACTTCATCATTTCTCCATTTCTCTCCCAATGATTCTCGAAAATTATGAGACCAAAAGTGAAGATTAAGAGTTGCAAATCCTCTTAGATTAAGCACCTTGATTAGGTGCTAAGCCATGATTAACTCTCCAAGTGTTCTAGCCAAGGTGTTGGCAGAAATTTGCCAAGAAAAACCCTAAGTTTGTGTGAACCTTTTGGAAGCAAAACATGAAAGGAAGATGGTTGCAACCTTGTAGGGTGTGTGTGTGTGATTGGAACTTGAAGAAGTGGTGCAAAAAGTGAGGCTAAGGCCGTGTGAGCTTGGGGTTGTTTTGGGTAATTTTTGAGGTAAGAGTTCTTCTTCTCTTAAAGTAATTAGATATTACTTGTTGTTATGATTAGTAGATGAACTTGTGTTAAGGAAGATATGGAAAATAAGAAATGCATGTGCCATTTTGGCAAGCTGGCCGAGAACTAGGTAATTTGGTATGTCGTTGGATTCGTCGATTATTGTGGTTATTAATCGTTACTCGTTGCATGATAATATGAAGGAATATTGTTATTAAAAGTTGATATGATTTATATAACATGTTTAAATGAGAATTGGATTAAACAGGAATTAAGGAAAAGGACTTTGGATTGTTGTAGTTGTTGTTGGCCGAAAACTGCCGAAAACTGTTAGACTTTGTGATGTCCTTTTTATGGACTTTTTGGGGTGTTGTTATGCTGAAAAATCATCCCCCAACGTGCATGGTTAATGTGGTGAAATGACTAATGAAAGTCCCAAGGAATAAGGGTGTTAAAGGCTTCATATTGTACCCTTAATGTTGATTTATTATGGACAGTTTTGTGGACTGTTTTAATATCGTTGTGGGGCATAATTTTACACGTCTAGTAGGCGTGGAATCCCCTTTGGTTAACTGTTGTTGTTCCCTTAAGTGTGGCTTGATTGGTGTTGAATTCAGGCCTTGGAAAAGGTGGAAAAGTATGTATAAACGGGGGAAGTGTTGCCCAAATTTTCGTAGAATAAGAGGACCATTACTTGGTATAAGTCTTACACTTGAAAGCTTGAAGTTGATAGAACTGTTGTTGCTATTATAGGTTGAAGTACTACTTGTGGCATATTCTACTTGGCGTGTGGAATAGCCGATAAGGTTGAAGTACCTTGAGACGTATTCTAGATTGTAGAGTTGGTTAGTCGCCAAAAAGGTATGTGAACTATCCATTCTTCTTTTGACATGTTTTGGTTTTATAAAGTGAGTGAATTCTAATCCTTATTGATACTTGATTTGGTTTTATAAAGTGAGTGGATTCTAATCCTTATTGATACTTGATTTGGTTTTATAAAGTGAGTGGATTTTAATCCTTATTGATACTTGATTTGGTTTTATAAAGTGAGTGGATCCTAATCCTTAGCGATACTTGACTTGATCTTTATAGAGTTCTATTGGAACTTAATACTTAGTGATATATCCTATTGATAGTACTTTGAGTTTAAAAAATAAAAGATTTTATATGTGATTGGTACATGATATGTGGTGCCATCCATTTCTAAAAGAAAAGTTTTTTTTTTATATGTGATTGGTACATGATTTGTGGTGCCACACATTTCTAAAAGGAAAGTTTTTTATATGTGATTGGTACATGATATGTGGTGCCACAAATTTCTAAAAGGAAAGTTTTTTATGTGTGATTGGTACATGATATGTGGTGCCACACATTTCTAAAAGGAAAGTTTTTATATGTGATTGGTACTGATATGTGGTGCCACACATTTTCTAAAAAGATAGTTAATTAGATTATTGGGTGCATGATATTTTGGTGCCCATATTTTCTAAAAAGAGGTTACTTAGATTATTGGGTGCATGATATTTTGGTGTCCAGATTTTCTAAAAAGAGGTTACTTAGATTATTGGGTGCATGATATTTTGGTGCCCAGATTTCTAAAAAGAGGTTACTTAGATTATTGGGTGCATGATATTTTGGTGCCCTGATTTTTATAAAAAGAGAGTTCATTTTAATTATTGGTACACGACATGATGGTAACTTGGTTTTATTCATTTGAGAGTTAAAAGAGTATTTAAAGGCATAGTTAAATCTTATTTTTAAAAGGATACAATGAGTACAAATGCACAGTTGATACAAGAATACTGAGGCTACATGTCTGATACAAAGAAGACAAATGCTGATATAAGGTACAGTTGGCTCTTATTTTTGGCACGATAGGATCTAGTATTTGATTTTTCATACTTGTCCCAGTCATTCTTTTGTATAGTTATGATATTGTTTACTGTACTTTATGTTTACATATTTGGTACATATTGTACTGACCCCCTTCGGGGGGCTACGTTCATGCCCGCAGGTATAGATACTCAGTTGGGTGATCAGTGAGCTTAGGATCCTTGTTCAGCGTGTTAGGAGAGCTCCAGTGTTCCGGAGCATGTCATTATGGCTAGGTGTATTCAGGAGTACGGCGGGGCCTTGTCCTATCATAGTTTACTGTCCAAAATCTTAGAGGTCTGTATTTATATGTGGGCTGGACTGGCGTGAGTTGTATTTATTTTGTTGTACGGTTGTAGTTCCATTCGGGTGTTATATATTATGGCAGCCTTGTCGGCTTTGCCTTTATTTATAACAAATAAGAGTGTTATTTAGCTTCCGCGAGTTACATGTGTTGTACGGGTAGATGGGTGCCTAGGTAGGGTACCAATCGCGGGCCCGGGGTTCGGGGCGTGACACTATAGGCCCATAATGCATCATCCAGCTTCGTAGACCAATTCTTCCTTGAGCCATCCACTGTATTTTCCAGTATGCTTTTCACTGTCCTATTTGAAATTTCAGCCTGCCCATTGGCTTGCGGTGGTATGGAAAAGCAGTCCTGTGGTAGACTCCATAATGTGCCAGCAAGGTGTCAAGCTGCTTGTTGCAAAAATGACTCCATTCATCGCTGATGAGGGCTCTTGGAGTGCCAAACCTTGTGAATATGTTTTTCTATAGGAATTTCAAGACAGTTTTACTATCATTCTTTTTTGTAGCCACTGCATCGACCCATTTGGACACATAATCCATTGCGAGAAGAATGTATTAGTTCCCAAAGGACCTTGGGAACTGGCCCATGAAATCAATCCCCCACACGTCAAACAGCTCTACTTCTAAGATCCCAGTTAGGGGCATTTCATTTCGCCTTGACATGTTTCCAGTTCTTTGGCAACAATCACAGCCCCTCACGAAGGTCTTGGCATCCTTGAATAGGGTTGGCCAATAGAATCCACTCTGCAATACCTTGGCTGCTGTCCGTGATGCTCCAAAATGTCCACCACATTGCAAGGTGTGACAATGAGTGAGAATTTGGTGCATTTCATCCTCGGGTACGCACCACCTTATGACTTGGTCGGCACAATGCTTGTAGAGAATTGGCTCCTCCCAGTAGTAATGTTTTACCTCTGAATATAACTTTTTCACCTGCTGCCTTGTCATTCCTGAAGGCACTACTTTTGCTGCAAGAAAAAATTAACAAAGTCAGCGAACCAAGGTAAATTTGCACTGGTACTTACCTGAAACAGTTGCTCGTCTGGGAAGCATTCATTTATTTGCACATCCTTGGTGTTCTGGCTCTCTTCCACTTCAATCCTTGACAAGTGGTCTGCAACCACGTTCTCAGTCCCCTTTTTATCGCAGATCTCCATGTCAAATTCTTGTAGTAGCAGCACCCATCGTATAAGCCGAGGTTTTGCATCCTTCTTAGTCATCAAATACTTAATGGCTGAGTGGTCAGTGTACACTATCACCTTATTCCCAATGAGGTATGGTCTGAATTTTTCAAATGCGTATACTATGGCTAGCAGCTCTTTCTCTGTCGTCGCATAATGCAGCTAAGCATCATTGAGGGTTGTGCTAGCATAGTAAATTGACCTGAATACCTTATCAATTCTCTGTCCAAGAACTGCTCCCACTGCGTAGTCACTTGCATCACACATCAATTCAAATGGGAGTGTCCAGTCAGGTGCAGTGACTATAGGTGTTGAGGTTAGCCTCTCCTTAAGTGTCTGAAAGAAAGTCAGACATTCTTCATTGAATTCAAAAGCAACCCCATTCATCAACAAGGTGGACAATGGTTTAGAGATCTTTGAGAAGTCCTTGATGAATTTTCTGTAGAAACCAGCGTGCCTAAGGAAACTTCTGATCCCTTTTACCGATACTGGAGGTGACAGATTTTCGATCACTGAAACCTTAGTCTTGTCTAGCTCAATGCCTTTGCTGGAAATCTTGTGGCCAAGAACGACACCTTCCTGCACCATAAAGTGACGCTTCTCTCACTTCAGTACCAGATTCGAGTCTTTGCACCGCTGCAACACTGCTTCTAAATGCTTTAAGCATTCATCAAATGAGGACCCAAAAATAGAAAAAAATCATCCATGAAGATTTCTATGGTCCTCTCCACCATGTCAGAAAAGATAGCCATCATACAATGCTGAAAAGTGGCGGGTGCGTTGCAAAGCCCAAATGACATTCTCTTGAAAGCAAACATACCAAAGAGGCATGTGAAGGTTGTCTTCTCCTGATCTTCTGGAGAGATGGCAATTTGATGATACCCTGAATAACCATTCAGGAAGAAATAGTAGTTGTGCCCTGCAACCCTGTCAAACATTTGGTCAAGAAAAGGCAAAGGAAAGTGATCCTCCTAGTTGCTTTGTTCAACTTGCGGTAGTCAATACACATTCTCCACACTGTAGTTGTTCTGGATGGAATAAGCTCATTCTTTTCGTTGGTCACCACAGTCATGCCACCTTTCTTGGGTACCATTTGCACAGGGCTTACCCATGCACTATCAGAGATAGGATAAATCACCCCAGCATCGAGCCATTTCAGGATTTCTTTTCTCACCACATCTTTCATGGTTGGATTTAGTCTCCTCTGTGCCTCAATGAAGGGTCTGCTCTCATCTTCTAGACGAATTTTGTGCATTACTGTAGAAGGACTTATCCCTCTAATGTCTGCCAGTGTCCACCCAATCGCGAGCTTATGAGCCCTCAAGACTCTCAACAGTTTTTCAACCTCCACTTTGGATAGATGACATAATACGATCACTAGTAAGGAGTGGTTCTCACCTAGATATTGATAGTGCAAATGATCTGGCAGAGTCTTCAACTCTAGTTCTGGAGCTTGTTCTGTGGATGACACTGGTCTCTCTAGTATGGTTCCTAGCTCCTCATATTTTCTTTTATAGCAAGGCTCATGGGAATTCAACCAATTCGCATACTCCATCAATTCTGTGACATTACCACTAACCTCATCCCATTATGTCATCACCACTTCAAAAACATCCACACTCCCGAACCCGTTTTCAGAAACTGTGTTATCAACCACATCAATAGCATAACAGTTATCACTTTCCCTTGGGTAGGTTGCTGCCCTGAATACGTTGAAAATCACTTCTTCTCCCTGAACACGAAGTCTCAGCTCACCTTTATGAACATCAATGAGTGCCTGTCCCGTGGCTAAGAATGGCCTGCCAAGAATGATGGGCATCTCCTCATCTTCTTCCATGTCCGGATGATGAAATCAGCGGGGAAGATAAACTTATCCACCTTAACCAACACATCCTCGATTATTCCTCTAGGGTGTACGATGGAGCGGTCTGCTAGTTGTAAGGTTATGGTTGTAGGTCTAGCTTCCCCCACTCCAAGTTTACTGAACACAGAGTAGGACATCAAATTTATACTTGCCCCAAGATCACATAGAGCCTGCTGACATTCAAACTTCCCTATAGTGCAAGGGATGGTGAAGATTCCCGGATCTTTCAACTTCTGAGGTAACTTTCTCTGTAGGATGGCACTGCATTCCTCAGTCAATGCCACAGTTTGATACTCCTCCAACCTCCTCTTTTTACAGAGGATCTCCTTTATGAACTTCACATAACTTGGCATTTGTTCTAAGGCTTCAGCAAATGGAATCATGATGTGCAGTTTTTTAAAGACCTCCAGAAACTTAGAAAACTGCTTGTCAAGAGAATTTTTTCTAAGTATGAGGATATGGTATCTTCACATGTGGTGTGTCAACGACTGCTGGTGGTGATCTTTGGTCCGCAGGAAGATCTTCTATGATTACTGCATCCTCTGACTCCTTCATCTCACTGGGTTCACCCTCTTTTTCTGGACATATTGGGGATAAACCTGTCTCCGTTTGTTTGCCTCTTCTCAAATCAATTGCTTGGAACATTTTTTGCGGGTCTGCACCAGTATTTCTAGGGCGGTTCCCTTGCATACCGTTTCTCAGCTTGCTAGCTAGCTGTCCTAGTTGCATCTCTAGATTCCTGATGGATAATCTTATTTCCTCCATGAACTGATTCTGGGCATTTGAGAGTGCCCAAATAACTTCTCTCATGTCATCTAGCCTTCCTGATGGGGCCTGATCCGGTGGTGGATGAGTTAGTCCTTGAGGATTCTGGCACTCGGTGAGCCTGAATAAGGCTTCCTGCAGCTCATTTCGCTCCTCTTGCGGAGCCTGTGGTCTAAGTTGCTGCGGTGGACAAAGGTCATAGGCCTGCAGCCCCTGATAGTGATAGTCCATATACCTATACTTGACCTTACCTACAAGATTACACAAACAACAAAAAGTGATAAAAAATGCTCTCAGAACAAGTTAGTTCTGAGAGCGACCAAATTAGAAATTTAAAAATGGATGGTTCGATATTAGAAGTACGCCAGTCCCCGGAAATGGCGCCAAAAACTTGTGAGGACCTTGTCCAATTGCTCACGCAAGTGTACGTATCGTACACAAGTAATATAGTCTGTAAGACCGAGTTTATCGTCTACAGAGACTGGTTTTAATTACCGTTCATCTATTTTATGTTATCTATTTGGAATCGATAATTGAGTTGGGTTTTTGTTTAACTATTAGAATAATTGCAAGAATTAACTAAACTATTGAAGTTGTAATCAGTTATGAAGGAATTAGGGCTTCCAAAATCCTCGACTATCCACTCTATTCAATCCTTAATGCAACTAGAATGACTTCTTCTTCTACGTTAAGATAGCGGTTAACTAGACTGTCTTATATTCCGGTTAGGATATATAATCACTTAACCTCTGTGCAAAACTCTTCTATATTTCTATGATAAGATTTACCACATAGGAGGATTAAGAACAGTAACCTATAATGCTACACAAGTATCGGGGTACTTTCGTCCGTGATTTTAACCTATGTCTATTGAATTACAGCATATCCAAATCTCTCCTCTCGGTTCTTGATTTGAAATCATATAGATTATGATAATTAGTGATCAATTAACTATCAAACATTCATACCAATTATTGAATAAATCTTAATCAACTGAAGAAGAAATCAAACTACTGCATTAATTCATGAATAAGAGTTTCAAGCGATTCATAAGTAAAGCCCTAATAAAGTGTTTTACTCCTAGCCATAGTAACGTTAAGAACTAATACCAATACCAACACCAACATAAACTGAATTGCAAAGAAAAGAAAGAAAAATAATGTGAACTAAAGTCTCCAATTATAGCTTCAAATCTGCCCTGAGTTGTGTTGTGTGATAGAATATCCCCTCACTAGACTAATCCCTAGGGCTTAAATATGTTGCAAATTTCGTGTCCTATGGACCCTTCTGCCCTTGGCCAATTCTATTTCGGATTTGAAAATTCACGCCTCGGCACAGCAGTTCTGCAGAATGGCACCGCGGTGCCGAAAGTCCTGCAGCCTCTCAGTAATTATGGCACCACGGTCCTGGATGAATGGCACCGTGGTGCTGCAGTATTCTGTCCTGAATTGCCAACTTTCGTCCTTTTTGCCTCAGGACTCTCCTTTTATGTCCACTTTTCGCTCCTTTTTGCCATTTTGCCTTTTTGAACCGCTGTGACTCAAAAGAAAGGAAAACGACCCTAACAAGACACTTATTTAAACGAAAATGGAAAAAACACTAACTAAAAATAACTCAAAAACGTATATAAAATACTCCTAACAATTAACAATGGAGACCTCGAGCTTATTAACTTCACCCCCAAAACTTCTACAATGACACCCTTCAGAATCTGCAGTCCATTACCCATAGAAACCAGACCTCAAGCTTATCAATAATAGAGCTTTTAAAAAATGGTGAAAATTTATATAAGTAAAATCGTGACTTGAAAGATGGTGTAAAGTGTATATCTAGGGGAGACGAACACAATGACACCCTTCAGAATCTGCAGTCCATTACCCATAGAATGCAGACCTCAAGCTTATCAACAATGAAGCTTTTCAAAAATGGTGAAAACTTATATAAGTAAGATCGAGACTTGAAAGATGGAGAACAACAAAACCAATAAGCATTCTGCTTGTCCTCCTCCAAAACCAAATAATGTTGCGCCATCAAGCTTTGAACAACTGACATGATGTAAGTTCTGCCTCTAGCGGCTTCACTTGTTGTCACACTTTTCTAGTTCTGTAAGTATATATTTGTTAACATGGTGCATTACCGATAAGAAACTTAGACTTGAGAAACTGAGTTTCTTATTTTGAAGTTACAGCTGAAGGTAAAATGTTAGAAATTGATTTCTTATTGGCACTGGCAACCAGGCTCTCTGCTGGTCATTTTGATGCTAATTTTTGTTGCCTGAAATTGCTCTCTTCCATAGTTCATTCTTCTACCAGCTTTATGGGACATAAAAATTCCATATTGCTTTCTGAGCGAGTATAATCTAACACAAATTTGGATCTTTTAGCATTTATCCTAGTCGGGATACAACACAAATACACAATTATTTTCTAGAACAAGCTAAATTGTTCTCGTCAGAGCCTGTGGGGAAACAAAACGAAAAACAGAACATTTTGCTGCGTCTAATACTCTAATGTCGACATATTTTCATTTCTCTGATTTCTAGTTGATCTCTTCGGCACGAGATATCCTTACATTCTTCTTTTTAACCTTAAAGTAAAACAGAGGGAGTAGAAGTTTTGGGAGTGAAGGTGTGGGTCCCACTTTGCCACGTGTCCTCCGCGTGGCTCCAACGTGGCATACACGTGGAAGGTCTGTTAAATAAAGGTAAATACAACAAGTTTAAACTAACGGAGGACATATTTGACCTCAAACTTTAACGGAGGGAAAATATGAACCTTTTTTCAAATGTGGAGGGCAAATATGACCCTTTTCCCTTTTTAATATTCTACATGTCATGCCCGTTTTTTACTTCGGGGTCAGAATGATATCCGCAACGATGCTCTTTGGCGCGTTTCCCTGGATGGAGCAAAGTGCTGATTTTGAGGAGTCGCCACCTAATTATGGAGTGAATTAGGACACTTGAACTATTGCAATAAAAATACTGCAATTGATCTCCATTTAATGATCTGTGAAATTAATGAGATTCTTGATCAGAGTTCTTTATTATCATAAAGGGAGGGCGTTAGACATCCTTTAAGATCCGCTAACTTGCGGTTATCCGGTCAAACCTAGGTTAATTATTTATCGGCTTTATAAAAATATGCATTTTGAGAATATACAATTTAAGAAAAAAAAAGTTGCAAAAGTATTTGTGACGGACCTAAAAATAAATAAACTAACGATTTCCGATTTTGATCTATTCTTTTAAATTATTAATTTCTACATATACTTATTCTAAACATTTTCAATAATTTACAATTATAATAAAATGCAATATAAAATAAAATAAAACAAAACTAAATACAACGACATAAAATAAAACGACGAGGGGCATCTTTTTGCCTTCTTTAGCCCTTTTAGGCATTCTGCACAAGATGTATCTCCGGGTACCTGTATAAACACTTAGTAAAAGTGTTAGTAAGAGAGTAAATAATTCTCAAATAGCGACAAGATTTAATAAGTAAACTAAAAATAAAACTCGTATTTTATACAGGGTAGACCTTGAAAATCAGACGGAGATTCCTTCATCGGCCAGGTGTAGTATCTGTTTCAAATCAGTGAAATATAAAAGTGTAGCATCTGTTAATTTGGAAAAAAATTTGTTCCAGTCAATAAAATAAATAACAAGGGCAAAATCGTCAAAATCAGCCCGAAACAGCGGAAATCAGTCCGACAAAATAGCCGGAAAATAGCAAAGCAGTAGCCAACAAAATCGCCAGAAATATCAGTCCGACAAACAGCCGGAAAACATCAAAACAGTAGCAAAAGAAATCGCCGAAAATTTCAGAACATTGTCAGAATTTTTCAAGAACTCCGGACGGATGTAAAATCAGCGAAATCAGTCCAAAAAATAGTCAAAGCATGCAAAATCCCAAACTAAAACCAAACCAAGGTCGTCGGAAATTTCAGAACATCGCCGGAGTTTTTTAGAACTCCGGCCAGATAAAAAATATTAGAAAATCATGCGAAATCAGTCCAATAGAGACCAACGACGACAGATAACCAAAAAAATAAAACCAAGACAGGTCGCCGGAGTTTTAGTACTCCGACGAGATATAAAAATGCAAAATCAGTCCAACCAAACCACAATATATATAATAGAAAGAGAACAATACAACGTCACCAGACTTCTTACTCCGGCCGATTTCAATCAGCACAAAGGGAGGGCGGCGGCGTGGTGTTCGACATCGGTGTTAATAGGGGTTGTTGTGGGACTACTCCGGTTCATCGGAGCTTGAAGCTCCTCTCCGGAGCAGTGAGAGGTGTGGTCGACGGGAGAAGGGTCAAAGGGAGGGGGTTACAAAAATAGGAATGAAATGTGAGAAGAGAGGTGTTGTGCCTGGGAATGGGTTATAAAAAATGAGAGAAGGGTGAGAGCTTATAGAGAAATGAAAATGGGGAAGGGGAGGTGATATGCGGCTGAAGCTCTTCCCCAAAATAAAGAGTTGGGTTCCTATTTAAAGAAAAGGAACCAACGAAACAGGTAAAAATAATAATCATGATGTTTGATTAAATCAGATCATTCAGATTCTCTAGGATTCACAAGATTTTTAGGCTGATTTCGTGAAACACTGTAAGAAAAACTAAAGGGCGTGGGCGGATGGGATAGTTGATTTGTCTATTTTGTAATGGATGTTGATTTAAAAAAAGTAAAGAGGGGTTTATTATTAAAATAAAGTGTTTTAGAAATTGTAATTATTTAAAATAAAATGATAATATAAATATAATATTTGCAGAATGCTTAATGCTTATTTAAAAATAAAATGTGATGCCTATTTGCATAGAATGTTTAGAAAACTTATGATTATGGTATAAAAAATGCAGAAAATGATGATAAAAAATATTTCCAAAAATACTTAAAATTGCAAGAAAATAACCAAAGGTGGGTCAAAATTGAGTGTCAACAATTTGTCCCTCTTTGACTGAAGACAATGAAAAAGTTTTCGGACAAAGACATTGACTTGTAGCCAATTTCGTCTTCATCGTCAGAATTAGAACAAAGATCAAGAAATGAATGGACAAAAGGGAATTTTAAGAAGAATTGAAAGCAAAGCTGATGTCGATTCAAAATTTTGTCCCACTGTCGAATTATGATGACACTGGGTTGCTACAATGTTAGAAAATCAAAGACGGGCTGAAGCCGATTCAATTTTTTTATCCCAATGTCGAATCTTGATGACACTGGGTTACAAGTGCGATGGGATACTGGAAGAGATAGGGTGTTTGTTCCCTGAAATGTCTCTAGGGTGTTTGTTCCCGAGGTCAGAATTGCAAAAGGTGTTGAATATGACGTCGTTTCTGGACGCAATGCAGATGTTCATCGTTTCTGGACGCAACGGAGATGTTCGTCATTTCTGGACGAAGATGACATCGTTTCTGGACGCAATTCAGATGTTCATCGTTTCTGGACGAAGGTGCCGTCGTTCTGGACGCAATGCACATGTTTGTCATTTCTGGACGCAATGGAGATGTTCATCGTTTCTGAACGAAGATGACGTCGTTTCTGGACGCAATGCAGATGTTTGTCATTTTTGGACGAAGGTGGCGTCGTTTCTGGACGCAATGCAAATGTTCGTCATTTCTGGACGAATGTGGCGTTGTTTCTGGTCACAATGCAGATATTCGTCGTTTCTGGATCAAGATGTCATTTTTTCTAGATACAATATAGATGTTTGTCATTTCTGGACGAAGATGACATCGTTTCTGGACGCAATGGAGATGTTCGTCGTTTCTGGACGCAATGGAGATGTTCGTCGTTTCTGGACGAAGATGACGTCATTTCTGGACGCAATGCAGATGTTTGTCATTTCTGGACGAAGATGGCATCGTTTCTGGATGCAATGCAGATGTTCGTCGTTTCTGGACGAAGATGACGATGTTTCTGGACGCAATGGAGATGTTCGTCGTTTCTGGACGAAGATGGCGTCGTTTCTGGACGCAATGCAGATGTTCGTCATTTCTAGACGAATGTGACGTCGTTTTTGGACGTAATGCAGATGTTCATCGTTTATGGACGAAGGTGGCGTCGTTTCTGGACGCAATTTTGATGTTCGTCGTTTCTAGATGAAGATGACGTTGTTTCTGGATGCAATGCAGATGATGCCGGTTCTCAAGCGTGATTGAATTTAAAATACCCGTATTAGAAGGTGTGCGCCTGACTAAAACTAAACATGATGAAAATGACGACGATGCTCAGACATGATGCAGAAAGTGACCTTGAGGCCGAAATGTTTTGTATTTTGTTTTGTATTAAACATGTATGAAAAGCCAATGCGGGGACATAGGCGATGTACAATGAATATATGAGAATTCAACCCCTAAAAAAATGCTCAGTTTCCGAATGATGTGACCGAAGCTGATATAGACCGCCTACGTATCCCGGCGAGGGAATCAGGTCAAGATGTAGTTCGTGATGCAAAAAATAAGGATTATTATGGTTTTCAAAGTTGTGGGACCGAAGCCGATGTGGCCGCTTACGTATCCATTGAGGGAATCAGGTCAAGACGTAGTTCATGATGTAAAAATAAGATTTTCAATATATGTATTTTTTGTTATTTTTCTGAAAAAGTGGAAAGACATCATCATGTTCTGACTTCAGTTGATACCAACAATTAGTATTGTGCATAAGGATTCCTGTTATTTACTTTCAGTCTAACCGAGACTGACTCCAGGGTAATTCATACAGCTTCAGATGGTACCTCAGACATACCTAAGTATCGACACACTTGCTTGCATCCAAGGTTTCGGACTACACGTATCCTCATGTTTCAAATGCCCTCACTGAAAGAAAGTCTCATCCTCACATATATTCCAGTATTTTGAATTATGGGACGTTTAGAGAAACACACTCAGAAAGATGTTCAATGCATGCAATTGTAATACCATATGCTTGGCCGTCATCTAAGTATCCACTAATCTGAGAACCCTCGGTATAAGATCATGTAGGGCTTGTCATGGGCTTGTAATGTAGTTTTAGAGGAAGGGATGGATATCATTTGGGTAAAATGTGGCTAATCCTTCCTCGAGCGTTAGACTACGTCCGTGCTTGATATTTGTGCGCTTTAATGCTGTCTTACTTCCTTTTTGTCCCAGTTCTTTCCAAAATAAAAGGACAAAAATAAGCAGATCAGCATCAAGGCACAATACAAACTTCTTTTGAATCTTTCGTTCAGAGCTTTTTCCCCTCTTTTCAGAGTAATTTTCTTCTTTTTTTTAATTTATTGTCGGGGCTTTTGCTTTCACCTTTGTATGAAGTCGTTCTTTGTTTTTCTTTTCTTTTCTCTTTTGAGACTTTGCAACTTTATTCCTTGGAAATTTCAACACAGATCGTTGTCAGCAATTTGCACTTTTTCCATGCGCTCAAGGAAGTCGGGCCAAGAGAGGGATAATGCGTGTATACAATCAGAAAGGGTATAGGTGTAACATGCGGTTGTCGAAAAAAATAGACTTTAGGTTCAAAGGGGGAGTAAAACGGATAATGTTATTTGATAGGCTGAAAAGGCTCAAATGGATCAAAGAAAGCCTATGATCATTTCCTATACCGAGTGTTACTCAGGATTTCACCTCAACAAACATTACGACCAAGTTCTAGATCACAATGCAATGCAATTGAACTTATTCTAAAACTCACCACACAATGCACATAAAACGATGATGTTGGTTTCGTTCGTATCTTGAAAGTATGCAAGACAGTTTCATTACAGGCGTGAATCAGAGGTACCAAAAGAATCTATGGTTTATCACGAAGTCAGTTCATACTGATTATTACTTATTCTTTTCTATGCACACTCTTAAATGTGTTGGTATCAACCAAGTCAAACAATGGTACTTAAAATACTTTTTGTATATATTTTTTTAATAAAGTGTATCAAATGAAACTTGAAATATATATATATATATATTCTCTCTGGGATACGTGCCCTTTATTAAAAAGTATATATATATATATATATATATATATATATATATATATATATATATATATATATATATATATATATATATATATATATGTAGTTCGCTCAGATAGGTTATAAAATGTATGCTTAAAAATAATTTATATATGATAGGATGATAAGAATAAAAGTTTGTACAAAATAAATGATTGTTCACTATGGAATGAGTGCAAAGTAAAATGATTGTTCATGATATGATGAATGTAATGAATGTATGTGATAGAATGAATGTAGTGAAAAAAATGAATGTATATGATAGAATGAATGTAATGAAAAAATGAATGTTTGTGATAGAATGAATGAAACGCATGGGTGAACCAAATATGCCCTTTTTTTTTTCTTT
Source organism: Przewalskia tangutica (assembly GCA_029844215.1). Lineage (NCBI taxonomy): Eukaryota > Viridiplantae > Streptophyta > Magnoliopsida > Solanales > Solanaceae > Przewalskia > Przewalskia tangutica. The sequence continues at coordinate 54,633,633 of CM056736.1, forward strand.
TTTTTATGTGGTACCGAACCCAAGATGGATTGCCTACGTATCACACCGTGTGGTGAGAATCAGACACGCGTAGTTCGGAAAGATATGTTATCCAATGTATGATATGAATGTATTACGTAATTAAAGCTAAGCATAATTTTCAAATATGTATAAAAATACAAAGGTATAGAAAAACTCAAAGTGATGCTTCGTTGAAACTGGTATTGGCTACTTCTTTCAGTCAACATAACTCCCGGTCATCCTGTGATTTTTTTTAAATTTTTTTTTCGATCGCCCTCGACTGTTTGTGAGGACGGCCTTCCTGCAAAAATATAAGAAATGAGTGAGTAAGAATGTCACAAAAATAAATAAATGTAGGGGTGTGACAATATAGTCAAAAACTCTCCTGATTGGTTCGATCGGACTGGAGGTTGATGATTCACAAGGTCCAAGTCGTGACGTTCAAGAACGATTTACGCAGTAGAAGTCCTGATTGTAATGTGACAGCAAAAAGTGCAAAAATGCAAATGCTTGTGTCCGGAGTTGCAAACACATAACATGATATGTATAGAGTTAAAAAAGCTAATTATTGCTTTAAATAATATGTGCAGAGTTTCTAGCGACAAAACTAGTAAAACAAAAAGCATGCAAATCAAGCGCGTGCCCTAATATGCATGTGACATCTCTTATGAAGAGGTGAGCCTAAACGTCAAATATGCGAGATTATGACATATTCCAAGTTGCTAAACATTAATGCTTTTGTTGGAAATGAAAACAATATGAATGTACATTTTTCAATTTTGGCATGTCATGATTAGGCTTGAATCTGTCTATCATTATCACGCTACACATATATGCTTATTGGTCGTTGGGTCGTGAAACCCTTCGACAATTTGGTGGGATTCTTAGTTGTGGAGACGATGCCAAGGATCGACCCACCTAAAGTAAATGCATGCATGCCTTAAGATAAAGGGTGGTATAGCTCTATCCTAAATTTGCTAAGATTTGGGTTTACTAGACGCAATGTTCCTAAGAGGACTACTCGAGTGAGAAGGCTACGCGGCCGTCCAGAAGAACCGGACAACTCCGTGCAAAACGCCAACTCTCTTAAATTTGGGTATTTGAAAGAAATTTGCGGGTGCGCGAAACACACCTCGCGTGTAGTGTGTGATAGTGTGAATTTCCGTAAGTGAGGAAATATGAGCGGAATGTCAGTTTAAGGAAAACAGTAAAAGCAAGATAGCAATTAAAGCAGTTAATTACAATAAAGAAACATTTTAAAACACAAAATAAAAACAAAGCAAATAATGCAAAACAATAATAAACCTAGGTTTGCTATGATTAAGAACTTGATATTTCCAGCGGAGTCGCCATGCTGTCGCATCAGTTTTTGACCTCGGGGTCGGAACGGTATCCGCAACGTTGCTCTTTGGCGCGTTTTCCTGGATGGAGCAAATTGCTGATTTTGAGGAGTCGCTACCTAATTATGGAGTGAATTAGGACACTTGAACTATTGCAATAAAAATACTGCAATTGATCTCCATTTAATGATCTGCGAAATTAATGAGATTCTGGATCATTGTTCTTTATTATCCTAAAGGGAAGGCGTTAGACATCCTTTAAGATCCGCTAACTTGCGGTTATCCAAACTAACCTAGGTTAATTATTTATCGGCTTTATAAAAGTATGAATTTTGAGAATATACAATTTAAGAAAAAAAAGAAAGTTGCAAAAAGTATTTGCGACGGACCTAAAAATAAATAAACTAACGATTTCCGATTTTGATCTATTCTTTTAAATTATTAATTCTACATCTACCTATTCTAACCATTTTCAATAATTTACAATTACAATAAGATGCAATATAAAATAAAATTAAACTAAATACAACGACATAAAATAAAACTCTGAAGGGGCATCTTTTTGCCTTCTTTAGCCCTTTTAGGCATTCTGCACAAGATGTATCTCCGGGTATCTGTATAAACACTTAGCAAAATTGTTAGTAAGAGAGTAAATAATTCTCAAATAGCGACAAGAATTAATAAGTAAACTAAAAATAAAACCCGTCTTTTGTACAGCGGAGGCCTTGAAAATCAGACGGAGATTCCTTCATCGGTCAGGTGTAGTATCTGTTTCAAATCAGTGAAAAATAAAAGTGTAGCATCTGTTCATTTGGACTAAAATCTGTTCCATTCAATAAAATAAATAACAGGGGCAAAATCGTCAAAATCAGCCGGAAACAGCGGAAATTAGTTCGACAAAATAGCCAGAAAATAGCAAAGCAGTAGCCAACAAAATCGACAGAAATATCAATCCGACAAACAACAGGAAAACATCAAAACAGTAGCCAACGAAATCGCCGAAAATTTTAGAACATCGCCGAAATTTTTCAAAAACTCCGGACGGATGTAAAATCAGCGAAATCAGTCCAACAAACAGTCAAAGCATGAAAAATCCCGAAACTAAAACCAAACCAAGGTCATCGGAAATTTCAGAACATCGCCGGAGTATTTTAGAAATCCCGATGATTTCAGAACATCGCCGGAGTATAAAAAATATCAGAAAATCATGCGAAATCAGTCCAACAGAGACCAACGACGACAGATAACCAAAAAAATAAAACCAAGACAGGTCGCCGGAGTTTTAGTACTCCGGCGAGATACAAAAATGCAAAATCAGTCCAACCAAACCACAATATATATAATAGAAAGAAAACAATACAAATACATCGAGTTTTTACTCACGGCCTAATCAAAGACAGGAGGCGACGCGGTGGTTCGACGTCGGTGTTAATGGGGGTTGTTGTGGGACTGCTCCGGTTCATCGGAGCTTGAAGCTCCTATTAGGCCGATTTCTAATTGCTCACGCAAGTGTACGTATCGTTACAAGTAATATAGTCTGGTAAGACTGAATATCATCCTCAGAGACTGGTTTCTAATTACCGAACATCTTTTCTAGGTTATCTATTTGGCAAATGATAAGTTGATTTGTTTTTTATTATCTAACTACTAGAATAATTGCAAGAAGTAAACTAAATTGTTGAGGTTTAATCAGTTATGAAGGAATTAGGACTTCCAATATCCTCAATTATCCACTCTTTTCAATCCTTAATGCAACTAGAATGACTTCTTCTTTTATGTTAAGATACTAGACTGTCTTATATTCCGGTTAGGATATATAATCGCTCAACCCAGTGCAGAAACCTTCTATATTTCTATGATAGGTTTTACCACATAGAAGGATTAAGAACAATAACCTATAATGCTACACAAGTATCGGGGTACTTTCGTCCGTGATTTTCACCTATGTCTATTCAATTACAGCATATCCAAATCTCTCCTCTCGCTTCTTGATTCGAAATCATATAGGTTATGATAATTAGTGATCAGTTAACTATCAAACATTCATACCAATATTGAATAAATCTTAATCAAGTGAAGAAGAAATCAAACTACTGCATTAATTCATGAAATAGAGTTTCAAGCGATTCAACAGGAAAGCCCTAATAAAGTGTTTAGCTCCTTCTAGTCATAGACATGCTAAGAACTAATACAAATCCAAACATGAACTGAATTGAAAACTAAAGAAAGAAAAATTACTTAGAACTAGGTCTCCAATTGTAGCCTCCAAGGTTGTGATGTCTTCTGTGTTATGATATGTGATATGTGATGGAATATGTACAAGGTCCTCCCCCAAAATCTGTCCCAAGGGTTTATTTGTGTTGTCAAAAATGTGTGTCTTGGACCCTTTTCCCCTCGCCAATTCTAGTTCGGATTGGAAATTCCCACGTCGGCACCGCGGTCCTACAGAATGGCATCGCGGTGCCGAAAGTACTGCGACTTCTCAGTAATTGTAGCACCGCGGTCCGACACTGTGGTCCTGCGGTCTTTCGTCATGATCTGCCAACTTTCGTCCTTTTTGCTTCGGGAGCTCATTTTCTGCCCACTTTTAGCTTTTTTTTGTCATTTTGCCATTTAGAACCGTTGTGACTCAAAAGAAAGAAAAACAACCCTAACAAGACACATATTTAAACGAAAATGGAAAAAATACTAACTAAAAATTACTCAGAAAACGTATACAAATGTCACGACCCGGCCTCGGACCCGTGACTGGTGCCTTACCTCGCACCGCGTGATACAACATCGAGAAAACCAAATAAGTAAACTCATAAACAAGAAACAATATAAAATATGAAACAGGCTAACCCAAAATGTCTGCCTTTCCGTAAATATAACTATAGCAAAAACTGAACAGTTACATCCTTAACAACCCAATTTATAACAGGACTACAGGCCTCTAAGAGTTTGTAACAACTATGACGGGACAGGGCCCTGTCATACCCCTGAATGTACATAATATCTACAACATCAGGGAGAACCGTACCAAAAGTCAAGCCTCTGGAGAAATGGAGCTTCTGACACCTGATCAAAGATCCTAAGAATGAGGATCCACCACCTACTTACCCCTACCGCAGATGAACGCAGGCCGAAGGGGGTCAAGACATAAGTATGTCACGACCCAACCTCGGGGCGCATCGGTACCTACCGGGTACTCGTCGTATATGTCGAGAATAAGAATGAACATACATAAACAAAGTATAGTAGTACAACTGGTTCTTACAGCCCAAAACATATATTTGAGCACATACCTCTAAAGATAACTACTATGGCGGGACAGGGCCCCGCCATACCCCTGAATGTACAAAATACCTATAGCATCGGGATATCCGCATCAACAAAACAAGCTTCCGAGGAAATGGAGCTTCGACAACCGAGTAAAAGATCCTAGGAATGAGGATCTACCACCGCTTTCCCTTACCGCAGATAACGCAGCCCAGGAAGGGGGTCGACACAACGCATCAAGTATGTAAACCGGAAAATACGTAGTAATATCATAAGTCAAAATAAGCCGGAGTCATAGATAAAATCAATTTCTCAGACCGGCTCGACTAACAATGAGAGTAACAAGTATAAATCTTATAGCATAAAAATAGGAGGCTCACGATCAAAACAGGTACCTCGCCTGTAGTATCATTAAGCAATCCTACCTCGGGACTATTTCACCCGCATGGGTCCTGTGGACCCGCATGAGGTCATCCGCCTCGTCATGGGACTATTTCACCCGCATGGGACTATTTCACCCGCATGGATCCTGTGGTCCGGATCCGCATGAGTACAAGCGTCGCACTCGCATCATGGGTAGCAAATCCATGGCATAGATAATAACCCGGGGTTTACCCCGTAATAATACAAATATATAACATAGCTCATCCGGCTATCATACATAACATAAGCACTACCGGCCTATCATATCACAACATAAGCACTACCGGCCTATCGTATCACACATAAGCACTACCAGCTTATCATATCATAAGCAAGTTAAGTAATCCCCTAACTTCGTATTAACATTATCAATATATCCTCTCATTTTAGTAACCTAAGGCACTAACATGTCTTTTAATAGAAAATCCGGGAATTCAACCCAAGTACCATGTACTTCTAACTTTTTAAGAAAACTCTTTTTGTACAAGGATCCCAAGATACTAATCACCATAGTATCAAGTTACAATTTCTTTTCAAAACAAGTCACATTTCCTTTTAGAAATATAATAGGCTTCTAAATCAAGTGACTTCATTTCCTTTAAAACCTTAGACAACCAATGCCTAAAATCAATCCACCTTCCATAGTTTAAAATCATACTGCATTTGTTTTTAATTAGAGTAAACCATTCTTTGTGAACCTTTCAAAAACTAATATAACCAACTCCCATAAAGTCATTATATTAGCGTTATTCTTTTGTCAAATACATTTTCCTAAATCCAAGGACTTATACTTTTGAAATGAAACAAGTGTAGATTATCAAATCTTGTCACGATACCGTACTACATAGATACAACTATTCATGCTCAAGAGATAGGAAAGCTCTACATACCTCTTCGGTCAATCCACTTGCTAAGTCCAACTACCGCAAGTAATATGTCAACCTATAATAACCATAGTGCGTTGATTAACCTCTAATTTCAATGTAGAAATTCCAAATTCAAGTTACCAATTCCTAAGGAAAATTGGGCAGCATTTCCTTTGTTTCTACTCACTTTGCCACCTTTTCAAAGGCCGATTTTCCAACATTCAAACGCCTCATTAAGGCCCAACAACCAACCCAACACAAAGGGGATTACACACCTAATCTTGGGTGTGTAAAATTCTGCCCCATTAGTTATAATAGTACACTTAACAATTCTAAAGTGGTTTTTAGGCTACAACATGCTCATAATATTACTTTAGCCAAATCCTTCATATCCAACCCACATTTCTAGCATGCAATGACTCTAAGAGCATTATTTACCACCATAAGTATTTTCTTCTTAACATGCAACTCTATAAACTCACAATAGAGGAAGAATCATTACCTTAGAGCTTTTGCCAAATTTATCCAACACTTTGCTAGCCTTTCTACCAAGAATACCACCACCACCACCTTCACAAGTTAACCACAAGCTTCCTTCTTGTCTTTTAATTTTTTTCAGATTTTTCCTAAGGCTAGATTGTCTCTTGGATTTTTAGAGAGAGAGAGGAGCTTGAAATATTTAGAGAGAAGAAAGAGGTTTTTCAAAGAGAGAGATGACAAATGACCAAGTCTTTAAGACTTGGTCAATATATTGCATGTAAAAATCAGATGGGGGGGGGGGGGGGGGGACACTTGTCCCCCACTCAGCCCCTTTCAAAAGATAATTCTGACTTTTCCTAAGTTTTTCCGCCTGATTTCCCGCCTCGGCGCGCTGCTTCCCGCAACTCGCGGACTCGGATCTTTCGCGGCGGCTTCGCTTCCCGGCGCGCTGCTCAAACTTCAGCGACCAGGTTTTCCGGCACGCTGTCTTCCGCGCGCGCTGCCCTAATCTCGCTTTGGCCATGCTCGCTCCGGCATCGGCGCTGAGGCCCCCGATCAGCGTCCAGACCCGAACCACGGGGTATAACATTCTCCCCCCCTTAGAAACATTCGTCCCGAATGTTCCTTCTAGGCTTGCTTGAATCACAAATTGACGTAGACGCTCTTAACTACCCTTTTGTAAATAAAGGCGCTCCCTAGGCCACAACAATACTTAAGCACAGTTGCTAAATCAAAACTAACAAGCAGGAAAGTGGGTTACCTGGAGGTGTAGGGAATAAGTGAGGATACTTCTTCATCATGTCATCCTCTGCTTCCCACGTCATTTCCTCCCTGTTCTCGTTCCGCCATAAGACCTTGACGGAAGCCACGTCCTTCGTCCGAAGTCGCCTAACCTGTCGATCGAGTATCGCTATGGGACTCTCCTCATACGATAACTCCTCTGTCACTTGGACGTCATGAACCGGGTGCACTCTAGATGGATCTCCAATACATTTCCGCAACATGGACACATGGAAAACTGGATGTACCGCCTCCAAATCGGACGGTAGATCTAACTCATAGGCAACCCTGCCTACCCTACGGACAATCTGATACGGCCCAATGTACCTTGGGCTAAGCTTCCCCTTCTTTCCAAATCTCATCACGCCCTTCATGGGCGATACCTTTAGAAAAACCCAATCATCTATCTCAAATTCCAAGTGTCGACGCCGATGATCCGTGATACGACTTCGCCGACTGAAGTTGCCAACAACCGCTCTGGATAAGCTTCACCTTATCCATCGCTCACTGAACTAAGTCCGCCCGACTAACGAACTTCTCCCACTCGAACCAAATTATCGGTGACTGCACTTCTCCCGTATAAGGCCTCATGGCGCCATCCGAATACCGGAATGGTAGTTGTTGTAAGCAAACTCCACAAGAGGCAAATGATCCTCCAGCCTTCCCCGAAATCAATAACACAAGCTCGCAAAGATATCCTCGTGTCCGGATAGTGCGCTCGCCTGCCCGCTTGGCCCGAGGGTGAAATGCGATCGAGACTCACCTGTCCCTAATCCCTTCAAACGACCTCCGAAGTTAGCCGAGAACCGCTCTCTATCTCGATATAATCGACACCGACTCGTGCGCCTCACAATCTCTAATATATAATCCGCATAATCTCACCGAGAACGTCGTCGATCGGAAGAAAATGGGCCGATTTCGCCACCGACAATCACCCAAATGGAATCATGCTTCCTCCGAGTGGTAGGTAGCCTGTAATAAAATCCATATTTATCACCTTCCACTTCCAAGTCGGAATATCAATAACTCGCAATGCCCACCGCTTCGTGCTCAATCTTAACTCACGACAATTCGCACCGTGCTACGAACTCCGCAACGTCCCTCTTTAGGCCATCCCACCAATACACGCACCTGAGGTCATGATACATCTTAGTCGACCCCGGATGAATAGAATAACGAGCACTGTGTGCCCCGAATCTGACGAAGTCCTCCGCTACATCGGGAACACACAACCGCCTCAAATCTTAGCACCCCATCAGCTACCTCAAATAGACTCTTCTCCTTCGAGAGTCGCATCTCGCACTGCATCAAAATCGGATCCTCATACTGTCGCCTCTTCACCTCCTCGACGATGGAAGACTCGGCGACCTCTCTAACCCGAATTCCGTCACTAACAGAATCAACCAAACGAACCCCAAGACTCGCTAGCTGGTGTAACTCTCAGACCATATCCCTTTTCCCTGGCTGAACATCAGATATACTACCCATCGATCTGCGACTAAGGGCATCTGCAACTACATCGCCTTCCCCGGTGGTACGAATATCAACATCGTAATCCTTAAGTAGCTCCAACCACCGCCTCGCCGCAAGTTCACTCCTCCCGGTGAAGATGTCTGGAGACTCTTGTGGTCAATGTAAATGTCCACGAACTCCATATAAATAATGTCTCCAGATCTTCAAGGCATGAATCATCACGCCACTTCCAAGTCATGTGTGGGATAGTTCTTCTCATGCTTCCTGCCGTCGAGATGCATAAGCTATAACCTTGCCGGCCGCATCAAAGACGCACTCCAAGCCCGACACTGATGCGTCATAATAAACCACATATCCATCTAAACCTCCGGAAGAGTAAGAATCAAGGCTGCGTCAACCTCTCATTTAGTAACTGGAAACTTTCCTCACAAGTATCCGTCCACCGGAACATAGCTGCCTTCTGAGTCAGCTTAGTCAAAGGTGCTGACATAGAAGCGAACTTTTCCACAAACCTCCGATAATAGCCTGTAAGGCCCAAAAGGCGCACCTCTGCTTGTAGTGGGTGCAGGCCAAGTCTTGATCGCCTCAATCTTATTGTATCAACCCGAATACTATCGGCCCCGATAACATGTCCTAAGAAAGCCACTGACGCCAACCAGAACTCGCACTTCGAGAACTTGGCATACAACTGCCGGTCTCGGAGTACTCCCAGTACCGTCCTCAAATGATCCAGATGCTCCGCTCGTGCGCGAATACACCAAGATATCATCAATAAACACTATAACGAACATATCCAAGAATGGCACGAACACCCTATTCATCAAATCCATGAATATCTTTGGGCGCTGTCAACCCGAAAGACATCACCACGAACTCATAGTGCCCATACCGGGTCCCGAATGCGATCTTTGGGATATCTATCTCTAACTCGCACTGATGATAACTGCATCGCAGTCTATCTTGAAAAACACTTTGCACCTCGCAATCGGTCAAACAAATCGCCAATCCTGGGAGGATACTTGTTCTTGATAGTAACCTGCTCACCGTCGTAATCAATACACATACGCAGGCCCCATCCTTCTTCTTTACAAATAACACCGGCGCCCTCAAGGAGAAACACTTGGCCTAATAAAGCCTTTCTCCAAAGAAATCTTTCACCGGTCCTTCAATTCCTTCAACTCGCGGTGCCATCCTCATGGCGGAATAGATATCGGTCGAGTGTCCGTGCCAAATCGATGCAAAACTCAATCTCCTCTCGGAGAGGATACCCAAGCTCGTCGGGAATACGTCCGAAACTCTCTAACAACCAGACCGATCAAGGTCCGTATCTCCGCTCGATATCGAATACCCGAACCAAATGGTAAATATACCCTTCCGTACCATCTTCCTAGCCTTGAGGTAAGAAATAAACCTACCCTCGGCGATGCAAGATTCCTTCCACTCGATAACCGGCCACCAGAAACCGAACCGAACTAACCTCTCTCTACCCACATTGGCATAGCAAGACGCTAGCCAATCCATACCCATAATCACATCAAGTCGTCATATCCAACTCTATCAAGTCGCCAGAGTCCGACGACCATCTATAGTCACCGGGCAAGCCTTATATACCCGCCGCCTACCACCGAGACACCTACCGGCGTAGCCACCTCAAAGGATTCTATGGACTCGGGCTCTATCCCTATTCTACCAACAATATGAGGAGATATATAGGACAAGGTAGAACCTGGATCTATCAAAGCATAAACATCACAAAGAAGAGACCAACAATGTACCGTGGACGACATCGTGACGCTCCCGGTCCCGGGCGGCCGGACATAGCATAAATGCGGTTCGAGGACCGCTGAATCGGAACCCCGCCACGACTTCGCCGCGCCGCTGGCCCAGAACACTCGCCCTCGGGCGCCAACCATCAAGATGAAGACCCAAAGAATCGAATCGCTTACCGAGCCATGGCACTCCCGCCGCCTCTGGACGAACAATCTCTCTTCAAATGGCCCTGCTGGCCACAAGAGTAACAAGCTCCTGCAGGAACACGACACCCCCCCATAATGACAATCACCACATCCACCACACCGAGGCATAGGTGGCCTCATCTGACTGGAACTCGTCCTCCGAAACCCAAGCCACGGAACCCCGCCCCGCTCTCGAATACTCAGACGCCCGAAGATGGTGGAGAGCGCTGACCGGCCGTGGTGCAAATTGGTCTCTGCTTTGGGGTTGTCTACCCTAAAACTACCAGAGGACCTCGCCCCGGCCTCTTCGCTGATACTGCCGATCCGCTTACTGCGTTCACACCTGCAAGTGCGTGCTCGCACGCGGCAATGTCCATGCCCTACCAAGAGCCACCCTGCAACTCTCGCCAAGTGATCATCGAGTCTCGTGACATAGCGGTGCACCCGCCCTCCATGTTCGCTACCAAAGCGGGCACATACCTAGCCAATGAATCAAACTCCATGTTGTATTCGGACCGTCCGCCCATTCTGTCTCGGGCCGTAAATCTATCTACTTCAAGGTACAAGCTCCTTAACAAGAGGAATGAGTCGTTCAAGAATCAAAACAACATCTTATAGAGTTCTCATGATTTTATCCTTGTAGTGGCACCTTTGAGTGACCACCCTCTCTTCTATCTCTTCTTGTTTGCATTACGTTGAGGCTTGAGATACCTCAACGACTGATTGTAGCCACTTCTTTTTTCGTTATTAGTAATAATATTTGCATTTACCCAAAAAAAAAAAAAAAAAATCTGTTACCCGTACTTGTTTTTAATTAGAGTAAACCATTCTTTGTGAACCTTTCAAAAACTAATATAACCAACTCCCCATAAAGTCATTATATTAGCGTTATTCTTTTGTCAAATACATTTTCCCTAAATCCAAGGGACTTATACTTTTGAAATGAAACAAGTGTAGATTATCAAATCTCAGACGATACCGTACTACATAGATACAACTATTCATGCTCAAGAGATAGGAAAGCTCTACATACCTCTTCGGTCAATCCACTTGCTAAGTCCAACTACCGCAAGTAATATGTCAACCTATAATAACCATAGTGCGTTGATTAACCTCTAATTTCAATGTAGAAATTCCAAATTCAAGTTACCAATTCCTAAGGAAAATTGGGCAACATTTCCTTTGTTTCTACTCACTTTGCCACCTTTTCAAAGGCCGATTTTCCAACATTCAAACGCCTCATTAAGGCCCAACAACCAACCCAACACAAAGGGGATTACACACCTAATCTTGGGTGTGTAAAATTCTGCCCCATTAGTTATAATAGTACACTTAACAATTCTAAAGTGGTTTTTAAGCTACAACATGCTCATAATATTACTTTAGCCAAATCCTTCATATCCAACCCACATTTCTAGCATGCAATGACTCTAAGAGCATTATTTACCACCATAAGTATTTTCTTCTTAACATGCAACTCTATAAACTCACAATAGAGGAAGAATCATTACCTTAGAGCTTTTGCCAAATTTATCCAACACTTTGCTAGCCTTTCTACCAAGAATACCACCACCACCACCTTCACAAGTTAACCACAAGCTTCCTTCTTGTCTTTTAATTTTTTTCCAGATTTTTCCTAAGGCTAGATTGTCTCTTGGATTTTTAGAGAGAGAGAACTTGAAATATTTAGAGAGAAGAAAGAGGTTTTTCAAAGAGAGATGACAAATGACCAACTCTTGAAGCCTTGGTCAATATATGGCATGTAAAAAACAGATGGGGGGGGGGGGACACTTGTCCCCCACTCAGCCCCTTTCAAAAGATAATTCTGACTTTTCCTAAGTTTTTCCGCCTGATTTCCCGCCTCGGCGCGCAACTCTGCGGACTCGGATCTTTCGCGCCATGCCCTCGCTTCCGGCGCGCTCAAACTTCAGCCGACTCAGTTTTCCGCGCCATGCCTCGTTTTCCGGCGCGTGCCCTACAATCCCGCCTTGGCGCGCGCCTTCCTCCAAGGCTGAGGCCCTCGATCATGTCCTGCACTCGAACCACGGGGTATAACAATGTACCAAGTATGTAAAACTGGAAAATACTGTAATAATATCATAAGTCTAACTAAAGCTGGAGATATGGATGATAATCAAATTTCAGTGCACTGTGCCTTACTAACAATGAGAGTAACAAGTATAAACTTTCTCGCATAAAAATAGAGGCTCGTGATCAAACAGGTCCTCGCCCGTAGTATCATTAAGCAATCCTACTCCTGGGACTATTTCACCCACATAGGTCCTGTGGACCCGCATGAGGTCATCCGCCTCGCATGGGACTATTTCACCCGCATGGGCCCGGTGGGCCCGCATGAGTACAAACGCCGCACTCGCATCATGGGTAGCAAATCCATGGAATAAGTAGTAACCCGGGGTCTACCCCGTAATAATAATACATAACCTAGCACAACCGGCTATCATACATAACATAAGCGCTACCGGTTTATCGTAACATAAGCAAGTTAAGAAAATCCCCTAACTTCTTATTAACATTATTAATATATCCTCTCATTTTAGTTTACTTAAGGCACTAACATGTCATTTAAGAGAAAATCCGGGAATTCAACCCAAGTACCACGTACCTCTAACCTTTTAAGAAATGACTCATTTTTATATAAAACTTCCAAGATACTAATAACCGTAGTATCAAGTCACGACTACTTTTCAAGACAAGACACATTTCCCTTTAGAAATATAATAGGCTTCTAAATCAAGTGACTTCATTTCTTTTAAAACCTTAGGCAATTAATGCCTTAAAATCAATTTGCCTTTCATAAATACAAATCATTTATCCTTACTTATTTTACTTAGAGTAAATCTTTCTTTGTTAACCTTCCATAAAGCTAATATAACCAACTTCCCATAAAGTCGTTATATTAACGTTATATATTAGTCAAATACATTTCCCTATATCCAAGGGACTTATACTTTTAAAACGAAACAAGTATCATATACTTAAAACACTTCAAGTCCCTTAACTTTGAAAACTTAGGATATCCTTAATACTTTTAAAGAAGTGAGTTAATCCCCTTACTCACCCAACTTGGCCATTCTTAAAACAAGTAAGGGACATCAAAGTCTTGTACGTCTATCGTACTATATAAGTGCAACTACTCATGCTCAAGAGATAGGAAAGTTCCACATACCTCATCGGGTCAATCCACTCGCAAGTCCAATATACCACGCGTAGTATGTCAACCTATAATGACCATAATACGTCCATTAGCCTATATCTTCAACGTAAACATTCTAATTGAAAAGTCCCTTATTCCTACGGAAAATTGGACAACACTTCCTTTGTTTCTACATACTTTTCCACATTTTTCAAGGCCGAATTCAATAACCAAACACGTCACCTTTAAGTCTCAACAATGCAGTTAACAAATAGGGGATTACACGCCTACTAGACGTGTAAAATTCCGCCCCACAATTGATTTCAAACTAGTACCAACTACAAGGTCCAATTCGACAACTTTGAGGTATAACAACCTAAATTCTTATCCAATTCATTTTTAATCCGAATTCTTATCCAATTTCTACATGCAATATATCTAAAGGCAATATTGACAACTACAAGTCCTTTCTTCCACACATGCAACACAATTTACTAGCAAAAGAGAAAGGATTGTTACCTTAGAGCTTACCCAAATTAGTCCAACAAATTTCACTTGTCTTCTTTCCACAATCACCTCCACAAGCCTCCTACAAGCTTGTCAACATGTTTCCTTCTTGCCACCTTTTCTGAAATTTTCTCTAGGCTTTGGTTTCTTCTTGAATTTCTAGAGAGAAGGGAGAGGAATTTTAGAGAGAAGTGAGTTCTTTCAAGAATGACCAAGTCTTCAAGACTTGGTCAATAAATAGGACATGCACAAAATCAGATGGGGGGGGGGGGACACTTGTCACCCACCCATGGCCTCTTTTTTAAAAAAAAGAGTTCTGATTTTTTCCCCAGATTCGCAGAAACCCGCCTATGGCCACTGAAACCTTGCAAACTTTCAGACTTCCGGCGCAGCCTCGTGATCCAGGCCAGCGCACTGCAACTCAGCGATTTTCAGACTATCCAGCCACATGTTCAGATCCAGCACTGCTGTGGCCCCTGACCGAAAATACTTTTCTGCACGACTGCGCAGTGAACTTGTAACTTCCATAACTTTCTACTCCGATATCCTATCGACGAACGGTTGGTTGCGTTGGGAACTAGACTCAACGAACTACGTACTAGGCATTTGAAACACCTAGGAACTCTTAATGCAACTGGACATAAACCTCCTCAAAGTTGACTAAAAACCCGTCCGAAACATTATGTCGACATATCCTTCAAAAATTTAAAACTTAATTCCTTTCGTACGTTCTCATAAGCATGACCTGAATTACGAGGTGTAACATTCTCCCCCCTTAGAAACATTCGTCCCGAATGTTCCTTCAATGCTTACTCAAATCACAATATCGACATAGACCCTCTTAACTATTCTTCTTGCAAATAAGGACGCTCCACATGGCAACAACAATACTTACGCATATGTGCCAAATTAAAACTAATAAGCAGGAAAGTGGGTTACCTGGAGGTGTAGGGAACAAGTGAGGATACTTCTTCATCATGTCCTCTTCTGCTTCCCATGTCATTTATTCCCTGTTCTTGTTCCGCCATAAGACCTTGACGGAAGCCACATCCTTTATCCGTAGTCTCCTAACCTGACGATCGAGTATCGCTATGGGACTTTCCTCATATGATAACCCCTCTGTCACCTGGACATCACAAATCGGGTGCACTCTAGATGGATCTCCAATACACTTCCGCAATATAGACACATGAAAAACTGGATGTACTGCCTCCAGATCGGACGGCAGATCCAACTCATAGGCAACCTTACCTACCCTACAGATAATCTGATAAGGCCCAATGTACCTTGGGCTAAGTTTCCCCTTCTTCCCAAATCTCATCACGCCCTTCATGGGTGATACCTTCAGGAAGACCCAATCATCCACCTCAAACTCCAAGTGTCGACGCCGATGATCCGCATACGACTTCTGTCGACTCTGAGCTGACAATAACCGCTCCTAGATAAGCTTCACCTTATCCACTGCCTGCTGAATCAAGTCTGGCCCGACTAACTGAACTTCTCCCACCTCAAACCAGCCTATCGGTGACCTGCACTTCCTCCCGTATAAGGCCTCATAAGGCGCCATCTGAATACTAGAATGATAGCTGTTGTTATATGCAAACTCCACAAGAGGTAAATGATCCTCCCAGCTACCCCTGAAATCAATAACACACGCCCGCAACATATCCGCAAGTGTCTGGATAGTGCGCTCGGCCTGTCCGTCGGTCTGAGGATGAAACGCAGTATTGAGACTCACCTGTGTCCCTAATCCCTTCTGGAAAGACCTCCGGTTAGTCGTGAATCGGGCCTTCCGTCAAATAATCGATATAGGAACTTCGTGCAGTCTCACAATCTCTCTGATATACAATCTAGCATAATCCTCGGCCGAAAAAGTCGTCCTGACTGGAAGAAAATGGGCTAATTTCGTCAGCCGGTCGACAATAACCCAGATGGAATCATGCTTCCTCTGAGTGTGAGGTAACCCTGTAATAAAGTCCATATTGATCACCTCCCACTTCCATATCGGAATATCAATAGCCTGTAATAGCCCACCGGGCTTCTGGTGCTCTACCTTGACCTGCTGACAATTCGGGCACTGCGCCACAAACTCCGCAACGTCCCTCTTCAGGCTATCCCACCAATATATACACCTGAGGTCATGGTACATCTTAGTCGACCCCGGGTGAATAGAGTAACGAGCACTGTGTGCCTCCCCCAGGATCTGCTGACGAAGTCCTGTCACATCGGGAACACACAACCGGCTCTCAAATCTTAGCACCCCATCAGGCGCTACCTCAAATAGACTCTTCTCTTCCCGAAGAGTCGTATCCCAATACCGTACCATAATCGGATCCTCATACTGTCGCCTCTTCACCTCCTCGATGATGGAAGACTCGACAACCTCTCGAACCCGAACTCCACTACTATCAGAACCAGCCAAACGAACCCCAAGGCTCGCTAGCTGATGTATCTCGCGGACCATGTCCCTCTTCTCTAGCTGCACACCTGACAGACTACCCATCGATCTGCGACTAAGGGCATCTGCAACTACATTGGCCTTTCCTGGGTGGTATAGGATATCGACATCATAATCCTTAAGTAGCTCTAACCACCGTCTCTGTCGCAAGTTCAGCTCCCTCTGGCTGAAGATATACTGGAGGCTCTTGTGGTCTGTGTAAATATCCACATGAACTCCATATAAATATTGTCTCCAGATCTTCAAGGCATGAATCACTGCTGCCAACTCTAAGTCATGTGTGGGATAATTCTTCTCATGCTTCCTAAGCTGTCGAGATGCGTAAGCTATAACTTTATCGTGGTGCATCAGCACGTACCCGAGCCCAACACCCGACGCATCACAATAAACCACATATCCGTCTAAACCCTCTGGAAGAGTAAGAACTGGGGCGGTCGTCAAGTTCTCCTTTAGTAACTGGAAACTTTCCTCACAAGCATCCGTCCACCGAACATAATCGCTTTCCGAGTCACCTAGTCAAAGGTGCTGAAATGGAAGCAAACTTCTCCACAAATCTCCGATAATAACCTGCAAGGCCCAAAACATTGCGCACCTCCGTCGGTGTAGCTGGTCCGCCAAGTCTTGATCGCCAATCTTTCAGTATCAACCGAATACCATCGCCTCGATAACATGCCCTAAGAAAGCTACCGAGGCCAACCAAAACTCGCATTTCGAGAACTTGGCATACAATCGCCGTCCGGAGGACTCAATACCGCCTCGCCGACCGTGCGTACGCTTCCCGCCAGGCGAATAAACCAGGATATCATCAATGAATACTATAACGAACATATCCAAGAATGGCTTGAACACCCTGTTCATCAAATCCATGAATACTGCTGGGGCGTTGGTCAACCCGAAAGACATCACCCTGAACTCATAGTGCCCATACCGGGTCCTAAATGCAGTCTTTGGGATATCTACCTCTCTAACTCGCACCTGATGATAACCAGATCGCAGGTCTATCTTGGAGAAACACCTCGCACCCTGCAACTGGTCAAACAAATCATCAATCTCGGGAGGGATATCCGTTTGATAGTTACCTTATTCACCGTCAGAATCAACACACATACGCAGCGTCCCATCCTTCTTCTTTACAAATAACACTGGCGCTCCCCAGGGAGAAACACTTGGCCTGATAAAGCCTTTTTCCAGCAAGTCCTTCAGCTGGTATTTCAATTCCCTCAACTCTGCAGGTGTCATCTTGTATGGTGGAATAGATATCGGTCGAGTGTCTGGCGACATGTCAATGCAAAACTCAATCTCCCTCTCAGGAGGGATACCCGGAAGCTCGTCTGGGAATACGTCTGAAAACTCTCTAACAACCGAAATCGATCAAGGTCCGTATCTCGCCTCGATTTAATACCGAACCATATGGTAGATATACCCCTTCTGCACCATCTTCCTAGCCTTGAGGTAAGAAATAAACCTACCCCTCGGCGACGCAGTATTCCCCTTCCACTCGATAACCGGCTCACCAGGAAATTGGAATCGTACCAATCTCTCTCTACAGTCCACATTGGCATAGCAAGACGCTAGCCAATCCATACCCATAATCACATCAAAATCCGTCATATCCAACTCTATCAAGTCGGCTAGAGTCTGACGATCAGATATAGTCATCGGCAAGCCTTATATACCCGCCGCTACCATCGAATCACTCATCGCGTAGCCACCTCAAAAGGTTTTATGGACTCGGGCTCTATCCCTATTCTACCAGCAATATGAGGAGATATATAGGACAAGGTAGAACCTGGATCTATCAAAGCATATGCATCACAACTTGAAACCAATAATGTACCTGTGACGACATCTGGTGACGCCTCCTGGTCCTGACGGCTGGACATAACATAAATGCGGTTTTGAGGACCGCTAGAACTGGGACCCTACCACGCACTTCGCCGCGCTCTGGTCCGTGAACACTCGCCTCCGGGCGATCGCCACCAAGACGAAGATCCAGCCATCGACCGCTTACCGAGCCATAACATTCCCGCCGCCTCTGGTCGGACAATCTCTCCTCAAATGGCCCTGCTGGCCACAAGAGTAACAAGCTCCTGGAGGAACACGACACCCCCCCATAATGGCAATCGCCACAACGACCACTGTTATGCCCCGTAGTTCCGGTGTATGTATGTGAGGACATACGTACGAATGTATACGCCCTAATTAGGGTAAGATTGATAGAATTGTTTTCAGACGAAAATTATTCCGAACCTTGTGAAGGAAATTTTACGTTTTCAATAATATTTTTACGATTATGGAATTGTTCCGAGAGATAAAATATTTTGGACTAATAGGAGGGCGACAAGTGTCACCCCTAGATTGGGCCATGTGGGACGAAATTGAGTGGACAAGTAGGCAAGACAAGTGGCCAAAAGTCTTGCATGGCTAGTCTTGGCTTGGACAAATTTTGGCTAAGTTTAGTGGGCAAGTCTTGCATGGTCAAGGTCTTGCATGGCTTTAGTAAGATAAGTGTGGGAAGGAACCTTCACATATGATCTCTACCTTACACATGTGTTAATCTCAACCCTTGGTTGTGCTATATAAACCCCCTTAGTGGATGAAAATCAGCCACACTTAACATATTACAAGACTTGAAAACCTCTCCCTCCTTCTCTATCTTGATTTCTGCCCAACCCCCTCCCTAACCAAATGTTGTCCAAAAATTCTTAAACTTATAAGTGTTCTTCATTAATGTGTTAGGAAGATTATTAACCAAGAGTTAGACAAGATTTCACACCCCTAGCCTCAAAAACCTTCCCTTGGCCGAGAGTAGGCAGATTTTCGAAACTGTTTTGGGCAGATTCTTAGTCAAGTTTGGAAGGGAATATCTCCTAGCATATAAGAAGTTTTTGGGTGTTTCAAAAGCCTAAAATGAAGTTCGTCGAGTCTAGTTTCCGACACAATCAACCACTCGTCGATAGGACACTGGAGTAGAGAGTTATCGACGTTGCAAGTTCAGCTGACGAAGCAGTAGCTAAAAATCTGGACAGTCACGTTTTTTTGGACTATCTTGAGGTAATGAACCTTAACCTCTTTGTGAATTTGATTATTATGTATATATGGATATTATACATATATTGGAAGTATATTATGGACTATAAGATGTAAAGAAAGATTTGGATCTTGCTAAGAAGTTAACAACAAAGAAACTATAACTTATATAAAGATTGGAATATAAGTTGAAGGACTAATGAAGTAATTGGATAAGTATTATTGTAAAAGTTGGCCAAGGACCCCAACTTAAGGACCGTATCTACTTTGGACTTTTTACTTTGGACTTCTTTACTTATTGTTATTATGAAGGGAGATAGTAAACCGCGTTACCGTTTGGGCGTGTTATCCCCTTCTTTTACTTATTGTTATTATGAAGGGAGATAGTAAACCGCGTTACCGTTTGGGCGTGTTATCCCCTTCTTTACTTATTATTATTATGAAGGAGAGATAGTAAACCGCGTTACCGTTTGGGCGTGTTATCCCCTTCTTTACTTATTATTATTATGAAGGAGAGATTGTTAATCGCGTTCCGTTTGGGCGTGTTATCCCCTTCTTTAGTTATTATTGTTATGAAGGAGAGATTGTTAATCGCGTTCCGTTTGGGCGTGTTATCCCCTTCTTTAGATTTCAGTATTATTGCACCTTAATTATAGTAGGTTAATCACGGTTATCGGGCCTTGGAAAAGGTGGGAAATTGAGTAGAAACGGGGGAGGTGCTGCCGAATTTTCCGTAGGATATGGAACTTGTTCTTAGAAATATCCTACGAAGAGATCTAGAGGTTAATAGACGTTTCATGGCCATTATAGGTTGAAGTACTACGAGTAGCGTATTCTACTTGAAGGGTGGAAAAGGCTAGCAAGGTTATAGTACTTGGGAGCGTTTTGCTAATAGTCGATAATCGTCGCGAGGTATGTGAACCTTTTCCTATCCTTTCTAGCATGATTATTTTAAACTATGTAGTACGGTAGACGTACGTGTGCTAAACGAATTTGGTTGGTTTAAAACATAAAGTGTTATAATGGCTTTATGGGAAGTTAATTATAACAACTTTATGTAGGTAAAGGAATGGTTTATTGATTTTTAAAAAGATAAGAGACTTGACTTATATTTGACTTGATTTGATATGTGAAAAACTTGAATTGTGTGGAAAGTTGTGAAACCTCATTCGTGAGTAATGAGTACTTGGTTTCGAATAATAATGTTATATTGATTTTGGGAAATGAGAATAAGTATCGAACAAACCACTGCAGCGTTAATAAAGGAAAAAGTAACGACAATTAATTATATTGAGTAATGAGTACTTGTTTTCGAATAATAATGTTATATTGATTTCGGGAATGAGAATAAGTATCGAATAAACCACTGCAACGTTAATAAAGGAAAATATATTGACAAATAATTAATTATATTAAAACAAGTAGAAACCTCCATCTGCATAGAAGCTAAGATAAGACAAAATTGTATTACATTTCCTAGATCATGGCTACTTTAATAAGATCATTATAAACAAGTACAAACTTTCCTAAATTCCAAAGTAAGGAACTTGATTTATAAAAGAGAGAGACTTGAGGAATTGAAGTGTTTTTGGTTTAAAAAGAAGGCACGGTATTGTCTTGGTTTATTCAAAAAGAAGGTATGGAAATTGTTTTGGTTTACTTAAAATAATAGTCACTCTATTTTGATACTACGGGTATCATGTGACCTTTGTAAAAGAAATGGATCTTTTGAAAGAACTAAAGTACGTAGTACTTTAGGGTTAAAACCCGGATGGTTGGCATAAAATGAGAGTACTTGAGTTTATACAAATGGTAAATCAATTTACATGTTAATGACAGTATAAGAGTATGTTGAACTTGTCTATGCTAGTTGCGATAGCGTTTGTTGTGCAAGCATTGTATTTTTATACCACCGCGTCTCTCGATGGAGGGCCGGCTGACTTGTTGTGAACTTTTATTGGACGTACCGGCAGTGACGGAGGATTCCACGGGTATGCTTCCATTGTGATTGATCTTGGCCATGCTTATACGATGAGGGATGCCGGGGCATGCGGCCAGGATGCGGGTTAGATGCCCGCACGTTTCATTACTCCATGGCCATGCTTATACGATGAGGGATTCCGGGGCATGCGACCATGTTATATTTTTACTCCATGGGCTAGCTCCCCGTGAAGACATGTACCCACGATGAGGGATTCCGGGGGCATGTTATATTATTATTCCATGGGCTAGCTCCCCATGAAGACCTGCACCTACGATGAGGGATTCCGAGGGCACGTTATGGCCATGCTTATACGATGAGGGATTCCGGGGCATGCGACCACGTTATATTATTATTCCATGGGCTAGCTCCCCATGAAGACCTGCGCCTACGATGAGGGATTCCGAGGGCACGTTATGGCCATGCTTATACGATGAGGGATTCTGGGGCATGCGGCCGCGTTATATATATATATATATGTATTGTATATGTGTACGCCGACAGTGAGGTAAGATGCCACGGGCGCGTCACCTGATTATATGTTACATCATGTACTGCCGGCAGTGAGGAAGGTATTCCACGGGCATGATTGATGTTATGGGCGTGAGACCCATAGTTATATTTGAGTGATGACTTTGAGGGCGTGAGTCCCTGACTTGACTGCTTATATATTGTGTACTGTAGTTTGGTAATCATACCTGTCTCCTGCTTTATATAGACTATTATGATTTCATTTACAGTATTTTCAGTTTCACATACTTGGTACCTGTTGTACTGACATCCTTCGGGGTGCTGCGTTCATGCCGCGGGTTGAGATACGTAGCTTGCTGATCCGCACTCTTAGGATCACTGTTCAGTTCTGGGAAAGCTCCATTTCTCCGGAGGCTTTGTCTTTTGGTACGGTTCCCTGAGGTGATAGACTTTTGTACATTCAGGGGGTATGGCGGGGCCCTGTCCCGTCATAGTTGTGATTACATTCTTAGAGGTGCGTAGTAATGCCATTGTGGTTCGTAAAGGATGTAACTGTTCAAGTTTTGGTTTATATATACATGCCGAAAGGCGACATTTTCTTGGTTAGACTGTTCTTACTCTTTATTGTTTCATGTCTTTGTTTTTATATTCCGCTGGTTACTCTGATGTATTATCACTAGGGTGCCCGGTGTAAGGCACCAGTCACGGGCCCGGGAACGGGTCGTGACAACCACACCGAGGTATAGGTGGCCTCATCTCGACCGAACTACGGTCCTCTAGGAACCCGCCTCGAACCCCGCCCCGCCTGAATGCCTGACGTCCGGAAGATGGTGGAGGAGCGCTCTGAACCGGCTGAGGTGCAAATCCGGTCTGCTGCTGAGGTTGTCTACCTCGAAAACTACCAGAGGACCCTGCTGTCCTGGCCCTCTTCTGCTGATACCTATCAATCCGTCGGCCCCTACGTTCCTCACACCCAAGTGCATAAGCCTGCATGCGGGCAATGTCCATGCCCGGCTGAAGAGCTACTCCCGTGCAACTCTCTGCTAGGTAATCATCGAGCCCTGTGACATAGCGGTGCACCCTGTCCTCCATGTCTGCTACCAAAGCGGGTACATACCGAGCCAATGAGTCAAACTCTACGTTGTACTCCCGGACCGTCCGCCCGCTCTGTCTCAACGTCAGAAATCTATCAGCCCGAGCTCTCCTCATCTGCGGAGGCAAGAAATGGCTAAGGAACGCCTCTGAGAACTCGTCCCAAACAGCTGGAAGCGCATGCTCCCCCCGGGATAGTTCCCATGAATCATACCAGTCAACTGCAGTATCCCGCAGCCGATGTGAACCCAATAATACCGACTCTGTCTCCGAGGCCCTGATCACTCTCATGATCCGTCAGAATCGTTGGATAAACTCATGAGGATCATCCTCAGGCCTCGACCCATAGAACTCTGGTGGGCTGCAACTCAAAAAGTCCCGAAGTCTCAAGCTATCAGATCTGGGGTGGACTACGGGTACAACCGGAACCGCTGCCTCCCGTCTGTCCTCCTGCCTTGCCACGATCCTGGCTAATAACTGGGCCATCTCCTTGTAACCCATCTCCTCTGCTCCAGCCGTAATGGCGAGGCTCAGTACCGCGTCTCGATGAGCGCCGCTGCCCGAACTCGCTGGGGTGGCGGCGTGGAACTCGCCGTCCGAAACATCATCTCAGGTAAAGACTGGGCCTGTGCCCTCGTAACCCTCTGTGTCCTACTAGCAGCCTCTCAATCGCCTTGCCTTACGGGCGCGGTTGCCTTGCGCGGAGGCATAACTGATACATAAAAATATGTCAGAGGAAGTTCAACCTACAACACAGCTCTATTGCACGATCTTAGAGTGAAAGAATGGAAACCAATCCTAAATATCCTGTAGCCTCCTGATTATAGATGTGGTGCACAACACACCGATAATCAAGACTCTACTAGATACGGCCTGTAGACCCTTTCCGAAGATTAACTGCTCTGATACCACTTTTGTCACGACCCGACCACGGACCCGTGACTGGTGCCTTACCCCGGTCACCCTTGTGATACAACATCAGAGAAAACCAGCGGAAAAATAAACTCACAACAAGAACCCATACAGAATGTAAGCAGGCTAACCCAAAATGGCTACCACTAAATATAACAAAAACTAAACAGTTACATCCTTAACAACCCAATTTTTAACAGGACTACAGACCTCTAAGAATATGTAATCACTATGACGGGACAGGGCCCCGTCATACCCCTGAATGTACAAAACATCTACAACACCAGGGAGAACCGTACCAAAAGTCGAGCCTCCGGAGAAATGGAGCTTCTGACACCAGAGCAAAGATCCTAAGAATGAGGATCCACCACCTGCTTACCCCTACCTGCGGCATGAACGCAGCCCCCGAGGAAGGGGGTCAGTACACAATATGTACCAAGTATGTAAAATAAGCTGGAGCCATGGATGAAAATCAAATTACATTGCACTGTGCCTTACTAATAATGAGAGTAACAAGTATAAATTTTACTGCATAAAAATAGGAGGCTCATGATCAAAGTAGGGTCTCTCGCCCGTAGTTGTTATACCCCGTATTTACAGAGTATGTACGTAAGGACGTACGTAGAAAGTTTGAGCCTTAAAAGTTAGGCTAAGTTCGAAATTGTGCACAAGTGCCGAAAAGAGTCGTTTTTCGACGAAACGTTTTACTAAACTTGCGAAGGGAAAATTCTGGCTATGTCATTTATAATTTTTGCGGATTTTTCCGAGAGGCGAAACATTTTGGACCAACGGGAGGGTGACATGTGTCACCCTCACATTGGATGGGGTTGGGCGGCATTGGTGGACGATTTGGGCTACTTTAGTTGGTAGGATATTTTGGTGCAAGTTGGTGTGGTAGATGGATAAGGTGCACTTGGCTAAATCTTGACCCTACACTTGCATGGCACTTGGCTTGATCTTGGCCATTGGTTGGCCATTGGTTGGCCTATAAATACTCCCCTTACTTGAAGACTTTCTTCATCCAAAAACTTGAGCAATCTTTCTAAGTCTCAAATACTCCCTCCCTCTTGTTTGCTTTCGTCCAAAGCCCCCTCCCCCTTTGAGAAAGGCCCTTGGCCGAGAGCCTCCCCCTCCCCCTCCCCCCTTTGTGGTGCCCTAGCCGAGGGGTACCCCCCCCCTAGCCTAGTTGTCTCGTATAAATACCCCCCTTTTGTGGTATAGAAATACTCTCCAAGTAGTGTTATAATGCCCAAATACCTTGGCCCAAATACCTTGTAGTATTCCCAAGGTTACACTTACAAAAGCCCAGAAAATACTATTATACTTTCCCTCAGTCACAAAAACGAAACCCTAAGGAAAACCTTCATAGTCGGTTGAAGTGTTAAGTAGAAGTTGCGTAGAACTTCTAAGGGTTGTTTGGAGCGGGTTGAGCAAGACGGAGTAGAGCTTAACGTTGCTCAGGAGCGACATTAAACTTGGATAATTTTTGGGCTCATCGAGGTAAATACTACTGTCCTTCTATGGTAATTGGAAATTACATACTGTTGTAGTATAGAAATGAATATAAGATTCATAGAAGAGATTTGAACTGTAATTGAAGGATATTACAGAAAAGATTGAATCAAATCACTTGAGAAGAATATAAGTAGAAGTTAAACTGCGTACTTACATAGATTGTATTACGAGATCGATAACCTTTATTGGTTGAATGTTTTGCAAGTAGCCTGTGCTACTTAGAAGGTGGACAAGGCTAGCCGGGTTATAGCCGTGGAGCGTTTTGCTTATAGTCGATAATCGTCGCGAGGTATGTGATTCTTCCTATACTCTTGAGCATGATATTTTAAAGGAAGATATATATAAATGCGGCAATGTCTTTTGACTTAAGCCTGAATAATATATAGTACGGTAGACGTACGTGTGCTAATTGAACGTAGTTGTACGACAATGTCTTTTGACTTAAGCCTGAATAATAAGAAACTTGAAGTATGTCACAAGAGTTAAGAAACCATTTTTGAAAGAAGAGTAACACTTGGTTTTAAAGGTTTTAAAAAGAGTTATACTAGCTTTATGGGGAGTTAGGTATAACGTCTTAAGAGAGGTAAAGAAAATGGTTTACTGATTTTAAAAGTTAAGAGACTTGATCTTATAAGATAAGAGACTTAAATGAATTAATATGAGTTTTGTGTGAAACCTCATTCGTGAGTAATAAGTACGTGGTTTTTAAAAGGAATAATGTTTCTTGATTTGAAATCGAATGTGTATCGACAAACCACCGCAGCGTTAATAAAGGAAAATGTATTGAATAATGAAGTATTATTAAAACCAAGAAAACCTCCATCCGCATAGAAGCTAAGATGAGACAAAATGATATTACATTTCCTAGATCATGGTCGCTTAATAAGATTTATGAACAAGAATAACCTACTTCGCCATGGCATATGTTACTCAATTGTTTTAAAAAGAGATTAAGACATTGAACTATGAAACTTTTCTAAAAAGAGACTTGAGTAATTGAAATTAGGCAAACTGGAACTTTAGGGAAAAGAAAGGCATTGTGTTGTCTTAAAATGGTTTAAAACTTAAAATGTTATAACAGCTTTATGGGAAGTTGGTTATAACGACTTTATGAAAACAAAAGAAGGGTTTTTATCATTGGTTTTAATGTGGAAACTTGACTTTAAAAGAGAAGTTGTTTTGGTTTAAAGATGTAAGTCACTCTATTTTATACTACGGGTATCGGGTGATTTTTATAAAAAGAATGGATCTCTGTAAAAGGAATTTAACGTACGTAGTACTTTAGGGTTAAAACCCGGACTTTGACATAAAAGAAAGTACCTTGAGTTGTATATAACTTGCCTATGATTGTTGTTGTGAAATCTGCCTATGCTTATTGTCATAGCCTTGTTGTGCAAGTACTGTATTTTACTCGACTACCGGTTCATGGGATGAACCGGGAATGTATTCCACCCGACTACCGCGTTCATGGGATGAACCGGGAATGTATTCCATTCGACTACCGCGTTCATGGGATGAACCGGGAATGTATTTCACTCGACTACCGTGTTCATGGGATGAACCGGGAATGTATTTCACTCGACTACCGCATCCACGGGATGGACCGGGAATGTATTCTATCCGACTACCGAGTTCATGAGATGAACCGGGAATGTATTCCACACGTTTCTATACTGGGTCCATGAGATGGGCCGAGACATGTTAAACGTATCACATGGTTTGTACCTAGATCGCCGCGGTGAGGAAGGAGTTCCACGCATGAGGATGACTTTGGCGTGAGTCACGACTTGACATGATCGCTTTATATTGTGAATCGTAGTTTGGTTATCATACATGTCTCCCGCTTTATATAGACTATTATGATTTCATTTACTGATTTTTCTGATTCCACATACTTGGTACTGTTATCGACCTCCTTCGGGCTGCGTTCATCGCCGCAGTAAGTACATCGGTTGTCGATCCCCGCTTTAGGATCACCTTTCAACAGATTGGGAAGCTCCGTTCTTTGGAGGCTTATCTTTGGTATGTTACCACGAGTGCAGAGGTTCTGCATTCGTGGGTATGGCGGGCCTTGTCCCATCATAGTTGTTGTAAAAATCTTAGAGTCCGCAGACCTTGTGTGGCGGGTTGTAAGGATTGTAACTGTTCAAATGTTTATTTATATATATGTTGAAAGGCAACCGTTTTGGTTGGCCTGTTCTCTTTCATCTTGATCCATGTCT
Source organism: Przewalskia tangutica (assembly GCA_029844215.1). NCBI lineage: Eukaryota > Viridiplantae > Streptophyta > Magnoliopsida > Solanales > Solanaceae > Przewalskia > Przewalskia tangutica. The sequence continues at coordinate 54,661,553 of CM056736.1, forward strand.
ATTTGCATGTTTAAGTTTTTATTTCCGATGGTTTTCTCTGATGTTGTATCACTAGGGTGCCCGGTAAGGCACGATCCACGCCCGGTTCGGTCGTGACAAAAGTGGTATCGAGCGATTAGTCCTCGAAAGTGTCTACTGACCGTGTCAGTAGAGTCTTGATTATCGGTGTGTTGTGCACCACATCTATAATCAGAGGCTATAGGACATTTAGTATTGGTTTCCATTCTTCTCATTACGAGATCGTGCCTGTAGCTGTGTGATAAGTTGGACCCTCCGACGTATTCCTTTCCTTTATCGGTTATGCCTCCGCGTAAGGCAACCTGAGCCCATGGGCAAGGCAATCGAGGAGTCATTAGTGAGATACTGAGGAGTACGAGGGCGCAGCCCGGCCAAGACTGAGACAAGCTTCCGACGGCGGGTTTGCGACGCCACAAAGACCAGCAGAGTTTAGAGTCGCGCGATGGGCTGCCGAGACTACAAGACTGAGCCTCTCCCCCACACTGGAGCAGATGAGATGGGTACAAGGAGATGGCCCGATCGTCGTGGTCGTGGCCAGATATGAGGATAGGCTGGATGCAGCAGTTCCAGTCCCAGTAGCACCCGTAGTTCACCCCGAGCGCATGGGTTTGAGACTACGGATTTTACGAGGTGTAACCCGCCAGAGTTTTATGGGTCGAGGCACAAGATGATCCGCAGGAGTTCATCCGGCGATTCTGGCCGGTCATGAGAGTGATCAAGGCATCGGAGACCGAGTCGGTGGTCCTAGGTTCGCATCGGGCCGCGTGATACCGCATGATCGTTTGATTCGCGAGCTGTCCCGGGGAGAGAATGCACTTCCAGCTATATGGGCCGAGTTCTCAAAGGCATTTCTTGCACACTTCTTGCCTCCACAGATGAGAAGGGCTCGGGCCGACAGATTTTTGACGTTGAGGCGGGGCGGCGACGGTTAGAGAGTACAATGTGAGTTCGACTCATTAGCTCGGTATGTCCCGCCAGAGTAGCCGATATGGAGGACGAGTACACCGCTACGTCACCGGCTAGATGATTACTGGCGAGGCTTATGCGGTGTAGCTCTTCACCGGGCATGGACATTGCCCGCATGCAAGCTCATGCACTAGGATGTGAGGCACGGAGAGGTCGACAAAATGACCGAGATCGCAGAAGAGGCCAGATGCAGGTCCTTTGGTAACTTTCGCGGCGGACCGCCTCAAGAAGCTAGTTATGTACCTCCGCCAAGATGCAGTGGTCCTCCGCGCCTTCGTGACGCTCGGGGTATTCGAGCCGGTAAGAGCTCGTGGCTTCGTTCACGGTATAAGTGAGTGCTAGCCAGCAGGACTCATGTCCCCTCGGTGTACGATGTGGCGACGTCATCGAGGAATGTCGTCTTTATCGGTGCTTGTTTCACTGCGGCCGTCGAGGCCATGACGAGATCGTGCTTATAGGAGAGGTACCGTCGGCTTAGCGCACCTCTGGATCGATGGCGTGTTCATCGCCTTCTCTATGCGCCTGCCGCAGGCCTATGATTAGAGTGGAGCGGTAGGTTCAGGTATATCCCTAACCCTCTAGAGTTTTGCATGCTTGATATGATGATCATTTGTTGTGTGCTATGTACGGATAGCGTTGTGTTAGTTATGAGTTAGAAAGCATGGTTAGTTGAAAGGATATATCCTTGGGTAGTGTAAAATGGAAGTGGTAGCTTTCATGACCTGTATAGGTAAGATTGTTCCGGATCGCGGAACAAGAGCGTGATGCGTTAAGTGGGTCGGGTTGGGGCCATGTTGAGGGCCAACCCGCGGCCTGTTTTGAGATGGGGTCAGCTCTGGGTGGTCCTGCCAGGTGGTAGGGTCACGAGGGTGCTAGGCCCAAGTTTAGATGACCATCGTATGAGTTCGTGGATATGTTCGACCAGAAGCGGACCGTGAAGGCCGGGAATGGCCTTAAGAGAGGTTGAGGCTAGTAGATGACCAAGTTTGGAGATGGTGACTCCAAAGTTTTGGGAACTGAAGCGATGACTGAAGTGTGGTACGTATACTAGAAGAGTTCAAGTGTTCGAGAAGGGCACGACGAGTAAGGAAGGAAGAGAACGTGTGTTATTTCGTGGCCAGGCGTGGCGTTGGCAACTTGTTAGAAGAACTTCTTCGTAATACGTCTTGAGAAGGAACATTCGGGACGAATGTTTCTAAGGAGGGGAGAATGTTATACCCCGTATTTACAGAGTATGTACGTAAGGACGTACGTAGAAAGTTTGAGCCTTAAAAGTTAGGCTAAGTTCGAAATTGTGCACAAGTGCCGAAAAGAGTCGTTTTTCGACGAAACGTTTTACTAAACTTGCGAAGGGAAAATTCTGGCTATGTCATTTATAATTTTTGCGGATTTTTCCGAGAGACGAAACATTTTGGACCAACGGGAGGGTGACATGTGTCACCCTCACATTGGATGGGGTTGGGCGGCATTGGTGGACGATTTGGGCTACTTTAGTTGGTAGGATATTTTGGTGCAAGTTGGTGTGGTAGATGGATAAGGTGCACTTGGCTAAATCTTGACCCTACACTTGCATGGCACTTGGCTTGATCTTGGCCATTGGTTGGCCATTGGTTGGCCTATAAATACTCCCCTTACTTGAAGACTTTCTTCATCCAAAAACTTGAGCAATCTTTCTAAGTCTCAAATACTCCCTCCCTCTTGTTTCCTTTCGTCCAAAGCCCCCTCCCCCTTGGAGACAGGCCCTGGGCCGAGAGCCTCCCCCTCCCCCCTTTGTGGTGCCCTAGCCGAGGGGTACCCCCCCCTAGCCTAGTTGTCTCGTATAAATACCCCCCTTTTTTGTGGTATAGAAATACTCTCCAAGTATTGTTATAATGCCCAAATACCTTGGCCCAAATACCTTGTAGTATTCCCAAGGTTACACTTACAAAAGCCCAGAAAATACTATTATACTTTCCCTCGGTCACAAAAACGAAACCCTAAGGAAAACCTTCATAGTCGGTTGAAGTGTTAAGTAGAAGTTGCGTAGAACTTCTAAGGGTTATTTGGAGCGGGTTGGAGCGCACGGAGTAGGAGCTTAACGTTGCTCAGGAGCGACATTAAACTTGGATAATTTTTGGGCTCATCGAGGTAAATACTACTGTCCTTCTATGGTAATTGGAAATTACATACTGTTGTAGTATAGAAATGAATATAAGATTCATAGAAGAGATTTGAACTGTAATAGAAGGATATTACAGAAAAGGATTGAACTGAAATCACTTCAGAAGAATATAAGTAGAAGTTAAACTGTACTTACATAGGACTGTATTACAGTAGACTGATAACCTTTATTGGTTGAATGTTTTGCAAGTAGCATGTGCTACTTAGAAGGTGGACAAGGCTAGCCGGGTTATAGCCGTGGAGCGTTTTGCTTATAGTCGATAATCGTCGCGAGGTATGTGATTCTTCCTATACTCTTGAGCATGATATTTTAAAGGAAGATATATATAGTACGACAATGTCTTTTGACTTAAGCCTGAATAATATATAGTACGGTAGACGTACGTGTGCTAATTGAACGTAGTTGTACGGCAATGTCTTTTGACTTAAGCCTGAATAATAAGAAACTTGAAGTATGTCACAAGAGTTAAGAAACCATTTTTGAAAGAAGAGTAACACTTGGTTTTAAAGGTTTTAAAAGAGTTATACTAGCTTTATGGGGAGTTAGGTATAACGTCTTAAGAGAGGTAAAGAAAATGGTTTACTGATTTTAGAAGTTAAGAGACTTGATCTTATAAGATAAGAGACTTAACTTAAATGAATTAATATGAGTTTTGTGTGAAACCTCATTCGTGAGTAATGAGTACGTGGTTTTTAAAAGGAATAATGTTTTACTGATTTCGGAAATCAGAATGTGTATCGACAAACCACTGCAGCGTTAATAAAGGAAAATGTATTGAATAATGAAGTATTATTAAAACCAATAGAAACCTCCATCTGCATAGAAGCTAAGATGAGACAAAATGATATTACATTTCCAAGATCATGGCTGCTTAATAAGATTTATGAACAAGAATAACCTACTCGCCTATGGCATATGTTACTCAATTGTTTTAAAAAGAGATTAAGACATTGAACTATGAAACTTTTCTAAAAAGAGACTTGAGTAATTGAAATTAGGCAAACTGGAACTTTAGGGAAAAGAAAGGCATTGTGTTGTCTTAAAATGGTTTAAAACTTAAAGTGTTATAACAGCTTTATGGGAAGTTGGTTATAACGACTTTATGAAAACAAAAGAAGGGTTTTTATCATTGGTTTTAATGTGGAAACTTGACTTTAAAAAGAGAAGTTGTTTTGGTTTAAAGATGTAAGTCACTCTATTTTATACTACGGGTATCGGGTGATTTTTATAAAAAGAATGGATCTCTTTAAAAGGAATTTAACGTACGTAGTACTTTAGGGTTAAAACCCGGACTTTGACATAAAAGAAAGTACCTTGAGTTGTGTATAACTTGCCTATGATTGTTGTTGTGAAACCTGCCTATGCTTATTGTCATAGCCTTGTTGTGCAAATCAGATTTTATTTTCGACTACCGGTTCATGGGATGAACCGGGAATGTATTCCACCCGACTACCGCGTTCATGGGATGAACCGGGAATGTATTCCACCCGACTACCGCGTTCATGGGATGAACCGGGAATGTATTTCACTCGACTACCGTGTTCATGGGATGAACCGGGAATGTATTTCACTCGACTACCGCGTCCACGGGATGGACCGGGAATGTATTCTATCCGACTACCGAGTTCATGAGATGAACCGGGAATGTATTCCACACGTTTCTATACTGGGTCCATGAGATGGGCCGAGACATGTTAAACGTATCACATGGTTTGTACCTAGATCGCGGCGGTGAGGAAGGAGTTCCACGCACGTGAGGATGACTTTGAGGGCGTGAGTCCCTGACTTGACATGACTGCTTTATATTGTGAACTGTAGTTTGGTTATCATACATGTCTCCTGCTTTATATAGACTATTATGATTTCATTTCTGATTTTTCTGATTTCACATACTTGGTACTGTTAGATCGACCTCCTCGGCCGCGTCATGCCGCAGGTAGAAGTACATCGGTTGTCGATCCCCGCTTTTAGGATCACCTTTCAGCGTATTGGGAAGCTCAGTTCTTTCGGAGGCTTATCTTTGGTATGTTACCCTGAGTCTGTAGGTTCTGTACATTCAGGGGTATGGCGGGGCCCTGTCCCGTCATAGTTGTTGTAAAAATCTTAGAGGTCTGTAGCACTGTTGTGGGTAGGGTTGTAAGGATTGTAACTGTTCAAATGTTTATATATATATGTTGAAAGGCAACCGTTTTGGTTGGCCTGTTCTCTTTCATCTTGATCCATGTCTATTTGCATGTTTAAGTTTTTATTTCCGCTGGTTTTCTCTGATGTTGTATCACTAGGGTGCCCGGGGTAAGGCACCAGTCACGGGCCCGGGTTCGGGTCGTGACAGTAGTATCATTAAGCAATCCTACTCCTGGGACTATTTCACCTGCATAGGTCCTGTGGACCCGCATGAGGTCATCCACCTCGCATGAGACTATTTCACCCGCATGGGACTATTTCACCTGCATGAGGTCATCCGCCTCGCATGGGACTATTTCACCCGCATGGGACTATTTCACCCGCATGGAGTCGGTGGGCCCGCATGAGTACAAGCGCCACACTCGCATCATGGGTAGCAAATCCATGGCATAAGTAGTAATAATAATAATAATACATAACTCAGCACAACCGGCTATCATACATAACATAAGCGCTACCGGCTTATCATAACGTAAGCAATTTAAGAATATCCCCTAACTTCTTATTAACATTATTAGTATATCCTCTCATTTTAGTTTACTTAAGGCACTAACATGTCATTTTTAATAGAAAATCCGGGAATTCAACCCAAGTATCACGTACCTCTAACCTTTTTAAGAAAATGACTCATTTTTATGTAAAACTCTCAAGATACTAATAACCGTAGTATCAAGTCACGACTACTTTTCAAGACAAGTCACGTTTACCTTTAGAAATATAATAGGCTTCTAAATCAAGTGACTTCATTTCTTTTAAAACCTTAGGCAATTAATGCCTTAAAAACAATTTGCCTTTCACAAATTCAAATCATTTATCCGTACTTATTTTACTTAGAGTAAACCTTTCTTTGTTAACCTTCCATAAAGCCAATACAACCAACTTCCCATAAAGTCGTTATATTAACGTTATACATTAGTCAAATACATTTCCCTATATCCAAGGGACTTATACTTTTAAAACGAAACAAGTATCATATACTTAAAACACTTCATGTCCCTTGACTTTGAAACTTAAGACATCATTAAAACGAAGGGATATCAAAGCCTTGTACGTCTACCGTACTACATAGATGCAACTATTCATGCTCAAGAGGTAGGAAAGTTCCACATACCTCTTCGGGTCAATCCACTTGCTAAGTCCAATATACCGCACGTAGTACGTCAACCTATAATGACCATAATACGTTTATTAACCTCTAGCTTCATCGTAGAATATTTCAAGTGCAAAGTCACTAAATTCTATGGAAAATCGGGCAGCATTTCCTTTGTTTCTACGTACTTTGTCACCTTTTTCAAGGCCGAATTCAACATCCAAACGCCACTTTTAAGGCCCAACAATCCAATCAATACAAAGGGGATTACACACCTAATCTTGGGTGTGTAAAATTCTGCCCCACAATGCATATTAACTAAATCAATAAGTTAAAGGTAGTATTTTGGCTACAACATGTTCACCTCCTAGCCTTATTCAATCCCTTCAAATCCAAATCATATTTCTTACATGCAATTTATCTAAGAGCAATATTTACCACTACAAGTTCTTTCTTCTTCACATGCAACACTATAAACTAGCAAAAAAAGAGAAGGAATTGTTACCTTAGAACTTTAGCCAAATTAATCCAACAAATTCACTAGCCTCCTTTCCACAATCATCACCACAAAAGCTCCTACAAGCTTGCCAACAAGTTTCCTTCTTGCCACCTTTTTTAGATTTTTCTCAAGCCTTGATTTCCTCTTGATTTTCTAGAGAGAAGGGAGAGCTTTTAATTTTAGAGAGAGAGAAGAGCTTGAAGAATGACCAAGTCTTCAAGACTTGGTCAATAAATAGGACATGCAAAATCAGATGGGGGGACACTTGTCACCCTCCCATGGCCTTTTTTAAAACAAAACAGTTCAAAATTTTCCACCCAGCCTCGCAGAACCCGCCTCGGCGCTGAAACCTCTGCCAACTCTCAGAACTTCCGGCGCCGCGGCCCTGATTTCCGGCGCTGCAACTTCAGCGAACACTAAGATCATCTGGCACCGCGGCCCTGCATCCGGCGCCGCGGCCCTGTGGCTCCTGACCGAAATATTTTTATGTCCGACTGCGTACTGAACTTGTAACTTCCATAACTTTCTACTCCGATGTCCTATCGACGAACGGTTGGTTGCATTGGGAACTAGACTCAACGAGCTACGTACTGGGCTTTTGAAACACCTAGGAACTCTCAATGTAACTGGACATACACCGCCTCAAAGTTGACTAAAAATCCGTCCGAAACATTCCGTCAAAAATTTAAATCTTAACTCCTTTCGTACGTCCCCATAAGCAGGACCTGAACTACGGGGTGTAACACATACTTCAACATATTGCTGGTAGAATAGGGATAGAGCCCGAGTCCATAAAACCTTTTGAGGTGGCTACGCCAGTAGGTAATTCGGTGGTAGCCGAGCGGGTATATAAGGCTTGCCACGTGACTATATACGGTCATCAGACTCTAGCCGACTTGATAGAGTTGGATATGATGGACTTTGATGTGATTATGGGTATGGATTGGCTAGCGTCTTGCTATGCCAATGTGGACTGTAGAGAGAGATTTGTACGGTTCCAGTTTCCTGGTGATCTGGTTATCGAGTGGAAGGGGAATACTGAGTCGCCGATGGGTAGGTTTATTTCCTACCTCAAGGCTAGGAAGATGGTGCGGAAGGGGTATATCTACCATATGGTTCGGGTATTCGATACTGAGGCCGAGATACCAGACCTTCAGTCAGTTCCGGTTGTTAGAGAGTTTCCAGACGTATTCCCAGACGAGCTTCCGGGTATCCCTCCTGAGAGGGAGATTGAGTTTTGCATTGATATGGCGCCAGACACTCGACCGATATCTATTCCACCATACAGGATGGCACCTGCCGAGTTGAGGGAATTGAAAGACCAGCTGAAAGATTTGCTGGAAAAAGGCTTTATCAGGCCAAGTGTTTCTCCCTGGGGAGCGCCAGTGTTATTTGTAAAGAAGAAGGATGGGACGCTGCGTATGTGTGTTGATTACAGGCAGCTGAATAAGGTAACTATCAAGAACAGATACCCCCTTCCCAGGATTGATGATTTGTTTGACCAGTTGCAGGGTGCAAGGTGTTTCTCCAAGATAGACCTGCGGTCTGGTTATCATCAGGTGCGAGTTAGAGAGGCAGATATCCCAAAGACTGCATTCAGGACCCGGTATGGGCACTATGAGTTCAGGGTGATGTATTTCGGGTTGACCAACGCCCCAGCAGTATTCATGGATTTGATGAACCGGGTGTTCAAGCCATTCTTGGATATGTTCGTTATAGTATTCATTGATGATATCCTGGTTTATTCGCGCACAGAGCAGGAACATGCGGATCATTTGAGGGCGGTATTGGGAGTCCTCCGGGACCGACAGTTGTATGCCAAGTTCTCGAAATACGAGTTTTGGTTGGCTTCAGTGGCTTTCTTAGGGCATGTTATCGGGGCCGATGGTATTCGGGTTGATACAGCAAAGATTGAGGCAGTCAAGACTTGGCCTAGACCCACTACACCAACGGAGGTGCGCAGCTTTTTGGGCCTTGCGGGTTATTATCGGAGATTTGTGGAGAAGTTTGCTTCCATCTCAGCACCTTTGACTAGGCTGACTCAGAAAGCAGCTATGTTCCGGTGGACGGATGCTTGTGAGGAGAGTTTCCAGTTACTGAAGGAGAAATTGACGACCGCCCCAGTCCTTACTCTTCCAGAGGGTTTAGACGGATATGTGGTTTATTGTGATGCGTCGGGTGTCGGGCTTGGGCAAAGTTATAGCTTACGCATCTCGACAGCTCAGGAAGCATGAGAAGAACTATCCCACACATGACTTAGAGTTGGCAGCAGTGATTCATGCCTTGAAGATCTGGAGACATTATTTGTATGGAGTTCATGTGGATATTTACACAGACCACAAGAGTCTCCAGTATATCTTCAGCCAGAGGGAGCTGAACTTGCAGCAGAGACGGTGGTTGGAGCTGCTTAAGGATTATGATGTTGATATCATATACCACCCTGTGAAGGCCAATGTAGTTGCAGACGCCCTTAGTCGCAGATCGATGGGTAGTCTGTCAGGTGTGCAGCCAGAGAAAAAGGGCATGGTCCGCGAGTTACAGCAGCTAGTGAGCCTTGGGGTTCATTTGATTGGTTCTGATGGTAATGGAGTTCGGGTTCGAGAGGTTGCCGAGTCTTCCATCGTCGAGGAGGTGAAGAGGCGACAGTATGAGGATCCGATTATGGTACGGTATCGAGATGCAGCTCTTCAGAAAGAGAAGAGTCTATTTGAGGTAGCGCCTGATGGGGTGCTAAGATTTGAGGGCCGGTTGTGTGTTCCCGATGTGACAGGACTTCGTCAGCAGATTCTGGGGGAGGCACACAGTGCTCGTTATTCTATTCACCCGGGGTCGACTAAGATGTACCATGACCTCAGGTGTATCTATTGGTGGGATGGCCTGAAGAGGGACGTTGCGGAGTTTGTGGCGCAGTGCCCGAATTGTCAGCAGGTCAAGGTTGAGCACCAGAAGCCCGGTGGGCTATTGCAGGCTATTGATATTCCGACTTGGAAGTGGGAGGTGGTAAATATGGATTTTATTACAGGGTTACCTCACACTCAGAGGAAGCATGATTCCATCTGGGTTATTGTCGACAGGCTGACGAAATCAGCCCACTTTCTGCCAGTCAGGACGACTTTTTCGGCCGAGGATTATGCTAGATTGTATATCAGAGAGATTGTGAGACTGCACGGAGTGCCTATATCGATCATTTCAGACAGGGGAGCCCAGTTCTCGGCTAACTTCTGGAGGTCTTTCCAGAAGGGATTAGGGACACAGGTGAGTCTCAGTACTGCGTTTCATCCTCAGACCGACGGACAGGCCGAGCGTACTATCCAGACCCTTGAGGATATGCTGCGGGCTTGTGTTATTGATTTCAGGGGTAGCTGGGAGGATCATTTACCTCTTGTGGAGTTTGCATATAACAACAGCTACCATTCTAGTATCCAGATGGCGCCTTATGAGGCCTTATACGGGAGGAAGTGCAGGTCACCGATAGGCTGGTTTGAGGTGGGAGAAGTTCAGTTAGTCGGGCCAGACTTGATTCAGCAGGCAGTGGATAAGGTGAAGCTTATCCAGGAGCGATTATTGTCAGCTCAGAGTCGACAGAAGTCGTATGCAGATCATCGGCGTCGACACTTGGAGTTTGAGGTAGATGATTGGGTCTTCCTGAAGGTATCACCCATGAAGGGCGTGATGAGATTTGGGAAGAAGGGGAAACTTAGCCCAAGGTACATTGGGCCTTATCAGATTGTCCGTAGAGTAGGAAAGGTTGCCTATGAGTTGGATCTGTCGTCCGATCTGGAGGCAGTACATCCAGTTTTTCATGTGTCTATGTTGCGGAAATGTATTGGAGATCCATCTAGAGTACACCCGATTTGTGATGTCCAGGTGATAGAGGGATTATCATATGAGGAGAGTCCCGTAGAGATACTCGATCGTCAGGTTAGGCGACTACGGACAAAGGATGTGGCTTCCGTCAAGGTCTTATGGCGGAACGAGAACATGGAAGAAATGACCTGGGAAGCAGAGGAGGACATGATGAAGAAGTATCCTCACTTATTCCCTACACCTCCAGGTAACCCACTTTCCTGCTTGTTAGTTTTAATTTGGCAATTATGCTTAAGTATTGTTGTGGCCTGTGGAGCGTCCTTATTTGCAAGATAAATAGTTAAGAGGGTCTATGTCGAGATTGTGATTTGAGTAAGCCTAGAAGGAACATTCGGGATGAATATTTCTAAGGGGGGGAGAATGTTATACCCCGTGGTTCTGGCCATGCGTATGAGAACGTACGAAAGAGATTAGGACGTAAATTTTAGAAGGATAGGTTGACGGATTTCTTCGGACGGGTTTTTAGTCAACTTTGAGGCGGTTTATGTCCAGTTGAATTACGAGTTCCTAGGTGTTTCAAAGGCTAGTACGTAGTTCGTTGAGTCTAGTTCCCAACGCAACCAACCGTTCGTCGATAGGACATCGGAGTAGAAAGTTATAGAAGTTACAAGTTCAGCGCGCGGTCGGACAAAAAAGTATGTCGGTCAGGAGCCACAGGGCCGCGGCGCCGGAAAGCAGGGCCGCGGCGCCTGAAGTTCTGAGGGGTTGCGGAAGTTTCAGCGCCGCGGCGCCGACTGCAGGGCCGCGGCGCCGAGGCGGGTTCTGCGAGGCTGAGTGGAAAAATCTGAACTGTTTTGTTTTAAAAAAGGCCATGGGAGGGTGACAAGTGTCCCCCCCATCTGATTTTGCATGTCCTATTTATTGACCAAGTCTTGAAGACTTGGTCATTCTTCAAGCTCTTCTCTCTCTCTAAAAATTAAAAGTTCTCCCTTCTCTCTAGAAAATCAAGAGGAAATCAAGGCTTGAGAAAAATCTGAAAAATGTGGCAAGAAGGAAACTTGTTGGAAAGCTTGTAGGAGTTATTGTGGTGGTGATTGTGGAAAGGAGGCTAGTGAACTTGTTGAATTAATTTTGGGTAAGCTCTAAGGTAACAATTCTTTCTCTTTTTGCTAGTTTATGGTGTTGCATGTGAAGAAGAAAGAACTTGTAGTGGTATATATTGCTCTTAGATAAATTGCATGTAAGAAATATGATTTGGATTTGAAAGGATTGAATAAGAAGGTTATGTGAGCATGTTGTAGCCAAAATACTACCTTTAACTTATTGGTTTAGTTAATATGCATTGTGGGGCAGAATTTTACACATCCAAGATTAGGTGTGTAATCCCTTTTATATTGATTGGATTGTTAGGCCTTAAAAGTGGCGTTTGGATGTTGAATTCGGCCTTGAAAAAGGTGGCAAAGTATGTAGAAACAAAGGAAATGTTGCCCGATGTTTCATAGAATTTAGTGACTTTGCACTTAGAATATTCTACGTTGAAGCTAGAGGTTAATAAACGTATTATGGTCATTATAGGTTGACGTACTACATGCGGTATATTGGACTTAGCAAGTGGATTGACCCGAAGAGGTATGTGGAACTTTCCTATCTCTTGAGCATGAATAGTTTTACCTATATAGTACGGTAGACGTACAAGACCTTGGTATCCTTTACTCGTTTTAAAGTGTCCAAGTCGGTGGAGTTAGGGGATTTAATCACTTCTTTAAAAGTAGTAAGGATGTCTTAAGTTTTCAAGGTTAAGGGATTTGAAGTGTTTTTAAGTATATGATACTTGTTCCGTTTTAAATCTACAAGTCCCTTGGATATAGGAAAATGTAATTTACTTATAGTATGGAGTTAATATAACGAATTTATGGGAAGTTGGTTATATTAGCATTATGGAAAGTTAAAGAGAGAGATTTACTCTAAGTAAAACAAGTAAGGATAAATGACGTGAATTAATGGAAGGCAAATTGATTTTAAGGCATCAATTGCCTAAGGTTTTAAAAGAGTAGAAGTACATAGTACTTGAGTTAAATTCCCGGATTTCATAAAGACATGTTAGTGCCTTAAGTAAACTAAAATGAGAATGTGTATGAACAAGACTAATAAGAAGTTAGGGGATTTCTTAACTTGCTTGTATTATGTATGACAGTCGGTTTGTGCTAGTGATATATTATTATTTATTACGGGGTCATTCCCCGGGTTGTGGCATTTGCATATTCCGTGGATTTGCTACCCACGATGCGAGGAATACCTCATGCGAGTCCGTAGGGCTCATGCGGGTGAAATAGTCCCATGTGGGCGGGTACATCCAATGCGAGGAATACCTCATGCGGGTCCACATGACCCATGCGGGTAAAATAGTCCCAGGAGTAAGAGTGCTTAATGATACTGTAGGGGGGGGGGGGGTGACCTTGCTTTGATCATGAGCTTCCTATTTTCATGCAGTATAGTATATGCTTGATATTCTCATTATTAGTAAGGCACAGTGTTCTGTAAATTGATTACCATACATGTCTCCAGTTATTTTAGACTTATGAGGTATTTTCAGTATTTTCCAGTTTCGCATACTTAGTACATATTGTGTATTGACCCCCTTCCTCGGGGGCTGCGTTCATGCCGCAGGTAAGGGTAAGCAGGTGGTTCATCCTCATTCTTAGGATCACTGGTCTGGTGTCAGAAGCTCCATTCCTCCGGAGGCTTGTTTTGTTGGTACGGTTTTTCCCTGATGCTATAGGTATTATGTACATTCAGGGGTATGGCGGGGCCCTGTCCCGCCACAGTTGTTATTCCTAGAGGTCTGTAGTCACGTTTGTGGTTTGGGCTGTAAGAACAAGTTGTACTGTTTACTTTTGAATAAGTTTAATCTATGAAAGACGACCTTGTCGCTAGCCAGTGATGTTTGCTATATACAGGTTTATGTGTTATGTATGTTCCGCTGCTATTCTCTGATGTATACCTGACGGGGTGCCCCGGTAGGGCACCAGTTGCGGCCCCGAGGTCGGGTCGTGACAGTCGAGATGCATAAGCTATAACTTTACCGTGCTGCATCAGCACGCACCCGAGCCCGACACCCGACGCATCACAATAAAACACATATCCGTCTAAACCCTCTGGTAGAGTAAGAACTGGGGCGGTCGTCAATTTCTCCTTCAGTAACTGGAAGCTCTCCTCACAAGCATCCGTCCACCGGAACATAGCTGCCTTCTGGGTTAGCCTAGTCAAGGGTGCTGAAATGGAAGCAAACTTCTCCACAAATCTCTGATAATAACCCGCAAGGCCCAAAAGTTGCGCACCTCCGTCGGTGTAGTGGGTCTAGGCCAAGTCTTGACCGCCTCAATCTTTGTTGTATCAACCCGAATACCATCGGACCCGATAACATGCCCTAAGAAAGCCACTGAAGCCAATCAAAACTCGCATTTCGAGAACTTGGCATACAACTGCCGGTCCCTGAGGACTCCAAGTACCGCCCTAAAATGATCTGCATGCTCCTGCTCTGTGCGCGAATACACCAGGATATCATCAATGAATACTATAACGAACATATCCAAGAATGTCTTGAACACCCGGTTCATCAAATCCATAAATACTGCTGGGGCATTGGTCAACCCGAAATACATCACCCTGAACTCATAGTGCCCATACCGGGTCCTGAATGCAGTCTTTGGGATATCTGCCTCTCTAACTCGCACCTGATGATAACCAGACCGCAGGTCTATCTTGGAGAAACACTCGCACTCGCAATCTGGTCAAACAAATCATCAATCTCGGGAGGGTATCATTCTTGATAGTTACCTTATTCAGCTGCCTGTAATCCACACACATATGCAGCGTCCCATCCTTTTTCTTTACAAATAACACTGGCGCTCCCCAGGGAGAAACACTAGGCCTGATAAAGCCTTTTTCCAGCAAATCTTTCAGCTGGTCTTTCAATTCCCTCAACTCAGCAGGTGTCATCCTGTATGGTGGAATAGATATAGGTCGAGTGTCTGGCGACATATCAATGCAAAACTCAATCTCCCTCTCAGGAGGAATACCCGGAAGATCGTTTGGGAATACGTCTGGAAACTCTCTAACAACCGAATCGATCAAGGTCCGGTATCTCGACCTCGATCGAATACCCGAACCATATGGTAGATATACCCCTTCCGCACCATCTTCCTAGCCTTGAGGTAGGAAATAAACCTACCCATCGGGCGACTCAAGATTCCCTTCCACTGATAACTGATCACCAGAAACCGGAGCAGTGCAATCTCTCTCTACAGTCCACATTGGCATGGCAAGACGCTAGCCAATCCATACCCATAATCACATCAAAGTCCGTCATATCCAACTCTATCAAGTCAGCTAGGGTCTGACGAATGTATATAGTCACTGGGCAAGCCTTATATATGTTACACCCCGTAGTTCCAGGGTATGTATGTGAGGACGTACGTACGAGTATACGACAGTTAATGGGAATTGTGAAGGAAAAAGGTTCGTTAATGTGAATTGGATTCCCAGATTTGGTATTTGGACTTCCTGGATTATATTAGAATTATGGAATTTTATTTCCGGATTTGGTCACGTGGGGCCCACGGGGAAAATTTACGGTTTTGAGGGGCCCACTTTGTTTTCGAAATTTTTGGTATTACGGATATTTTTGGGAGATGAAATATTTTGGACGAGTAGGGGGGCGACACGTGTCACCCCCTTAGGTGGCATGTAGCCGAATTGGCTTGCCATGTGGCCTTGTGGCCGATTTTAGTTGCCATGTGGCTAGCCACTTGTCTTGCTTAGACAAGTGGCTTGTGGCACACACACTTGTACCCCCATCTCACCACACACTTGCTCACATCCTAGACCTTGTTTTCTCTATAAATACCCCCCTTGAGTGCAAGACTTATTCATCCAACACTTAGTTTATTTCCAAAGCTTGAAAAATTACTCCCTCCCTTCTAGGTGCTCTCGGCCATGGGCTGATTTGTGGAGCTAAAGTTGTCCAAAAATTCTTAAACTTTTAAGTGTTCTTCCTTAGGGTGTTAGGAAGATTGTGTACCAAGAGTTGGAAAAGATTTCACACCCCTAACCTTGAAACCTTGCCTTGGCCGAAACTTGCCATAGTTTGAGCCTAAGTGTTCTTCACTTTGTGGAGTTGGATCTTGAAGAGGAGTTGGTTAGGAGCTTCTAAGGGTTGCTTGGAGCGGGTTGGAACGTAAGGATTTGGAGCTAAACGTTGCTCAGGATCGACTTATAAATCTTGGATAATTTTGGGCTTATCGAGGTAATGATCTTTATCCCCCTATTGTAATCGGAGATTACATGTTGTAGTAATATATAGTTGAGTATACTATATGTAGAATGAATATTGATAAGAATTGAACTGTATTTACATTGGACTGTATTTACAGTAAACTTGTAGTATTATAGTGGGGCAGAATTGTACACGTCCGGTTAGACGTGTAACCCCCCTTGGAGTTGTTGGCTTGTTAGCAGGTCTTGATAGAGGAGGATATATGTGGTTACAGGAGGGGAGGTGCTGCCGAATTTTCCGTAGAATATGGAACCTTGTACTTAGAAATGTTCTACGAAGAGATCTAGAAGTTGATAGACGTTTTGTGGCCTTTTTAGGTGGAAGTACTACGAGTAGCGTATTCTACTTGGAGGGTGGAAAAGGCTAGCAAGGGTATAGTACTATGGAGCTTTTTGCTAATTGTCGATAATCGTCGCGAGGTATGTGAACCTCTTCCTATCCTTTCTAGCATGATTGTTGTGAACTATGTAGTACGGTAGACGTACGTGTGCTAAACGAATTTGGTCGGTTTAAAACATAAAGTGTTATAATAGCTTTATGGGAAGTTAGTTATAACGACTTTATGTAGGTAAAAGAATGGTTTGTTGATTTTAAAAGGTAAGAGACTTGACTTAAAAATGACTTGATATGAAATGTTAAGGACTTAAGTGTGTTAAAAAGTTGTGAAACCTCATTCGTGAGTAATGAGTACTTGGTTTTTAAAGAATAATGTTATATTGATTTCGGAAATGGGAATAAGTATCGAACAAGCCATTGCAGCGTTAATAAAGGAAAAAGTAATGACAATTAATTATATTAAAACAAGTAGAAACCTTCATCTGCATAGAAGCTAAGATAAGACAAAATTGTATTACATTTCCTAGATCATGACTGCTTTAATAAGATCATTATAAATAAGTACTGATTTTCTGAAATTCCAAAGTAAGGAACTTGATTTTATAAAAGAGAGAGACTTGAGAAATTGAAGTGTTTTGTTTAAAAGGAAGGCATGGCATTGTCTTAAATTGGTTTAAAAAGAAGCAGGGTATTGTCTTGGTTTATTCCAAAAAAAGGTGTGGAAATGGTTTTGGTTTACTTGAAAAGATAGTTACTCTATTTTTGATACTATGGGTATCGTGTGACTTTTGTAAAAGAAAGGGGTCTTTTGAAAGAATTAAAGTATATAGTACTTTGGGGTTAAAACCCGGTTTTGTTGTCATAAAAATGGAAGTCTATGAGTATGTTAAATTTGCCTATGCCAGTTGTGATAGCCTTTGGTGGTATTACTATGGTACCGCGTCTCTCGGTTGGAGGGCCGACTGACTTGTTGTGAATTTATTGGGCGTCTGGCGATGTGGAGGATTCCACGGGTATGCTTCCATTGTGATTGATCTTGGCCATGCTTATACGATGAGGGATGCCGGGGCATGCGACCAGGATGCGGGTTAGATTCCCGGGTGTTTCATTACTCCATGGCCATGCTTATACAATGAAGGATTCCGGGGCATGCGACCATGTTATATTTTACTCAACGGGCTAGCTCCTCGTGAAGACATGTACCCACGATGAGGGATGCCGGGGGCATATTATATTATTACTCCATGGGCTAGCTCCCCATGAAGACCTGCACCTACGATGAAGGATGCCGAGGGCACGTTATGGTCATGCTTATACGATGAGGGATTCCGGGGCATGCGGCCGCGTTATATATATATATATATGTATTGTATACGTGTACGCTGACAGTGAGGTAGGATGCCACGGGTGTGTCACCTGGTTATATGTTACACCTACGGCTGCCGGCAGTGATGGAGGATTCCACGGGCAGGAGGTATATATATATGTATTGTATATGTGTACGCCGACAGTGAGGTAGGATGCCACGGGCGCGTCACATGAGTATGATTTATGTCATAGACTGCCGGCAGTGAGGAAGGAATTCCACGGGCATGAGTGATGACTTTGAGGGCGTGAGTCCCTGACTTGACATGACCGCTTATATGTTATGTACTGTAGTTTGGTTATCAGACATGTCTCCTGCTTTATATAGACTATTATGATTTCATTTACAGTATTTTCAGTTTCACATACTTGGTACTGTTATCGACCTCCTTGAGGCTGCGTTCATCTGCGCAGTAAAGGTATACCGGTTGTTGATCCTCGCTCATAGGATCACGGTTCTGCGTATTGGGAAGCTCCGTTTCTCCGGAGGCTTATCTTTGGTATAGTCCCCTGTCGTTGTAGGTACTTACATTCAGGGGTATGGCGGGGCCCTGTCCCGTTATAGTTGTGGTTACATTCTTAGAGGTATGTAATCTTTGTTGTGGCGAGTTTGTAAAAGGATGTAGCTGTTGGGTTTAATTATTTATATGTCTGAGAAAGGTAGTTTTGGTCACCTATTTTCTTATTTCACCGTTTATCTTTTATGAGTTTTTATTTCATTGATTTTCTCGATGTTGTATCACTAGGGTGTCCGGTAAGGCACGATCGCGGGCCAGTCGGTCGTGACAATATACTGCTCACTACCATTTGAATCACCTCTTGGCGTAGCCACCTCAAAAGGTTTTATGGACTCGGGCTCTATCCCTATTCTACCAGCAATATGAGGAGATATAAAGGACAAGGTAGAACCTGGATCTATCAAAGCATATACATCACAACATGAAACCAATAATGTACCTGTGACGACATCTGGTGATGCCTCTTGGTCCTGACGACTGGACATAGCATAAATGCGGTTACGAGGACGCTGGGCTGGACCCCCACGACCCTGCGCGGCCTGCTGGTCCGTGAACACCGCCTGCAGAGCGACCACCAAGACGAAGATCCAAAGAATCGACCGCGGCTGAACCATAACATTCCCGCCGCCTCTGGTCGGACAATCTCTCTTCAAATGGCCCTGCTGGCCACAAGAGTAACAAGCTCCTGGAGGAACACGACACCCCCATGATGGTAATCACCACATCGACCACACCGAGGCATAGGTGGCCTCGTCTGACTGGAACTCTGGTTCCTCTGGGAACCCGAAGCCCTGGAGCCCTGTCCTGCCCCTGAATACCCTGGACGTCCGGAAGACGGTGGAGGAGCGCTCTGAACCGGCTGAGGTGCAAATCCGGTCTGCTGCTGAGGTTGTCTACCTCGAAAACTACCAGAGGACCCTGCTGTCCTGGCCCTCTTCTGCTGATATCTATCAATCCGTCGGCCCCTACGTTCCTCACACCCAAGTGCATAAGCCTGCATGCGGGCAATGTCCATGCCCGGCTGAAGAGCTACTCCCGTGCAACTCTCTGCTAAGTAATCATCGAGCCCTGTGACATAGCGGTGTACTCTGTCCTCCATGTCTGCCACTAAAGCGGGGACGTACCGAGCCAACGAGTCAAACTCTACGTTGTACTCCCGGACCGTCCGCCCGCTCTGTCTCAACGTCAGAAATCTATCGGCCCGAGCTCTCCTCATCTGCGGAGGCAAGAAATGGCTAAGAAACGCCTCTGAGAACTCGTCCCAAATAGCTGGAAGCGCATGCTCCCCCCGGGACAGTTCCCATGAATCAAACCAGTCAACTGCAGTATCACGCAGCCGATGTGAACCCAATACTACCGACTCTGTCTCCGAGGCCCTGATCACTCTCATGATCCGCTGTAACTGTCGGATAAACTCCTGAGGATCATCCTCAGGCCTCGACCCATAGAACTCTGGTGGGCTGCAACTCAAAAAGTCCCGAAGTCTCAAGCTATCAGATCTGGGGTGAACTACGGGTACAACCGGAACCGCTGTCTCCCGTCTGTCCTCCTGCCTTGCCACGATCCTGGCTAATAACTGGGCCATCTCCTTGTAGCCCATATCCTCTGCTCGGTGTATGGCGGAGGCTCGTGTACCGCAGATCTCGATGGCGCCTGCGCCGAACTCTCTTTGGGCGACGTCGTGGAACTCGCCGTCCGAAACATCACCTCAGGTAAAGACTAGGCCTGTGCCCTCGTAACCCTCTGCGTCCTACTAGCAGCTCCCTCCGCTACATTTCCCTTATGGGCCGCGGTTGCCTTGCGTGGAGGCATAACTGATACATAAAAATATGTCAGAGGGAGTTCAACCTACACAGCTCTATTGCACGATCTTAGAGTGAAAGAATGGAAACCAATCCTAAATATCATGTAGCCTCCTGATTATAGATGTGGTGCACAACACACCGATAATCAAGACCCTGCTAGATACGACCTGTAGACACTTTCCGAGGATTAACTGCTCTGATACCACTTTTGTCACGACCCGACCTCAGACCCGTGACTGGTGCCTTACCCCGGGCACCCTTGTGATATAACATCAGAGAAAACCAGCGGAAGTAAACTCATAAACAAGAAATAATATAAAATATGAAACAGGCTAACCCAAAATGACTGCCTTTCCGTAAATATAACTATAACAATAACTGAACAGTTACATCCTTAACAACCCAATTTATAACAGGACTACATGCCTCTAAGAGTTTGTAACAACTATTGTCACGACCCGACTTCGGGCCCGTGACTGGTGCCTTACCCCGGGCACCCTAGTGATACAACATCAGAGAAAATCAGCGGAAATAAAAACTTAAACAGGAAACAAGATATAACATAAGAAAACAAAGCAACCAAAACGGTCACCTTGTATATATATATATAACAAACGATTACATCCTTTACAAACCACACTTGCAGCGATACTACAGACCTCTAAGAGTATAACCATGACTATGACGGGACAGGGCCCCGCCATACCCCTGAATGTACAAGTACTTACAATGACAGGGGACTATACCAAAGATAAGCCTCCGGAGAAACGGAGCTTCCCAAACCGCTGAACTGTGATCCTATGAGCGAGGATCCACAACCGATGTACCTCTACCTGCGGCATGAGCGCAGCCCCCCGAAGGAGGTCAGTACAACAGGTACCAAGTATGTGGCGAAAAATACTGTAAATGAAATCACAACAGTCTAAATAAAACAGGAGACATGTATGATAACCAGACTACAGTTCACAACATAAAAGCAGTCATGTCATGTCAGGGACTCACGCCCTCAAAGTCATCCCTCATGCCCGTGGAACTCCTTCCTCACTGCCGGTAGTCTAGGTATAAATCGTGTGATACGTATAACATATCTCGGCCCATCCCATGGGACTCGAGGTGGAATCGCATGGTCACATTCCCGGCCCATCTCATGGGACTCGGTGTCGGATCGTATGGTCACATTCCCGGTCCATCTCACGGACATCGGTGTCGGATCGTATGGTCACATTCCCGGTCCATCTCACGGACTCGGTGTTGGATCGTATGGTCACATTCCCGGTCCATCTCACGGACTCGGTGTCGGATCGTATGGTCACATTCCCGGTCCATCTCACGGACTCGGTGTCGGATCGGGTGGTATACATGTCTCGGCCCATCTCATGGGACTCGAGGTAGAATCGGCCATAACATTTAAACCCTCTTCTAAGACAGATTTAAGACACTACCATGCCTTTATTTAAAACCAACACACTTTCCCTTTTTAAAGTCAAGTAACAACATTCTTTTCCAAAAGTTCAAGTTGCATAATTTCAAATACTCAAGTCTCTTATTTTCGAAAGATTTCATAGTTCATAGTCTTAATCACTTAATAACGTAATCTCTTTTAAAACAATTTGCGTAACATATGCCTATGTGTGAGTAGGTTATACTTGTTTATAACAATCTTATTAAAGCAGCCATGATCTAGGAAATGTAATACAATTTTGTCTTATCTTAGCTTCTATGCAGATGGAGGTTTCTACTGGTTTTAATATAATTAATTATTTGTCAATACATTTTCCTTTATTAACGCTGCAGTGGTTTGTTCGATACTTATTCTCATTTCCGAAATCAGTAAAACATTATTCTTTAAAAACCAGGTACTCATTACTCACGAATGAGGTTTCACAACTTTTTAACAAAAATTCATATCAAGTCAATTAAGTCAAGTCTCTTATCTTTCAAGATCAAGTCTCTTAACTTCTAAAATCAATAAACCATTCTTTTACCTACATAAAGTCGTTATAACTAACTTCTCATAAAGCTATTATAACACTTTATGTTTTAAACCAACCAAAACTCGTTTAGCACATGTACGTCTACCGTACTACATAGTTCACAACAATCATGCTAGAAAAGATAGGAAGAGGTTCACATACCTCGCGACGATTATCGACAATTAGCAAATAGCTCCAAGGTATTGTAACCCTGCTAGCCTTTTCCACCCTTCCAGTAGAATACGCTACTCGTAGTATTTCAACCTATAAAGGCCACAAAACGTCTATCAACCTCTTGATCTCTTCGTAGAATATTTCCAAGTACAAGGTTCCTTATTCTACGGAAAATTCGGCAGCACCTCCCCCCCCCCAAGCCAACAACTCCAAAGGGGGTTACACGTCTAACCGGACGTGTACAACACTGCCCCACAATAATACTACAAGTCTACTGTAAATACAGTTCAATTCTATCAATCTTCTATCCTCATATAATATACTCAAGTATAACTACTACAACATGTAATATCCAATTACAATAGGGGGACATAGATCATTACCTCGATAAGCCCAAAATTATCCAAGATTATAAGTCGATCCTGAGCAACGTTTAGCTCCAAATCCTTACGCTCCAACCCGCTCCAAGAAACCCTTAGAAGTTTCTAAACAACTTCTCTTAACACTTCAACCAAGCTATGAAGATTTTTCTAGGGTTTCGTTTTGCGACTATTGGAATAAAGTAGTATTTCCGGGCTCCTAGTATTGAAATAACTTTGGAATACAACTAGAGATACTAGGCTAAGGTATTTGGGATTATACTACAATACTTGAAGTATTTCTACACAAGTGGGGGAGGGGGACGAAAATACTACAAATGGAGGGGATATTTTGCCTTGGAAAGTCTTAAGTGTGGGATGATAATAAGTCTTCAACTAAGGGGGTATTTATAGAGGAATCAAGGGTCAAGATCTATGCAAGTGTGTGGTCAAGATTGGGCCATGTGTGTGTGGGTCCCACCACACCACATGGCCAGGCTCCAAGTGTAATGGTCATTTCGGCCAAGGGGACAAGTGGCTAGCCACTTGTCCCTCCAATTCGGCCAAGGTGCCACATGGGGGTGACACGTGTCGCCACTGCTAAATCAAAATATTTCGTCTTCCGAAAATATCCAAAATACCGAAAATCTCAAAAACAAAGTGGGCCCCACAAAACCGTAAATTTCTCCCGTGGGTCCCACGTGACAATTTCCGAAAATAAAATCTCATAATTCTAATATAATCCAAGAAGCCCAAATACCAAATCTGGGAATCCAATTCCCATCAACGAACCTTTTTCCTTCACAAAACCCGGAAACTTTTCCGTCGAAAAATCACATCTTTCTTTCTTTCCAATATTACTGTCGTATTCTCGTACGTACGTCCTCACATACATACCCTGGAACTACGGGGTATAACATTCTTCCCCCCTTAGAAACATTCGTCCCGAATGTTCCTTCTAAGTCTCCACTACTACACTTACAAAACCGATCATGCCACCAATGGCCAGAATATAACATGTGCGCAAAACTCAAATCCAAGCCAACGAGGAATCGCCTCTAACATCACCAAAAAAAAAAGCTCTCACCCATGGTCTAAAGGATACTCCCTTCGCATCTTCACTTCACAAAAGAAATGATCACTTCCGTTCTCATAACACATGTTCGCTCCTTTTCTTACTCGTCGTACCCTTCTCGTACACCTGAACTCTTTCTAATATACGTACCACACTTCAGTCATCGCTTCAGTTTCCAAAACTTTGGAGTCACTACCTCCAAACTTGGTCATCCCACTAGCTTCAATTTCCTCTAAGGCCATTCCCGGCCTTCACGAACCGATTCTGGTCGAACGCATCCACGAACTCGTATGATGTCTACCTAGACTTGGGCCTAGCACCCTCGTGACCCTATCACAAAGCGGGACCACCACAAATTGACCCTACCCCAAACCGGGCTGCGGGTTGACCCGCGACCTTACCTCAACTCGACCCATTTCGCGCCAAACTCTCTCGTTTCCTAATCCGGAACAATCTCACTAATCAAGTCACGAAAACCTAATGGTCTTCTTAGCTCAACTACCCTCTTATAATTCACACCACTCAGGGACTTATCACACAATTATACCTCACGTATACTATGCACTCCGACAAAGGTCAATCGTAAACAAAATCTTTTACTCAAGATGGCCTCGCATCTAAGGTCTCCACGTATAATATTCTAAAGCTCACAATTTCCATGTCCCCAATCTTACCTTTTCAACTAACCAGGTTTTCTAATAACAATTTACGCAATGCTATCAGAACATAACACTTAAAATATACTCATCTTATCACACATACAAATCTCTAGAGGGGTAAGAATATACCTGTATTAACTACCTCACTTTCCCTTCGTCGCTCTAATCATAATCCTGCCCTGTCGGGCGCATAGCTATAGAAGGCGATGAACTCGCCCGACCGGTGAGCTGCGTTATTCTGCCTGTATCCCTCCTACTAGGACAGTCTCTCGTCACATGGCCCTGACGGCCGCAGGTGAAACAAGCACCAGTAAAAAGACGATATTCTCCGGGATGACACCTGCCACATCGTGCACACTGAGGGGGACATGAATCCGTCTGGCTAGAACCCCTGTATATCTGTGAACCAGAAGCCCTGGAGCTCTGACCAGCTCCCGAATACCCCGAACGTCCTGAAGACTGTGGAGGACCACTGCATCTTGGCGGAGGTGCATAACTAGCTTCTGCTGGCGGTTCGCCTCGAAAGTTACCGAAGGACCCTGCTGTTCTGGCCCTCTTCTGCTGATCTCGGTCGTTCCGTCGACCCTTCCGCTCCTCACATCCAAGTGCATAAGCCTGCATGCGGGCAATGTCCATGCCGGTGAAGAGCTACACCGAACAAGCCTGCCAAGTAGTCATCGAGCCGGTGGCGTGGCGGTGCACTCTGTCCTCCATATCGCCTACTAACGAGGACATACCGAGCCATGAGTCGAACTCCACGTTGTATTCCCAACCGCACGCCTTCTGTCTCAAAGATCGTAAATCTGTCGGCCCGAGCCCTCCTCATCTGCGGAGGCAAGAAGTGGCTGAGAAATGCCTCCGAGAACTCGTCCCAAATAGCTGGAGGCGCATGCTCCCCCCGGGACAGCTCCCACGAATCAAACCAGTCGACTGCAGTATCACGCAGCCGATGCGAACCTAAGACCACCGACTCGGTCTTCGAAGCCTTGATCACTCTCATGATCCGTTGTATCTGTCGGATGAACACCTGCGGATCATCCTCAGGCCTCGACCCATAAAACTCTGGCGGGCTGCAACTCAAAAAGTCCCGCAGTCTTAAACTATCCGATCTCGGGTGAACTACGGGTACTACCGATACCGGAATTGCTGCATCCAGCCTATCCTCGTGCCTTGCCACTATCCTGGCCAATAACTGGGCCATCTCCTTGTAACCCATCTCCTCTGTTCCTTGCCGTGGGTCTGACGTCTCAGGTACTGTGGCCTCAGTAGAGACCGCCGCTACTCTACTCGCAGCTCCCTCTGCTGCCTTGCCCTTCTGGGCCCTGATTGCCTTGCGTGGAGGCATAACTGGCACATAAGAATACGTCAGAGGGAGTCCAACTCATAACACAGATCTAAGGCACGATCTCAGAATGAGAAGAATGGAAACCAATCCTAAATATCCTGCAGCCTCCTGATTATAGGTGTGGTGCACAACACACCGATAATCAAGACTCTACTAGATACGGTCTGTAGACACTTTCCGAGGATTAACTGCTCTGATACCACTTTTGTCACGACCCGACTTCGGGCCCGTGACTGGTGCCTTACCCCGGGAACCCTAGTGATACAACATCAGAGAAAATCAGCGGAAATAAAAACTTAAACAGGAAACAAGATATAACATAAGAAAACAGGCTAACCAAAACGGTCACCTTCATGTATATATATATAACCGAACAGTTACATCCTTTACAAACCCTGCCCACAACAGTACTACAGACCTCTAAGAGTATAACCATGACTATGACGGGACAGGGCCCCGCCATACCCCTGAATGTACAAGTACTTACAATGACAGGGGACTATACCAAAGATAAGCCTCCGGAGAAACGGAGCTTCCCAAACCAGAGCTGTGATCTCATGAGCGAGGATCCACAACCGATGTACCTACCTGCGGCGATGAACGCAGCCCCGAAGGAGGTCGATACAACAGTACCAAGTATGTGGCCCGAAAATACTGTAAATGAAATCACAACAGTCTAAATAAAACAGGAGACATGTATGATAACCAGACTACAGTTCACAACATAAAAGTAGTCATGTCATGTCAGGGACTCACGCCCTCAAAGTCATCCCTCATGTCCGTGGAACTCCTTCCTCACTGCCGGCAGTCTAGGTATAAATCGTGTGATACGTATAACATATCTCGGCCCATCCCATGGGACTCGAGGTGGAATCGCATGGTCACATTCCCGGCCCATCTCATGGGAATCGGTGTCGGATCGTATGGTCACATTCCCGGTCCATCTCACGGACTCGGTGTCGGATCGTATGGTCACATTCCCGGTCCATCTCATGGACTCGTGTCGGATCGTATGGTCACATTCCCGGTCCATCTCACGGACTCGGTGTCGGATCGGGTGGTATACATGTCTCGGCCCATCTCATGGGACTCGAGGTAGAATCAGCCATAACATTTAAACCCTCTTCTAAGACAGATTTAAGACACTACCATGCCTTTATTTAAAACCAACACACTTTCCCTTTTTAAAGTCAAGTAACAACATTCTTTTCCAGAAGTTCAAGTTGCATAATTTCAAATACTCAAGTCTCTTATTTTCGAAAGATTTCATAGTTCATAGTCTTAATCACTTAATAACGTAATCTCTTTTAAAACAATTTTGCGTAACATATGCCTATGTGTGAGTAGGTTATACTTGTTTATAACAATCTTATTAAAGCAGCCATGATCTAGGAAATGTAATACAATTTTGTCTTATCTTAGCTTCTATGCAGATGGAGGTTTCTACTGGTTTTAATATAATTAATTATTTGTCAATACATTTTCCTTTATTAACGCTGCAGTGGTTTGTTCGATACTTATTCTCATTTCCGAAATCAGTAAAACATTATTCTTTAAAAACCAGGTACTCATTACTCACGAATGAGGTTTCACAACTTTTTAACAAAAGTTCATATCAAGTCAATTAAGTCAAGTCTCTTATCTTTCAAGATCAAGTCTCTTAACTTCTAAAATCAATAAACCATTCTTTTACCTACATAAAGTCGTTATAACTAACTTCCCATAAAGCTATTATAACACTTTATGTTTTAAACCAACCAAAACTCGTTTAGCACACGTACGTCTACCGTACTACATAGTTCACAACAATCATGCTAGAAAAGATAGGAAGAGGTTCACATACCTCGCGACGATTATCGACAATTAGCAAATAGCTCCAAAGTACTGTAACCCTGCTAGCCTTTTCCACCCTTCCAGTAGAATACGCTACTCGTAGTATTTCAACATATAAAGGCCATAAAACGTCTATCAACCTCTTGATCTCTTCGTAGAATATTTCCAAGTACAAGGTTCCTTATTCTACGGCCCATTCGGCAGCACCGCCCCCCCCCGTAACCACATAAATCTCCTCATCTATCAAGGCCCGCTACCAAGCCAACAACTCGAGGGTTACACGTCTAACCGCAACACCGCACAATAATACTACAAGTCTCAGTAAATACGATCCAATGTAAATACAGTTCAATTCTATCAATCTTCTATCCTCATATAATATACTCAAGTATAACTACTACAACATGTAATATCCAATTACAATAGGGGGACATAGATCATTACCTCGATAAGCCCAAAATTATTCAAGATTATAAGTCGATCCTGAGCACCGTTTAGCTCCAAATCCTTACGCTCCAACCCGCTCCAAGCAACCCTTAGAAGTTTCTAAACAACTTCTCTTAACACTTCAGATAAGCTATGAAGATTTTTCTAGGGTTTCGTTTTGCGACTATTGGAATAAAGTAGTATTTCCGGGCTCCTAGTATTGAAATAACTTTGGAATACAACTAGAGATACTAGGCTAAGGTATTTGGGATTATACTACAATACTTGAAGTATTTCTACACAAGTGGGGGAGGGGGACGAAAATACTACAAAGGGAGGGGATATTTTGCCTTGGAAAGTCTTAAGTGTGGGATGATAATAAGTCTTCAACTAAGGGGGTATTTATAGAGGAATCAAGGGTCAAGATCTATGCAAGTGTGTGGTCAAGATTGGGCCATGTGTGTGTGGGTCCCACCACACCACATGGCCAACGAAAATAGGCTCCAAGTGTAATGGCCATTTCGGCCAAGGGGACAAGTGGCTAGCCACTTGTCCCTCCAATTCGGCCAAGGTGCCACATGGGGGTGACACGTGTCGCCCCCCTACTCGTCCAAAATATTTCGTCTTCCGAAAATATCCAAAATACCGAAAATTCCGAAAATATCCAAAATACCACAAGCGCCATGATATAGCATAACACGACTAGTGTTGATGAAACTGTCGGAACTAAATGAGGATCAAAGTTGGATTTACAGTGATGGTTAGTGCTTATGGATATATTTAATAAAAAATGGATCTACGAATTAGAGCTGGACTGGATACAGATCTCAAATATAAGATCCATATTCAGATTCGATCTGTTAAAAACGAATCCGAATTCAATCCGGATCCGTCGGTTCCAAATTTTGAAAATCCATATCTTATAAAATAGACCTGGATCTACTGGATCCAGGATCTATTGTCATCTCTACTCAAGACGATTGGGTGAAACTTTAAGTGCATCAGTGACACTAGAAAGACATTTTGTAAATCTGCTCTTATTTGGAGTTACAATGATTATTTTCCCCCTTATTTTTTCTTCATAAATTGGATATTTGGTATTCTGTGTGTGTTAAATATATCCGTGATATACATGGGTTTGTATACGATGTAAATCACAGTTTCACAAGGCAAAATACCATATGTGAAACCGTGGTATACACGGTATACAAACCCGTGTATATCACGGTTTATGGAAGGTTTTAAGTGTAAATATTGTATTAAATTAGTATTGTATACTTACTTTAATTATAGGATTCTTGTACAACTAGAATATATTTTTGAGAGTAGAATAGAATTTTCCTATTATGGAAAATTGTAAATTGTAAATTGTAAATTGTATATATACTCTTTCATTAATGAAAATAATCAAGGGATTATTTATTTCATGGTATCAGAAGTCTAGGTCAATATTTTCTCCCAACTTTCCGTCCACTTTTGCATCGGTTTCCGAGAATCTCTTCTCAGTTTCCGTGCCCGGTGGTACCTTCTCTCTTCCCAAATTTCTTTCCAAATCTCTACATCACGTCTTGCGTTGCTATTATGGCTAAGAACATGTTTCACCCTGCCATTACTGTTTCTAACATCAAGAATCACATCCCTATTATTCTTGAAATAGAAAACGTCCAATACGCGACGTGGCCAAATTGTTCAAAGTTCACGCACGCTCGCATCAAGTCCTCCATCATATAATCCTGTGGCTGCTGCGGATACGGAGGTGCTTAAACCCGAGGATGATCCTAAGTTATGGACAACCCTTGATGCTACCGTTCTTCAATGGTTTTATTTCACTATCTCTACCGACCTGTTGCAATCGATTATTGAACCAGACGCTACAACTGTGGCTACTTGGAATAGACTACGTGGTATATTCCAAGATAATCAAAATTCTAGAGTTGTTTTCTTTGAGCAGGAATTTTCCCACGTCAACATGAAAGATTTTCCAAACGTTTCAGCTTACTGCAAAATGTTGAAGAAATTGGCGGACCAACTCTGCAACGTTGGCGCGCCCGTTACTAATGATTTTTTGGTCCTTCAAATGGTTGTAGGCCTATCTGAGGCCTATAGTGGCGTTGACACGCTTCTTTGTCAGAGCAATCCTCTTTCGTAGTTCTATCAGGCTCGTTTCATGCTCACGCTTGAAGAAGAAAGCTTGGCTAAGAAAGCAGCCACTAAAGCCCCTTCTGTCGTCATGGTAACCATGATCAACTTTTGTCCCTAAAACTCCACAAATTTTGGCCAAAACCGCAATAACGGTGGTGCCAAGAAGGGTCAGAATCACAAAAATAATGATAAAAACCGGGGTGGAAATCGTGGTGGCAATAACGGGGGTGGAAATGGACCTCGGGGCAGTGGGCCACAAGCCAACTGGCCTCAGCCATGGGGCCCATGGCTGTGGACTAGGCTAGTATCATTGGGCCCAACGGCACCTCCTACCAGCCGTATGCCCACAACCATAACTGGGCCAATTTCCAGCTGCCAACAGGCCCAGTTCTGCCCAGCAATAGTGGTTACCGAGACGGTCTTCTAGGTCGGGGCATAAAGCGGGTTTTCTTGCGCATTGGCCTCCGCAGACCCACCATGCAGCGGGCCACACCCATACCGACATTGAAGCTGTGATGCACATACTTGGATTAAATCCCCCGGATGCAAATTGGTATATGGACACCGGAGCCGCTACTCACATGACGTCCGACCAAGGTACTCTCTCGTCTTATTCTAATTTGAGTAACAATCATGGTATAATTGTTGGTAATGACAGTTCAATTCCAATTCGTGGTTACGGTCATAAAACTTTGTCTTCCCCCCATCCCCCTCTTGTCTTGAAAAATGTCCTTCATGCTCTTAACTTAATTAAAAATTTGATGTATGTCCGTAAATTTACCATTGATAATTGAGTTTCTGTTGATTTTGATCCTTTTG
Source organism: Przewalskia tangutica (assembly GCA_029844215.1). Taxonomy (NCBI): domain Eukaryota; kingdom Viridiplantae; phylum Streptophyta; class Magnoliopsida; order Solanales; family Solanaceae; genus Przewalskia; species Przewalskia tangutica. The sequence goes on from CM056736.1 coordinate 54,692,442, forward strand.
GTTTTCTGTGAAGGATTTCAAGACGGGAATTCCTATCATGAGATGTGATAGTTGAGGAGATCTTTATCCTATCACTCCCACATCCGGTCTTTCGAGTCAAGCATTGATATCTACTTTTGCAGCTCTCACTCTTTCCTTATGGCATGCACATTTGGGTCACCCTGGATAGTCTATTGTGTCTTCCTTACATAATTTTTTTTTATTTCTTGTAAGGGTACGCGTAGTACTCCAATTTATCAATATTGTCCTCTAGAAAAACTTGTTAGATTACCGTTTGTAGACTCTATTTTTCATACTTTAATGTCATTTGATATTATTCATAGCGATTTATGGAAAAGTCCTGTTCTCAGTTCTTCGGATCATCGTTATTATGTTCTTTTTTTGGATGACTATTTTTAATTGTTTATGGACTTTTTCGTTAGCGAAAAAATCTCAAGTGTTTTCCACTTTTTTAAAATTTAGAGCATTCATCCGTACCCATTTCGAACAGAAAATAAAAAATATTCAATGTGATAATGACAAAGAATATGATAATAGGTTATTTCAGGATTTTTATGATACTAATGGAATATTTTTTTATTTCTCTTGTCCTCATACGTCCTCACAAAATGAGAAAGTCGAACGAAAAATTCATACAATTAATAATATTGTCCGAACTTTAATGGTTCATACTTCCGTACTCCCTTCCTTTTGGCATCACGTTTTACAAATGACTATTTATCTTCTTAACATACTTCCTACCAAATGTTTGTCATATTCATCCCCTTTTCAATTCTTATATAATAAGACTCATTCGTATTCTCATCTTTGGTCTTTGGGTGCTTGTGTTATCCACTCTTTCCGTCAATCACAATTAACAAACTTCGGGTATGTTATACCCCTTGTGTATTTTTGGGTTATTCGTCTAATCATCGTGATTACAAATATTTTGATTTATCATCTAATAAAATCATCATTAGTTGTCATGTTATTTTTATCCAATTTCCGTTTGCTAAAGTGAGTAGTCCGGTGCCTAGTTCGTATAATGTTTTGGATGACGATGTCCCCCATATATTATCTATCATTTATTGGACTTGTCCTGTCTCCAAAATAAGCCAGCGGGCCCATTGCCCGCTGGACCATCCGTCCCGTCGCCTCTGCCCAGTTTATCCGTCACGAGTTCAACAATTGGGTCGCTTGTCCACTGCGCTTCGCCATCGTTTCAACCTCCGAGTCGGTGTTGGGCCAGCAGACCACCGCCACTGCGGCATCCAGTCACGATCCATTGTTTCCCAAAATCCACCCAATTATCCCCAGAGTCATAGACTTGTTACTTGTAGTCAGCGGAGTATTTTTAAACCAAAATGATATTTTAATTTCAATTCTAATGTTCTTAAATCACCCTACCCCGTAACCCAATTTCAGCTTTAAATAAAATGAATTAAAAAATTATTATAACCGACGAATATAATGCTCTTATTGATAATAAAAAGTGGGAGTTGGCACCCCATCCTTCTGGTGTTAATATTCTCCGGTCTATGTAGATTTTACTCATAAGGATAATTCTGATGGTTCTTTTGCGAGACATAAGGCTCGTCTTGTAGGTGATGGTAAGACTCAGCACGTTAGCGTGGATTATGGTGAGATGTTTAGTCCGGTGGTCAAACCGGCTACCATTCGCACTGTTCTCAGTCTGGCTCTTTCGAAAGCTTGTCTCATTCATCAGTTAGATGTGAAGAATGTTTTCTTACATAGTGATCTTAAGGAGACCGTTTACATGCATCAACCCTTGCATTTTCGAGACCCCAAATATCTTCAACACGTCTTTTTATTGAAGAAGTCCTTGTATGAGCTTAAGCAGGCCCCAGGGCTTGGTATGAGAGATTGCATACTATGTTTCATCTATTGGGTTTTCACACAGCAGGTCTGATAATTTATTGTTCATATATCATCGTGGTACTTCCTTGACTTATATATTATTATATGTAGATGATATTATATTGGCTGCCTCTTCTGATGCTATGTGAAACTCTATCATGACAATGCTCAGTTCTGAGTTTGCTATGAAAGAATTGAGACCTTGAGTTACTTTTTGGGGATTGTTGTCACTCTTCATGCAGGTGGGTTATTCTTATCACAATGCAAGTATGCAGCTGAGATCATTGAGTGAGATGGTATGTCCTCTTGCAAGTCTACTTTCACTCTAGTTGATACTAAACCCAAGCTGGGTGCTGCGGCTGGTTCACAATACGAGGATCCGACTCACAATCGCACTCTTGCAGGGGCTCTTCAGTATCTTACTTTCACGAGACCAGATATTACGTATGTCGTACAACAGATGTGTTTGTTTATGCATGATCAATGCGCTCAAATGCATTATTCGATACATCCAGAGGACACTTAACTATGGCTTATATGTATATCCTTCATCGACATCTACACTTGTCTCGTATACTGATGCTGATTGGGGTGACTGTCCAGATACCAGACTTTCCACATCCGGTTATTGTATGTTTCTTGGTAATAACTTGGTCTCATGGTCTGTGAAGCGTCAGTTTACATTATCACGCTCTAGTGCAGAGGCCGAGTATAGCCAATGTGGTCTCTGAATCTTGTTGGCTACATAATTTTTTTAGAGCTTCATTGTCCTATTCAGAAAGCTACCTTAGTTTATTGTGATAATGTTAGTGTCGTCTACCTTTCTGGTAATCCGGTTCAACACCAGCGCACTAAACACATCGAGATGGATATTCACTTTGTTCGTGAAAAGGTAGCTCGTGGACAAGTGCTCGTCTTCCATGTCCTTTCCAGGTATCAAATTGCAGACATCTTTACCAAAGATTTTCCGTCAGTACTCTTTGAAGATTTTAGGGACAGTCTCAGCGTACGAAGACCGCCCGCTATGACTGCAGGTGTGTGTTAAATATGCCTGTGATATACATGGGTTCGTATATCACGATTTCACAAGGCAAAATACCATATGTGAAACCGTGGTATAGACAGTATACAAACTCGTGTATATCATGGTTTATGGAAGGTTTTTACTTTTTAGTGTAAATATTATATTAAATTAGTATTGTACACTTACCATAATTATAGGATTTTTGTACAACTAGAATAGAGTTTTGGGAGTATAATAAGAATATGATTTTCCTATTATGGAAAATTGAAAATTGTATATATACTCTTTCATTCATGAAAATAATCAAGAGATTATTTCTTTCAGCGTGGATACATAATTTTTTTATCTTTACGTTTGTTTTTACTTTGACAAATAAATTATTAAGGTCAAATAATCCCAATGTTGGATTATTTCTAGCATAACATATTTTCCACATGACCAATTTTATATCGCACAATAAGAGGGATATCAATGTGATCACACATAAATTGACTCGAAAATGTTAACATTGTCTTACTTAATATCCGGTGTTCGCTCTTTTCATCAGGACGATTATATTTTTCATTTACGAAAGAGTAATCAAATTATACATTCCTTCCCACTTATATAAAAAGCTGCCCAAAATACCATATGAAAATAGAATCTACAGTTCATTGCACGTGGCTGTGCTAATTTCAGCAGTTGTAAATATTATAATTTATGTATTTTACTTATTTTTTTAATTTGCTGAAAGGTTTCATATTTAAATGAAAAGGGTCAAAATACCCGAAATTAAATAAAAATGTCATCTGTTTATAATTTGGTTAAAAGATTTACATAATTGGGTAATAAGGCCTCTTTTCAAATAACGGAGGATATTTTAAATTTCACATAATTTAAAAATACTACCCTTTTCCGTATATGTAATAAACTTAGATTTATCAGATCAAAAATTTTAAAATATCTTAATAGATTATACATACCTTTATTTAGATTACACACTCAAAAATTTGACTAAATTTCATACTCAATTAAACAACACACATAAATTCCGAGTCCACCAACTTTGTTTTCAAAAAGTGCAGCTGCAAGACACTCACAGTCTCACAGAGTTACAGAAAACAGAGAGGAAATGAATAATGGAAGGTGAGCATTCAAGCAAGTTGTGTTCAAGAATTATGTTGAAGGGTATCCAAAAGTGAGTGACTTCGAACTAACAAGTTCAATGATAAGTTGCCAGATTCCACAAGGGTCAAATGGTTTGTTTGTTAAGACTGAATTTCCGCATTCTAACTCAACAAAACAGCCCCTAAATACAACACAACATGCCCAACAATTACGTGAATATCTCGGCCACAACATATCATAATTCCATAACTCTTCTCATAATTCCTTAAAATCCAATTTCATATTTCAACACTTTCATATGAACAACTATAACTTTAAATATCAAGATTTCCTTCAATTTTAACATGCAATCAATGGCAATGATAACAACAACAATAATCAAACTCAATGTAACTAAAACAGTCCCAAATCAGTAAAGACACTCCCATCGACTCAACTACAACACCAAACAATCACATGCATTTTCTTACTTTCAATTTCTCTTTAACATGAATTCATCTCTTAACTACAATATCATTTAACTTCCAATTACTCTATAAGAAGAAGGAATCTTACCTCAACTTAGCCAAACAGTCCCTACTTGCTTTCGGTACTCACTGCTCCAATTTGCACCATTTCTTCAAGTTACAATGACATGCATGCATTCCTTAAGAGTTTAAAACCATCTTACTTGCATGTTTTTCTTCCAAATAGTTCATCTTCAATTCTAAAGTTTTCTAGGCAGTTTCGGTGGGCAGATTACCGTGACCCACTGTTTTAGGAGTTTACCTTGACTTAAAACTTAGTAGAATAGCTTAGGAAGAGGAAGTTGTTTTATTCTCTAACATGGTTATGGAAGATGGGGAGAATCGAAAATCTGTGGGCGGGGAAGAGAGAGGGAGGTTGAGGGAGTGGTTTTCGAAATAGGGATAGGGAAATGAGAGACACTTGGATATAAGCTGAAATTTAATTAGCATATTGCCTTCTTGTTCCACGCGTGGGAACACAAGTCCCCATAAATGTCCACTAGTTCTCACTTATTATTATTCCCTCCACTAAAATTAATCCCACAATTAATAAATCAATCTCCCACATAATCAATCCTATTTAAACGTGAAAATTTTGTCCTAATTTTTATTATACACGACACTTAGTCCATACCACATTTGTTGTATCCAAAATTATTCCGGGATTACATTCTTTTGTATACTATTTTCCAATACTCAAATCTTATTTTCTTAATTACGTTCTCAACTTGTTGTCCTAAAATTACGAGGTGTAACACTATCTCTGTAGATCCTAATTCCAAGAATGTAGCAGGTTTCACCCAAGTCCTTCATCATGGAGGTGCTAGATAACCGTTCTTTGACTGATTGCATGAGAGTCTTATTATCTCTCATTATCAATATGTCGTCTACATATATGACAATGAAGACAATACTCTCATATGTGCGTTTACTATAAACGCATGGGTCTTCTTTGCTTCTAACAAAGTCAAACGATTTGACTGCTTTGTCAAAGCAAATATTCCAACTATTTGAGGCTTGCTTAAGTCCATAAATGGACTTTTGTAGTTTGCATACTGCTTTGGGTTGAGTTTTGGATGTAAAACCTTCTGGTTGTATCATGTACACCTCCTCAATTAGATTACTATTGAGGAAGACAATTTTAACATCCATTTGCCAAATATCATAATCATAGTATGCAGCTATTGCAAGCAAAATCCGAATGGACTTAATCTTTGCAACAGGTGAAAAGGTTTCGTCATAATCGACCCCAGACCGTTGATTATAACCTTTAGCCATCAATTTTACTTTATAAGTCTGTACTTTGCCATATGCTTCACTATTATTCTTGAAGACCCATTTGCATCCTATGGGTCTAACCCCTGTTGGCAAATCAACCAAGTTTCATACTTGATTTATGTACATGAATTTCATTTCAGATTGCAAGGTTTCTTGCCATCTTTGTGAATCAATGTCCAACATTGCTTCACTGTAGGTAGTAGGCTCATCATCATCAGGAATATCTATCTCATTGTGTGTTTCAACAAGGAGGTTAAGTCTTTCAGGTGCACGATGAGTCCTAGTGTCTCTGAGTTGAATACGTGTTTGGTGTTTGTTGTATTTTGATTGTGAAAAGGTGTTTGTGTGTTGGACAATCCAGCACCTTGAGAGCTTTCAGGAATATCACTTTGAATAGGATGATGCACAACTATTGTGTCATCTTCCATTGGTTGTGTATGAGAGTCTTGCATTTGTGCATTATCCCTCACATCACTCCTACTAGCTGAAGGGTGTACTCTAAGTACACAATCATCATCAACTACTCCCATTGAATCCTTGCATAGGTCATTGGACAAGAGTTCATCCTCTATATTATTTTGCACTTCTTGAATTTCTTCAAGATCTATCTTGTTATAACTCTGTTCCTTGTAGACATAGTCTTCTTCAAGGAAAGTTGCATTTCTGAAAATAATAACCTTATGTTCGCCAGGAAGATAGAAGTAGTAGCTCCTTGTTTCCTTAGGATACTTCGTAAAATAATACTTCTCACTTTTAGATTCTAATTTGCCAGTAAGCAACTTCTTTACATATGCAGGGCACCCCTAGGGTCGCATGTGTCTAAGTGTTGACTTCTTACCATTCCATATCTCATATGAGGTTTTCTCTACTGACTTTGAAGGAACCACTACAAGAAAAATAGGCTACGGTGACGAGTAAAAATCGTCATCTACCCCTAAGATGACGGTTCCTGTAAGTATCATCTTTGTCACTGTCATAAACAGATGATGGTTCTGTATTTGTCACACGACATGTGACGGTTTTTACCCATCACACAAATGTCACAAACTGATGACGGTTCAAACTCATCACACAAAAGTCACAAACAGATGACGGTTCAAACTCGTCACACAAAAGCCACATAAATTTAAATTTTGATTCAATTTTTTTTAAATTTCTATTAAATTAATAATTTATTTTAATATGGCGGAAAAATTAATTTTGGGGATTTTTTTTGGCAATTTATTTGGCGGATTTTTTTTTTTAGCAATTTAATTTCAATATTGCAAATTGAGTGCACCGATGAAATAGACTAAGAATTTAAATAACACCAAAAAAATACATTAAATAGCTAGAATATGTTGTACAAAGTATTTCCAAAATGGATAATCATTCAAAGTGTTATTAAATTGTTTAATACAAGACTAAACATTGTTAATCAACTATCTTATCAATCTAAAATGTTCATTCATTAGCATTTAGTTTATCAACTTCTGTTTCGGCAAGTATCTTTGAAAAATGCAATCCCCACTCGACACGAACATCATCAAGTTCCTCTTGTGAGTACACGTGTTTGTCATAGAACTAACCACAAAAAAATTAGTAATGTTTGAAATAATGTAACAATTAACATGGTTAATGATCTATCATTTAAATATAGAAGTACTTACATTATTTGTCATTAAAGTTGAATCTAGCATCAACTCTTTCATGAAACACATAACATAATAGCCATACTCTGTACCACCAGGCACCAGGTTGTAGTGGTGTCTGTCATTGAACTGAATATCAACATATAAATATAACTTAAAACAAAAATTATAAAAATTCACTATATAATCACTAAATATATAATCACTCATTGATGCTATTGGTATTTTTCAATCAGTTACCACTAACTGGAGCAAAGAAATTTTTGGTAATATGTTCCATGAAAAAAGAAGATTGCTAGATTTAATCGCATTCAAATATTCCCCTCCTATGCTACTAATCAATACCTTGAGTCGTTGGAAAAAATTCATTAGAAATTATAATAACATCCTTAGGATTGAGGAATACTACTGGAAAATTCGTTCTAGAATAAATTGTCTTAACGATGGTGAAGCTAACATCAAATTTAACATTTTTCCGTAGTAAATAGGAGACAACAAAATAGGATTTGCTTCTTCAAAGCGACGAGAAATTTTGTGTTCTTTGATTCATTCCGTGGAGACTGCTACTCTGATCTACGATAACAGAATAACTCCACTTCTTCAAAAGGAAAAGGAGAAAAGTGGTCGAGTCGTTTTTGGTATCCTGACCATAACTGGGTTAAGCCCTTTGGATGTGGGGCAAGAACTTCCAAATCCAAGTTCCGAAACTTTCCCGTCCCCGGAGATCTACGAATGGGGAAAGACGTGTTTAGGTTGCCTTAGAGAAGGAAACTCCCACTTCTCTACTAAAGGGACAAGGATTGAGTTTAGCTCCTTTAACAAGCTACTCCTCGAACCTAGGATAAGATAACCAAAGCGGGCATAGGCGAATGCTGAAAGATAAGCATACATAGAAAGAACAAATTGACCCTCTACCAGAATATGATCTCTAGGTTTACCAAATCTTTCTCAACCTTTCTCATAGAGTTAAGGGTAGCAGGCTATTCAACCAACCATAAGTAAGAGCTTTAAGCTAGCGCTCCTCACCGTCCTGCTAAGCAGATTATCAGGAAACTGAATTACTAATCATGATACCCTCCAAGAGCATACCCTCAAATACTTTACCAATATTTTTACCACTATTCATATTTATTCTAAATCTATGAATCACTGTCCGCCCCCTCAAACTTTCCTTATAGACAGCCCTCTACAGGACCAAGAAATTTCGCAAGCTTTGTTTTCATTCCAACCTTTTAAAGCTCCAGCACCAGATGGTTTACACCTCCATTTTTTCATCATTGGAACATTGTCAAAACATCGGTGTTTAAATTATGTCATAATATTTTTCAAACTCAGCAAATTCCTGAACCTCTAAATAATACTTATCTTTGTTTAATTCTTAAATTCCACACATAGGCAAAACAGAAAGACAAGTTTCATGTCTTGGATCATACAAATAAAGAACACACATCATGGGTAAACCAGACCACTACAACTCACATTAACACCAAATCATACCAGACCAGACAACTACAACTGGTTAATGTGTGAATAATTATAAACAGTGAACAAAACAAAACAAACCAGACCACCATAGCTCACAGATGCTTAATCAGACCTAGCAGAGTTCATAAACAAAACTAAAGATCCCTACTTAGAACACATCCAGAGGTGAGGCAAATAGTTAAAAAAATGGCATATGATTTTTACCAAGGTAACTTCATACAACACATCATTAATTATGTAAATTAATTAAAAAAGTTATAAAAAAACTCAAATGAAAATGGGCCTCTCTTAGTGGCAGCCATGGCATTTCAGATATGTAGGGTCACTTAGGCTAAACTAAGCATACATAATCATATTTATGTTATGTGTTAGGCATAATGAGACTTCACATAAGGCACAACATGATTGGGATGGTTGCCAAGTATACTATAAGTCAAATGACCAACATATCATGACTAAATTGAACCTACCCTATATCATTCATTTGGTCAACACATAAAATGTGTAAAACATGTTGAATACGCTTATCTATATCCATAAAGAAATTGAAACTTTGGTATTACTTAGCATGATCTCAAACATGTAAAGAAAATAAAACATGACCACGTATTCAAACTTTAACTATCTAAGATCATGACTTTAAAAGTAAAAAACAAATATCATGCTAGTCATTTACATCACAATCTTTATTAAACAAGCACTAAAATAGACACTAATGAACATAGCAACATGAACAAGCTAAATTAGCACATGATTAACACAAAAATGCTTAGAAATATAGGAAAATAAACTGAGAGGAATTCAAGTTCACTTCTTCTATGCCGAAATTCATAGGCTAGAGAAAATGAGGGATGGGTTTTATTATATAGAGCCTCAGAATTCCTAGGATTTGAATCCCAAACCGATGTGATATTTGAATCGGATTTTATGTTCATTGAAAAAATTCAAATAACAATGTCAAATCTTATAATTCATCTAGATTCAAAAGATACGGACAAATCCATTAAGAATTTATCTGAAAGCGTCGAAAAAGTAAAAGAAGGGGTGGGTATTACCTTTTGGTGGAATACTGGTGGAGGAAAGGCGAGAGCATTCCCATAACGGCTGAGCCTTAGTGTCTTTGCCATTTTTGTCATCGGTGACACGGAGAGAGAGAGGACGTTGAGGCGGCTAGGGTTTCTAACCCTAGCTGATGTGACAGAATGAAAAGAGAAAGGGGTTTATCGCCCTTTAAACGTGAATTGGACCGGGTCGCGGTCCTAAATGGATCGGACCCCGTCTAAATTATCAAACATTGCAATATGAACTTAATACTCTTTTATGTTCCCCCCTTATATTTCTACCAAATATTTGACTATCAACTTTCATTTCCAACATAATTACAAATAGATGTAGGCTCCCTCTATTGGTACGTTTGAGCTTTCAGTTAATTAATTGCAATAAATTTTATATTTGTCAAAAAATTTATATAATCAATTTTCATGAAAAATAAAATTCAGACTCATATTTGAATTTATTGAGAACTACAGTGAATGTAGAACTACTTAATTTTAATTATGTTGATAGTAGGATACTTAAATAGCAAGTCTGTGTTGTAAAATATGAATAAAGAACACTGGATTGGAGGCTTAAAACAAGTACTAAATATTGTTTTAATTTGATTGACTTTGAATTCCAACCTAACTGTGTGAGCGTGAAGACACTTAGTATTTTTACAGAGTTTTTAATCTTTTAGTTTTTATAATGTTAAAACGACAACGTTTAGTTTGTTTGTATTAAAAATAATTTTAAAATAAAAATAAAAATCGTGTAAGTCTTAATTTGAATTTAGAAAGTGTTAAATAAATAATAAAAATGGTGTCGTTTTAAACAGTCAAACGCGTCATTTTTGGTCAATTTAAAACACAAGTCACTTATTTATGTGACATTTCACAAAACTGTCACACAAACGTCATAAATAAATGACACTAAAAAAATCGTCACACAAATGTCATAATTATATGACACTTAAAAAACCTGTCACACAAATATCTTAATTATATGACACTTAAAAAACCTGTCACATGAATGTCAAGAAAAAGGATAAATTTAGTAAAAAGATGTGACACTTGCATTTCTGTCACACGTGAACTGTCACCGTAGCCTATTTTTCTTGTAGTGAACTCGGTTCAAAATATAGATTGAGCTTTGTAATGCATATCCCAATTGGTATGTTGGTACATCTGAGAAGATCATCATGGATCTAACCATATCTAATAAGGTATGATTTCTCCTCTCAGCAACACCATTCATTTGTGGTGTTCCGGGAGGTGTCCATTGTGATTGAACTCCATGAAACTTCAAGTAATCTAGAAATTCTTTACTTAAATATTCACCTCCTCGATCTGATCGAAGGGTTTTGATACTTGTTTCAAGTTACTTCTCTACTTCTCTACTTTTGATATTGTTTTGTTCGTGCAATACTTCAATTCAACCATATGCATTGAAACATTTTTGTAAAGAAGCAATAAGAAATTCCATCACATGTGATTACATTGTGAATTTACTTCCAAAGAGCTTTTGGCAGCAAAATCACTTTTAAGAGGAAATCAACACATTCAAAACAAACGAATGAAGGTCAATGAAAAACAGGTGTCATACAAACTGCACTAGTAGGCAATTCCAGTAAACATATGCAAAAAATGGAGGGAGAGGGATGTACTTCATGAATTTCTCAAAAGCTTTAAACTTATGTTTAATAAGATACACATGCCCAAACCTTGAGAAATCGTCTGTAAAAGTGATGAAATAAAGACCCTTCCCTTAGCTTGAGTTGAAAATGGCCCACATACATTGGTATGGACTAACTCAAGCACCTCTTTGGCACGTACCCCTTTCCCAGGAAGTAATTTGGTTGTCATCTTTCCTCTTAAGCAAGATTCACAATTACCATATGACTCTAAGTCAAATGGTTCTAGGTAAACTAATTTTCTCAATCTTGCTATCCTTGATTCATTGATGTGATCAAGTCTACAATGTCATAAGTAGGTGGGATTTCTATGATTACTAATTTTAGCTCGTTTATTTTGAATATTGAAAATTTCATAGCTACAATTTAAAACATACAATCCATCCACAAGCGGTGTATTTTCACAAATAAACCATTATAAGAGAAAACATAATTTTCATTGGTAATAAATAAGGAAAACCCCCCAACGTCTAACATATGGACATAAATAATATTCCTCGTTAACGAGGGAACAAAATAACAATTATTGAGTTCTAAATAAAAGTCTGAATGTAAATCTAGTCTATAAGTCCCCACGTGTTCAACGACAACTCTTGCTCTGTTTCCAATGCATAGATCCACTTCTCAAGGTCCAACCTTTCTGCTGTCAATTAGCCCCTGCACATTGTTACAAATGTGTGAGCCACAAGCGATATCTAATACCCAACAGTGAGAATTAGTTATAGACATTTATTTCAATAACAAACATACCATATCCACCAGGACCAGAAGCACCTTGTGCTTTGTCTACCCTTGGAGCTATACAATCCTTCTTCCAATGTCTCTTTCTCTTGCAATTGAGGCAAACATCAGAAACTATCTTGGCCTTCTTTTGAAAAACTCCTCGAGGTTTTATAGCTGTGGGTGTGGCGGCAACCGTCTTACCCCTTTTCTTCTTCTGCACATTCTTACCCTTAGGCTTGAACTTGCTAGATGAGCCCACCATGAGCACATCTTTACCTTTGGAGGTGGACGATTCGAAGGTCTTAAAAATATTATGAAGCTCTGGGAGATTCGCCTTAGTTCCATACATGTTGTAATTTACAATAAAGTTCTCAAATGAAACAGGAAGCGAATTGTCACGACCCGACCTCGGATCCGTGACTGGTGCCTTACCCCGGGCACCCTTGTGATACAACATCAGAGAAAACCAGCGGAAATAAACTCTCAAACAAGAACCATATAAGATCAAAATAGGCTAGCCCAAAAATGGCTACCTTTCCGTAACATAAATAAAACAGAACTGAACAGTTACATCCTTAATAACCCAATTTATAACCAGACTACAGGCCTCTAAGAGTTTGTAACAACCATGACGGGACAGGGCCCCGTCATACCCCTGAATGTACACAAAACCTACAATGTCAGAGAGAACCGTACCGAAAATCAAGTCAAGCCTCCGGAGTAATGAAGCTTCTGACACCTGAGCAAAGATCCTAAGAATGAGGATCCACCACCTGCTTACCCTTACCTGCGGCATGAACGCAGCTCAGGAGAAGGGGTCGATACAACGTACCAAGTATGTAAAACTGGAAAATACTGTAGTAATATCATAAGTCAAAAATAAGCTGGAGTCATAGATAGAAATCAATTTCCTTGCACTGTGCCTTACTAACAATGAGAGTAACAAGTATAAATATTATAGCATAAAAATAGGAGGCTCACGATCAAAACAGGGTACCTCGCCCGTAGTATCGTTAAGCAATCCTACTCCTGAGACTATTTCACCCGCATGGGTCCTGTGGACCCGCATGAGGTCATCCGCCTCGTCATGGGACTATTTCACCCGCATGAGACTATTTCACCCGCATGGATCCTGTGGATCCGCATGAGTACCATCGCCGTACTCGCATGGGACTATTTCACCCGCATGGATCCTGTGGTCCGGATCCGCATGAGTGCAAGCGCCGCACTCACATCATGGGTAGCAAATCCATGACATAAATAATAACCCGGGGTTTACCCCGTAACAATATAAGTATATAACATAGCTCATCCGGCTATCATACATAACATAAGCACTACCGGCCTATCATATCATACATAAGCACTACCGGCCTATCATATCACAACATAAGCACTACTGGCCTATCATAAAATAAGCACTACCGGCTTATCATAACATAAGCAAGTTAAGAAATCCCCTAACTTCTTATTAACATTATTAATATATCCTCTCATTTTAGTATCCTAAGGCACTAACATGTCTTTTAATAGAAAATCCGGGAATTCAACCCAAGTACCATGTACTTCTAACTTTTTAAGAAATAACTCTTTTTATACAAAAATTCCAAGATACTAGCCACCATAGTATCAAGTTACGATTTCCTTTCAAAACAAGTCACATGTCCTTTTAGAAATATAATAGACTTCTAAATCAAGTGACTTTATTTCCTTTAAAACCTTAGACAACCAATGCCTAAAAATCAATTCACCTTTCTTAGTTTCAAATCCTTTACCCGTACTTGTTCTAATTAGAGTAAACCTTTCTTTGTGAACTTTTCAAAAACTAATATAACCAACTTCCCATAAAGTCATTATATTAGCGCTATTCCTTTGTCAAATACATTCTCCCAAAATCCAAGGGACTTATACTTTTTAAAATGAAACAAGTACCAATATACTTTAAAACAAATGAAGGATATCAAATCTTGTACGTCTACCGTACTACATAGGTACAACTACTCATGCTCAAGAGATAGGAAAGTTCCACATACCTCTTCGGTTAATCCACTTGCTAAGTCAGAAATACCGCACGTAATATGTCAACCTATAATGACCATAATACGTTTATTAACCCCTAATTTCAATGTAGAAATTCCAAATTCAAGTTACCAATTCCTAAGGAAAATTGGGCAGCATTTCCTTTTTTTTCTACTCACTTTGCCACCTTTTCAAAGGCCGATTTTCAACACTCAAACGCCACATTAAGGCCCAACATCCAAACCAACACAAAGGGGATTACACACCTAATCTTGGGTGTGTAAAATTCTGCCCCATAAGTTATAATAATACACTTAACAATTCTAAAGTAGTTGGTAGGCTACAACATGCTCATAATGTCTCTTTAGCCAAATCCTTCATACCCAAACAACATTTCTTGCATGCAATGACTCTAATAGCATTATTTACTACCACAAGTTCTTTGTTCTTAACATGCAACACTAAAAACTAATAATAAAGGAAGAATCATTACCTTAGAGCTTTAGCCAAATTTATCCAACAACTTGCTAGCTTCTATTCCAAGAACACCACCACAACAACTGTCACGACCCGTTCCGGGGCCCGTGACTGGTGCCTTACCCGGGCACCCAAGTAGTCATACATCAGAGTAATCAGCGGAATATAAAAACAAGACATGAAACAGTTGTAAAATGAGACACAGTTTATGTGAGAAAATGTCGCCTTTCGGCATATATATATAAACATAGTTTTGCAGTTACATCCCAACTGTACAATAGGACTACAGACCTCTAAGAAGATAACAACTATGGCGGGACAGGGCCCCGCCATACCCTGAATGTACAAAACTATATACAACAACAGGGAGATCATACCCAAAAGTCGAGCCTCGGAGAAGATGGAGCTCCTGACACCAAAGCAAAGAGATCCTAAGGATGTGGATCTAGCACTGCTTGCCCTTACTGCGGCATGAACGCGGCCCAGAAGGTCAAGACAACAGTACCAAGTATGTGAAAGCGTAAAGTACTTAAATGAAATCAAGTATTTAAAACCATTTGCAAATACAATTAGTTCAATTGCACATAGTGCTATATCACAAGAAGAACAATAATAGGTAAGCCCATGTGAGTCTTTTCTAGGCGCGAATGATCGAAGCAAGGCCAATCGCCCATAGTATCATTATGCGTGCCTAACCTGGACTCCGTAGTCGCATAGGTCACTGAGACCGCGTAGGTATTCTCGCATCGGGGTAGCTAACCGGTACCTCTCCGGACTCGCGATCCGCATAGTCTCGATAGACGCGTAGTCACGCACCGCATAGGGCATCCGCGTCGGGATAAAACACCGGAATGATCAATCACGGAACTCCGCGACTCGCGATAGTCACGCGGACGCATAGGCCGTATAGACCGCATCAAGGGTGGCAAGCCCTCGGTATAATAAGTCGAGGGTAGGTGATATAATAACATTACAACTGACTTACCGTTTAGCAACGTAAGCACAACAAGAATGACCCCCTTTCACAACATCACAAGACACTAACACACGTAGCATCATAATATGTCTATTTATCAACAATCTTACTACACCTTACAAAAATCAATACAAGGTTTTTATAACAAATAAGTAAACAATTCCTTTTATCTTTCTTAAGTTGTTATACCTAACTTCCCATAAAGCTAGTATAACTCTTAAGCTTTTTATTTAAAAACCAAATATTTCTCTTCTGTTAAAAATGATTCAGTATTCTTTTGAAATGCATCAAGATTCTTATTATTCAGGCTTAAGTCAAAAGACATTGCCATAATTATTATTCAGGCTTAAGTCAAAAGACATTGCCGTAATTATTATTCAGTTAACACATGTACGTCTACCGTACTATATATATATCTTAAAATATCATGCTTAAGAGTATAGGAAGAATCACATACCTTCTCGGCGAAAACCACCTGCCAAGTCGAATATGTCGCGCGCAGAGAATCAACCTATAATAGTCAGACACGTCTATCAACGTCTAGACTACTCAGAACCGTTCTAAGCGAGAGGGTCCTCTATTCTACGGAAAATCGGGCGACTTCCCTGCAGGTAAGCTACTCAAGTCTCTTGTAAATACGGTCCTATGTAAATCTGTTCAATTATTCTTCTTTTATACCCTTCTACGGTGATAATTGATTCAATTCTATTGCAATATCCTTCAAGTATTTTATACTTATTCCTATACTTCTACAGTATGTATTCTCTAATTACAAAAGAAGGATAAGATTATTTACCTCGATAAGCCCAATATTATCCAAGTATAAACGTCGATCCTGAGCGAGGTTTAGCTCCTAATTTATGCGCTCAAAGCTCGAGAACCCTTAGAAGTTTCCAACAACTTCTACTAAGTACTATCTGATTTGGGCTAGGGTATTTTAGAAATAGCAACTATACTTGGAAGACAACATTTCTACCAAGGGAGGGGGTAGGTTTCGCTAGGACTACTAGGCTAGAGGGTGTTTCGGCCAAGGCCTTCATGGGAGGGAGTGTTGGACGAAAATGCTCACAAGGAGAGGAGGATTTTCAAGACTTGGAGAGTGATTTGTGGATGAAGAACTCTTCATCTAAAGGGGGGGTATTTATAGGTCAAGCAATGGCCAACCAATGGCCAAGATGAAGCCAAGTGCAAGGCAAGTGTAGGGTGAGGATTTACCCAAGTGTCCTTATCCATCTACTATACAAATATCCTACCAACTCCTTGACTTGTGCAAAGGCACAAAAAACGTGCCAATCCAAGCCTCAAGTTGCCGTCGATAAGGGTGACAAGTGTCACCCTCGTTAGTCCAAAATATTTCATCTCTGGAAAAATCATAAAAATTATAAATGACATAGCGAATTTACCTACGAAGTTTAGTAAAGCGTTTCGTCGAACGATTCTTTTAGTGAGTTGTGCCCAGTATTTTTGTCCAAAGCCTAACCTTTAAGGCTAAACTTTTATGCGTCGCCCTTACGTACATACTGAAATACTGGGTATAACATTCTCCTCTCTTAGAAACATTCGTCCGAATGTTCCTTCCAAGCGATTAACGATAAAGCTTAAGCGGTTTGCAAGTGCCACATGGCGTAGCACAAAATAACACTTAACAATTTCGAAAATTAAAACGGCAAGTAGGAAAGTAAGTTACGGAGGTGTAGAATAAGTGAGGATACCTACGCCTCATGTCCTCCTCTCGCTTCCCACGTCATCTCTCGCCTAAGCTCATTCCGCCACAAGACTTTGTGGAAGCCACGTCCTTGGTCGCGCAGCGCTAACGACGATCGATTATCGCTATGGGAATCTCCTCATACGATAACCCCCGGTCACTGGACATCGTCAATCGGGTGTACCACTAGATGGATCCGATACATCTCCTCAAGATAAAGCGTGGAACACCGGATGCACCGCCTCCGGTCGGACGGCAGATCAACTCGTAGGCAACCTTGCCTACCACTGCGGACAATCGATAGGGCCCGATGTACCTTGGGCGAGTTCCCTTCTTCCGAATCTCATCACACGCTTCATGGGTGACACCTTGAGAAAACCCAATCATCAACCTCGAACTCGGATGCCGACGGCGATGATCTGCGTATGACTTCGCCGACTACGGTATCGATGAACCGCTCTGGATAAGCTTCACCTTATCCACTGCCTGCTGCACCAAATCTGGTCCACTAACTGCACCTCGCCTACATCAAACCAGCCTATCGGCGATCTGCACTTCCTCCCATACAAGGTCTCATAGGCGTCATGCGAATACGGAGTGGTAGCTATTATTATGCAAACTCAACTAGAGGCAAATGATCCTCGGCTACCCACGGTCAATAACACGGGCTCGCGGATATCCTCGAGAGTGCGGATAGTGCGCTCTGCCGGTCCGTCGTGCGTGGATGGAATGCGATGCTCACTCGCTGCGTCCACAAACCGCCTACGGAAAGACCTCAGGAAGTTAGCGTGGCGGGCTCCTGCATGCGATATGATCGAAATAGGGACTCCATGCGATCGGCGATCTCTCGGATGTCTGATGCGGCATAATCCTCGGTAGAAAAGTAGTCTGCGGGAAGAAAGTGGGATGATTTAAATCGACTGTCGGCGATAACCCAAATAGAATCATGCTTCGCCGAGTGCGAGGTAATCCTGTGATAAAGTCCATGTTGATCACCTCCCACTTCCAGGTCGGGATCTCTATCGTCTGCAATAATCCACCAGGCCTCTGGTGCTCTACCTTCACATGCTGACAACACGGGCACTGAGCTACGAACTCTGCAACGTCCCTCTTCAAGCCATCCGCGATAAGCAGATCTAAGGTCGTGGTACATCTTGGTCGACCGGATGGATAGAGTGTGCGCTGTGTGCTTCCCCAGAACTCTGCCGAAGTCACGAAACATCCGAACACACAACCTTCCTCAAACCTTAGCACCCATCGGTGCTACCTCAGGACCCTTCCCGCCGCGAAGAGCGTATCACGATAACGTGTCAAGCTGGATCCTCGGTGTTGCCTCTTCACCTCGCCGGCGATGGAAGACTTGGCAACCTCGCGAACTCGAACCCCGCTATCGAATCAATCAAGCGGACACCAAGGCTCGCTGGCGATGCAAATCACGAACCATGTCCCTCCTCTGCTGCGCATCGATAGGCTCCCGTCGACCTACGACTAAGAGCATCGCCAAACATTGGCCTTCCCGGGTGGTACAGGATATCAACATCGTAATCCTTAAGCAACTCTAACCACCGTCTCGTCGTAAGTTCGCTCCTCTGGTGAAGATATCTTGGAGGCTCTTGTGGTGCGTATAAATATCCACATGAACCCCATACAAATAGTGCCTCGGATCTTCAAGGCGTGAATCACGCTGCGAACTCCAAATCATGGGTGGGGTAGTTCCTCTCATGTTTCTTAATTTGTCGGGATCGTGCGCTATAACTCTGCCTCTTTGCATCAACACATCCCGGCCCGATGCACGACGCGTCACAATACACGACATAGCCGTCTGGACCTGCGGAAGAGTAAGACGAGGCGGTCGTCGATCTCTCGCCGATGGCGGAAACCTGCTCACAAGCATTAGTCCACGAAACTTAGCGCCACGAGTCGGCCGAGTCAATGGTGCGAGATAGAAGCAAACTTCTCCACGAACCGATAGTAACTGCGAGGCCCGAAAGCTGCGCGCACTGCCGGAGTAGTAGGTCTAGGCCAAGTCTGACTACCTCGATCTTGGCGTATCCACGAATACCATCGGCCCGACAATATGCCCAAGAAAAGCCACCGAAGCTAACGAAAGTCACATTTGGAAAACTTGGCGTATAGCTTCTGGTCGGAGAAGCTATGTATTATACCGTATTTCAGTATGCGTGAGGCGTGCGTATAAAAATTTAAGCCTTAAAGTTGGCAAGGTTGAAAATTTGGGCACAAGTGCGAAAAGAATCGTTTTTCGGCGAAGCGTTTTACAAGACTTGCGAAGGAAAATTCGGCTATGTCATTTCTAATTTTTGCAGATTTTTCGAGAGGCGAAACATTTTGGACCAGCGGGAGGGTGACAAGTGTCACCTCACATTGGACGTGAGATTGGGCGGTAAGTTGGACGAATTAGGCAATGGGTTAGGTAGGATATTTTGTGCACTTTGGTGTGGTAGATGGATAAGGTGCACATGGCTTAATCCTAGCCCTACACTTGCCTAACACTTGGATGAATCTTGGCCATTGGTTGGCCATTTCTTGACCTATAAATACCCCCCCTTTGTTGATGAAATTCTTCATCCAAAAATCATTTGCTAAGTGTTAAAATCCTCCCGCCTCTTTGTGAAAGTTTTCGTCCACACACTCCCCCTTTGAGAGCCCTCGGCAGAATACACCACTAGCCTAGTTGTTTTCGTATAATACCCCCCCCCTTTGTGGTATTGAAATACTCTCCAAGTATTGTTATAATGCCCAAATACTTTAACCCTTATACCTTGTAGTACTTTCAAAAGTTACCTCTATACGTAGAGTCCGGAAATACTATTATACTTTCCCTCATAGTCGGTTGAAGTGTTTAGTAGAAGTTGCGTAGAACTTCTAAGGGTTGTTTGGAGCGGATTAGAGCACTCGGAGTAGGAGCTAAACGTTGCTCAGGAGCGACATTAACTTGGATAATTTTGGGCTCATCGAGGTAAATACTACTGTCCTTCTATTGTAATTGGAAATTACATACTGTAGTAGTATAGAAATGAATATAAGATTCATAGAAGAGAATTGAACTGTAATAGAAGGATATTACAGAAAAGACTTGAACTAAAATCACATCAGAAGAATATTAGAGTAGAAGATTAAACTGTATTTACATAGAATTTGTATTCTGATGGTGATAACCTTTATTGGTTGAATGTTACGCAAGTAGCATGTGCTACTTAGAAGGTGGACAAGGCTAGTAGGGTTATAGCGTGGGCGTTTTGCTTATAGTCGATAATCGTCGCGAGGTATGTGATTCTTCCTATACTCTTGAGCATGAAGTATTTTAAAAGAATATATATATAGTACGGTAGTCGTACGGGTGGCAATGTCTTTTGACTTAAGCCTGAATAATAAGAATCTTGAAGTATGTCAATAGAGTTAAGAAACCATTTTTGAAAGAAGAATAACACTTGGCTGTATGGGTTTTAAAAAGAGTTATACTAGCTTTATGGGGAGTTAGGTATAACGTCTTAAGAGGGGTAAAGAAAATGGTTTACTGATTTTTAGAAGTTAAGAGACTTGATCTTAAGAGATAAGAGACTTGACTTGAATGTATTAATATGAATTTTGTGTGAAACCTCATTCGTGAGTAATGAGTACCTGGTTTTAAAAGGAATAATGTTTCTTGATTTGAAATCAAAATGAGTATCGAACAAACCAACTTACAGCGCTAATAAAGGAAAATGTATTGAATAATGAAGTATTATTAAAACCAGTAGAAACCTCCATCTGCATAGAAGCTAAGATGAGACAAAATGATATTACATTTTCTAGATCATGGATGCTTTAATAAATGGTTATAAACAAGAATAAACTGCTCACACCTATGGCATATGTTATTCAATTGTTTTAAAAGAGATTAAGACATTGAACTATGAAACCTTTCTAAAATAAAGAGACTTGAGTAATTGAAATTAGGCAAACTGGAACTGTAGGGAAAAAAAAGGCATTGTTTTGTCTTAAATTGGTTTAAAACATAAAGTGTTATAACAACTTTATGAGAAGTTGGTTATAACGACTTTATGAAAACAAAAGAAGGGTTTTATCATTGGTTTTAATGTGATAACTTGACTTTAAAAAGGGAAGTTGTTTTGGTTTACTTAAAAGATGTAAGTCACTCTATTTTTATACTACGAATTATCGGGTGACTTTTATAAAAGGAATGGATCTCTTAAAGGAATTTAACGTCGTAGTACTTTAGGTTAAAACCGGACTTTATCATAAGATGAAAGTACTTTAAGTTGTGTGTAACTTGCCTATGTTTGCGTGTGATAGACTTGTTGTGCGAATGTATTTCACTCGACTACGCGTTCATGGGATGAGCAGGAATGTATTTCACTCGACTACCGTGTTCATGGGATGAGCAGGGAATGTATTTCACTCATTCTACCGTGTTCATGGGATGAGCAGGAATGTATTTCACTCGACTACCGTGTTCGTGGGATGAGCAGGAATGTATTTCACTCGACTCGCGTCCAGGATGGGCGGAATGTATTCCATCCATTCCGAGTTCATGAGATGAGCAGGGAATGTATTCCACACGTTTCTATCTGGGTCCATGAGATGGGCGAGACATGTTATCGTATCACATGATTTGTACCTAGGCGCCGGTAGTGAGGAAGGAGTTCCACGGGCATGAGGATGACTTTGAGGCGTGAGTCACGACTTGACATGGCTTTTATGTTGTGGCTGTAGTTTGGTTATCATACATGTCTCACGCTTTATATAGACTATTATGATTTACGTTCTGATGTTTCTGATTTCACGTACTTGGTACTGTTATCTTGACCTCGCCGGGGCTGCGTTCATCCGCGGTGAAGTACGTCGGTTGTCGATCCGCGTTTAGGATCACATTTCAGCGTATTGGAAGCTCAGTTCCTTGGAGGCTTATCTTTGGTATGTTACCACGAGTGCATGAGTTCTTGTACATTCGGGGTATGGCGGGGCCTGTCCGTCATAGTTGTTGAAAAAAAAATCTTAGAAGTGCATGATTTGTTGTGGGCGGGGTTGTAAGGATTATGGCTATTCGAATGTCTATGTATATATATATATCTTTGAAAGGCAACCGTTTTGGTTGGCTTTGTTTTCTTTCATCTGATCCATATGTATTTATATGTTTAAAGTTTTTATTTACGCTGGGTTTCTCTGATGTTGTATCACTAGGGTGCAGGGTAAGGCTGATCACGGGCCGAGGTTGGTCGTGACAAAAGTGGTATCAGGCGATTAATCCTCGGAAAGTGTCTGAGCCGTGTCTAGTAGAGTCTTGATTATCGGTGTGTTGTGCGCCCGTCTATAATGTCGAGGAGGCTATAGGACATTTAGGATTAGTTTCCATTCTTACCGTTACGAGATCGTGCCTTAGAACGTGTGATAAGTTGGACCCCTCGGCGTATTCCTTTCCTTTACGATTATGCCTCGCGTAAGGCAACCGAGCCCAGATGGGCAAGCGATCGAGTCTTTGTTAGTGAGATCTGAGGAATGCAGCGCGAGCGGTCGATGCGAGGCAGTGCTTCCAGCGGCGAGTTTTGCGGCGCCGCCCGGCCAGCGAGTTTAAGCGCGGCGATGGCTGCTGAGACTCTGATACGAGCCTCGATCCACGGCTGGAGGCGGATGAGATGGGTACAAGAGATGGCCCGATTCTGCGGCGAGTCGTGGCGATATGAGGATAAGATGGATCTGGCGATTCAGTCGATGGTACGTAGTTCGCCCGAAGCGAGCGATTTGAGACTACGGGATTTTACGAGATGTAACCTTGATTTTATGGTTCGAGGCACGAGATGATCGCGAGGAGTTCATCCGGCGATTCTGACGGATCGTGAGTGATCGAGCATCGGAGCCGAGTCGGTGGTCTAGGTTCGCGTCAGCTGCGTGATACTGTGATCATTGGTTTGATTCGTGGGAGCTGTCCCGGGAAGAATGCACTTCGGCTATATGGGGCGAGTTCTCAAAGGCATTTCTTGCACACTTCTTGCCTCCACGGATGAGGAGGGCTCGGTGACAAATTTTTGGCGTTGAGGCGGGGCGGGCGGACGGTTAGAAGTACAATGTGAGTTCGACTCATTAGCTCGGTATGTCCCATTGTAGTAGGCGATATGGAGGATAGAGTACACCGCTACGTCACGGGCTAGATGATTACTTAGCGAGCATGCGGGTGTAGCTCTTGTAGGGCATGGACATTGCCGCGTGCGGCTTCATGCGCTAGGATGTGAGGCACGGAGAGGTCGGCGGAATGGCCAGATCGAGAAGAGGCGGGGCGAGGTCCTTTGGTAACTTTGGCGGACCGCCTGGCATCGAGCTAGTTATATACCTCGCGGTCACGAGTGGTCCTCCGCGATCTTGGGGCGTTCGGGGTATTCGGGGCTAGTGAGCTCGGGGCTTAGTTCCGCGGTATCGTGAGTTCTAGCGGAGATTCATGTCCCGCCGATTGTGCGCGATGTGGCGGGCGTCGTCCCGGGAATGTCGTCTTTCTGGTGCTTGTTTCACTGCGGCCGTCGAGCCATGTGGCGGCGTGCTTATAGGAGAATGCCGGCGGCGCGTAGCCTGCCGGATCGATGGCGAGTTCATCGCCTTCTACGACTATGCGCCTGCGGTGCCTATGATTAGAGTGAAGCGGTAGATACGGTATATCCTTAACCTACAGAGTTTTGCATCGTGATGCAATGATTATATGTTGTGTACTATGTACGTGATTTTGCAAGTGATCTTTGTCGGAATGTATAAGTATCGTGGAGTGATGGTGGGAAAATTCCTTGGGTAGTGTAAAATGGAAGTGGTAGCTTTCATGACTGTATAAATAAGATTATTCGGATTGGAAACAAGAGCTTGATCGTTAAGTGGGTGGGTTGGGGCCGTGTCGCGGGCGAACCCGCGGCTTTGTTTCAGTGGGGTCGGCTGGGTGGTCGCCAGGTGGTAAGTCACGAGGATGCTAGGCCCAAGTTTAGATGACCATCGTATGAGTTCGTGGATGTGTTCGACCAGAAGCGGATCGTGAAGGCCGGGAATGGCCTTAAGGGAGATTGAGGCTAGTAAGATGACCAAGTTTGGAAGTGGTGACTCAAAGTTTTGGGGCTGAAGCAATGGCGAAGTGTGAGTGCATTATACTAGAAGAGTTCAAGTGTTCGAGAAGGGCACGACGAGTAAGGAAGGAAGAGAACGTGTGTTACTTTGTGGCCATGTGTGGCATTGGAAACTTGTTTAAGTTAAGAAGAACTTTATCGTTATCCGTCTTGAGAAGGAACATTCGGGACGAATGTTTCTAAGGAGGGGAGAATGTTATACCGTATTTCGAGTAAGTGCGTGAGGCGTGCGTATAAAAATTTAAGCCTTAAAGTTGGCAAGGTTGAAAATTTGGACACAAGTGCAGAAAGAATCGTTTTTGATGAAGCGTTTTACAAGACTTGCGAAGGGAAAATTAGGCTATGTCATTTCTAATTTTACGGATTTTTTTAGAGGCGAAACATTTTGGACCAACGGGAGGGTGACAAGTGTCACCTTTCGCATTGAGCGTGAGATTAGGCGGTAAGTTGGGCCGAATTGGGCAATGGGTTAGGTAGGATATTTTGTGCAAGTTGGTGTGGTAGATGGATAAGGTGCACGTGGCTTAATCTAGCCACACTTGCCTAACACTTGGATGAATCTTGGCCATTGGTTGGCCATTTCTTGACCTATAAATTACCCCACTTTGTTGATGAAATTCTTCATCCAAAATCATTTGCTAAGTGTTAAAATCCTCCCTCTTTGTGAAAGTTTTAGTCCACACCCCCTCCTTTGAGAGCCCTCGGCGAATACACCACTTAGCCTAGTTGTTTCGTATAATACCCCCTTTGTGGTATTGAAATACTCTCCAAGTATTGTTATAATGCCCGATACTTTAGCCCTTATACCTTGTAGTACTTTCCAAAGTTACCTCTGTATCGTGAAGTCGGAAATACTATTATACTTTCCCTCGATCCAAAAAGCGAAACCCTAAGGAAAACCTTCATAGTTGTTATACCGTATTTCCGGAGTATGCGTGGGGCGTGCGTAGAAAAGTTGGACTTTAAAGTGGCTTGGCGAAAATTAATTATTCCTGACACACGGTTAAGTCGTTTTTAATGAAACATTTCCACGACTTTCGTAGGGAAAATTCCGGCTATGTCGTTTTAATTTTTGCGGATTTTAGAGGCGAAACATTTTGGATAACATGAGGCGACACTTGTCACCTCTCGTTGGAAGACGTCTTGGGCGGTGGAGTGGGCCGAATGGGTTGGCTTTTTGTCTTGGAGTTGGTAGGATATTTTGTGGTAGATGGATAAGGTGCACTTGGCGAGATCTTGGCCTACACTTGCCTTGCACTTGGCAAGATCTTGGCCATTGGTTGGCCTTTGCTGAACCTATAAATACCACTCCGCTGAAGACTTATTCATCCAAAATGTTCTAAGTCTTAGAAATCCTCCCACTCCCTTGTTGTTCTCGTCCTTCCCCTTTGAGGCCCCCAGTCGAGAGTTCTCCACTTGGCGAGTACCCCTAGTGGGGTAGGAGTATACACCCCATATGGTGTTGTCTCGTATAAATACCCCCTCTTGGTTGAAATACTCTCAAAAGTATTGTTATAATGCCCAATTACCTTAGCCATATACCTTGTAGTATTCTAAGGTTATACCTATCTAAGCCGAAATACTATTATACTTCTCGTCGGTCTCAAACCGAAACCACAGGAAAATCTCACTAGTTAGTTGGAGTGTTATGTAGAAGTTGGTTAGAACTTCTAAGGGTAGTTTGGAGCGGGTTGGGCGCTGAGTTGGAGCTAAGCGTTGCCCAAGATCGGCGTCTCTACTTGGATAATTATGGGCTTATCGAGGTAAATATCTTGTCCTCATTGTAATTGGAAATTACATGATTGTTAGACTATATAGTTGAAGTATACTATATATAGGCTGAGCGTTGTTATCGTGAATGTCTTTGGACTTATGCGAATAATAAGAAACCTTTTGAAAGAAAGTCTTTGTTGTAATTACATAGGGTGTATTACAGTAGACTTGTGTAACTTTCTGTGAGGTAGGGTGTGCGCGTCGGATTAGGCGTATAACCCCGGTTGGCTTAGTAGCCGGCCAGATAGAGGAGGAGATTTCTGTTGCGGGAGGTCTTTGCCGAATTTCTGTAGAATTTTCTCGAGATCTAAATATTAATAAAGCGCCTTGTGGCCTTATAGGTTGAAGTACTACGTGTGGCGCGATCTACTTGGCTTAGGAGTAGCAGCGGTTGGAAGTACTTGGGCGTTTTGCTATTAGTCGATACTCGTCGCGAGGTATGTGAACCTCTTCCTATCTCTTCTAGCATGATATGTGTGAACTATTTAGTGCGGTGAGCGTCATGTGCTAAATGTATTTGATTGGTTTAAAACATAAAGTGTCATAACGGCTTTATGGGAAGTTGGTTATAACAACTTTATGTAGGTAAGAAAATACTTTGTGGTTTTTAAAAGGTAACTGATGTGAACTATAACTGGCTTGTTATGTGTTAATAAAGAACTTGAAGTATTTCAAATGATTTTTGAATCATTTTGAAAGAAGAAGTAATACTTGAAAAACTTAAGAGTTATACTAGCTTTATGGGAAGTTAGTGTCACGACCCGTTCCGGGGCCCGTGACTGGTGTCTTACCCGGGCACCCAAGTAGTCATACATCAGAGAAAAACCAGCGGAATATAAAACAACCAAGATATGAAACAGTATAAATAAGACACAGTTTAGGAAAAAGTTGCCTTCGGCATAATGTATATAAATAACCCAAAATGAGCGATTACATCGACCTTACAATGGTGCAGGACCTGCAAGAGTTTAAAACAACAATGGCGGGGCGGGGCCCGCCGTACCCGAATCTGAATATCTACAGCGAGGGGACCGTACGAAATGCTAAGCTTGAGAAAGCGGAGCTTTCCCAACTGAAGCGGTGATCCTAAACGAGGATCAACGGTAGGAGTACCTTTACTGCGGCATGAGCGCGGCCCGAAAGTCGATCTGAGTACCAAGTATGTGGCGAAAATCGTAAATGAAATCATAGTAGTCTATATAAAGCGGAGACATGTATGATAAGCCAAAACTACGATTCACAATAAATAAGCGGTCATGTCAAGTCGGGGACTCATGCCTCAAAGTCATCACAATAGAACCGTGCGGGGTAAGTGCGAAGGCGTGGCGACTACTAAAACCACAGTACCAACAAGGTCATAAAGCGTATCATGAGATCTGTCTAGCCGTCGCGTGATCAGCGGCGGCCCCGCGCGATATCTAATGTGCGCATCTAGTCTGGAACTTCCCGCGACTCGCGTAGGCCAAGCAGATAGGCGCGCATGAGGTATAACCCGCATCGGTAGCTACTCCCCGGCGTCTGAGACTCGTCGTCGCGCCAGCTACAAGAACGCGTGACCACGAGGGCGCGTACTAACTGGAACTCCGCGATTCGCGTAGGCCATCTGAGACCGCGCAAGGTATTCTCGAATCATAGGTCCATCGACCGCTGAGTCTACCCGCGTCGGAGGCGGCTTAACCGGAGTTATGAATGATATAATATCAACATAACAGATTATTGCTAAACAACGTAAGCACAAGGAAAAACCGCTTTACACAAATATCACAAGATACTAACTCGCGTAGCATCCTAACATGTTTACTTATCCGATAACAAGAAAATATTACAAGACTATCACAAATCAATACAATCGAGTTATTCACACAAGGTACTTTCTACATTATGATAACAAGTTAGGGTTGTTAGCCCCAAAGTACTTAATGTATTACTCTTTTAAAAGACAGTTTCTTTTACAAAAGTCACATGATAACCGTAGTATAAAAATAGAGTAATTATCTTTTGAAGTACATTAAAACACTTCTCCTTGTAAAATCAAGTAACAACATTCTTTTCCTAACGTTCAAGTTTGCCTAATTTCAATTACTCAAGTTTCTCATTTTGAAAGGGTTTGTAGTTCATAGTTTTAATCCTTTAAAACAATTTGAGAAACATATACCCTAAGTGTGAGTAGGTTATTATTATTCGTAACAATCTTATTCATGACCATGATCTAGTAAATGTAATATCCTTTTGTCTCATCTTAGCTCTGTGCGGATGGAAGTTTACTAGTTTTAATAATACCTTTTATTAGCGCTGCTGTGGTTTGTTCGACATTTATTCTGATTGGTAAAACATCATTCCTTTTGAAAACCAAAAATACTAATTACTCACTAATGAGGTTTCACACTTTTTAACAAAATTCATATTAGTATAATAAGTCAAGTCTCTTATTTCCTTAAATCAATAAATCGTTCTTTTTATCACTCTTGGCCGTTATACCTAACCTCGTAAAGCTAGTATAACTCTTAGCTTTTAAAACCAAATGTTACTCTTACGAAAAAAATGATTGGTATTCCTTTGAAATGTTTTGATTCTTTATTATTCGGGCTTAAGCCGTGAGGCATTCTTGAAGTGTTATTCGAGCTTAAGCGTGGCGTGCGTAAGTATTGTCGAGCTTAAGTCGAAGACATTGCCGTAGTTATTATTCGATTAACACGTATGCGTCTACCGTACTATATATATTGTAAAATATCATGCTTAAGGAAGAATCACATACCTTCTCGCGAAAACCTCCGCGAAGTTGAATATGTCGCGCAGTATCGACTATAACGATCAAATCGTCTATCAGCGTCGGTATCTTGTACAAAGTTCTAAGCGAGAGGTTCGTTATTCTATGGTCATTTAGGCACTTCCCTACCAGGTGAGCTACTCGAGTCTCTTGTGAAAGCTTGATCTATGTAAATCTGATTCTATTATTCATCTTTTAAACCCTTATCTTTGTGATAACAGTTGATTCGATACTGATATCCTACAAGTATTTAATACTTATTCCTATACTTCTACGGTATATATATTCTAATTACAAAAGGAGGATAAGGTTATTTACCTCGGTAAGCCCAATAATATCCTAGATAAAAGTCGCGCTGAGCAAGGTTTAGCTCACAAGTTGTGCGCTCAGGTAGCTCGAAAACCTTAGAAGTTCTTCAACTTACTAAGGACTAAGGGATTTGGGCTAGGGTAATTTGGGCATTATAACAATACTAGAAGGCAACTTTTCTACGAGGAGGGGGTAGTGTTTCGGCTAGGCTAGCTTTAGAGGGTTGCTCGGCTAGGGCTTCTCAAAAGGGGAGGGTGTGTTTGGACGAAGCAACAAGAGGGAGAGGAGGATTTGAGACTTAGATGGATTGCTCGATTTAGGATGAAATAACTCTTCAACAAGGGGGTATTTATAGGTCGAGACATGGCGACCAATGGCCAAGATTATGCCAAGTGCAAGGCAAGTGTAGGGTGAGGATTTAGGCAAGTGTCCTTGGCCAACTTGCGCACAAAATATCCTACCCGACTGCTTGACAAAATTGTCATCGATTGGCCTCGATGCGTGTAACGTCCGTGATGAGAGGGTGACAAGTGTCGCCTACCGTTGATCCAAAATGTTTCGTCTCTCGGAAAAATTCGCAAAAATTAGAAATGACATGGCGAATTTATCCTACGCGAGTTGTGTAAAGCGTTTCGTCGGCGACTCTAGCGGGTGTTGTGTACAAAGTGGAATTCGTCGAGCCAGTAGGGGTGACGCGTGTCGCCCTCCTGCTCGTCCAAAATATTTCATCTTAGAAAATATCCACGATGGCCAAAATCTCGAAAACAAAGTGGGCCCACAAAGCCAGTAAATTTTCTCCGTGGGCCCAGCGTGACCATTCAGAAAATAAAATTCCATAATTCTCTAAAATTCCAAGAAGTCCGAATACAAATCTGGGAATCCAATTCCCGTTAACGAATCTTTTCCTTAAAGCGGAAACTTTTAGTGGAAAAATCACTCTTTCTTCCATTCGATTCGATGTCGTATTCTCATCGTGCGTCCTCGCATACATACCTTGAAACTACGGGTATAACATTCTCCCCTCAGAAACATTCGTCCGAATGTTCCTTCAAATATCAAAACAAGCGGTAGCGATATAGTCCTTGCTGCTATACTTACGGAAGCTTGACCGTACCACGCTGGTGCGACACAACAAGCGCATACTTATCTCGAGTCCACGAGGAATCACCTCTATCACAAAAACTCTACTCGAGATCTAAAAGATACTCCGCCCTTTACTCTTTACAAGCGAATGATCACACCTATGCTCGTAATACATGCTCGTTCTTCCTTACTCGTCGTGATACCACTTTTGTCGCTTTGTCGCGAGCCTTGCCTGACGACCCGACAAATAGTACGGTGCTTGCGATCCACGAGGATGTCGTACACTTCTTATGCGCTCGAACTCTTACCACCATACATTCTTGCTTAGTTTCCAAATCCGGGGTTACTATCTCTAGCATGATCGTCATTAGCGGGAACACTGCGGGTGGATTTTCGATGCTTTCGAACATAACAATACGAAGGCCGGACGTCTTGCCTCTAAGTCGGACGGCAATGCTAACATATAGGCAACTGGCCTAATCTTCACATGAACTCAAAAGGCCCAAAGTAACACGGCTAAGTTCCTCTGTTTTCCAAAACTCATCACACCCTATCCGCAATCTGTGGAACAAACTGAACCAACTATCGAACGCGCCAGCGTCGAACCAATCGATCGGCAACTTATACTTCCGCCCCTACAAGGCTTCCTAAGGCGACATCCGAATCTGAAAATGGTAGCTTAAACATTCCGCTACGAGGAGACAACAATCCCATAACTACTCGCGAAATCCAAACCTTGCCCAGGCGAATGCGGTCGAGGCTTACGAGTTCTTAACCTGCTGGTAAAACTTCCAAAAAAAGCAGTAGTACCACGGGCTCCTTTATGCTGTCATAAGGTGAAGGTAGGCCTTCCGTGCAGCCTTACAACCTTTACGAAATAATCGTCGCGACTTACCGAGTACACGGTCTTTGCTAGAAAACGAGGCGGTGACCTCGCCGGCCCGACTCTGGTCGAATGTATCCACGAACTCGTGCGTTGGTTAACTAAACTTGGGCCTAACACCTAGTGACCCTACCACCGGCGGGACCACCAGCGGCCCGCGCTGAAGCAGGCCGCAGGTCGACCGCACGTGGCCTCGGCCCAACCCGTGATGCAAACACTAGCTCACGATTCGGAATAATCTCACCAATCGCGTTCACGAAAACCTAGCGGTCTTCTACCCTCTTTCATTCCACATTACTCGAGGATTCATCACAAAATATCTCACGTATACTATGCACCTCGACAAGGGTCAAACACGAAGTAATTCTTTTTACCAAAGATGGCCTCGCCTCTAAGGTCTCTACGTCTGCACATCTAAGGCTCCCACTTTCTCTATCCCCAATCTTTCACGATTAACTAATCATGATTCCCAATCACGATTAACACGATGCTATCTGAAAATAATACTTAAGATATTAAGCTACCATATAAATCTCTAAAGGGTTAAGGATATACTGTATCTACGGCAACTTCCCTTAGATCGTTGTCAAGCCAACGCCTGTGGTGCATTGGGGAAGGTGATGAACTATCAGCGATCTGGCGAAGTCTCTACATCCGCGCCACCCGGTCGGACAATTCCTGCAAAATGGCCTGCTGTCGCCAACATAACAAGATGGCGGAAGAGCGGCCTCCCGTGATGGCCATCGACCGCAGCGGCGCGCCCGAGGTGGGGTGGCCTCCTCAGCTTACGCCTCCTCTCAGAACCGCTGCATCGGCGATACAGTGGTGAGTCCTCGTACTTGTATCCGTCCTCATAGAACATTCCCTGGCCATATGGCCATGACGGCCGCAATAAAAACAAGCACCGATAAAAAGCGGCACTTCCAGGGATGACACTGCCAGCTGTGAACGAGGAAAAGCGAACCTGTGGAGGACACTGCTGCGGGCGCGGCGCATGTCTAATCTGCTGGCGATTCGCCTCGAGTTGCAAATGATCCTGCCAATCGGGCCCTCTTACGCGCTCTCGGTCACTCTGCCGATCTCTACCTCTCTCGGCCATTGCGCACGTAATCTGAGCATAAGCTGGCTCGTCCACGGTGAAGAGCTACTCCTCATGACCCAACTTTAGATAAGCATCAATATCCTTGGAATCTGGTACATAAAATACTCTCTGGTGCCGAGTCCTTTGCTAACAGCGGGCGTCTCCTTCCGATCCATATTTTTACTGCTCCAGTGGTGGGCGAAAGTCGGATGTCATGGCCAGCGGTAGGAGCTGCTGCGTGTAAACTCTCTGCTTCTTTGGCGGCGTCTCGAACTCCGCGTGAAGCATCACGGTGATGATTGGGCTGTGCCCTTCTAAATCTACGTACTCTGCTCGCGGCTCCTTGGTGCCTTGCCATACAGGCGAGGTTACTGGCGGGCGTCATTTGGTAAAGGAAAGGAATCGTTAGAGGTCGACTTATAACCACGGCTCTAAAGCACGATCTCGAGTGAGAAGAATGAAACCAATCCTAAATATCCTATAGCCTCACGATTATTGGTGTGGTGCGCGACACGATAATCGAACTACTAGATCTGATGCAGTAGACCTTTCCGAGATTAAGCGCTCACGATACCACTTTTGTCACGACCCGTTCGGGGCGTGTTGATGTCTTACGGGCACCAGTAGTCATACATCGAGAGAAAAACGGTGGAATATAAAACAACGAAGATATGAAAGCGGTATAAATAAGACACGGTTTACGGGAAAAAGTTGCCTTTCGGCATAATGTATATAAATAACCCAAAATGAGCGATTTACATCCCAACCTTACAACGGTCTACAGACCTGCAGAGTTTAAAACAACAATGGCGGGGCGGGGCCGCCGTACCTGAATACGAATATCTACGGCGAGGACGTACCAAAATGCTAAGCTTAGGAGAAGCGGAGCTTTCCAATGGAGCGGTGATCCTAAACGAGGATCAACGGTAGGAGTACCTTTGCCATGGCATGAGCGCGGCCCAGAAGAGTCGATCTGGCGGTACGAGTATGTGGCGAAAATCACGTAAATGAAATCATAGTAGTCTATATAAGGCGGGAGACATGTATGATAAGCCAAACTACGATTCCTGATAAATAGCGGTCATGTCAAGTCGGGGACTCATGCCCTCAAAGTCAATCACAATAGAACCGTGCGGGGTAAATGCGAAGCGTGGCCGACTACTAAAACCAGCGGTACCAGCAAGGTCATAAAGCGTATCATGAGATCTGTCTGACCGTCACATGATCAAAGGCGGCCTTTCGCCCGCGAGTATCTAATGTGCGCGTCTAGTCACGGAACTTCCGCGACTCGCGTAGGCCAAGCAGATAGGCCGCGTGAGGTATAACCCGCGTCGAGGGTACTTCTCCCGGCGTCTAGACTCGTCGTCGCGTAGCTACTGAGAACCGCGTGACCACGAGACGCGTACTAACTGGAACTCCTTGATTCGCGCATAGGCCATCTGAGACCGCGTAAGGTATTCTCGAATCATAGGTCCATCGACCGCTTTGAGTCTACCAGCGTGGAGGCGACTTAACCCGGAGTTATGAATGATATAATATCAACATAGCGATTATTGCTAAACAACGTAAGCCGACAAGGAAAAACCCCTTTACACAAATATCACGAATGCTAACTCGTAGCATCTAACATGTTTACTTATCCGTCAACAAGAAAATATTACAAGACTATCACAAATCAATACAATCAAGTTATTCACACGGTACTTTCTACATTATGATAACAAGTTCGGGTTGTTAGCCCAGAAGTACTTCATGTATTACTCTTTTAAAAGACCGTTTCTTTTACAAAAGTCATGATAGCAGTAGTATAAAAATAGAGTAATTATCTTTTGAAGTACATTAAAACACTTCTCCTTGTAAAATCAAGTAACAACATTCTTTCTAACGTTCAAGTTTGCCTAATTTCAATTACTCGAGTTTCTCATTTTGAAAGGGTTTGTAGTTCATAGTTTTAATCCTTTAAAACAATTTGAGAAACATATACCTAAGTGTGAGTAGGTTATTATTATTCGTAACAATCTTATTACTGACCATGATCTAGTAAATGTAATATCCTTTTGTCGTCTTAGCTCTATGCAGGATGGAAGTTTACTAGTTTTAATAATACCTTTTATTAAGTATTCGTGGTTTGTTCGACATTTATTACGATTGGTAAAACATCATTCCTTTTGAAAACCAAAAATACTAATTACTCACTAATGAGGTTTCCACTTTTAACAAAATTCATATTAGTATAATAAGTCAAGTCTCTTATTTCCTTAAATCAATAAATCGTTCTTTTTATCACTCTTGGCGTTATACTAACCTCGTAAAGCTAGTATAACTCTTAGCTTTTAAAACCAAATGTTACTCTTACGTAAAAAATGATTGATATTCCTTTGAAATGTTTTGATTCTTTGTTATTGAGGCTTAAGCGTGAGGCATTCCATGAAGTGTTGTCAGGCTTAAGCCGTGGCATTCAGTAAGTATTGTGTCGAGCTTAAGTGAAGACATTGCCGTAGTTATTATTCGATTAACACGTATCGTCTACCGTACTATATATATTGTAAAATATCATGCTTAGGAAGAATCACATACATGCCGGCGAAAACCTCTGCGAAGTTGAATATGTCGCGCGAGTATCGACTATAACGATCAAATCGTCTATCAGCGTCGGTATCTTGTACAAAGTTCTAAGCGGAGGGTTCGTTATTCTATGGTCATTTAGGCGGCCTTCCCTGCAGGTGAGCTACTGAAGTCTCTTGTGAAATCAGTCACATGTAAATCTGATTCTATTATTCATCTTTTAAACCCTTATCTTTGTGATATGATTCAATTCTATTCTGTGATATCCTTACAAGTATTTAATACTTATTCTATACTTCTACAGTATATATATTCTAATTACAAAGGAGGATAAGGTTATTTACCTCAGTAAGCCCAATAATATCCTAGATAAAAGTCGCGCTGAGCGAGGTTTAGCTCACAAGTTGTGTGCTCAGGTGGCTCGAAAACCTTAGAAGTTCTTCACAACCTACTAAGGACTAAGGGATTTGGGCTAGGGTAATTTGGGCATTATAACAATACTAGAGGCAACTTTTCTACCAAGGGAGGGGTAGTGTTTGGCTAGGCTAGCTTTAGAGGGGGTTGCTCTCGGCTAGGGCTTCTCAAAGGGAGGGGTGTGTTTGGGCCAGAAGCAATGAGAGAGAGGAGGATTTGAGACTTAGATAGATTGCTCGATTTAGGATGAAATAACTCTTGACAAGGGGGTATTTATAGGTCAAGACATGTGACCAATGGCCAAGATTATGCCAAGTGCTGGCAAGTGTAGGGTGAGGATTTAGGCAAGTGTCCTTGGCGACTTGCATGAAATATCCTACCAACTCTTGACAAAATTGTCATCGATTGGCCTCAATCGAGTGTAACGTCCATCAATGAGAGGGTGTGACAAGTGTAAGCCCTCTCGTTGATCAAATGTTCGTCTCTCGGAAAAATTCGCAAAAATTAGAAATGACATAGCGGAATTTATCCTCACGCGAGTTGTGTAAAGCGTTTAGTCGAGCGACTCTAGCGGGTGTTGTGTACAAAGTGGAATTCGTCCAAGCCAACTAGGGGGTGTGACCGTGTCGCCCTCACTACTCGTCCAAAATATTTCATCTTAGAAAATATCCTGATGGCCAAAATCTAGAAAACAAAGTGGGCCCACTTGTAGTAAATTTTCTCAGTGGGCCCCAGCGTGACCATTTAAATAAAATTCATAATTCTCTAAAATTCCAAGAAGTCCGAATACCAAATGGGAATCCAATTCCGTTAACGAATCTTTTCCCTTCAAAGCAGGAAACTTTTAGTGGAAAAATCCTCTTTCTTCATTCCAATTCCAATGTCGTATTCTAAATGCGTGCGTCCTGCATACATACCTTGAAACTACGGGGTATAACGATTAGGTATAAACTCCCGTATCTACACAGCATTCCCGATGGATGAGCGAGCCACTTTATGATATGTTCGCACCAAGCCCAACGGACATGGGAGGTTAAGGTGGAATCACTCCCGAAGCAAAGAGATGTCGTAGGAATAAATCGGTTGAACAATTAGTAGAATTCCGCGTCATGGGAGTGGAACCAGAGCGCGGAAAAAAATTATAACTACGCGGTTAAAAATGCATTAGCGATGAACACGGAATGTACTTGGCACTCCGTTAGCTACATACAAGGTCCCGTAAAGGGGTAAGATCTCACGCGTCGCTCCGGCAAAGTCATTTGCCAATGGCGACCCAGATATTTTCTGAAGGATGTAAAACTTGGTTTCAAAGCTAGATTTTGCGGATAATGGCAGCATGTTATCGATTTCGATTTTAAAATTGATTTACGTAAAAGGTGATGAAAACTCTGCGGACTTTACGACTAGAGATTTTTTAGAACCAGGCTTTAGAACTGTAAATGTGGCGTCGACCTAGATTTGGTTAGAAGCATAGAAAAGCTAAAACAACGCACTTTATATATGGACTATTATGAATAGGGCTTTCATAAGCCGTGGGCTGGAATATGTTCTGATTTCACAGGAAACCTCCCGAGTAATACGGCCTCGCTTCCCGAAAAGAGGCTAGCGTTCAATGCGGTATGACCTAAGAATTCGAGGCCAGTACGCCCGTCAAGCAGAAACTTTTAAAAAAGAGCTACACCTTTCTGAATGATTCCTCGAGAATCCGTTCCTTCGGAAGCTTATAAAACCCAGCCGGTATGTGCAGTGAAAAAGAGTCTCTTGTTCCTATTCGAAATGAGAATTTATCGGCCGGGGCCAATGTCCCGTCAATAATGGCGTTAGATAAGCCATATAAGAAGCTTGAGTGCATTAGGCGCTTTTGAAACGCATTTACCTGAGACCACGGTATGTGGATAATCGAGGACCAATAAAAACAAGAAGAATGTATAGATTCATTTTTATTAGATCTGAGATTCCATTGAAATAGAACATAAATACTTGATAAAGCAGAGGAGAATTGAGTATTCCAAATTTCACGATTAGAAGATCTTAAGTCGCTTTTAAAGCTGGTATATGGATCAATTTAGTTACGATCGGGGTACCATTATCACGAGACTATAAACGGGCAGGTTCGAACTTATAAGCTGGTATGATTATAAAAGAAAGATGCATGGTCAGATTTCTTTCTATATGTCCAGTCAAATACCCATCGTGGTTACTAAAAAAGTATCTTGAGGGCATGAAAGATAAAATCATTCCCGGATGGATTCTGCAGATGAGTGGAACATATTTGAAATCTGCTAAGTGGTGGGCCACGAAAGCTTCCAAAAATCGGTATGATTCGCTTTTTGCGGAACAACCAAATTCAATCAACACTCCCGAGCCACGATAAATGCGATAAAATTTTTACTCCGTAAAATGGAGTTTTATACGTCTAGAATTAGGGCGTTCGATATCGGCGGCTCATAAATAGGATTAAATATTTACCCCAGCAAGACCGTAGAAAATTAGTAATGATTGGAGCCACAAAGTTAAAGAAGATAAATTGAAGAAGAATAAGTCATCTTGCATCGGAAGGAACATCGATTCCAATGAAACAAGAGGGGGGCTGAAGCTCTCAGAAGCCCTTAACAAAATTAGAAGATGACGAAAGCGTGGCATCGGATTACGATGGAAATGATTTTCTTACCGGTGGACGTGCACAAATTTCCCAGAGAATTCGCATGAAGCCTCTTAGTGAAGCGTACCTCTGATAAGTAATAATAAACATGATAATTGAAGAATTAAGGAAAAGGGGATTAACCCAGTTACAAGTTGCAAAACTTTGAAATTAATAAGGAAACGAAAGGATCGGAAAGGAAAACCCGGAGAATGAATAATAAAGATTCTTTAACACAACTGTACGAAGCTTAAAAAAGAAACGATCTACAGTGATAACTTTACGACATTTCTTGGAGATGGCTATTCATGATGTGAAAAATTCGTTGAAATCTGATCCGGTGTAGCAACTAAGGCCTCCATTTCGGTGTGAGAAGTCTTTGGGGAAATGCCTGAGCATGCGAAACAAAAGATTGGTGTTATCACGAATATATAACCAAACGAAATTCTATTAATGGCTGAGTCGGAAACATCGATTCTGGCGGATTTATTAAAGAAATTATAAATCTAAAAAGAAATTCTCAATATGAAAAAAGAAGATGCTGGAGTCCATTTTAGAGGCTAAAACCCAGTTAGCGGTTCGTTAAAGTTTAATTCCATTAATAACACTTGCATTTATCACTTGAAGAAGTAGAAAAATGAACTGAGGATTAAATTAATATCGAGGGCAACCTTTAAAGCTATGTCTATTAAGATAATAGTAAAGATTTTATCTTACAAAGATTGCATTATTAGACTCTGGGCGGATCAGAATTGTATTTGCCTTGAAGAGGAATAATTCTACTAAATTAGTATAGCTTATTATTAATCTTTTCTACAGTTTATTATTATTAACCTCTTTTCAAATTTGAAGTGGCGTTTGCCAAGCAAATCCGCCGATATTAAAAAAAGTTCTTGGGGCTAGTGTTTTCTTTCCATGTACTTATTAATTTCTCTCAGAGGTGAAATGTTTGGCGTTTATTGCTTTAGGTAACATGGTTGGGCTGTGCCCTCGTATAACCCTGAACTCTACGATTTGAAGTCCCTTGTTACGTTTAATATCATGCACATGCGAGGATTCTTTTTGGATCCGGGTTGCCCCTTTAGACGGAGGAGCATAGCGATGAGAAGATCTTACCACTTTACAGGGGACCTTTTATGCCATTCTACATTAGGTATTCAGTGTTTTGTCTTGATATTTTCTCCTATGAAACCGTTCTTAAGCTCTAATGGTGCTCGGGGGTATGCCTGTCATTATGGAGTTTATCGGTGATTTGAAACCACCGATAAAAGATTCTATTTTAAATTATATTACGTATTTACTTTTCGCAGAAATTTCCCGCGTCTTAAGCGCTGATATTCCGCTCGTATGTAGTATCGAGCCGATGTTGTTAGAAATGAGTGAGTAGTGCCGTTCTGCCAGATCCTTAGGCACCGGTGTTGTTCTTATGGTTGCTAGAATGTCTTTGTTACTGCTGTTGATTCATGTAGTTGCAGGAATAGTGACCACTGTTCGCGAGAAGTCGACTTTGTTCGGGTTCCTATAGTTGCGAGTCGTTGCTGATATTAACAACAAGTGCACTATTCCCAACATTAGATTTAATCAGCCCAGTTGTTATCTTAAACCACAAAGGTTTGTCCTCCTTGCAGGTACTCTTTGCGAGTAGGCACCATTTCTGGACAGAGGAAATTTGCTTGAAGGTTGGACGGGACACGTCATACCCTGAATGGCACCTACACAGCAACAGTGGAAACCGTAGATAAGCCTCGTTGGAGCTTTCCCAAAAGTGTCGGATCTAAGCGAGAGCAAGCGGCGGTTACACCTGTTTACTGCGGCATGAGCGGCCCGAAGTAATTAAAAGAATGAAAGGGAAATAGTGTTATTGAACTAGGATAAAGTAGAACTATTTGGTAAATAATTATAAGAATGAAGAACTATCTGTTGACAATAAATAGCGGTCAGGATGAGGACTCGCGCCCTCAGAGTCATCATCCAAATTTAAGTAGTCGGAGGAATAGGATATAGTATGCCCGTTGAAACCTAGTACAATGAATGGGGAAACTAATGACCACAGAAAAGGATGGTAGCCTCGTATATAAACGACCATACAGTTAAACGTAGTATTCTATAAATGAAGATGCGCCCGAGTCGCCCAGCTATAAGAAAGTATAGATTCTATTTGATTGGTTTAAAACATAAAGTGTCATAACGGCTTTATGGAAAGTTGGTTATAACAGCTTTATGTAGGTAAGAAAATACTTTGTGGTTTTTAAAAGGTAACTGATGTGAACTATAACTGGCTTGTTTTGTGATAATAAAGAACTTGAAGTATTTCAAAAGATTTTTTGAATCATTTTGAAAGAAGAGTAATACTTGGTTTTTGAAAACTTAAGAGTTATACTAGCTTTATGGGAAGTTAGGTATAACGGCTTAAGAATGTTTTACTGATTTTGGAAATCAGCATGTGTATCGACAAACCACTGCAGCGTTAATAAAAGGAAATGTTTTGAATAATTAAGTATTATTAAAACCAGTAGAAACTTCCATCTGCATAGAAGCTAAGATGAGACAAAATGATATTTCCTAGATCATGGCTGCTGTAATAAGATTGTTATAAACAAGAATATCCTACTCACATAAGGCTTATGTTCTTCCGATTGTTTAAAAGAGAATTACATTCTTAAATGAGTAAGACTATGAACTACGAAACCTTTCGAAAATGAGAAACTTGAGTAATTGAAATTAGGCAAACTTGAAACGTTTGGAAAAGAATGTGGTTACTTGATTTTACAAAGAGAAGTGTTTTGATTTACTTCATAAGATAATCACTCTATTTTCATATACTACGGGTATCGTGTGACTTTTGTGAAAGTAACGTATCTTTTAAAAAGAGTTAATGTATGAAGTACTTTGGGGATAGAAACCCGATCTTGTTAATCATATAGTAGAAAGTGCCTTGTGTGTATAACTTGATT
Organism: Przewalskia tangutica; assembly: GCA_029844215.1. NCBI lineage: Eukaryota > Viridiplantae > Streptophyta > Magnoliopsida > Solanales > Solanaceae > Przewalskia > Przewalskia tangutica. The sequence continues at coordinate 54,733,543 of CM056736.1, forward strand.
GTGTTGGGTTGTGATAGCCTTGTGATACTTTCTTGGTTATTTGATAAGTAAACATGCTAGGATGCTACGTGTGTTAGTATCTTGTGATGTTTGTGTAAAGGGGTTTCCCCTCGATCGCGCTTAAATAGTTTCACTATCAGCCGTTATGTTGGTATTGTACCACTACTTTGCCATTCGGAGGTTAAGCGCCTCCGCGGGGTAGACTCGGCGGGTCTAGTGACCTATGATTCGAGAATACCTCATGCGGGTCCCGTGGGCCTATCGCGAGCTACGAGAGTTCCAGTTAGTTTGCGTCCTTTATGGGCATGCGATCGAAGTCGGCGCGTTGTCGGGAGTAGCTACCCTCGATGCGGAATACCTCATGCGGGCCATTGGGGTGGCTTTATGCGAGTGCGGGAAGTTCTGGGCTAGACGCGCACATTAGATATGCGGCGAGTGGCGGCTTTGATCATGTGATGCAGACAGATTTCATGATACGATTTATGACCTTGTTGGTGCGGTGGGTTTTAATTAGTCGGCTATGCCTTCATACTTACCGTCACGATTTTATTATGACACAGTGGGACTCGGTGTTCATGTGTATCTCTTGGTGCTTTTATATATCATAGACTGCTGGCAGTGAGGAAGGTATTCCACGCATGATTGATGTTGTGGGCGTGAGACCCATATTTATGTATTTGAGTGATGACTTGAGGCGTGAGTCACGGCTTGATATGATCGCTTGTTTATTGTGAATCGTAGTTTGGTTATCATACATGTCTCACGCTTTATATAGACTACTATGATTTCATTTACGATATTTTGATTTCACATACTACTGTTGTCGACCTCGCCGCGTTCATGCCGCAGGTAAAGGTACACCAGTCATTGATCCTCGTGCTTAGGGTCACAGTTCAGCGTTTGGGAAAGCTCCGTTTCTCCGGAGGCTTGTCTTGGTATAGTCCCCTGTTGTTGTAGGTGCTTACATTCAGGGGTATGACGGGGCCCTGTCCCGTCGTTGTTGTCATATCATTCGTAAGTGCAAATGCTTTGTTGTGGCGGGGTTTGTAAAAAGGATTAAACTGTTCCTTTGTAAGTGTTGTTATTTATATATATGCCGAAAAGCAAGTTTTCTCGGATTCGCTTCGTACCTTATTGGTTTCATGTATGTGTTTTATGTTCCGCTGATTACTCTGATGTTGTATGGCTACTAGGGTGCTCGGGGTAAGGCACCAGTCACGGGCCCGGGTTCGGGTCGTGACAATAGTCGGTTGAAGTGTCTAGTAGAAGTTGCGTAGAACTTCTAAGGGTTGTTTGGAGCGGATTGGAGCACTCGGAGTAGGAGCTAAACGTTGCTCAGGAGCGACATTAACTTGGATAATTTTGGGCTCATCGAGGTAAATACTACTGTCCTTCTATTGTAATTGGAAATTACATACTGTAGTAGTATAGAAATGAATATAAGATTCATAGAAGAGAATTGAACTGTAATAGAAGGATATTACAGAAAAGACTTGAACTGAAATCACATCAGAAGAATATTAGAGTAGAAGATTAAACTGTATTTACATAGGACTGTATTTACAGTAGACTGATAACCTTTATTGGTTGAATGTTCTGCAAGTAGCATGTGCTACTTAGAAGGTGGACAAGGCTAGCCGGGTTATAGCCGTGGAGCGTTTTGCTTATAGTCGATAATCGTCGCGAGGTATGTGATTCTTCCTATACTCTTGAGCATGAAGTATTTTAAAAGAATATATATATAGTACGGTAGTCGTACGGGTGGCAATGTCTTTTGACTTAAGCCTGAATAATAAGAATCTTGAAGTATGTCAATAGAGTTAAGAAACCATTTTTGAAAGAAGATTAACACTTGGCTGTATGGGTTTTAAAAAGAGTTATACTAGCTTTATGGGGAGTTAGGTATAACGTCTTAAGAGGGGTAAAGAAAATGGTTTACTGATTTTTAGAAGTTAAGAGACTTGATCTTAAGAGATAAGAGACTTGACTTGAATGTATTAATATGAATTTTGTGTGAAACCTCATTCGTGAGTAATGAGTACCTGGTTTTTAAAAGGAATAATGTTTTACTGATTTCGGAAATCAAAATGAGTATCGAACAAACCACTGCAGCGCTAATAAAGGAAAATGTATTGAATAATGAAGTATTATTAAAACCAGTAGAAACCTCCATCTGCATAGAAGCTAAGATGAGACAAAATGATATTACATTTTCTAGATCATGGCTGCTTTAATAAATGGTTATAAACAAGAATAAACTGCTCACACCTATGTCATATGTTATTCAATTGTTTTAAAAGAGATTAAGACATTGAACTATGAAACCTTTCTAAAATAAAGAGACTTGAGTAATTGAAATTAGGCAAACTGGAACTGTAGGGAAAAGAAAGGCATTGTTTTGTCTTAAATTGGTTTAAAACATAAAGTGTTATAACAACTTTATGGGAAGTTGGTTATAACGACTTTATGAAAACAAAAGAAGGGTTTTATCATTGGTTTTAATGTGGTAACTTGACTTTAAAAAGGGAAGTTGTTTTGGTTTACTTAAAAGATGTAAGTCACTCTATTTTTATACTACGGGTATCGGGTGACTTTTATAAAAGGAATGGATCTCTTAAAAGGAATTTAACGTACGTAGTACTTTAGGGTTAAAACCCGGATTTTGTCATAAGATGAAAGTACTTTAAGTTGTGTGTAACTTGCCTATGTTTGCGTGTGATAGACTTGTTGTGCAAGGAATGTATTTCACTCGACTACCGCGTTCATGGGATGAACCGGGAATGTATTTCACTCGACTACCGTGTTCATGGGATGAACCGGGAATGTATTTCACTCGACTACCGTGTTCATGGGATGAACCGGGAATGTATTTCACTCGACTACCGTGTTCATGGGATGAACCGGGAATGTATTTCACTCGACTACCGCGTCCACGGGATGGACCGGGAATGTATTCCATCCGACTACCGAGTTCATGAGATGAACCGGGAATGTATTCCACACGTTTCTATACTGGGTCCATGAGATGGGACGAGACATGTTATACGTATCACATGATTTGTACCTAGACTGCCGGCAGTGAGGAAGGAGTTCCACGAGCATGAGGGATGACTTTGAGGGCGTGAGTCCCTGACTTGACATGACTGCTTTTATGTTGTGAACTGTAGTTTGGTTATCATACATGTCTCGCTTTATATAGACTATTATGATTTCGTTCTGATGTTTACGCTTTCACATACTTGGTACTGTCAGATCGACCTCCTTGGGGGCTATGTTCATCTGCAGTAAGTACATCATTTGTCGATCCGCGTTTAGGATCACATTTCACAGTATTGGAAGCTCCGTTCCTTGGAGGCTTATCTTTTGGTATGTTACCACAGTGCGAAGGTTCTTGTACATTCAGGGTATGGCGGGGCCTTGTCCGTCATAGTTGTTGAAAAAAATCTTAGAGGTCTCAGTTGTAGGCGGGGTTGTAAGGATTAGAATCGCTCAATGTCTATGTATATATATATATCGAAGGCAACCGCTTTGGTTGGCTGTTTTCTTTGATCTTGATCCATATCTATTTATATGTTTAAAGTTTTTATTTCCTGGTTTTCTCGATGTTGTATCACTAGGGTGCGGGGTAAGGCACGATCCACGGGCGGGTTGGGTCGTGACATGTCAAAGATCTCAAATGCTCGCGTGCTCCCGCTCGGCGAGAATAAACCAAGATATCATCAATGAACACTATCACAAACGTGTCCAAAAATGGTTTGAACACTCGGTTCATCAAATCCATGAATACCGCCGGAGCATTGGTCAACCCAAAAGACATGACCCTGAACTCATAATTCCCGTACCGGGTCCGGAATGCAGTCCTAGGGACATCCACCTCTCTGACTCGTTGTCACGACCCGTTCCGGGGCCCGTGACTGGTGCCTTACCCGGGCACCCAAGTAGTCATACACCAGAGAAAATCAGCGGAATATAAAAACACAAGACATGAAACAATTGTAAATGATACACATTTTCTGAGAAAAGGGTGCCTTTCGGCATATATATATAAACATAGTTTGCAGTTACATCCCAACTGTACAATAGGACTACAGACCTCTAAGAAGATAACAACTATGGCGGGACAGGGCCCCGCCATACCCTGAATGTACAAAACTATATACAACAACAGGGAGATCATACCCAAAAGTCGAGCCTCCGGAGAAGATGGAGCTCCTGACACCAAAGCAAAGAGATCCTAAGGATGTGGATCTAGCACCTGCTTGCCCTTACCTGCGGCATGAACGGCCCAGAAGGAGGTCAAGATAACGGTACTAAGTATGTGAAATCGTAAAGTACTTAAATGAAATCATATCACTTTAAAAACCAATTTTACAAATATGCACGAAACAACTAATGTAAATCGCACATAGTGCCACATCATAAACAAGAGCAATAGGTAAATCGAATGTGTCTTTTCTAGGCTGCGACTGATCGAAGCAGGGCCACTCGCCCATATTATCATTCTGCAAGCCTAATCCTGGACTCCCGTAGTCCGCCTAGGCCCCGCACATAGGCCCGCATGAGGTATAACCCCGCATCGAGGGTAGCTACGCCTCGGCATCGCCCCGACTCGTTGTCCGCATGGCCACATAGATCGCGTGAGGCATAACCCGCACTAACACGGAACTCGTAGCTCCGCATAGGCCCCTGGACCCGCGTAGGTATTCTCGAATCACGGTCCTGCATCGCTGAGTCTACCAGCGTCGGAGGGCGCAACTCGGTATCATCTCAAGAGGTGAGTGATATAAGATTAACATAACAGCTTATAGTTTAAACAACATAAGCATAAGTAAGACTGACCTCTTTACACAAACGTTACAAGATACTAACACATAGCATCACAATATGTCTACTCATCAAAACCATCTTATTATACCTTTCAGAAATCAATACAAGTCTTTTATAAACACATAAGTAAACTGTTCCTTTTTATAAAACTTAAGCCGTTATACTTAACTTCCCATAAAGCTAGTATAACCCTTAAGCTTCTTGTTTTAAAAACAAATATTCTTCTTCTTTCAAAACTGTTTTATAATTCTTTTGAAAGACTTTTTAAGATCTTTATTATTCAGGCTTAAGTCGCAAGACATTGCCGTAAGTATTATTTAGGCTTAAGTCAAAAGACATTGCCGTAGTTATTTGTCACGACCCGAATCCGGGCCCGTGACTGGTGCCTTACCCCGGGCACCCTAGTGATACAATCATCAGAGAAAATCAGCGGAAAGTAAAACATGAACATGAAATGAGAGATATTATAAATAAACAGGCCAACCAAAACAGTTGCCTTTCAACCTACATGTATAAAGACATTTGAGCGATAATCCTTACAACCCCGCCACAACAAAGGCTTACTGGACCTCTAAGATTTATCTGATAACTATGACGGACAGGCCCCGCCATACCCCAACGCAAGAACTTACGGACTCGTGGTAACATACCAAAGATAAGCCTCCGACGGAACGGAGCTTCCCAAAACGAAATGAGATCCTAAACGCGGGATCGACAGATGACTTCTACTGCAGCATGAACGCACTTCGAAGGAGGTCGCATAACAGTACCAAGTATGTGAAATCAGAATGAAATCATAATAGTCTATATAAAGCGACATGTATGATGACCAAACTACGAGACATAACATATAACCGATTCATCAAGTCGTGACTCACGCCTCCAAATTATCACTCGTGCGTGGAATTTCTTCCTCACCGCCAGCTTTATGATATAACAATACCAAGGAGTATACATGAACACCAGTCCCACTGTGTCATAAAACCGTCTGAGGACAAGTACAACTACCGGATCGACCGCACTAATAATACAATGCAACCACAAACACGGTTGACACGGGCAAGTGCAGAGCCGACTACAGATACCAAGGCGGTCACGTAGCCGACGGGGCAAGTACGGTGACCACCGGTACGGTCGTATCACGAGACTTCGTCACACTAATCGGGGCAAGTGCGAGGGCTAACTACTGTACTAAGGCCGAATCAGCCACGCAGGCGGGGCAAGCTGGCGAAGCCACCACCGGTACCAAGGCCGAACAGTAAGAAACCTCATGGAGAGCTAGTCCATGGAATAACACTATCAACAGGAGCATACCCGTGGAATTTTCCGTCACTGCCGGTACGTCCAAGTAAGTCCTCAACAAGTCAACCGGCACTCCATTGAGAGACGCGGTTATATAGAACACCATTTGCACAACAAAGGCTATCACCACAAGCATAAGCAAGCTACACAACAACAAGCATAGGCAAGTTACACAACAACAAGCATAGGCAAGTTACACAACTCAAGGTACTTTCATTTTATGCCAAAGTCCTGCTTTAACTCCTAAAGTACTACGACGTTAAATTCTTTTTAAATAGATCCATTCATTTTATAAAAGTCACCCGATACCCTAGTATTAAAATAGTGTGACTTACTTCTTTTTAGCAAACTTAAACATCTTCTCTTATTATAGCCTAGTTTACAAATTTATAACCATTGATAAAAACCCTTCTTTGTTCTCATAAAGTCGTTATAACCAACTTCCCATAAAGCTGTTATAACACTTTAAGTTTTAAAACATTTTAAGACAACACAATGCCTTTCTTTTCCCTAAAGTTCCAGTTTGCCTAATATTCATTACACAAGTCTCTTTTTAGAAAAGTTTCATAGTTCAATGTCTTAATCCCTTTTTAAAACTATTGAGTAACATATGCCTTATATGAGTGTAGGTTATTCTTATTCATAATCAATCTTATTAGTCAGCCATGATCTAGGAAATGTAATATCATTTTGTCTTATCTTAGCTTCTATGCAGATGGAGGTTTCTACTGGTTTTAATAATACTTCATTAGTCAATACATTTTCCTTTTATTAACGCTGCAGTGGTTTGTCGATACACATTCTGATTTCCGAAATCAGTAAAACATTCTTAAGCCGTTATACCTAACTTCCCATAAAGCTAGTATAACTCTTAAGCTTCCAAAAACCAAGTACTACTCATTCTTTCAAAAACGATTCAAGAATCTTTGAAATACTTCAAGTTCTTTATTAACACATATCAAGTCAGTTACCTTTTAAAACCACAAAGCATTTTCTTACCTACATAAGGTCATATAACCAACTTCCCATAAAGCGTTATAACACCTTATGTTTCAAACCAATCAAATACGATTAACACGTACGCGTCACCGTACTACATAGTTATACACATATCATGCTAGAACAGATAGGAAGAGGTTCACATACCTCGCGACGATTATCGACTATAAGCAAAACGCTCCAAGTACCTCAAACCGTCGGCTACACCTTAAGCCAAGTAGACCACGCCACACGTAGTACTTCAACCTATAGAGGCCACAAGGCGCCTATTAACATCTAGAGCTCAAAGTAGAATATTCTATAGAAAATTCGGCAGCACCTCCCCCCCCCGCAACAGCGTAAGTCTCCTCCTTTATCGAGGCATTGCCAAGCCAACCGTGGGGTTAACACGTCTAACCGGACGTGTACAATTCTACTACACAAGAATGCTACAAAGTCTCATGTCTAACACCCTATGTAATTACAGTTCAGTTCTCTTCTTTAATTCAGGCTTAAGTCGCAAGACATTGCCGTAAGTATTATTTAGGCTTAAGTCAAAAGACATTGCCGAAGAACTACGCTTAGTTCTAATCAATATTCATTCTATATATAGTATACCTCAACTATATATTCTAACAATCATGTAATTTCCAATTACAATAGGGGGACAAGATATTTACCTCGATAAGCCCAAAATTATCCAAGTTTAATGTCGCTCCTGAGCAAGGTTTAGCTCCTACTCCGAGTGCTCCAATCCGCTCCAAGAAACCCTTAGAAGTTCTACGCAACTTCTACTTATAACTTCAACTACGGGTGAAGATTTCCTTAGGGTTTCGTTTTTGTGGCTAAAGGGAAGTATAATAGTATTTTCCGGGATTTTCGTATAAAGGGTACTTTGGAAAGTATTACAAGGTATTGGCTAAAGTATTTTGGGCATTATAACAATACTTGAAGAGTATTTCTATACCACAAAAGGGGGGGTATTTATACGAGACAACTAGGCTAGGGGGTACCCCACGGCCAACTACAGGGGAGGAAGCTCTCGGCCAAAGGGGAGGGGGTGTGGTGGACGAAACTCAAGAGGGAGGGAGTAGTTTGAGACTTAGATAGATTGCTCAAGTTTAGGATGAAGAATGTCTTCAACTAGAGGGGTATTTATAGGTCAAGTGAAGGCCAATCAATGGCCAAGATGAAGACAAGTGCATAGCAAGTGTAAGGCCAAGATTTAGCCATGTGCTACCTTATCCATCTACCACAAAAATATCCTACCTAACCGCCGACCAAGGAAAGGCACAAAAATCGTCCAACCTAGCCCATTGTTGCCGTCCACTCCTTCCAATTAGAGGGTGACAAGTGTCGCCCTCCCGTTGGTCCAAAATGTTTCGTCTCTCGGAAAAATCCGCAAAAATTATTAATGACATAGCCGGAATTTTCCCTACGAAAGCTGTGGAAACGTTTCGTCAGAAAACGACTCTAATCGGGTGTTGTGCACTAATTTCGAAACTTGCCTAACTTAAGGCTCAAATTATTATACGTACGCCATCACGTACATACTCTGGAAATACGGGGTATAACATTATTATTCAGTTAACACACGTACGTCTACCGTACTATATATATATTTAAAATATCATGCTCAAGAGTATAGGAAGAATCACATACCTTCTTGGCGAAATCCACCTGCCAAGTCGAATATGTCGCGCGCAGAGAATCAACCTATAATAGTCACAGACATCTATCAAAGTCTAGACTACTCTGTAGGTCATTCTAAACAGAGGGTTCTCAATTCTACGGAAAGTCGGGCAGCACTTCCCTACCCGGTGAGCTATATAAGTCTACTGTGAAAACAGTCCTATGTAAGTACAGTTCAATTATTCTTCTTTTATACCCTTCTACTGTGATACTTGATTCAATTCTATTCTGTAATATTCTTCTAAGTATTTAATACTTATTCTTATACTTCTACAGTATGTATTCTCTAATTATAAAAGAAGGGTAAGATTATTTACCTCTATAAGCCCAATATTATCCAAGTATAAACGTCGATCCTGAGCGAGGTTTAGCTCCTAATTTGAACGCTCCGATAGCTCCAAGAACCCTTAGAAGTTCTTCACAACTTCTACTAAGTACTAAGGGATTTGGGCTAGGGTATTTTGGGCATTATAACAATACTAGAAGGCAACTTTTCTACCAAGGGAGGGGGGGTAGGTTTCGGCTAGGGCTTCCTTTAGAGGGGGGGGGGGTATTCGGCCAAGGGCCTTCACAAGGGGAGTGGGAGGTGTTTGGACGAAAAGCTACAAGGGAGAGGGAAGGATTTTAGACTTGGAAAGTTTGTTTGTGGATGAAGAACTCTTCATCTTAAGAGGGGTATTTATAGGTCAAGAAATGGCCAACCAATGGCCAAGATTTAGCCAAGTGCAAGGCAAGTGTAAGGTCAAGATTAGGGCAAGTGTACCTTATCCAACTATCACACAAAATATCCTACCAACTCCATGACAAAATAGCCATTCCATTCGGCCCTATTGCCGTCCCACATCCATCAATGAGAGGGTGACAAGTGTCGCCCTCTCGTTGGTCCAAAATGTTTCGTCTCTCGGAAAAATCCGCAAAAATTAGAAATGACATAGCCGGAATTTATCCTACGCGAGTCTTGTTAAACGTTTCGTCGGAAAACGATTCTTTTAGTAAGTTGTGCACAAACTTTTTCGTCCATAATGCCTAACTAAGGCTAAGCTTTTGTACGTACACCCTCACGTACGTACTCTGGAAATACGGGGTATAACATTCTCCCCTCCTTAGAAACATTCGTCCCGAATGTTCCTTCCCAAGACAGTTAAAGATAAGATACCTCACAACTTAACAGTTTGCAAGTGCCACACATGGCCACATATAACACTTAAGCAAATACGATAATTAAAAACCAGCAAATAGGAAAGTAAGTTACCTGGAGGTGTGGGGAATAAGTGAGGATACCTCTGCCTCATGTCCTCCTCAGCTTCCCACGTCATCTCCTCCCTGAGCTCGTTCCGCCACAGAACTTTGACGGAAGCCACGTCCTTGGTCCGCAGACGCCTAACCTGACGATCGATTATCGCTATGGGAATCTCCTCATACGATAATCCCTCGGTCACCTGGACATCGTCAATCGGGTGCACTCTAGATGGATCCCCGATACATCTCTCAAGATAGAAACATGAAACACGGATGCGCCTCCGTGTCGGACGGCGATCCAACTCATAGGCAACCTTGCCTACCGCGACGATCGATAGGGCCCAATGTACCTTGCCGAAGTTTCCCTTTCTTCCCGAATCTCATCACACCCTTCATGGGTGACACCTTCAGGAAAACCCAATCATCAACCTCGAACTCCAGATGCCGACGACGATGATCTGCATATGACTTCTGTCGACTCTGAGCTGTCAGCAACCTCTCCTGGATAAGCTTCACCTTATCCACTGCCTGCTGCACCAAATCTGGTCCCACTAACTGCACCTCGCCCACATCGAACCAGCCTGTCCCGCACTTCCTCCCATACAAGGCCTCATAAGGCGTTATGCGAATCTTTGGAGTGGTAGCTATTATATGCAAACTCAACTAGAGGCAAATGATCCTCGGTACCACGAAGTCGATAACACGAGCTCACAAAGATATCCTCAAGAGTCTGGATAGTGCGCTCAGCCTGTCCGTCTGTCTGTGGATGGAATGCAGTACTCAGGCTCACCTGCGTCCCCAAACCCTTCTGGAAGGACCTCCAGAAGTTAGCCGTAAACTGGGCTCCTCTGTCTGATATGATCGAAATAGGGACTCCATGCAGTCTGACGATCTCTCGGATGTAAAGTCTGGCATAATCCTCAGCCGAAAAAGTCGTCCTGACGGGAAGAAAGTGGGCTGATTTCGTCAGCCTGTCGACGATAACCCATATAGAATCATGTCTCCTCTGAGTGCGAGGCAATCCTGTGATGAAGTCCATGTTGATCACCTCCCACTTCCAGGTCGGGATCTCTATCGTCTGTAACAAACCACCAGGCCTCTGGTGCTCTACCTTCACCTGCTGACAACACGGGCACTGAGCTACGAACTCTGCAACGTCCCTCTTCGCCATCCTACCAATACATGGATCTAAGGTCGTGGTACATCTTGGTCGACCACGGATGGATAAGTAACGCTTGTGTGTGCTTCCCCTAGAACCTGCTGCCGAAGTCCTGAAACATCTGGAACACACAACCTGCCCTCAAACCTTAGCACCCCATCAGGTGCTACCTCAAAAGGACCCTTCCCCTCACGAAGAGCCGCATCACGATACCGAATCAAAACCGGATCCTCGAACTGTTGCCTCTTCACCTCCTCGACGATGGAAGACTCGGCAAACTCACGAACTCTAACCCCACTGCTATCATAATCTACCAAGCGGACACCAAGGCTCGCTAATCGATGCAAATCACGAACCATGCCCTCCTCTCTAGTCGCACATCCGATAGGCTCCCCATCGACCTACGACTAAGAGCATCTGCCACAACATTGGCCTTCCCCGGGTGGTACAGGATATCAACATCGTAATCCTTAAGCAACGCTAACCACCGTCTCTGTTGTAAGTTCACTCCTCGGTGAAAGATATACCGAGGCTCTTGTGGTGCGTATAAATATCCACGTGAACCCCATACAAATAGTGCCTCCGGATCTTCAAAGCGTGAATCACCGCGACTCCAAATCATGGGTGGGGTAGTTCCTCGTGTTTCTTAAGTCGTCGGGACGCGTGCGCTATAACTCTCTACCTGCTGATCAACACACATCCCACCGATGCTCGACGCATCACAATACACGACATAACCATCGGACCTCCGGAAGAGTAAGAACGGGCGGTCGTCGATCTCTTTCAAAGAATCGAAACCCCGCCACAAGCATCACCATGAAACTTAGCGCCTCGAGTCGGCCTAGTCAATGGTGCGAAGATAGAATCAAACTTCTACGAACCGCCGATAATAACTGCGAGGCCCGTAAAGCTGCGAACCTCTGTAGGAGTAGTAGGTCTAGGCCAAGTCCTCGCCTCGATCTTGGCGTATCCACTCGAATGCCATCGGCCAAACAATATGCCCAAGAAAAGCCACCAAGCTAACCAAAACTCACATTTGGAAAACTTGGCGTATAGCTGCTGGTCGAGAACTGTCGGCAAGATCGCCAAATGCTCGCATGCTCTGCTCTGGCGAGAATAAACCAAGATATCATCAATGAACACTATCACAAACGTGTCCAAAATGGTTTGAACACTCGGTTCATCAAATCCATGAATACCACGAGCATTTGTCAACCCAAAAGACATGACCACGAACTCATAATGCGTCACGGTC